>JASUUJ010000280.1:5290000-6023788 GCA_030449895.1 Citrus mangshanensis | reverse complement strand
CAGTATATCGTTCAGTTGCGTATTGCTGGTTTGGAAGGAGTCTTGGTTGCGGAGGTTTATCACGTTAACCGGACTGCCATCTGCCTGTTGGTGGTATGGGTTGCGAACTTGTCATTTCTTCCTGAAGTTAGTGAGATAGTTGACCTCTCAGAGTCGGAGTCTCACTTGTGTGGCTCGGTTGTGAACTATTTCTTGCAGTTACATTTATATGGAGTAAGGCCTTGTTTCCTTGGCTGTGGAGCATGCTGTAGTGTTGGTGTGCGAAATTTTGCTGTGGGACTGATAGATAGGAAGTACATGTGGATTAACTTTTCATGTAAGGAAGCAGAGTGAGTGTAAGGTGGCTTTTTAGGTGTTAGTAGGTAGCTCCCAAACCGGTCGTTCTCCTGCTCAGCCTCGGCACATTGAGTGATCTTTGGTGCTCGGTGCTTGTATCCTGCAATTGCTTGATAACTTTCGTCTCATCTGTTACACAATTTGGTTGATTTGTTGCTCGATTACTTTCTGGCGTTCTCCCTCAGCCCAGTGCGTCGTTGGGGGCACCGTCATTCTTGATATGTTCATTCTTTGCGTAAAGGCGAAGCCGACGATACTACACGTATCTTAATGATGAGTGAAGGAAATAGCAAAGCGATGGTTTGTGGTTTCGCGCCTGTCCATAATTCTTTTTCGATAATGCTTCCCTTTATAAACCTACAATAACATATACTTAACCACAAACCCTTTCTTTCAAGCAGTAGTAGGTGTGGGTGGTTAGCGTAAACTTGGATTTGAAATTTCACCCTTATGATAGGTTTAAATACATCATATTTAACTACACGGCTGCTATAAATTAGCCCGCGCGCACCACCCAGCCTCTAAGTGTCGTGAAATTGTGTTCAATCGTTTGCGGAATTCGGTTGTCAACTGACAGCATGCAAGTAATTTCGGCGATCAAATTATAAAAGTATTTATAACTTTCCGAGAATACAATAAGCCAGTGAGTTTGCACCCCAATCTTGTGTTGATGAGAAAACACGAGTGGCGTAAAATTCTTTTACTAAGGCACATGATCTCGAGGGTGGTTAAAAGCTCTAGCCACTACACTTACCATGTGGTATTGCGTATTGTTTGCCATGATTAACGTGGGTTGAGGTGGAAATTGAAAGCGCTTTATTGCAATCATGCGATTCGATAATTCTTCGTATTTTCTTCATTAGTAACTTTGGAAGCGTGAAGGATCTTTGAGTGTTGTTACATTCTTTTATACTATAGCATTGCTATAAACGGTAAATTTGATGTAATATGCTGAAAGTGAAATGGGGAAGAAGAAGTTGGGTAACGGAGTCGTAGTTTTGCGAGGGAGGGAAATAATGTAGTGAGTCTTCAAGTACAATACTCCACTTTTATGGTTGAATTTTAAATGAAAAAAAAGAGATTCGGTAAAGAGAGGAGATAAATTAGGGAATAATATATTTTAAATTCATTAAGTATATCCCGTAAAAATAGGCCGGAAATTAGTGGATTAATTTGAAGATTTCCTATGCGTTATCAATTCGTTCGCTCTGTCTGTCATATTTTATCTCCAACGGTAAGTGAAACTGACTTTTTAAGTTATTGTAGCGATATTATTGGTTGTTGCGGCGCTGATTGTTTAACTCACTAACAGCGGTTCATTACTCTTCTCCCGATAGGCTGGCGCTGCATTGACACTGCGCGTTATGTGTCTGACCCCGATTGTCGTTATGAATCCATTTGTCACCATGTTTCCCTCAAAATTTTAAAAATAAGCAAACCAATCCTGAAATTAAAAATAAAGACATAAAAGCATTAGTAAAAATAAGGTTCACTAATCGAAATAATAAAATTAAATAACAATAGTGAATAACAAAATTAAGATGAAATAAAAGGAAGAGCACTTGTGTAGCTAGAGAGGATGAAGCACGGTTTGAAGTGACTACTCCACTTGTGGGTTGCGCTCCACATTGAGCGCTTAATTAAGGTCCTTTTGCTTTGACCTTCTTTGGCCTTTCAAATAGCTTGTTTCTTTAAGAGGTAAGACCTCCTTTCACGAAAATCACATATTTGGGTGTATGTAATGCTTAACTGTGCCCGGGACTTTAAATTATTAGCTGTCTTTTAAGTCTAGAAGTCAGCGACCTATGAGGATAAATTCGAGGCGGTTTGAAAGGTTTGAATATCCAGTTTTAGTTTTCTTGGAAATAATCTTAGCCTTGTATGGAGGCACTAGTTGGCACATGAGCAATTTACTTGTGTTGGATATGCTTGTCATTACCGATGGCTGTTCTCTTTATAGATTATGCATTTTCTTAGTAAAGAAACGACCATAATTCATCAAGCTCACATAGTTGAAGCTTCTACATTTACTCTCTGCCGTATGTATATCGATTTAATTGCTTGATGCCGGTATGCTTTATATACTCGCTGAGAGTGGCCAGTGACAAACGCTTAGCTAAATAATTTGGTAGGGAGGCATTGCAGTGGTGTTTATATCTTGTTACGTAGGCCTATAAGAGTCATATAAAAAGCGCAAAGGACGATCATTCCTTGATGGGTTCACCACTTTCTAAGATCTTCTTAATCTCTATTGGACACTTTTGCCTAACCGTTGGATTGTGGGTGATATGTTGTTGCTACTTTATGCCTGACTCATGTTGACCCATGCTTTGTAGCAAATATTTTATTATAAAAATAGGTACCTAATCGCTAATAATTGCTGCAGAGTGTCAGACACGAAAAAAATATTTTTATGAAAAAAAAAGTCCACCATTGTTTTAGCATCACCATTGGTAGGTAATGTTGCAGCCACTGCCAATTTAGGCATGTCTACGGAGATGTCGGGATATATAGGTTCTGGGATGGTGGAAAAGGTCCCGTGAAATCTATTCCCGTCACAGCAAAAACTTCCACTTATAGAATGTTTGTTAATGGCATTTAAATGTCTTTGAGTTATGTTTGTCCTTTGACACATCTTGTCCGCGACATTTAGTAAATTCATGTAAAGCGTCTTTAAAATGAAGGTCAGTGATAATACGATTAGAACTTTACTTGTTGTTATGTGACCACCCAAATGTCCTACAATATCTTTGCTGACATAGCATGATTAGTATGTAGAATCTTTCCCTCACGAAGTACGTCTTGGTACATTTAACGTCTGAGCATAACTTATATAAATATGGGTCATCCCACTGGTAGTTTCGAACATTATGAAGAAATTTCTTTTTTCTTGTGAAACTTCAACTCAGATGGTAGCAACCCACTTACTAAGTAGTTAACAAAATCTATATACCATGGAGTTCCACAGTCTTTACCGATGTCATGCTTCTTCGTACCTCTTATGATTGTTCATCGAAAAAAGTTTGATGATGTCTTTTCTTGTCAATGTGCTTGTATACCTTACATTTCTGACATGTGGTCATTACTTAGACTCTCAATCCCTTTCTATTTTTAATTTCGATCAAACTCACGAAGCAATAAGATCCATCTTATTAATCTTGGTTTTAACATCATTCTTTGAGATTAAGCACTTGATGTTGCATAATTGCATGTACTGCGTCACTTTAGTACCCTTTAACCAAGTAAGCTCTAAATTTATAAAAGTAAATACAATGCTAGCAACTCTTTCTCTGCAGTAGTAGAGCGTGTAATTAATTTGAGTTTGAGCTCGAAAGAAGAGTTTCTGGCATAGTATATAATGAAAATCTTATTCTTTCTCTACCTTAACTTAACCTTTGCTCAGCCAAACTGCACTGTCACCGGTACTCGCACACGCTTTAAATGGTGAGTCAATGCAGTGATATAACCTTTGACCGGTCTTTTTGCATGATCAAGGTTTTTATGCTTCTTTAATTCTCTGTTAAAGGCTTAAGACAATCTTTATCAAAATAGAAAAGGTTTGTCATGTTCCAAGAATGATGGCATAATGGTTTAGCTCTACCATGGAAAAGTCTTTAATGAATCTTCGTAAAATCCAACATGACTAAAAAACTCCTAATACCTTTGATTAGTAGGAGGTGGTAGAAGCCACTTATCATTACTTCTATCTACCTCAATGCCATTCTTAGACACCTTATGACCCAAAACTATGCCTTCTTGACCTTATCAAGCAATTGAACATGGACATGATTGCTGCAGCAAAGCAAAAAAATTACAACTTTGTGAGATAAATGAGTTCATGTTATTCTCTTATGAAAATGCAAGAATTTATAAGTAAAAGACAAGCAGCTAGCATGACCGGAGAATCCAAGCAGAGGAACTCATTCTAGGCACTCAAGTCTTGCTTTATAACTGAAGATTAAAGCTCTTTTTTAGAAAATTAAATCTAGATGGTCAAGACCTTTCAAGCTTGTCAAGTTATATCCAAGGCCAAGTGAACTCTTAGATAAAAGAAAAGATCATGAATTCAAGGTTAATGAGCACGAGTGTAAGCATTACATGGGAGTGCGCATGACTCACCCAAGGGAGGACTTGTTTAAGAGGAATCCAACATGGGTAATTAAGGATGGTTAGGCTAAGGACAAAATCAAAGCCAGCTAATAAAAGTGCAAATCAACAATGAACAACTCAATAATAGTTGTTTCAATTTTCCTTAAACATTAAGTCTACTTTTTCATATTTTTCTTTCTGATTTTTGTCATTTTGAATTGATTATTTAATTTATTTTTCTTTCTTTATTTTATTGCAGCACATACACTTAAAAGAATGGGCTAAAAATCGACACGATTTCGGCAGATCACATGTCCAGCAACTTGGATTGCTGTGACGGTATCACACATACAACATGACAGTTAGAAATGATTTTTATCCAATAAGGGAATTTATCGTTGTTGTTATAGCACTAGATTAATTGTTGTTGCTATAGCACTAGATTAATTGCTGCAACAACGATTTTTACCGTTGCATCAACAAAATCGTGGAACTTCTTACCGTTGGGAGTTTGTCAGGATAACGTAAGCATATCAGAGTTGTAGATAAGGAAGGATTGTACAATCCCTAAATAACTGTGACAAATATCCTTTTCTTTTTAAAATTGGATTTGTTTTAAATTTCAAATATTTTACCCAATTTATGCTCTTAATTACCTTCCTTTTTTATTTTGTCTATATATATAAATTAGGGATTTAGAGTAGTGTCTTTCACTCTGACCATAATTCTTTCTCTTCATATCAACAACTCTCACCATTATTTACAATTCTTTTTCTGGTTTACTTATTTTTTAGGCACTATACGATTCTGTTTAGTCTGCTCTAGCAATGCCGAAAGTTTAAGAAGAGAACTGCTCGATTAAAATACCCTTTACACTTTTATAGTTATAAGGCCGAAGATAAATTTGAAGAATTATTGAGCCACAAAAACTATTAAAGGAAAAGTGTTTTCTGTTCCCCAACAACCAACGAGGATGATTAATAACATATATACTGTTGTAGCAAGCAGATGATGGGTCAAATTTTACTCTCGCCCTCAAGACCCAATTGTTCTAGTTGTTAAAGAATTTTACTCAAACATGTTGCAGCAGGATTAGCGTAATATTTTTGTAAGGTAAGTCCAAGTTCCTTTAGACGCTAGAGTTATTAATGCTTTTTATGATTTGCCTCATATGATTGAGTATAGTTACACAAAATTTACTGAGAACATGATTGTGAAAAAATGAGGGGAAATTTTTAAGACCCTGATTGTTTCGGGAAAAGAATAACTGAATAAGGAGGGAAGAGTGGTTAATAGGATCGATTTGAAATCTCGCTTAATGCCAACCACCCACACCATCACTATTTCCCAAGATTGACTTATATTACTCTATGTTATAGTCAAGGGTTTAACTATAGATGTTGGGAAGGTCATTAAGAAAGAAATTAGAGAGTGTGCATTTAAGAGACAAAAGTTTGCTGCTTTATTGTTTCCTTCACTGATCACTGGTATTTGAGAGGCCTCTAAAGTGAGATTTGAGGAAAAATATGAAAGAGTGAAGAATGAAAGGGCCATGATAACAAGAGTATTTGAAATGATTGTTGTGGAATCTAGTACTGCAGCAACCCTTGAACGCCCTGATCTAGCAAGGGCAAAACATACTACAAGGATAAAAAACATGGTTCAAACATTTAGTGAAGTTGTTAATGCACGTGTCTTAGCACAAATAAAAGAAAATAAAAGGTTTTGGACCTACTTACAGCATCTAGAAACCCAAAAGCATCGATTTCCTATATACATGAAGAATAAGGATATGGACTTTCCAGACTTGTTGTTGTAACAATTTAAATTTGCAAAAGTTGAGGAAGTCGCCTCAACAGAAAAGAGTAAAAATCTTTGAAAGCGGTAAGAGGAGAGAGAATGAGAAAGGGAAGATCAGTGAGGAAAAACAAAAAAGCGCGAAGCGAAGACTCGTAAGAAGAAAAAAAAGAGGAAGATACAGAAAAAGGAGAAAAGAAGGAAGACTCTCAATGGTGACTCCCTCTCGCAAAGGAAATGAGAAAATTTTGGAAGAAGATGAATTAGATTATAAAGCAAGCTATTAGCAAAGTTGCTAGAACAGAAGAAGTAAAAAGCAGCCTAAGAGACCTCATTGCCTATATTACTGCTGAGGAACCTGCTGCAGCAAAACCTACTCCAGCTGCTACACAACAAACTCCAACAAAATCTCCTGCCACAGCTCATAAGGTCTCCAACAAATGCAAAAGAGCATAGCCCTTTAGAGGTGCTACATCACTAGAAAAGCCAGAGCATAAACGAACAAGACCAACTCAGCCCTAAACTACTGAACCTACTAGAACCCCACCTATCAGTCCAACTCCAAGCCAAAGGAAGAAG
The DNA here is from genome assembly GCA_030449895.1 of Citrus mangshanensis. Taxonomy (NCBI): domain Eukaryota; kingdom Viridiplantae; phylum Streptophyta; class Magnoliopsida; order Sapindales; family Rutaceae; genus Citrus; species Citrus mangshanensis. The sequence continues at coordinate 6,016,987 of JASUUJ010000280.1, read as the reverse complement.
CAATTAATTGCTATAATTCAAGGTTCACATAAGGAACGTTTAAGTGCAACAGAAAAGTGAACTTTTTTCAACAACAGCTATAGCGGAATATCCAACAACAGAGGAGTATCCCCTGCCAGCCCAATTTAATTTTCCAACTTCTGAAACTTTTCTTTTATTTGTTTTAGTTTGTTTAGTTTACATTTCCTTCTCGTTAGTGTATGCATGTTTGTCTTATTTTGTTTTGTATGCTTGTGGGGACACAACACTTCTCAAGTTTGGAGGGTTGTATTATGGTGTAATGTATTTTTGAGTGCAAGTGTTTATATTGTGTGTTATGTATAGCTCTGGTATCCAGTATTTGTATATGAATTGGAAAACTTAATGAAGATAAATTGAGTGTCATTAAGATGAAAGTTGAAATTCTGTCTCAACACTTAGGCTTTCGTTGAGTTTTCGAGGTATGCTATAGCAAAGCCAAGAAAACCAAAAAGGGTAGAAAATATCTTAAGTTTGGGTGGAAATTTTTTGTTAAATTGAGCTTGTTGTGAAATAAATTATGTTCCAATGGCTTAAGTTGCTGAGTAACTAGGGCTAAGTATGCACCCCCATATGAAGACTTGAGTCAAAAGGCAACAAGAGCTATGAGTATTATTGTAGCATCTATATAAAAAAAAAATTCCTCTCTCTAGAATTTTGAGTAGCCAAGTCTGTCCATGAGCGACATATTCAACCTTAAGTTAAAGGTGTCTTTAGATAAGACTATGTTATAGTATTTCACAAGTTATTGCTGCAGCAACTCTGATCTGTGCATTGGTTGAGTAATTGGGTGTTAACATTACTAGTGATAGACATTCACATGAAAAATCAATGATACATTGAAGAGAATTTGAAGTAAAAAAAAATGTTGTAGCACAGTTTCAGCCTATTTGTGTCTTCAGTCCCCCAAATGTAAATGTACTTATGTTTTACCTCTAATTTATATGTAATGTTTAATGTTGCAGCACCTCTGGAATTTGATCAAATTGACACACACACACTTTGGATATAATAAGGCCTAAGTCTAGAAAGTCTAGAACTGATCTGCTATAACAATTTTGCCTTGTTAAGAATGTGATTTGAGGGTTGATGAATCCTAACCAACTTGATGACAAAACTAAGTTAGTTGTTGCGTGATTGTGTGATTGAAGTGTTAGTGTTGTTGGCATTACTTGAGGACAAATAATGGTTTAAGTTTGGGAGTGTGACAACTCTATAAAATGAGAGTTATCATGGAACTTTTAGACTTACATCGATATAGAGAGTAAATGATATGTTTTTATTTCATTTTAGCTATATTTTGCATGAACATCCATTTTAATTTATTTCTAATAAATTGAGTTGTTTTTAGAATAATTTGTGCTTAAATTATATGTTTAATTGTAGGTCACCGAAAGCTCAAATTTTACGGAAGGAATGCTGCTGCAATAGACTTGCAGAGATAATGAAAGAACTTGGCTATAGAAGAATTGAAACAAATTTGGAACAATGCAAATGTTGTACTCATTGTTGTAGCAATGTAAAAGATTGCGATCTAAAGTTTAAAATGGAGGATACGCATGCCATACAATTGAATTATAAAAGAAGCATGCTTGCAAAGGAAAAGAGGGAACCGTCACCCAAAGGGATTAATCGCAAAGAAACAAGAAGAAAAACAGAAAACAAAAGGGATTTAAAGGTTGTGACAGAGGAGAAATCACAGAGATCAATTGGAAATAAGTTCTTCTTATTATCTTCTTGTTTTCTATTTATTTATAGGGATGTATTTGATGGCTGAAACTATTTTATTTACGGTTCTATCGCAAATCATGAACTAAATTCTATTGTGGTTGAGTGGTAAACGATCTTGATGGATGATTGACTGATATATATATGCGTTTCTCTTTATTTGCTATAGCATTTTGTCTTAATTTTTTTTACTTTAATTCTTTATTTCGGTTGACCACTCATTTAGTGGATACTAGCTAAGAAAGAGCCTAAAAAAGGTTTGACTTAGTGGATCAAATTAAGATAATACTTAGTTTTAGATCGGGTTTTCCAAGTTGAGTAAATTTCAATTTGAATAGGGTCATACTTGGTCTAAAATTAGTGATGAACAAGACATAGGGATTCACCTTGTAAGGTAAGTGGAACCTAGATCATTTAATGACATATTTAATGTTAGCGTAAAAATTGGTCACTGTTAGGTTGCATTAGATATAAGATATCCAACAGACAACAGCTGAGGATGCTTGAGGGATTCTGCCTAGTGTTGTAGTAGATGTTGTAGCAACGGTACTGTAATTGAAAAAATAATCAAAGTCATTAAATGAGTTTATTCACTCAACTGCTCCATTCCCATTAGTTACATCCTTGTGTTTGATATGTGAATTTTCTTTATTGCATTTTTTTAAGGGAAATTATCATTTTACTACCAAAGTTTTGCGCCGTTATCAATTCACTACCATTCCGTTAAGAAAAAGTTAATGTTTAACGGAAATTGAGTTAAAAGTCAATTTTACCCCCAAGAGTTTGGTAGTAAAATGATAATTCCTCTAAAAATTTGGTAGTAAAATGATAATTTCCCTAAAAACTTAGTAGTAAAATGATAATTTATCTATCAAATTAATAGACAATTTTACTCTTATAGCTGGAAATGTCTTTGATGCCCTTCTGACATCAGCAAATTTTTAACGTTGTTAACGGAACGGTAGTGAATTGATAACGGCGCAAAACTTTGGTAGTAAAATGACATGATATGTCAGTAAAACTTTGGTAGTAAAATGATAATATCCCTTTTTTTAATTAGTTCATTAGTTCCATAAATTGTCTTATTTTAATTTAGAACTCGAATACTCATCAATATATTACACTTGCACATTGACATCTATAACATTAGAAATCACACACCAATTATTTTAATTAAAAAGAGGGTGGGAAAAAGAAAAATGAGGAACCACCATTGTTACAATTTGATATGTCAAATTGCACAATCTTTAAAATCATTGTCTGCTAGAAATGATAGCCTTTTGGATTTGATGGCAATTAAAATGAAGGGAAAATTTTATAAGTATTGGGAGGGCTATTTCAAGATAAATAAGTTGTTGATTGTTGCTTCTGTACTTGATACTTGATGCAAAATGAAATTTGCAACACATTGCTTTGAGAAATTACATGGTAAGGATAGTGCCAAATGCATTGAGATGAAGGAAATGGTCAAAGATTTGTTGACTAGTCTTACTGAGTCTTATAATGCACAGTATAAACTGCGTGGAAGTGCGAGTGCAAGCGGAAGTACAAGCGGAAGCCAAAATTTGGCTATTGGAAGTGGAGGTGGTTCGAATTTTTGGGATTTGGGTGATGATGATGATGTTGTTATGATTGAGGATCCATTCTTCGAATTGAGTATAGCAATTGTGGTTGATGAAGGTAGCCCAGAATTGTCAACTGAGCTGGATCTTTACTTGACGAAGAACATCGAAAAAATTACAAAAAGTAATTTTGTCACTAAATTTGATATTTTATTATGGCGGAGGGTGAATAGTGTTAATTATCCAATCTTGTCAAGTATAGCAAGGGATGTTCTTGCTATTTCGGTGTCTATTGTTGCCTCTAACTCCACCTTTAGTATTAGAGGTCGTATACTAAATTAACATAAAGGCTCATTGACTCCGGACATGGTTGAAGCATTGGTATTGATACATAATTGGTTGCGGTCTTCTCTTTTTGTGGATACAACAACAGACTTAAATAAAGTAGTTGAAGACAATGACTTTATGGATCAGCTTACAGAAGATATATTTTGTAAAATTTTAATTTTAATTTACTTTTTTAGTATTATGAACCTTATACAATTTGATTAATTTTTATTAAAGTTTTATTTTTTTAAGTAATGTGAATCTTGTACAATTTGTTAATTTTTTTAATATAGAACTTCGCAAATCAACAACGGCTGACAAACTTAGTAGGGTAACATGAAAATTGCAGCTCAAGATAAACCATGTTTAGGTAATTAAATTGATAAATATTTATTTGCTAATTATTAAATATCACTTTATTTTATTTGCCTTAATTATTGCGTGCTTTGGCTCACTTTAAATTTTGATGTTGGTGATATGGATAGTGGATGTTGTTAGGGCTTGTGTTATAGTGGAGTTTTATCAAATGTCGCTGCAGTATTACAAACTTCTAGTATTTTGTCTTTTGTTGTATGGATTTAGAATTTGTAATAGATTTTAAATTTAGGTGTGTTTATGAATTGTGACTATGCCGTATTGGGACTTTCATTATTTTGCTTTTGACTTGAAGACTTTGTACTTGTTTATTTATATCTAGTATTACTATATGTGTAAAGTGTAGATGGTAGTAAGTACATTGTAAACTGTAAAATTCAATGAAATCAGATGAAAACTGTCAAATATAGTAAGATTAAGTAAAAACTGCAAAATTGAGAAAATATATGAACCGAACTGAACCAAAATATTTTAGTTCGATTTGGTTCGTATTCGGTTTGAAATATTTAGAACCGATCGGTTTCGATTTGGTTTAGTTTTGGCCCCGAATCGAACCGAACCGAGAAATGTGCATCCCTAATTTTCTCAACCTAACGAAGCCGAAGGCAAATGAGCAAGGCATCTATTCAGGAAATATGATGGAATCAAGTGTTAAGGCTGTGAGAACTTTGACACTAATTTTAAAATCTAGTTTTTGTTTAGAACTTAAAAGCACATTTTATATACCCACATTTCCTAGAAATTTAATTTCTATTGTTCGTCTTGTTTCATTAGGATATAAATTTGTTTTTGAACACACAACTTGTAATATATATAAGAATAATAATTTTATTGGCAGTTGTATTTTATTTAATAGTTTATATAAATTAAATTTAGATCCCACATTTGAGTCTAATATTTTTACTTTGCATGACGAAATATTGGCATTAAGTGTTGTATTATTAATGAGAATTCCTCTAAACTTTGGCATAGGAGATTATGACATATCTCCACAAAAAGAATTAAAAAGTTGGTGAATGATAGAGTTTTACAAAGACTTGATTTTACTAATTTTAATACTTGTATAGATTGCATTAAGGAAAAACAGACTAACAAGACTACTAAAGGTGCTAAGAGAAGTTATGAAATTCTTTAGATTATACATACTCATATTTGTGGACCTTTTTCCACTCCTTGTAAAAATGGTTAGAGATATTTTATCTGATTTATAGAGACCATTCTAGGTACATGTATATTTTTTTCTAAATTATAAAAAAAAGCCATTGATGCTTTGAAGATTTATAAAACAGAAGTAGAGACACAAAAGGAAAGAAAAATAAAAATTGTGAGGTCTGATAGGGGTGGAGAATATTATGGAAGGTACACAGAAAAAGGACCAACGCCTAGCCTATTTGCAAAATTTCTCGAAGAAAGAGGCATTATTGCATAATATAAAATCCCTTGCACACCACAATAGAATGAAATTTGTTGTGCAAATTTTATTATACTCGTAAGCGCACAAATCTATTGTAGTATAGATTTGTAGTGGCGAGTGTCGATCTCACAAAGAGGTAGATTTAATTATGAGTAGGGTTAATTTTCTAAATATGTATGTGAGTTGCTTGGAAGTGATTTCTTTATTTTAAGGATTTAAAATAAAATAATGGGAATGTATTATAAATGAAACAAGACAAATAAATCGCTTGAGTCTTTGGATTCACACTCAACATTTCACCACAAGCTTAATATTTCTTTTTAGTTCTAATTAATTTATGAGGGGATATTTCCACTCCTCATAATCCTCACTCTAATAAATATGGTATCAAGAACTCAGTGCGTCAGTGGGTGATGATCTTCCACTAAGTGTGGTGTTAAGAACACATTATGCCAGACGATAATAATCCTTCTGTCGACAACGTGGCAAGACCACCCACTAAATAACTTAGATGCACTATCTGTTGACAATGAGTTAGGAAAACTAAAGATGGCCAATAGGTCGGCGGCATGTGCCACGGCACGGGCACGGTATGCATTCGTACAGCACGGCACAGTGCGAGCACGTTTTGGTAGGCCACGCAGCATGGCACAGCATGCACGTGGACTGACCTGGGCCTAGAATTTTAAGCACGGTGACCTTAAAATCATAGCACGATTAAATATGGGTCAAAGCACGGCACGCAAAAAGACACATAATAAGCACGCTTTATTGGTGAGCTAGCACGACAGAGAAAATATATTAAAGTAAAATTTTTTAATGAAAAGTAAATATAAAATGTTATGATTTTACAAATATCTTGAAATTAAATTTTTAATATATTTTTTAGTATAGGCTTTTAAAAATTAGTTTAAGTCTTAGTTTAAATAAATATTCTAATTGTTTTATTTTTATAATTTATTAAATGAATAAATAAATATCATGATTTTGATAAATAAAATTATAACTATCGTGATTTTATAATTAATATCTCGTAGTTGTGACTTCTTGTAATCGTTATTCCAAGTTTATAATATTAATTTTCATTAATCATTACTATGATCTATGGAATTAAATTTATGTATTGTTGTGCTATGATTGGTTATTGTAAAATTAAATATATAGTTGTAAATTGTGATAAAATGTTAATTGCTCCTTTAATAAAAATTATTGTTATTGTTATTGTCGTTGTTGTTATTGTTATTATTGTTATTATTCTTATGGGCTTAAAAAAGCACGCCAGACACGTGGGCTTTTTTAAGCACGCTGAACATGTGGGTTTGAAGGAAAAAAAAAAAGTTGATGGGCACGGCACGAGTGGGCTCATGCCATAGGCCGTGCCAGGCCTTTAGAAAAAAAAAATTGGGCACAGTACGACATGACCTATTTACTTGGTGGGTTGTACCGTGCCGGCCTATGGGCCCTAGTGGGCCGTGGTTTGGTGCTGAAACAGCTGTTGGCTATCTATAAAGACGACCCACAAAATACAGGAGGGGAATTTTCTTTTTAATAAATATGGTGATTAGTGCTCATCGTGCCAGACAGTAACGATCTTTTACTAAGGAGCCAATATACCGTGCAAAATCTAGTTAAGATACACTGTCTGTCGATGATGAGCCAAAACAACCACTTAAATCTATAAAACAAAGTAAATAAACTTACTAAATTAAACTCATCTATCATGTTGAGGCTTCACCTTCAATCCAAACTTGAAATTAAACTAGCCACTCATAATTAAACTAGGGGTAGTAGACAGTGCCATGGGTCGTGCCAGGCCTTTAGAAAAAAAATTTGGGCACAGTATAGCACAGCCCATTTACTTGGTGGCTTGTACCGTACCGGCCTATGGGCCCTAGTGGGCCGTGGTTTGGTACCGACACGGCCTGTTGGCTATCTTTAAAGACGACCCACAAAATATAAGAGAATTTTCTCTTTAATAAATATGGTGATTAGTGCTCATTATGCCAGACAGTAACAATCATTTACTAGGGAGCCAGTATACCGTGCAAAATCTATCTAAGATACGCTGTCTGCGATTATGAGTAAAAAAAACCACTTAAATCTGAAAGAAAAAGTAAATAAACTTACTAAATTAAACTCATGGATCATGTTGAGGTTTCACCTTCAACCCAAGCTTGAAATTAAACTAGCCACTCATAATTAAACTAGGGGTAGAATGGTAATTTTATTAAAATAAGTAAAAAATATAAGATAGAGAGAGAATAACAGAAAATTGAGCTAAAAAATGGATTTATGGGTGTCAAATTAAGGTGAAGTCCTCTATTTATAGATACAATGGGTAAATCATGACCATCATATTAAAACAATTTGACCGCTCAGGATTGCGCCACGTGGCAAGCTTTGATTGTCTGCAACACATCATCAGTCAATATCACGTCAGGATTTCGGTCTAATAATATGCTACCACGCCATCAGTCAAATACCACATCAACATTTCGTTCCAATAGAATCATGTCACATCATCGATCAACACGACATCATCAGTCAATGCCACATCATTGTGAAATACAAATGTGCAACCCAAGAGGGGGGTGAATTGGGATTCTAAAAATTATTTTATTCTAAAACAAATTATCAAGCAAATCTAAAATGAATTTAATGAAATAACTATTAAATCAATTACAATATAAAAAGATAAGGAAGAGAGATTAAAACACGAAGAGTTTTACGTGGTTCCCCCAACCTCGCCTACGTCCACGCCTCCAAACTTTCTGGGCTTGAGGATTTCACTAAGTAAGCCTCCAAGGCTTCAAATGTTTACATTTGACTTCCAAGGTGTCAATGAACCTTTACAACAAGAGATTATCCCCAATCTCTTAACCCAAGTATATCCCAACACTTACAATCACTCAAAGTAAAAGATTAAAAATTATTTTTCTCTCACACAATATTTAAGATTACAAATCAATGCCCAATGTGTGAATAGATGAAGCAAGAATGTGTTTTAAAGTTCAATAAAGATTGTATTCTCGAATATAAGCTCAATGGTCGTGTTGTGATCAACCTTGTTTGAATTTGAATGAGCTTATTTATAGTTGGAGCTGAAAAACTAACCGTTATAGACTGTCTGCTCAAAAATGATTCGCTATTAATCATTAACGATTAACCGTTTAGGCTAGTCAAGTTACCGTTGGGCCAATTTTCAAATAAATGGTTTGTCGTTTAGAATTACCCTTTCGCCGTTAAATTCCAGAGACCTACAAAATAAGCTTCAGCTATCCATTTTCACTAAACGGTTAAAGATTAGCATGAAATGATAATCTGGAATTTATTGGTTAGCCGTTTGATATTAACGATTCGCCGTTTGTTTCCAGTAACCTGCAAAAAAAATTAGCCTTATTCTTTTTTGTTAAGCGGTGCCAGATGAGTACAATCTTTAATTCTGGATTTTATCTGTTAACCGTTTCAATAAACGGTTCACCGTTAAATTCCAGTAGCCTTCCTAGCATTTTGTGTTTTCCGTTTTTCTTAATCGGTTAGAGTTTAGGCAATTTGTTACTCTCTGGTTTTAATCGGTTGAATAACTGTTAAATTTCAAAGGAAAATGGTTCACCGTTTATTTCCAGAATCACAGTTTAAGCCAAATATTGCAGAGAATCATTTTCCAATGTGAAATTTAACAGTTATTCAACTTTTATGAATATAGTTGGAATGATTATAAGGCTTTCGTTTATTAAAGAATAGCTCCAACATTTTAATCAAAAACATTTAAAGTTTGTTATCATCAAAATTAATATTATGAACATATTCATGTTAACAATCTCCCCCTTTTTTTATGATGACAAACTTCATTCAATACTTTTCTCCCCCTTAATATATGCTCCCCCTAAATGTATGGTCAATTTTAAAAAAATGTCCAATAGACAGATTTTTCTCAAGGAAACATTTAAAAAAAAATCATTTCAAAAATGAATTTTATTCTCATTAATTAAACGCTATCCCCCTTTTTATCATTAACGTAATCTCTCACCCTTCATCATCAAAAAGAAAAGAGAGAAAAGAAAAATGTAAAGCATAGAGGTGAGAAAAAAATTACCCAGATTTGGCGAGCAAAAATTTTGGCAGAGTTTCCCCTTAAAATGGAACAAATCCGCAAATACAAGATGAGATTGAACACTTCCAAAGATATTAACAAGTATCCATATACCAACAACTCCATCAACCAACATAAAATCATCCAACATAAAAAAACATCATAAAAACAATCCATCATCAAAATCATAGAGAAGTAGAAGTGTAAACCCAAAATATAAAAAGCAACACGCAAACAACTAGAATATGAAATGTATGTGCGAATATGAAACTCAGAAACTATGGAGGTGGTGAAGATATGCTCCCTGGATCATAACCGAAATAATGAAGAAGAGTGCGCTGTCCAGCTAGAAGCTCAAGCTGCTGATCAATGCTCTGCTGTTGGAAGGTCTGAAACTCAAAACAAAGCTGCTGATGGTCGTAGGAAAAGGTGTCCAAACAATCGAGAATTAGTTGATGCCTCTCCGAAATCCTGTGAACTAAAGCAGGAGGCTGCTCGGGAGCTGGAGGTGGCTCAGAAACGGAGGGCTGCTCAGGAACAGCAGATGGCTCAGGAGCGGAAGGCTGTACTGGAGCTGGAGGTGGCATCGAAGTGGATGGAATATCAGCATCCATCTCACGCTCCTCAGAGTCAGAGTCAGCTGGAGGCTGGGGGACAGAATAACGACACGGAGGAGGTGGATGAGATCCTAATCGAAAATCTGGAAGTTGATCGAAGGATAGACATCGTTGACCATCCGATCGTCCTCTAGAGCAATCAAGGTATCCCGGTTTTTAGAGTTTTTAGTCTTTATCCACTGGCTGTTCTTTCTAGAAAAATTGATACTAGTCATGGCCTCTAGACCAATCCGTCTAGTCTCCATATAACCGGCATCTAGAAGAGGCACCTCAAAGTGTCACAGTATCTTAGTAATGATACCGCCATATGGAAGCAAGCGGTGGTTAACCGCGGGAGTACTTAACATGTGCCTCACATTAACATAGCCGAGGTTGATAGGTCGACCTGTGATAAGGCTATCTAATAAGCCAAGATCTAATCTCGTGACCTCATCTAAGTGACCCTTCCTAAGTGTCATGATATGCTGTAGAATAGTGTGGAGGATACGAACTTGGAGAGGTAATAATTGAGACTGAAAGGGTAAATTGCAAATGTCATTAGTCAAGTCCCTATGGCGACAAATATTTCGGACACCAAGATGATGAGTAAAACTACTAAATGAGAGGGCTTTCCTAGATGTATATTTTATGGCCATCACTAAATATACCTAGAAAGCCATTAAGGTCTTCATCATCAAATTCAATATGAACACCGCCAACTTGAGTAATTATCATATCAAGGCGAGCTGCAGAGATTTCCATGTTCGAATAAAAAACTCGCACTAAATTTGGATATACTTGGTCATCAAAATCAATGGCGGACTCCCAAGGTTGAAGCATATTTCTAACACTTCTACCACATACAATTAAGGTTCTAAAGTCTTCTATATCAACATAAAACGAATCAAGTACCTTTCGTCCATTTAAGCGGTCCTCAAAACACTTGGCCAATGAGGGTGTGGGAAAATGAATTCTTGCGAATTTAGATATTGCTCGTGGTGGTATGGGATTCCGTTGAGGCGTATCTTTCCTCCTTCGAGTTCTCCGAGATGACTCAGCCATGGTGAAGAATAAGGAGAATGAGGGAGTTTGAGAACAATGAGTTTGGACAAAAAAGAACTGATTTTGGGATCAAGGAAGAGTGTAGGATGGGATTTGGAAGCTTAATTTGGTTGAAAAAAGACAAGAATTGGGTCAAAATTGACGAAACCTAATCGGTTGCCATTAGGGTTTTGATTTGGGATTTTTCAATTTCAGGCTTGATTTAAAGATTTGAATCGGTAAAAGTGATCTAAAGATGATGAGAAATGATGTTTTAGGTGTGATTTGGCAAGGAAATCAAGAAAAATGGAGGTTTGAGGATAGAGAAAACTTCGGTTGTGCAACAATGGTGGAAATGGTAAGAGGGCAACTGAGAGGAGAGAGGAAACCCTTGGAACAATTTTTATATCGCACGAAAACGGTTAACCGTTTATTTAAACAATTAGGGAGTAACTTCCAGAGGCTAAAGAATGGGAAACAGTGAAAGGTTATCCTTTTAACGGCTAGGGAGTAACTTCTAGTGAGCTCTCTGTTTTTAAACGGTTTACCGATTGCACCAAACGGTAAAAGGGTAAAAAGGAAAACATCATAATCTAGTTTCTGGAATAAAACGGTACACCGTTTATTGGAAACGGTTAGCTGTTTATTTTATCTATAATTTCGCACATTTGATTTAATTTTTGGCCAGCAAATAATACATTCCAAGATCATTTAACTAATCAGAAAATGTTTTATGAGCCATTTTAATGCATGATTCATGAACATGTATTCAAGCAATTAATTCATATAATCATTTAAGAATTACTAAAGCAAACACATCACTTGAATATCACGCTTAAGCATTTCATAAATATTAAATCATCAAATCACCAATAAGTCAATTAATTTAATACACTCAATAACATGAATAGAGACGTTAATGCGAAAATTTCATCATCCTAAGTTCATGCCGAATTTTCAAAATTGTTCTTCGCCAAGGGGTTTGGTAAAAATATCGGTGAGTTGTTTTTCTGTAGAAATAAACTCTAATGCAATATCTCCCTTTTGAACATGATCTCTCAAGAAATGATATCTTATTTCTATATGCTTGGTTCTAGAGTGTTGAATGGGATTCTTTGAAAGATTTATAGTACTAGTATTATCACACTTAATAGGAATTTGTTCTAGGTTAATACCATAGTCTCTAAGTGTTTGTTTCATCCAAAGAGCTTGCGCACAACAACTTCCTTCAACTATATATTCAGCCTCGGTAGTTGAAAGTGCAACAGAATTTTGTTTCTTGCTAAACCAGGAAACAAGTGAGTGACCTAGAATATAGCAAGTTCCACTAGTGCTTTTTCTATCAACTTTATAACCGGCAAAGTCCGCATCCGAATAGCATGTTAAATCTATATGAGTTCCCCTAGGATACCAAAGGCCGAGATCTATAGTTCCACTTAAATAGCGAAAGATTTGTTTTACAGCAAGTAAATGAGATTCCTTGGGACATGATTGAAATCTTGCACACAAACATACACTAAATATGATATCGGGTCTACTTGCAGTTAAATAAAGTAAAGATCCGATCATACCTCGATACATTTTGATATCCACTTCTTTGCCTTTTTCATCTTTGTCAAGCTTGGTTGTTGTGCTCATCGGAGTATTTTTGGTCTTTGAGTTATCAATGCCGAATCTTTTGAGTAGATCTTTCACTTACTTGGCTTGATTTATAAAAATTCCTTCCTCATTTTGTTTTATTTACAGCCCAAAGAAGTACTTCAACTCTCCCATCATACTCATTTCAAATTCATTACTTATGCAAGATGAAAATTCTTTACACAACAATTCATTAGTAGAACAAAAAATAATATCATCAACATAAATTTAAACAACAAGTATGTCTTTGTCCTTATGTTTTACAAAGAGAGTAGTATCCGCTTTACCCATTAAAAATTTATTTTCTAATAAGAAATTCGTAAGCCTATCATATCATGCTCTAGGTGCTTGTTTTAAGCCATACAAAGCTTTAAATAACTTATAAACATGATTTGAAAATTTTTCATTTTCAAAACCAAGGGATTGTTTTACATACACTTCTTCCTTTATATAACCATTCAAAAAAGCACTTTTCACATATATTTGAAATAAAATGATCTTTTATGACATGCAAATGCCAACAACATTCTAATTGATTCTAGTCTAGCTACGAGCGCAAATGTTTTATCAAAATCAATTACTTCTTCTTGGTTGTAACCTTGAGCCACTAATCTAGCTTTATTCCTTACAACCACACCGGATTCATCTATCTTATCTCTAAATACCCATTTAGTACCTATGACGGATTGATGTTCCGGTTTAGGAACTAATTCCCACACATTGTTTCTTTCAAATTGATTTAACTCCTCTTACATTGTCATAATCCAAGATTCATCATTTTCCGCATCCGTAAAAGATTTGGGTTCAATTTGAGAAACAAATGCATTATGCTCACAAGTATTTCTAAGTGATAATCTAGTTGTAACACCTCATGAGGGATCTCTTAAAATTACATCCTTAGGGTGAGAAGAAACATACCTCCACTCTTTGGGGAGTGATTGAGAAGTACCTTTATTTTGCTCTACATTCATTTCCTCATGTTGCTCATCTTGATTCCCATGAGACACATCCTTTTGATTATCTTTTGATGATTCTTTTTGTAAGTCTTCATCTACATCATTATCAACAACAACTTTCTCCGTAGAGGAGGGATTAGATTCATCAAATGTAACATGCATCGATTCTTCTACAACTAGAGTTCTTTTGTTATAAACTCCATAAGCTTTGCTTGAGTTTGAATATCCAAGAAAAATACCCACATCGGATTTTGAATCAAATTTACCAAGCTTATCTTTTGTATTCAAAATAAAACATTTGTATCCAAAAACTTTGAAATAACCAATATTGGGTTTTCTATTTTCCCAAAGCTCATATAGAGTTTTGCTAAGGTTAGGTCTAATCAACACACGATTTAAAACAAAACAAGCGGTGTTGACGGCCTCGGCCCAAAAGTACTTAGGCAGTGAATTTTCATTCAACATAGTCCTAGCTATTTCTTGAATGGATCTATTCTTTCTCTCAACAACTCTATTTTGTTATGGAGTTCTAGGGGATGAAAATTGATGCTCAATACCAAAATCATTACAAAAAGTCTCAAATGCATGATTTTCAAACTCTCATCCATGATCACTCCTAATGCATGCAATACCATACCCTTTTTCATTTTGAATTTTCTTACAAAGCACTTTAAAGGCATCAATAGCATCATCCTTATTAGCTAAGAATAATACCCATATATATCTAGAATAATCATCCACTATCACAAATGCATAATATTTGCCATTTAGACTAGCATATCTAGAGGGCCCAAATAAATCTATGTGAAGAAATTGAAGTGGTTTTGAAGTAGAAATATGATTTTTATTTTTGAAAGATGTTTTGATTTGTTTTCTAAATTGACAAGCTTCACAAATCTTATCTTTTTGAAAACCAATTTTTGGAAGACCTTTAACTAAATCATCTTTCGAAATTTTCGAAATCAAATCTATACTTGCATGTCCTTACCTTCTATACCATAACCAACTATCATCATGCAATACCGAAAAATATTTATCAAGAGTAGATGCACATTCTATGTCAATGATATAAACATTACCACATCTATTCCCTACAAATAAGATCTTGTCATCACGTGAATTATCAATAACACAACTAAATTTATCAAAAATAATTTTATAACCTTTGTCACATAATTGACTAATATTAATTAAGTTGTGTTTCAAGTTCTCAACCAAACATACATTCTCAATTAGAGTTGAGGAAACTTTACCAACATTTCCAATTCCAATAATTTTTCCTTTTGAGTTGTCTCCAAAAGATACGTCTCCACCATTTTCAATTTTGGTGAAGCTTGAGAACCATGCATAGTTTTCGGTCATGTGCCTTGAACAACCACTGTCCAAGTACCATTTATTTTTCTTCTTCTTCAAGCCCTTCAAAGAAAATCTTAAGTTTTAGGTACCTAAAGCTTTTTGGGTCCTTGAGAGTTAGTAGTGATTTCTTTTGGAACCCAAATGCATTTCATACCATAATATGCATTTCTTTTTACTAGACATCCATTTTTCATATGACCATCTTGATTACAAAAATGACATACAATTTGATTGTTACTAGATTTACTCTTCACAGAGTAGTTTTTATAATAATTTTTGTTTCAAGTTTTGCTTATAACCAATACCTCCTTTGTCAAACACACATTTCTGTGAATTAAGCATGTTATCCAACATCTTTTGCCTATTTGTAAATTTCAAAACAATCTCATTCAACTCATTGCTCTTTTTCTTAAGCATTTTGTTTTCATTTTTCAATTCATATATGTGTGATTCTAAATGCTCATGTGAGATGCTAGGTTTCTCATTTAATAATGCAATTTCATCATGCAATGTTTTGTTCTCTACTTCTAGACATGCAATTCTTGCATTTAGAGATTCATTTTCATTTTTAAGCTTTGCCATTTCCTTTTTAAGGCATATATTCTTTTTACCAATCTTCATTAACTAATTATGCAATTCTTTAAAAGCATCATACAATTCATCATAAGTAGGATCACTTACCTCATTGAGATCATCATCCCCTCCTATTGCCATAAGCGCTAGATTTGATACTTCTTGCGACCCTTCTTCATCACTTGAATCTTCCTCGCTATCATCTCAGTTGCAACCATGGCTTTCTTCTTGAGTTTGTTGATAAGTGGGCACTCCGATCTTATATGGCCAGGCTTCTTGCATTCATAGCATGTGATTACCTCTTTCTTTTGGTTTTTGAAGTTTCTGAAATTTCTTCGCTCTCTGGTTTTCTTGAAGAATTTTCTGAACCTCCTTGCTAGCATAGCCAACTCTTCACCATCCGATTCACTCTCCCCATCACTCTCATATTTTGAAGCTTTGAGAGCAATGCTTTTCTTCTTCTCCTCATGCCATTTTTCTACTGCCAAATCTTCTTCATATGAAATGAGAGAACCAATTAAATCATCAAAAGATAAAGTATTTAAATCTTTGGCCTCTTCAATAGCTGTTCTTTTAGGTCTCCATTTTTTTGGAAGTGACCTAATGATTTTCTTAACTTTCTCGCTATTTGAGAATGTCTTTCTTAGGGCTCCTAGGGTGTTTACTATGTTCGTAAATCTCGTATACATAGAGTACACACTCTCATTTTGTTCCATTTGGAACAACTCATATTGTCGAGTGTACTTACTAATTTTTTACTCTTTCACTTAATTTGTGCCTTCATAAACTACTTCAAGTTTGTGCCAAATTTCATTCGCACTTTCACAACTAGATACTCAATGAAATTCTTTCTTATCCAGTGCACAAAATAAAGCATTCATAGCTTTGGAATTTAGATAAGCTTTTCTCTTTTCCAATTCATTCAATTCCCTTGAAGGTTTTGGAATATCTTCCCCGACTTCATTTTTAGCTAGGGGCAAAAGCGGGTCATCACATACAACTTCCCAAATTTCATAATCTAGTGCTTGTAAATAAATTCTCATCCTAATTTTCCAATATGGGTAGTCGTTTCCGTCAAAGAACGGTGGTCAAGTTGTGGATTGTCCTTTCCTAAAGGTTGAGTCATTTTGGGTTGCCATGGATCTTTTACTCTAGACGGTTAAGTCCTAACAAGAGAACCAAGCTCTGATACCAAATGAAATACAAGTGTGCAACCCAAGAGGGGGGTGAATTGGGATTCTAAAAATTATTTTATTCTAAAATAAATTATCAAGCAAATCTAAAATGAATTTAATGGAATAACTATTAAATCAATTACAATATAAAAAGATAAGGGAAAAGAGATTCAAACATGAAGATTTTTACGTGGTTCGCCCAACCTCGCCTATGTCCATGCCTCCAAGCTTTCCGGACTTGAGGATTTCACTAAGCAAGCCTCCAAGGCTTCAAATGTTTACACTTGACTTCCAAGGTGTCAATAAATCTTTACAACAAGAGATTATCCCCAATCTCTTAACCCAAGTGTATCCCAACACTTACAATCACTCAAAGTAACAGATTAAAAATTATTTTTTTTCACACAATATTTAATATTACAAATCAATGCCCAATATGTGAATAGATGAAGCAAGAATGTGTCTTAAAGCTCTATAAAGATTGTATTCTCGAATATAAGCTCAATGGTCGTGTTGTGATAAACTTTGTTTGAATTTGAATGAGTCTATTTATAGTTGGAGCTTAAAAACTAGCCGTTATAGACTGTCTGCTAAAAAACGGTTCGCCGTTAATCAT
Source organism: Citrus mangshanensis (assembly GCA_030449895.1). NCBI lineage: Eukaryota > Viridiplantae > Streptophyta > Magnoliopsida > Sapindales > Rutaceae > Citrus > Citrus mangshanensis. The sequence continues at coordinate 5,999,519 of JASUUJ010000280.1, read as the reverse complement.
TAACGATTAACCGTTTAGGCTAGTTAAAGTCACCGTTGGGCCAATTTTCAAATAAACGGTTTGCCGTTTAGAATTACCCTTTCGCCGTTAAATTCCAGAGACCTGCAAAATAAGCTTCAGCTAACCGTTTTCACTAAACGGTTAAAGATTAGCATGAAATGACAATCTGGAATTTATCGGTTAGCCATTTGATATTAACGGTTCGCCGTTTGTTTCTAGTAACCTGCAAAACAAATTAGCTTTATTCATTTCTGTTAAACAGTGCCAGATGAGTACAATCTTCAATTCTGGATTTTATCGATTAACCGTTTCAATAAACGGTTCACTGTTAAATTCCAGTAGCCTTCCCAACATTTTGTGTTTTCTGTTTTTCTTAATCGGTTAGAGTTTAGGCAATTTGTTACTCTCTGGTTTTAATCGGTTGAATAACTGTTAAATTTCAAAGGAAAATGGTTCACCGTTTATTTCCAGAATCACAGTTTAAGCCAAATATTGCAGAGAATCATTTTCCAATTTGAAATTTAACAGTTATTCAACTTTTATGAATATAGTTGGAATGATTATAAGGCTTTCGTTTATTAAAGAATAGCTCCAACATTTTAATCAAAAACATTTAAAGTTTGTTATCATCAAAATCAATATTATAAACATATTCATGTTAACACATTGGTCCAATAGGATGCTGCCACGTCATCGGTCAATACCATATCATCGGTCAATGCTACATCATCATACCGTATATGTGAAATGTCATTCGTTTATGCTCCTCTTGAGGTTTTCAACCGTTCCGAGTTCAACAATTTCTAGTGATTTTACTTTTATATCTTATGTTTATCTTAATTCTTATAATTACAGTAATGATATAACTACAAACACATTATACAAATGAATATTTACAAATTAATGTAGCATAAAGATATTGGTTGTATAAACTTATCATGTGCCCACATAATTGAAAAAAATAATTGTTATCACTTTTCTTCTAATCACTTTGTGCACATTAGTTTATACACACTTGTTTGTATAAAATTATTTGTAACTCTATAATTATTGATATAATTATCGTATACATTTTCTTCCTCATATTTTATTTCCCAATGCAATTATGATATTTTCCTCACTTTTAAGGGGAAGGATAACATCGATACGTTTACTAAGTATCTCCACATTGCTCTGAGTAAAAAGTAAAAACAAAAAACCCATAACTTAAAATTCTTTATAAATTAATTTGTATCAACTTAAAAGATACAACTAATAAAAGATATTGCGAGCCTTTAACATTTGTTTTTCGTTAGTTGTTGACACGACTCAAAAGTATTGTTTACTTTTAAATATAAAAGTGTCTAGTTATAATATAATCTGGTGAGCTCAAGGTCGAACCACATAAAATTTAAAATCTAGTAGTCAATTTATTAAATAAAGAAAATTAAATGCGGGAAAAGAAATTAATAAGAATTAATCTAAAAATATGCTAAGGCTATGAGATCCACTCTTAGATTTCAAATTATGGTTATAACAACTCTCTTATATTTTTATTTTGTATTTATTTTGCCAGTTAATTATTATGTTATTTAATTCTTAACTAACTATTTGTGTGAATTATTATGCTATTTAATTCTTAACTAACTATTTGTGTGACAAATATGGAGACAAAGTACTTAATGTGCCACTGGGGATGGCAAAAAAACTGGGTCCGGCTCGGATCCGCAAAGATCTGGAAGATCTGGATCCATACATTAAAAAATACGGATCTGTAGCCTAAGAATTATGATCCGTGCGGATTCGGACCCGAATCCATATGCAAGTGCATCTGGAAAGCCGGATATCCGAATTCGGATTAATTTTAATTATATTATTAATTTAATCAAATTTGTATTCAAAATAATATAAGTTAAAATTGAAAAAAAAACAGTAACCCTAAACCATTCATGCCTCACACCTCCCTACTCCCCACCACTCACAAGTGGCTGAAATCAAAAGCCACCCCAAATCCCTAACCGTTGAATGCCATCTGCCTTGCAATCACTGTCATCGAACGTTGGATACCTTGCCTAAGTTGAGCACGTGTTGCTGTTGTCGGACACCGGCTACCCTACCTCGCCTTGCTCAGTGCACTCCACTGTCATCGAACGTCAGTAAACCGCTGCATCAATGGCTCGCGAAGCACACCACACATGGCTACCTTGTCTATTCTTTCTGTCTTTGGCCGCTGTTAATACAAAAGGTGAGCACGCAAATTTCCAGCAAATCAATTTTAGATTTTCAATAAGCAAGGGCGAGGCATTTTTGGTGTCATTTTGTGCTTTTGTGGATTGCATTTACACAACCATTCAAATCAAATCAGTTGGTGGTGGCCTCTCATAATTATCATCATCATCATCATCATCATCATCATTATTATTATTATTATTATTATGCATGAATGTATTTTGTGATCTTCCTTACCTTTATGAATTATTTTAATTTCAGATTTACTTTAATTAATTTAATTGGTTTTTTGGTTTAATTACTTAAATTAAATGCATTAATTTTATTTGTGGATTTTAATGTTGGTACTTGAATTTATGTTATTTTTTATATTTAATTTATGTTGTGATATTTTTATTTGTAGATTTATGATTTTGTTGTATGATATTCATGTTTAATTGTTAATTGTTGGATTATAATTGAATTTTGTTTAATATTATTATTTAAATTGTTGAATTTTTAAATTATATTTTAAATTTATTTAATTTTAATTTTGCAGATCCAGGTATTCGGAATATCCGCTTGCATTCGTTGCGGATATTACCTGCATTCGAATCCGCATAATTTTTTGCGGATCTAGATCTAAAAATCTCAATGTGGATCCAAGTTCGGATTTTGCCAACCCTATGTGTCACAACTATATTGAAGTGTCAATATTATGTCAAAATATCATATAATTATGAAGAGATCTAGATCTATAAATTAACATGACATAAAAAAATTGGTAAAAAAAAGTACAACAAATAAAATAAACTTTAAGATTCACTTGAGAGAGTAATTAATTAATAATTTAAATAATTGAGTTTTATCTTTCACCTCGGCTCAAAAAATTAGCTATTCATACTGAAACACAAAACACTTAGTTTATTTAATAAACTTCTTAAATATATTAAAAGAAAATTAACTATACAAAAGAAGAAATTTCTCTTAATCCTCAGTCTCAACTTCCTCCCTTATTTTCCTCTCCTAGGTAAGGAACACATCTTTTTTTATTTTTTTTAATATATATTTACATAGAGAAGTGTGATGATCAAGTGGCAAAATGGCCACATCACCATCACGATCATGTTTGCTCGCTTTTTCTTTATTTTATTTATTTTTTATTAATTATATCGCCTTAATAATGCATTCCATATGACTTTAATAATTCTTTTTTGTTCCTGCTTTAAGTTTCAATTCTCTTTTTATTCCTTAAATATTTATAATATAAAAACTAACATACTGTAAATTAATTTTAACATAAAAAAATTATTAGGGGAGCGTTAAAATAATTTAGGAATAATGAACACATTAATCAATACTATAAGTGAAAAATGATAATTTTACACTTATTAAATGTACACTTTTTAGTATCAATCAGTTATTAAATCGCGTTATGATTTTAACAGTCCAAGAACAGGACGTGTCATGTTCATGAACCCTAATGAAGAGTGTTGGATAGATAATTTCTCTTTGGTCACTATGGAAACTATGATAAAATTAGAATATATGTCATTCCTTCTTTAAAATCACTTAAATTATGCCATTGGGCGCCCCATCCTGATGGCAGACAGGTGTTTTAATTGGTGACTGATTCTGTTTTTTACAAAAATATGGAATAATAAGGATTTTCTTCTTGTTAATGAAAGTAAATTTTTGAGTCAATCTTAGTTTTCAATAAAGCTCATATCATAATATATTTATAGATTATAACATTAGACTATATTTAGGAGATGGATAAATTGTGTGCTTGAATTAGATTTTAGGACAAAAAAATTAATTCTATTTAACCTTAGGTTTGGCTATCAGACTAGTTTATTTGTCCAAATTTTAGTCTAAGATGGAACTATTAATCCTTATTTATTTATTTATTTTTTCATGTGGGTTTTCCTTTAGATAGGACAAGACTTGGTGAAAAGTTGTTCTATTTATCTCTATTTTTTCCTTAATTTAACTAATACATTACGTGTATTAATTGTAAAAAATTATCTTTGCAATTATTTTAACCTGTAATTTTTTAATATATTAAATGTCAAAATTTATTTAGACTAGTATTGAATATTAAACATAAATTATTCAATTATTTATTTACAATAATGTTGAATATTAAATTTTTAAATTCAATTATTATTAATATAATTTAAGAATATTTATTCTATTTAAATAGTTATTTTAACCTTGTTAAATTAAATTCAATAAAGTCCTGTCAAAAGTTGTACCAAACGAAAAATAAAATTATGTATAATCCATTTTAATTCAACCTAATTTAATTCTAAATATAATCCGGTCCAATATAGTTCTGTCTTCCAAATTAGTCTGAAAAAATTTCATTCAATTCTCAAAAAAAAAAAATTTAAATTTAAATTACACCGATTGACAAAAAATACCGGTTTTTTTTTTAAATTGCGCCCGTAAAAACAACCGGAGTGGCGCTGCAGTGTCGTTTACTCTTTTATTATTAGCCATTTCTAGTAAATAAACGACATGACGTTCAAAAGCCCATTGCAATTAAACGACGTGTCATTCCTGGATCGACCTTCCTTGCTTGCGAACGCGTTTACTAAGCGGAGTTGTACAGGCTGTAGTATACTAGTATGTAGTGCAGGCTCAGGCAAGTTCTCTCACTTCCGGTGTTGGTTGCCCCCGCACCTGCAAATACTAACTGCGACTAAAAAATAAAATAAAATAAAATAAAATAAAATTAAATTAATTGAACTTAAATCCTTCTCTTCTCTTTTTGAATTATTCCTTCTCATCCGCACCATTTTTGAAGTGATTTATTCAAAATGAGCGTGATCGACATATTAACGAGAGTAGACTCGATCTGCAAGAAGTACGACAAATACGACGTCGAAAAGCAGAGGGAGACCAATGTCTCCGGTGACGATGCCTTCGCTCGCCTATACGGCGCCGTTGAGGCCGACATCGAAGCAGCTCTTCAGGTCAGTCCCATTTCCACCTCTTCCTCTACTGCTCATACTAGCGTCCAAAAAAAAGTCAAGTATAAGATCTGAGATAGAGTTAATTGAAGATCTATGAGGTTTCTTCTCGAGTTCAAATTCCAATTTAATTCCGATTTATCTTTAATAATTATGCTTGCGCTCAGTTGTTGAGAAAGCTGAGAAGGAAGACAAGAGTGATTATCTTCCGATTAAGATCAATTTAAGATAATTAGTTTTTAAAGTAGAGTAATTTATGTGAAGATCTATGGTTTTGTATACCTACATTTTGCGGATTAGGGATTAGCTAAATTTTGTTTTTTTTATTTGTTTGATTTACTGAAATTTAAGTATTTGATCTACAGAAGGCGGAGTCTGCTTCTAATGAGAAAAACAGGGCATCTGTGGTGGCTTTGAACGCTGAAATTCGTAGGACTAAGGCTCGATTGTTAGAAGAGGTCCCCAAGTTGCAGAGACTGGCCATAAAGAAGGTTAGTATCAACATTTCTTTTAATAGTTATTTGTTGAAATATTTTTAAAAGATTCTGTTCATTATTAAGGCATGCATTTGACACTAAAAGTAGCATGTAGATTTATACCCACAATTACATGATTTTCATAAGGAGTGTTGAACTACCCATGCATTGATGGACTGATTCATCACCTACCCGTTAATATGTGTCGAGGTTGCGTACTTCAGTCCTTTGTTTGTTATTGCTTGTAAATATTCATATGGTTATAATTTGAGTGGCTGTTTATTCATTGCATACTGATTTTGGGATGTGATGTCTAAGAAAAGAAAGGAAATGTGTTAGTATCAGTCCATTTCTCAGGTGAAGCCGTTTTTATTGAATGAATCATACACCTGAACAATAGTATACCAATATTGCTTAGTTCTTGATGGCATAAATCTTACAATTTATTGCAGGTTAAAGGGCTTTCAACAGAAGAGTTAGTTGCTCGCAATGACTTGGTACTTGCATTGCCTGATAGGATCCAAGCTATACCAGACGGGACTGCTGCTGCACCAAAACAAAGTGGAGGTTGGGGGGCTTCCGCTTCCCGTACCGAGATCAAGTTTGATTCAGGTGCAGTGTTGATTTTATTTGGATTCATTTTACAGACCTTAAATCACATTTGTTAAATGGATATATAGGCTTTTATTGCAATATGATTTTAATATACATGTCAGTATTTCTCTTTTAACAAAGAAAGTGTTTCTCAATGTACAAGCAAATCTAATAATTGTGCATTCAATGTATTACTTACGTTAGTTTTCTTATGCCAAAACAAAACGTTATGGAAAAATATTACTGGATTACATTTTGCAAAGCCAATCTTCACCTAACTTGAATCTTTTTGAAGTTTTTTTTTGGGGGGGGGGGGGTCAATTTCTGAATTTTTGTTAAGCATTTAAACTTTTTCCCATTAATTTTTAGTTACCTTATGTCTATTTTGCTCTTTGAAGATTATATAGTCACATGAAAATGTTATTAGTGTGGAAATTATGTGATTCATTTTTGCTGTCTACTTACCTGTTGTGTAGATGGGCGGTTTGATGATGAATACTTTCAACAAACTGAGGAGTCAAGTCAATTCAGGCAAGAGTATGAGATGCGTAAAATGAAGCAGGCAAGTCACATATCTCAAGTTGCAGCTTCTTTCAGCATGATTTTGTAAACTAAAATTAAGTATGTATGGTTCCTAATTTATGCCTTTTCCAGCCCTGGTTTTTGAAATTTATCTGTTTTGACAATCACACAGGATCAAGGTTTGGATATGATTTCAGAAGGCCTGGATACTTTGAAGAATATGGCCCATGATATGAACGAGGTATTCTGGCTTGAATTAAACTATTAGTTAATTTGCATACATTTTGTTCACCATCTTCAGGGGATTTGCAGGAAGTGGATAGACAAGTTCCTTTGATGGATGAAATTGACACTAAGGTCAGCAGCACTTTTATATCCTTCTATGCTTTCAAAACTCTTATCTTGTTGCAGTATAGAGTTTATGTTGAACAATCTTCATTCCTCTTTACAGGTGGACCGGGCTACAGCTGACCTTAAGAATACTAATGTTAGACTAAAACACACTGTTACTCAAGTAATGACCTTTAACTTATGAATTTCGTATTCCATATTTCTCTAACTGTCTCCAGTTGTATGTTTCTTTAACATAATCTCTGGTTCTGTTCCAGTTGAGGTCTAGCCGAAATTTCTGTATTGACATAGTTTTGCTGTGTATTATTCTGGGAATTGCTGCCTATTTATACAAGTAAGCACCTTACTCTTTCATCAGAGCTTAAACTTATGCATCGCCACTGTTTTATCAACTTAAGTGTGTCAGCTTTCCCCATATGCCCTTGTTGAGGAATATGTAGAATTTAACAGACCATTCAGTTAGATCTCCATGATTGGGAATTCTTATGCTAATTTTATTATTGCTAAGGACAACCAAGTCTGAGGATTGAGAATTGATCGCATGGTTTTATGCTGGCATTCTGGGCAGCTGTAGAAAAAATTTATAATTCCTGTCATTGATATTTTTGTGGTTGAGGTATTTAAGTAGTAAAGTTGACAAGTTGGTTGGATAACTTTAAATGGTGTTGTCAGTCTCATGTTGTATGTTCAGTAATTCGATTATTGGATGTTGAGGTAGTTGACAAAGTAGGAAGGATATAAATTATTGGTCCATGAATTCATGTTGAGTGCAAAGAGAGAATTTGATGTCACTGCATTTAAGCTTTGATCCTAGTGTCCTCAAAATGTACCAGCGCAGAGTATAATGTGTTTATATTTGCCAGTTTGAATTAATCCTTTGAACTGATTGCTTTCCACCATTTACCAAATAGATAAGTGTGGGGGAGGACTCATTAACTAGTGAATTTACTTTGGAGAATGGGTAAATGCATTCGTTGAGGCATATTTAATTTGCCCAGATCCTTCATGATTCAGATTTGTCCCATTGATGCTCTATACGTAGAGTTGCCGGGTGAAACTTTTATGTAATAGATTCATTACTCTATGCTTTTACTATTGTTATTAGATTTTGATTTACTGTCCAAAATTTATTCTGATGGAATGTGCTTTATTTATTTGCAGTGTGCTGAAGAAGTGAAATGATATGAAAGCTACTTCGCTGATTTCCCTCACTTTAGCTTTTGCTTTTGGTATTATTTTTTGCCGTTTGAGGACGTTTTTTGGTGCTTGATTTTCTATTTGGTTTGTCTCTCTTATATTTGGGATTACTGCTCACATTTGAAAAATGTATGGTTGTCTTTTATGTGCTAATTCACTTGTCTATGTCCATGTGAATAACTTTTCGCTCTTGTGCAGTGTACCTTATATCCATAGTCTAAGCCAATATTCTTTCTCTGGATTCCGACTTTAATCTATTTAGAGTTTTGAATACCGGCGTTCGGCAACACAACTGGTGGAATGTCAAACATAGGATAGTTCAGAATAGATATTTTATTGTGTGAAATAAATTTTGATTGCATAAAACGGAGGATGTTGTGCGGATTGATGGCCAGTATAGTGTTTGCAAAACATCCTAGAGAAAGGAAAAACAAAAATCAGAAACAAAATTGAGCATATAACTTGTAGTTTTGTGTTTCTAAGCTGGGAAGGGGTTATATATAAAGAAACAAAATTTTGGATCAGTAAGGTCGACTGACATATCATTTCTGCTGTTCAAAATGTATTTACTTAATGCTCTGAAAATTTGACTAGATAAGAAATTGCTCTGAACCCAAGTCAAACATTGGATGTTTTGTGCACCAAGACGTTATTAATAATTAATATCTTGTATTTGTAACATCAATGCTATTTCCTTGTAAAAATTTCCTCATCTATTTCGACTTGAGAAAAGAAAGGGAGGTGTCTTTGAATTCTTGAAAAGGGCTATTTTTATAAACCTCCCCTGAGGTTTCATATAATTTCACTTAGATGGCGAGATTAATTGTATTCTCACTTATCTCCTCTGCCGTTAGTATACATACTGGTTGACCGTTAGTTTACTTCTAAAATAACTAAAATATCCAAATCAATTTGGGGAGACAGAACATGTCTCCCATGCAATAAGTGTTTGTCTCTCTAAATTACAGAATGTTTGTTTCTGTAATTTTGAGCGACGAATGCCGTCTCTCGGGCGACAAGTGTCTATCTCCTCAAATTACAGAATGTTTGTAGGGCTGGATGGTGAAATCAAAAACTACTAAAACATAATTTAGTTCTTTTAGCAATAGACATACTAGTCTCTACCAAACAAATTATCAATATTTGACTTGTTTAAAGAAATAATTAAATTCGAAACCATCAAGTTGTATATCACCAAACCGGCAACACAAATAAAAAATAACAAATATTTTAATTTGTGGCGAGAGGAAAAAAAATATTAGTATGAGTTAATTAAATTAGAAAATAACACTAAGTAAAATGACATCATCATTTAAATAACGATCACATGTGCATTTTCACAGCTTACAATTGGTGACAATCACAATTTGACCGAATTTCATCAGCGCATATACACAAAAAGAATAAAAATAATAATTACACTAACAGTGTGGCGTGATAGTTAAATTATACTTTATACATGGCATTGTTCATTTCTACTGCAGGTTCCAGTGGAACAACAGACGGTTCAATTGGCCTTTCGTCCTTATCATATGTCAATAAGTATATGTTAATAAGTGAAAGAAATGTAATAATTATGAATAATAATAATAATAATAATAATAATAATAATAATAATAATAATAATAATAATGACATTACTAAACAGCAACAGCTACAATGATAATAGTAATACATTTTAATATTTTTCACGTGACATGCGTGCTACAAAAACTGTCGCATAGGAGACATCACTTGTCGCCCAAAAACACAGAATGTTTGAATGTGTGACAGGAGCATGTCGCCACCCAAAACACAAAAACAGTGTTTTTGGGCGACATGGGTTGTCGCCTAAAAAAATAAAAATTGACTTTGGGCGACATAAGTTCATCGCACGTGCGACAACAATGCCACCCAAAAACACAAAAACTGTGTTTGTGCGACGAGAGCTTGTCGCACAGGAGACATACCTTGTCGCCCAAAAGCACAAGAACTATGTTTGTGCAATAGGTGCGCACAAACACTGCAAATTTATAAACAGACCAACTTTAGCAAACTTGGCGAGAAAAATAAAAATTACAGCTAAGACTGCTATTTTACACACTTATTTACATAAGAATAAAAAATTATTGGCTTTATATGCCTTATTACACTATGTACAGTGTAAATCACAAACATAAAATAACCAATAATTAATTTTTTTAACTCATGGCCATATATGGCTGAACCCATTTTCCTTTTAATCAATTTTTCCACCACCAACCCATGAACAAGACAAATCAAATACAACCAACAACTACTTATAAAATCTCCAAAAATAAGAAAATTAAAGGTATTTTAAAATTTTAGACTTTGATAAAGTAACTAACCTCTTACAAACTCCAATACCAGTAGCATATCCCGACCGTCGTCAATTGTCACCGGTCGGTGGCCTTCTCCGACCACCCATGTTTTTCTTCTTCATAGGTTATATATGCTCTTGGTGTTTATTTCTTTTTGTTCCAGCAAATGAGAGTAGGGGAGTGAAGTGAAAATTGTGAGAGAAAGAAATGGTGAAGATCGACAATTGTGAGTGAAAATGGAGTAGAGTGGAGTGGAGTGAAAATTGTAAGTGAAAATAATGTTTGTCTCCATTGTTTTTTTGTGGTGGGGAAAGAGAAATGCACTCTTATACATAATAGATATTATGTATAATCAGATAATACAATTATTCAATAGATTTGAAACCTTTTTTTTTAATTTTTATTTGATTTTTTAGAATTTTAGCTTGTCTTTTACATTTTTGCCCTCAAATACTAACATTATACATGTATGTATACTAACGGAATAGGAGTTAAGTGAGAATATAATCAATCTCGCCATCTAAGTGAAATTATATCAAATTTTAGGGGAGGTTTCTAAAAATAGCCCATCTTGAAAATGGAAAGAGGCGCTTTGAAATTGGTCACTGTTATTGATTTGCTACACAAGAGCCCATTTGGTTAAGCTGCCAGAACTCCCACCCGCTTGCTAACCATACGGGTCAGCAGGGCTTAGAAAATTGGCCCAACTACTTTTTCAATTTATTTTAACTCAAATTGTTACCACTTACCAATACTAAATTATGTGATAAATTTTGATAATTATGTTTATAAATATCATCAAATTCTATATATATAACCAAGATTTACCAAATATAATAATCACTGTAACTTTTTTCGTCCAACATAGTTTTTTTAAAAAAATTACTGCATTTCAGTACCAGATAGGTTTTAGAAATGAATGAAAGTGAAAAAAATTCTTAACAATGTTATAACCGAATAAAATTAAACAAAGGGGTGATAAGACTTTGGTCCTGATAATTTTAGCCACTTTGGTTGCTAATAAATGTTTAGCATTACCACTACTGTTAAGACAGTAAAGAAAAATTCACGGTTAAATGGTAAAGTAACATTTTTGCGTGAAAATTGATTATTTGAAATCTCTGTGTTAGTTATTTTGCTTGTTAAAACTTAAAATGTCTCTTTTACTCTTGAATAGTGTTATTTTTCGGTTAGGATTTTAACATCGGGGATAACATAACATAATAAAAATTTATCATGTACCCTAAGTTATAACAATAATTTCTAAAAGGGATTAAAGTGTCACTCTCTGGGAACCTAAAATCGCCTCTTACAGTAGATGGGTATATGGAACCCCGGCAAAATTATAAAATGATTCCCAGTTATGCAAAACCCCAATTCAAGATTTGAACTCTCATTCTTGTTTAATAAACCACCAAACCAAAAGCTAATATTCATAAATTCCTAAGAGAAGAAACGAAGCTGTTCCTTGATTACATGATTTATCTGAAACCAAGTTCGAGATCATTGTTCGATAATCAATATTTTGTTTATTTTGTTTATTCAAAATTTAACCCAAAAAAAAATATTATAGCTATTTTACAATCAAAATTTAACCGAAAAAAAAAATATTATAGTTATTTTGTTTATTCAAAATAGCAATAAAAATTATTGATTAGATGATCAGAACACAATCAGTAATACAATTAATGATTGCATTTTTAATAACATCATAATCTAAACTAAAAATCATACCTAATTTTTAATAGGAAGTGAAAGTATATATATGTACGCATATTTTTACCATTCTTTCTATACAAAATTCTAAGTATTTCACACGTAGATCGAACCTCGCAAACACTAGTAATTATACAGGCTGCAATGCACACAATACCACGCTTCATGCTGTCTTTCAAACTTTTATTTAGTAGCACGCTCACACTCCTTAATCAATCTTCAATAATAATAGAGATACAATCTCTTTCACAAATTAATGTCGTATTATTTTGTAATTGATGCATGATTCATTCGAGTCACTTTCCTGTGAAAACCAAGTTATTGAGCTCTTGATGATATTGCATGATACGATTCCATTGATGATGACCATGACTGAAATTGTTACCCTCAGAATGATCTGTTTCGTAAATGTTCGTTTCCCCAATGCTTTCATTACTCACAGATAATATAATTTCTTCCTCCTTATGAACATATCCCTCTTTAATTTTCTTGGTCGGCGGAACACAAGCGTCTTGCTGATTTTTCTCCATAAGCTTAATTCTTTTCAGTGGGTTGAGCAAGCTATCTTCATCATGAGCTGCAAGACAAGATTTATCACCGCCTTGAAAGCTTATGTTCGAGTCTGTATCGATGCAGCAGATAGTAAAATCTCGAGAAGCAAAGATATAAGGTAACATGGAGCAATCATTGTATAAATAACTTTTCACCATCTCAACATTAGGGTTTGTATTATTCATATGCCGCAACTCATTCACTTTTGAGATAAAACCGGGCGCTGCTTCATAGCTATAACCATTTCGATCATCCCACGCTTTCCTGGAGTTGATGCTCTTTTGCCTCACTCGACACAGCACCCAATCATCCAACTGCAACATGAATAATAGATGCATGTTTCAGTATTAACCCTAATAAGATGATGGACATTGATATAAATAATAACAAATATAAACTTTGCAGCTAGCTAGAGCTTACCCTCATAGATCCTTTTCGCTTGGGTGTCCAAGCGATGGTATCGGGTAATCTGTATTCATGCATCATCCAATCTGTCTTGTATCTTTTCGGAGGGCGTCCTTCGTAGAACACAAGAGCTTTCTTGACTCCAATACACTTCGTTCCAAACGAAGTAAGTATCGGTTTATCAGTCCCCGTGGCCTTCCAAAAACCCGAAGCAGCTGCCCTGTTCGGCCTTGCTCCATTCGGATACTTCCTGTCTCTTGGAGTGAAAAAATACCATTCTTCCTCTCCAAACAAAGCTTTCCCTGCTTAAAAAGATAAAAAATAAATAGCGGCTTTGTGTGTGTGTGTGTGTATTGCATACTTAATTAACAAAACACGCACGCGCACACAGATACACAGAGATATACATACTTGGTAGATCCCACGGGTTATATTTGTATAAATCGATTTCAGCGATGATTGAAGCTAGGAGAGGAATTGAAGCAACTTTGTTTGTTAAATAATGAACAATGAGCTCTTCATCAGAAGGGTGGAATCTAAAACCAGGAGGGAGTTGAATATGTGGGGGAGCTGCTAGATTATTATTTTTCTCCATGGAATAAGACATTAATTGATGCTTGTTGTTGTTAGTGATGCAGCTGGAAAAACAAGAAGGCTACTGATATTATCGAAACAATATTATTAACTCCTTGCTAGAGTTGCAAATTCGGGAGCACTGTGCAGCATTTTGCATAGGTTATATAGGAGAATAAGAATTAATGTTAATCCCATGCAGACGTTGGCGGTGCAATTAAACAGCTTAATTAATTATTTTTATTGGTAAATCAGTGAAGGTTCAAAGAGAGAGGACTAATTAATGAATTGTCCGGATCTATGACTTCTTGAAATGAGCTCGTCAAAAAATGTCATCAATTTCGATAAGTTTGAGGAAATGTGTTAGGTTGAAGTTAACATCATACTTTTTTCTATCATTTCGGCTAAATTGAATTTGTATGCAAACCTAATTGAAAAAAGAAAAGAAAAGAAGGATTTAAATAAAGCTCATATAACGAAGTCTTGCCGGTTAATCAACTTTCTTTTGATTGAAAACAGATAATTGTTCACTATTTGGTACTGTGATAAAGTTAATATGCGCTTCCGCTGTGTTTGACACACCTTATTTCATAGAATTGTATTAGTTAATGCAACGCAATCTCCTGTTTAGTAAATTTTCTTATTCACATTATGGAGTAGTGTAATACACCATAATGTTAACAGTAGCACATTAAATAAACCTAAGAGGAGTTGAGTTTGTGTAATACAGCACTGTTCACATTAGTTTTTTAAAATTTAATTAAAATAATAAAAAATAGGTAAAACTAAATAATATTAAATAAAATAAAATAAAAAACTCATATATGCCAACGCAAGTGTTGATGACTGCAGCATAATATCGTGTTTTGCATTAAGATTAGGCATTATTAGAATATTTTTTGTTGAGGCTACGCAATAGTTCAATTATTTCTAGCAAAAATGCTTCTGCTTGTTGTAAATTTACTGTAAAAAAATTTGAGAAAAAGAAACTTTGACTGCAGATCTACAACAAATAAAGATTTCTTAATTGGTAATAGTTGCACTATTACAATATAATGTAATACAGCCTAGTGCAATATAGTACAGTGTATTAAATACACTCTTAATTAATTGAGTAGGTGTTCCTGTTATTATTATTTTTTTTTTGAAGAAGGTGTTCCTGTTATTTTACTCAGTCTAGTTGTATACTTATTTTACTCACTCTAGTTGTATACTTGATCAATGAAATTGTATAGTTTTTTTTTTTCTTTTGAGGTGAGAAAAATATAAATTTGAGCTAATAAATTAATTATCGATAACTAGTTATATTAACTACATATGCTTTGCAATTGAAACATGATTAAGTTTGGATTATGTCTATCGTGAAATAACACTTTTTAAGATGCTCCTCAAACTATTTTACACCTTACCTTACTCTCCATTTTTGTTAAGAAAATGAAAAATTTTCATCAACACCCCTCATTTTTTTCTTTAATTTTTTAACAAAAATAGGGGTAAATTAAAACTTACAACAGTTTCAAAAATATTTTTGAGATTATCATCTTACGGGGAAGAATCCGAAATTAATTTATTAAAATATCGTACCTTATTTAATTCTTGTATCATGTGTGTAAATTGGTTTTTTTATTTAGTTGAGAGGTGCTCAGGATATAAACTCTAGTGGATGAAAGTAGCCAAGATTTTTTGTTCAATGTGAGCAGATTTGAATACTGAAGAGTGCCTTCACTTGTTGCTTTCAACTTTCTTTTAAGAAATACATAGTGCAAGTAGCTTGTCAAAAATACCTTGGAATTATTTTTGTGCAGTATTATTGTCAGTATAAAATAGATAAGAACTACTTTAAAAAAAAAACGATAAAAACAACTTTTAGAATGTTTAGAATGGAAAACTAGGGGGTGTTTGGTACCCTTTTTCGAATCACTGTTTTTCGTTTTCCATAAATAAAATACGAGAAAATATGTCTGGTAGCAGCTTTTACTGTAGCATTTTCATTTCTCCAGTCCAGAACAAGTTGATCTTTTTGTGTTTTCTACTTTTTAATTGCCCAGCAGTCAGGTCCCACATTGTAATATTTATTGCTGTCAGCTTATGGGTCCTGCACTCAAGGACAAAGAGCATTTTTTAAATTTAATTAATCTACTTTCTATTGTTTATAATTGCATCTTAAAATTACTATAAGAATAAACCTCTTTATTGGAATATTTATATATATATATATGATTTCTATATAATCATAAAAAATTATGATCCTAATTTAGATTAATTATTAGTTAGAATAAACTTTACATTATAATGAATTACAGTTTTTTAGATATTACCTTAAAAAATTTACCTTCATATAATAATAATTATATAAAAAAATTGTCTTAAATTATTTTAAAAATTAAAGATAAAATAAAATATTTTTCTAAAATCACCTAGGACAATAATTTTATTTTTTAGAGTTTTTATTAAATAATTGTATAACGAGAGAAAACCAAATATAGAATGCAAACGTTTAGACTTTCAAAATGATTTTACTTATATATTACTTGGATTAAGAATAATTAAGTCAAACCAATAATTTTCTAATTATACCTATATTAAGTTATATCATGCTAATAATTAAAAAATAATTGATTCTAATATTATGACTATAAAGAAGTTTTATTGTATACGGTAATGTATTATTAAGAAAAATATTTGCTTTACTTTAAAATCATTTTCAACTTGAATTATAATTTTACTGGAAAATTTTTTTTTTGTGTAAATGCTGTCAGATAGTTTCATTAATATCTATTTATTATTATTTTACTCTATTTTCTTATCAAAGTTGCATTTAAATTTAATTTTAAATTCTCTCAAATAAGTATATAGTCTAGCCCAAATGTATATGTCCACATAAGGCCCATTTCTCACTCCTTAAGTTATAAGAAGACTTGAATAATTTCCTACACGCTTGGAGAAAAAAGGTGAGAAACACCAAACTAAATGATAGGTCTAAACATGTTAATAAAATATTGACCACAGAAAACTAACAATACAAAAGACATTATTTATTAGAACTTAAGTACTACTCTTTAGGCTTTTACCTTGGAATTTTAACCTTTATGATTATTAATGTAATTAATAAAAATATAACTGAAAAGAGAGAGTACGTTGTTTATTTATCATAAATATAAAAAATATCTGTAGTTAAAGAAAATATGTAGATCTTATACTCTTAATAGATTTAATATCCTTTTATATAATTTTCTTAAGTTATATGAATAAATGATAATATAATAAGAAGAAGGAAAAATTTCAGATTCCCCCTTAAATATAAGTAAGAAATACTTACATACAAACTCAACAAGATTGTAATATTTACCACCTCTAGATTTTGATATGCCACACTTAACCCCCTAGAAATTGACATATTGTATTGAATTATAATAAAAAGTCCACATTACCTCTAATTAATTTTAGTCATTTTACAAACTATAAACATCCATAAAGTAAAATATTTTGTATGTTTCATGACAATAATGTCCTTAGTAAGTTGAGTTAATTATGTAGTTTTAAGTAGTTTTAAGTAATTTTTCTTTTTTTATCTTTTTTTAATACTTTATTCGCTTAAAAACTGAAAAATGTAAGCAAATTGGGCAATATGGTATTCGAAGGTTTGGTGAAGCTTAATTTATGGTTTATCGTATTTTTCCCTTGTTATCATGGAATAAAATTTTATAAGAAAATTTAGTCTGTAAATAGCTTATGTTTATGCCAAAATTCTAAATAAGAAAATAAATTAGGTAAATAACTTCACTATCAAGGATATTATTGTAATATCACACGCTAAGAATATTTCATTTTCTTGTATGTCTATGGTTTTTAAAACAACTTAAATTGATTAGGAGTAATATAGACTGTTTATCATAATTTAACAAAATATATCAACTTTTGTTGGTATTAAGGGATAACCTATTAAGTCTAACATTTCTATATTTGAAGGAGGTTAGTGTAATAGCCTTTTGAATTTGAGTTTAAGTGACTAAGTGTTACATATATTTGAGGAGAGAATCTATAATTTTTTCATAATAATAAAACAACAACAACAATAATCATGATAATGATGATGATGAGAGATTGGGGTTTTATTAGGGTATTGGAGGAGGTGTTAAAATAAATTTAGATTTGGGAATGATATTTTTGTGATTTTTTTATATTTTTACTATTAGTATTTAATTACATATATGTATATTCCTATTTAATAATTGTTAGTCATAACTTTTTAAAAATTAACACAAAAATAAGATCAACGTGGAATCCTTGTCCATTAATAGCAATACTCATAATAAAAGCATGAAATTCAAAATGAATATTCTACCTACCCACTAAACATTCTTCAAGTTAAAAGAGACGGGGAGATTGCCACTTCCCCGCAGATATCACCATTTATCAACAACCTTTTAGCATTTTCATAATACATTATTATCTCTCTGACATCATAATTTTAAAATTAACTCCTAATTACTTATAAATTATATAAATCAAATAACTTGATGGATAAAACATAAAATAAAATTTTAAAAAGTTAAATACTAAAAAAAAGAAGAAATTATTTATTCTTATTTAATTATTCTAATTTTATCTTTAATTATTCATAAAATAAAATAATAATATTATATAAATTGAAAATAATTTTTTTTTCTTTAGTAATTGCCACTTTAAATGCATCTCTATTCTCGCATACATTGCAACTAATCCATAAAATATAAAAATTGCCGCCAACAGTAACCACAAATACAACATTACAAGCAAAACAATAGCCATCACTACGATTGACAACGGTAAACATATAACTAAAATTTTATTACACAGTAAAAACTATAGATATTAGGTTATAAAAAATAATAATGAGATAATTTTTTATATTTTCAATATTTTATCTTCTTATGCTGTAGATTTTATGTTTTCAATAAAAAGAATTAGGTTA
This sequence comes from Citrus mangshanensis, assembly GCA_030449895.1. Classification (NCBI taxonomy): domain Eukaryota; kingdom Viridiplantae; phylum Streptophyta; class Magnoliopsida; order Sapindales; family Rutaceae; genus Citrus; species Citrus mangshanensis. The sequence goes on along the minus strand of JASUUJ010000280.1, from coordinate 5,980,693 downwards.
AATTTCCCATTTGTCCCTTTTTGTTTTAAATTCTAACGGCAGGATTAGTAACGAGATATTATGAAAATATTAGAGTAGTAAATGATTTTAAAAAAATCTTATTAAGAGGAAAAGCGGAAATCTCCTCAGATATGACAAATGCTTAGAAGATGCCCATATCCAAATTTGGCTTCTAATCCTAGATAGAAAAATTCCAAACAAAATGTCAATTTTGGGAATATATCATAAGATTTTGTAGAGTAGAAATTTTGAAAAAACATTAAAGAAAACTAGGGTCGGTGATTATTGTCAATAATTGACGAACATCAGGCCCATAATAAATTTAATTAACTATTGTTGCCTTGATTATTTTAAGCATTACTTGTAACCCACCATTTATGTGATATTATTATATGCTATCCACTTGGTTGTCATTTTCTAGTGTTGGTAAGCATTATTATTAGCTTAAGAATTTAGGAGCATGAAAATCGTTAGATAAATCATAATGATAGATCAAATTGAGTGTTTTCTACTCTCCGGGCAAAGAAAATTAATTCAACATAAAAAAAAAAAGTAGAATAATGGGTATGGCGGTGAAGATGCTATTGTTGGTTATGTTTCTTCCATACCTTAGCTTTATTTAGCGAAATTCCAAGAAATAGAACATTATTATGGAGACATAATAGTCTTTTTTTAAAAAAAAATTGACATAATAGTCCAAAATGAACAGTTTAGATTCTATTATATGTTTTTTCCTCATTGAATTTTCCTTCTCAACAAATTTTTTTCGGCCAAGCCTAAGTCTTTTTCAACATGAATCGGTGTTTATTCCTTTCACGTCTCAAAAAGATTGGACATACATGCTTGTTTTCATATTTAGGGTAGACATTCTTTTATCAAAAAAGTTTTTTTCTGATAAGATGTTGCTTCATCAAATGGGTGAGGCTATTTTCATTTTAACAAGTCGGTGGGGGGCTTCGGTCCACAATAGAACTACTGTAAAACATTCTTATAGTCAATGTAAAATATCATTAAATCTAAGTAAATTGTTAATTAAGCCCCCAATAATTTTTTTTTCTTTAAACTAATGAAAGAATTTGTTTGGGATAAGTTTTTAAGAAAATAAATTCTAATATTTATATATTATTAGATTTATTAGAAGCAGTCCTCTCTGAATAAAATGTTTGATTCCATCACTGATAAATAATATTATTACTCGTAACACCCATAGCCGGCACACTCTTTCAGCGAACTTTTTGTGCCAACATTTTGACAAATATTTATGGGAAACAAATCAATAGACAATGACCATAACTTTTATTTAATGTTTTATGAACTTTTCTACAAACTTTGTTATGGTTTTCTTGAGGAAATTAATTCTTTATTATTAATAATTACTCTTTTTTTATAGTGATAATATAAATATTTATATTGGTTCATTTTTTAAAGCCAATTATTGCACATGCTAGATCATAAGAGCAGTAAAATGTAAAAGCAAGAGCAGCATTTACTCGAAAAGAAAATAAAAATGGGAGGCATGACCAAAAAAAAAAAAAAATAAATAGTAGTTGAAAATTTGAAAAGCAACGGCTGTTAAAAGTTGTATAATAATTATATGGCTAGTGCTACGATATGTAACGTAGAGGGATCCTAATTATATACATCTATATATATCTCAATTTAGGTACGTTAGCCGAAAAGATCATGAGGATTTAAAGTTAACATAATATTTCTTAATACATATACATTTACTTTAATAAAATCAATTTATCACAATACTGATCAAAATAAAAATTATTGGAGAAAATTTGGCATATATGTCATAATATTTCTTAGACAGTCTGATACATGATATAGTGAAAACATATTACATAAGACTTTGACATATTAATCATTGAAAATATCGGTATTGCTACACATCTTAAATTTTTTATTTCAAAAAATTATTTCAAATAATGTGATATTCATTAATTGATTAGTGAGACAGTACAATTAATTCACTTAAATTTTATAAATAATTATCAATCACTTAATAAATGACATATCATTTGAGATAAAATATAGAATAACAAATTTAGAGTATTTATCATTACTCATATTATAAAATACATAGAACAGAAATGCAGGAAACCCAAATCGAGTTAAATTCACTATTTAAAGTATGCCATTGTCCTAGGTAAAAAATAAAAATAAAAATATGTCAATGTCCGTACTAATACACAGCATCATTGTTTTAGTTTTTTATTATTTAATAGTGGCTTTGGATCATTAATATATAATCCAATTTAATTTTTTTTAATTATGTTCAATTTTATCTCATCCATGCACAGCGACCTAATTAACCGACATCAAGAAAGAAGATGACCCGGATATTCCAGGACTTTGCTAGTGAAATAAAAAGAAGTGCTCTTCTAGCTATAATATGTTTTATTTCTAAATGCACAGTCTTTGAATTTGAAATTATTATTTTATAATAAAATGTGGATTAAAATATAACCATGAATTAATCACGGAAAACATTATGATTAACACGCGAACATGAATCATACCTGATATGTTATCTTAAATATTTTAGAAGAATAAGTATCGGGAAAAATAGCGAAAGCCCCTGTTGTTTAATAAAATTAATCGAAATTTTTTGTAATGTTTTAAAACACATCTAAATTACCTTAAGCGTCAATTTTTTTGTTTGTTAATCTCATCATTTTATCTTTAGTAGTTGTTTTATGTTGGCAATATGAGTAACTTTAATTATTTAATTAATTGAATAATTTTTAATCATATGTAATTAATTGAATATTTTTTAATATATATATACATATATATACATACACTTTTTTAATTTAATTTTTCAATTAATTATAATAAAAAGTATTTAATTAATGAACTAAATAATGGTATTCTTATTCCCAACATCAAGCAACCATCGAGAATAAAAGAATAAGATTACTATAAATATTGATATCAAAATAGATTTGAATCTGTTTTAAAACATTAGAGGGTTTTGATTAATTTTGTCGAATAATGGAGGATTTGGCCCGTTTTCTCAATAAGAAGTGGGTATGTGCATGCATGATTCAATTTGCATAAATTAAATTAAATTTTAGTTTTGTTCTATTAAAATGTAGCTGTGGTGGCGTCTTTCCTTTTAGTTCATGGTTCAATTTTGAGCTTCTCTAATAAAAAATCTTACAGACATTTATCAATTTCAGAATATATTATAATATATTGTGTTGGCGAAAATTTATAGAATTCAATATTCGTTTGCAAAACCAATAAGCAAGAGATTATAATTAATTTTGTCCTCCCAATTGAATTAACTAATATATACCTCTCTTATTAATGAATTACGAGAATATACATGAAGTTAAGACAATAATTTATGCACCGACAGCTTCAGGCCAAGTGTGCCCTGGCCACATTCCTGCATCAACAAACATAAAGAATGAGGTATATAAAATTTTAAAGGAAAAATAGTAACATTAACAAACAGTAAAGTTATGAGTATAAATTGAACACGCATTTTATGTGAAGCTAGTTATTTTTCACTCATTATTAGGATCGGTATTTTTCAGTTGGTTGAAATAATTTTAAATTTAAGGATCTGTTGGTATTTATTGAGGATTGTGGTTGAAATGTTAAAAGTAACTTATCTTATAAATTTTGGCGAAAAATGTTTGTTAAAGTATTTTCATATATCTATCCTTAAAAAAATAAATTAATATCTACTTATTTTATAATTTTTTTTTATTTTTGACGATAATTTTTGAAGGTTTGTAGATGATTATTTCTGAACGCAGCTTATAAAATGAACAACTACATAAATAACACTTTCTGTGAGGGTTTTACTTTCAAAAAAAATTCACTCAAGCAAGTGAATAGAGAAGATTTGGTGTGTCAAAAAGGAAAGAAATGTTGAAATAAAATTTCCATAATCTTTGTAATCTGTAAGATATAATTCTTAAATAATCAAGATTTATATGTATTTATGATAATCTTTAGTTTCCTTTTTTCCCCCCCTTGATGTATTGCTTAGATAATTAAAGGCTCAATATATTCCTTTTTCTTTTAATATAGAATGAAATACACTACTTCTCTTCGTTCCCTCACATGATCACATCTTTCATTCTCTTACAGAGAATAGATGGACAATTTAGTCCACTGAAATATCATTCTCCGTGAGTTTATACACCATATGTAATCAAGACTACTTGGGCGCATTTAGTTAGTTTGTTAGAAGGTTTTTTATAATTTTAATTTCTAAAAATGAAGATGACCTCTGTTTTGGATTCAAAAATGCATTTGTTATTTAATATATTTAATTCCAAGGGTGTTTTGGAGTATTTTTTTAAAGTTATAAAGGCTAAACAAATACTTAAATCGAAATATATGGACTAAACAAACATTTACAAAAATCAATTGAAATGTTGAATTTTTAAATATTATTGTTTAGTGAATTATGAAATGAAGTAATGATATAGCCACAAACTCTTGTATAAATTTATTTTGTACAAATTGATGTCGCATGATAAGATTGATTGAATTAAATATCACTTAACTCACATGATTTGTTTTTATTATTTTTATTTTCATTCAACCAATGAATTAATGCCACGTCAGTTTGTACAAGATAAGTTTGTAAAAGAGTTTGTGGCTGTATTATCACTCTATGAAATGATACAAAAAATTACTATAAAACTTCTTTAAATTGTTATTCACAATCAGCGCTACATCATATGACAGCTCATCGAGGATAAATTTTTTGAATTAATATTTGCGGTTGCATTACTCAAAATTTTTGTAAGTTTCAAGTTAATTTATCATGTCATCACACTATTATTGTTATTTACTAAATTTTCAAGTCACTTAAAATTTAATTTAGAATGTATAGCACGACCCTAAATGAGCTAATACATGTAAAGTTAGCTTATATTGTTATTGCATCAAGAGTGAATTATCTTAAATTTAAAATGAGTATCGATATATTTTGCATGTAAAATGAGCTACTAAAAATTTAAACTAAGTGGTTCATTTATCTAATCCCAGTCCAACCTATTAGCTTAAATTTTTATTTCGTCAAGAGTCAATCTTATTAATTTAAAATCAAATTAATTAGACTGCACATCTTACAAAATTGTGACAAGACTCATAGATGCCAAATATATCTTGCGTATCAAACTGAAAATTCTGCCTAAGTACTATTCCATTTGAAGAATATCTAACAAAACAGCGCAATTTGTGGCACTGATAAATTTCTTCAACAACTTCAATAATCATCAACATTTATTTAAATAATTCTTCCTATTTTAATATCACACAACAACAAATAATAATAAAGAAAGAAGATGGGTTTTCTCAATACGTGCATTGTGGGGCAGATGGGAGGGAATCTATGCAATGGGATGTCGTATCTGGTCGGATATAGAAAATAAAAATAATTAATAAAATATAAAATGAAATATATTCATTCTCTTTCCCAAATCAAAATCTAGGAATTAGAGTTTCTTTAATTTCTTTCGATATAAAAAAAATGAAATTAAATAATAAAAAAAAATGGGTGCACGCGATGGGTTCTTGTTGTTTGTGTGATAAGCTTTGGATACCAACCGGAAGATGAGGAAGCATCAATTATGTAGAAGAAGATCCGAATGCATGCAGCCAAAAGCTGTTGAATTTTCTATTACTATATTGTTTGTACATATCCCATATGTTGATGTGCACATTTTAATTCTGTTATGAATTTTGAGTTAATTTTAAATGTATAAAAGATGAAATAGTGGGTGCATGTTGAAATGGTTTGATGGGTCACGCGATGAAAAGGTTACTTTTTTGTAAAATGAAGTCAACTGGCCTTTTGCTTATTGTTCCAAGTCGAATGATTATTTTACAAGAAGATCAGAAGTTAATCAAGTGATAGGAAAAATCTTTGACGTCCATTGAGAATAATTATTTAGTTAACTTTTAATTCTTAAGCCAGGGCCGGCTCTAATAGTTTGGAGGCCTTTTGCAATTTTATTTTTCTTTTGAGGCCTTCTTGCATTAAATAATATGACTCTAAAAAAAAAATTAAATAACTTAAAAATTTAACTATCTTTAATAATATCTTGAATTTCAACGATTATCAACAACATTGTAAGATCCCAAAAAAAAAAACGAATAATAAAAAGATTTCTACATGTTCTCAAAAGAACATTCACTGAGTTCACCATGTTTATTAAATTTGATTCAATTATCAATATTTGCGGTTGCGCTATTTAAATCACAAAATTCACAGCTAATTCAAGTCATATATTAATACAACAAATAAAAAATACAATAAATTTAAAAATAAGAATTATAATAATTTAAAATAAAATAATTGGAATGATAACAGATACAAAGTTGACTAGTTGAGATGAATATGATGATCATATGATAGTAATGAATTTTATAGAGAAGATCAAAAGAATTTTCTTTGTAGATCCGAGAGTAAATTTTTTTTAACTAAATACCGTTAAATTAATATCTATTAGTTTTGAGGTTTTAAATAGAGTTAATAGAGTAAAATTTTTTTTGGAAAGGGAAAGTATTGAATTTGTAATAGAGTAATTAATAATAGAATAAAAGTTTCAATGGATTAAAATCATTATCATATGGTAAAAATCATATTTTTATTAAAAAAAAGTATTTCATCAAATGTAGGGATAATTATGAAGGGGAGTAATAATAGGGAGATGCCTAAAAATTAGATTTTCCTAACTTAAAAAATTAGAATTTTAGAATAATTATTATTATTGTATTAATAAATAAATACCTAAAATTTGTGGCCTTCCTAAATTTGGGACCTTAGGTGACCACTTTGTTCACTTAGTGCTAAAGTCGCCTCTACTTTTTGTATAAGTTAAGTTGATAACTTTTATGCAGTATCATCCCTCAATTCATGCATGGAAAGGCCAAATTGTGTAAGGTAAATTTACCACACTATATTAGAAGTTAGAAATACTAGCTCTTTTATATTTTCTACAAAAGCATTTCAAAATTAAGTTCCCTTTTTATTAGTTATTTTCTAAAAAAATTAACCTATACTATGGGAACCAGTTAATGACATAGTGATAAACCACTGATTTGAGTTTTTCGATGTATATTTTGGGAGTTAATTTTCTTTTGTTATAAGTCTAAATATCCGACATATGACATCATGATAGAGCTAATATAAGGCTAGATATCAACTCTAAAAGATATTATTAACTATTTAACAAATAATACTCATAATATGGGAAATTTATAAAAATGACCATAAAACTTTTGCGTTTTTCAACTTTAACTCTCCAAAGTTTTTTCTATCATAACTAGCCAAACATCCTATTTTTGGACTAAATTATCCTCATCACTTTCATAAAATTTACAAAGGCATGCCACTTTTTCAATTCCAGCACAACTAAATACGGATCTTCCTCAACAACTTAACAAACCTTCATCACTCTCAACAAACTTCATCACTCTCAATAAATCAACAAATTCCATCAAACAAACATTGCATAATTGAAGATATAATTATCAATTGGAGAGCTTCTTAAAATTAGTTTTTGCTCTTACACAATGTAAACCTTTAATCTATTGATTTTATCAACTAAGTTTGAAATTAAAGTGGGTTTTGTTGCAAATGTTGTTATTTTTCATTTATAAAACAATGTGATTTGTTAAAGTACTTAGTTTGAGTTGAGAAATGAAGAAAAATAATTGAAAACACAGAAAAATCAGGCAAAAAACAAAGTCCATAACAAATGAGACAGGCAGTGGGACATGTGCATGTCTCGTATAAACGCACTCGCACATAAACCCACTGATTTTATGGAATATCTAATTTTGGATTTAATTTGTCTCGTCGTAAGCTTCGAAACGGTATATTATACGCCTAAAACGGACACATGTAGTTCAAGTTATAACTTTTGAAACATATCTGAAATTTAGTGAGACGACATCTGTCTCACTAAATTTAGTGAGACAGCAGTGAGACAGACAGTGGAACAGGTGCATGTCTCACTAAATTTCAGATATGTTTCGAAAGCCATAACTTGAGCTACATTTGTCCGTTTTAAGCGTATAATATACCATTTCGAAGCTTACGACGAGACAAATCAAATCTAAAATTATATACTCCATAAAATCAGTGGGTTTATGTGCGACAAGCAGTGAGACAGGTGCCTGTTGCACATAAACACAATGCGTTTATGTGAGACATGCACCTGTCCCACTGCCTGTCTCACTTGTTCTGAACTTCATTTTTTGTCCGATTTTTCTGTGTTTTCAATGATTTTTCTTCATTTCTCAACTCAAACTAAGTACTTAAATAAATCATATTGTTTTATGACTGAAAAATAACAACATTTACAACAAAACCCACTTTAATTTCGAATTTAGTTGATAAAATCAATAGATTAAAGGTTTATATTGTGTAAGAGCATAAACTAATTTTAAGAAGTTCTCCAATTGATGATTATATCTTCAATTATGCAATGTTTGTTTGATGGAATTTGTTGATTTATTGAGAGTGATGAAGGTTTGTTAAGTTGTTGAGGAAGATTCATATTTAGTTGTATTTGAATTGAAAAAGTGGCATACCTTTGTAAATTTGATGAAAGTGATGAGGGTAATCTAGTCCAAAAATAGGGTGTTTGGCTAGTTATGATAGAAAAAAATTTGGGGGTTAAAGTTGAAAAATGCAAAAATTTTATGGCCATTTTTGTAAATTTCCCTCATAATATAAACTGATTTGTCTAAAGTTGTTCAAAAACAAGGGAGTATTTAGGAAAATTATTGTTGTTAAGGTCCCAGAACTTCGGATATTGGATTAAAACTAGACACTAAACTTCTTAATTAACAAGTCAAAGTTGATCAACTTCATAATAAACTAACGTGCGCATTAATTGAAAACTCAATGAGTTGCTAAAATTAATTTATACTGACAAGAAAATTAATCTACACGAGACAATAAAATTAATTGATCAACTCTTGATTTAGTTTTTTCTGCTTTTTGAAACTTTAGGTATGATCATGAGTCATGAGATGATAGACTAGTTTTCAAGATTAAGTAATTTTGGAAATTAAAATAACTTTTTAATTTTATATTTAATTATAAAATTAATTAAGTAAAAAGATTAACCTACTTTTAGTTTCAATAAAAAAATGACATTAATTATTTATTGTACAATGCATGCATGAAAAGATAATTAGGAAATAATTTTTCATTGACTTTTAATTAGTTTTTAGCATTTTTAAGAAGATCATGAATTGTGTTCTGTCCTCTGAAACAAGATTGACAAAATAATTTGAGAATTTTTGTTGATAGGGTAGGCATTTGAAAGATTTTTTTTTTGGAGAAATAATAACAACCTATAATCAAAGTTTCTTATTTCACAAAGAGAGTTTTATTTAATTCAACTAAACAGTATAAAATAAATAAAATATTTTTTATTCTTAAATGTACATCTACAAACACACTAAAGTTATCTTTGGCAGTTTGGGCTGCTTAGCCTCAAGGGTGGACTTGAGCTGTTTTTCTTTCTTTCTTTCTATTTTTTTTAAAAAGAATATTATAATACAATTTGATTATTATTCAGTCAAGACCTATTTTGATATAGTTGATCTGAAGTTCAACTTAAAAATATACTCTAAAGAAGGATGGAGTAAATGACCAGCTCAAAAATATACTCTAAAGAAAGATGAAATATATCCTACTCTTTAATTATTGGTACCAAAATCCACTAGTTGTCATATGAGTTCATTTGCACATGAGTTTAGCTTTCACACCAGACATAAATCCACACGTCTAACTTATAGTAGAAAAATAATTTGAGTTGAGAGGTTACGTAAAGTTTAAATTCTTAAGTCATCAGAAATTATTCTCAGCCTATGTGAGATAGTCTCCTTGACACTTCATCCATCCATGTTATATGTACAAATAAAAATTAAATATAATTTTCGTACTATTACACAGTTCACCCATCCATTTTACACTCTAATAAAAACTAAGCATGATTTTCATATTACACTCTAATAGAAGGTTGTTGGCCAACTCATATTTAGAAATCATGAATTGTCGGTTAATCCTAATCCATAACATTTTGGAAAGACGCAAATATCTCTTCTCCTTCCTGCAACAACCCCCCCCCCCCCCCCCCTCCCCTTTCTTTCATGGGAATAAAACTATGTTAAGACATGGCGGCCATAAGACCCCAAGTCCATAAAAATTCTACGAAAGGTGAGGTATTTTCTTGAGTTTTTACAGAATTGTTCGTTAATTTCACATTTTATATTTTGAATTTTACAGATTTTATTTTATAACCTTTCCACTATAGTCCTATCGAACCAAAACCATGTTCCTCCATACTGATGCTTTCGTTAAAGTAATAGCGCATCAGCATACAATAGAAACATACATAATTACATACGTACATTACATGCAATCCATCAACTCACAGCACGTAGTAGTAAAATTCTGTAGAAATAGATAAAAATTATTATATATATTCACTCTCACATCACGTGCAATCAAACTTTTTGAGAGATGGTCCATGGATCCAGCAAATAAATGGCCCCCACACTCAAAAACACACTAAGTGTCAGTGAGACAGGTATCACGGACGGTCCTATAACCTCATGACCTGCCTTGGAAAACGTAACTCACCTTCTCTCTCTCACTCTCTCTCTCTCTCTCAGGCTTCGGTTCAGCTATAGCTGCTGCTGCTGCTAGTAGCCCGCATCTCCTTTCTAAATTGCGTTGTTACTTTTCATTATGTTTTAATCATTTTTTTTGGCCTCATCAAAAAGCACCATTTATAAAGCTAACTTGATCACTCACAGATTTTTATCGCAACCTTTTCTTCTGTTCTGTTAGTAATAAGAGTCCCATCATTTCACCTTTTTACTTGCATGGATCCCCTCGATCGTTCGGTTCCACTAATCACCCTTTTTTAATTTAATAATTATGCGCTTAACAAAATCACATTCGTTTTGATGATAAATGATAGAAGTTGATACATCACACTGCTACTCAAAAAATAAATCTAGATTTTTTTTTTCTCCTTTTGATAAAAGTTCTAGAGTTTAGTTGTTTAATTTTATATGCTTAACTTAAGAACTAATTTCAATTAATGTCAGCTAATTTTTCTAACACTCAAATTACATGTACGTCGATTTTTTTATAAAATTATAATTAAATGATAAGTTTTTATTGTAGACTTACTCATATATGAATATGACGCTAATATTATAAAGAACTTACAAAACTAATTCATACTAAAAAAATAACTCTTAAATGAGGAATTATTTCAAAACTTACATATTTGGTATAGAAATTATGTACGTGCATATATTATTCAATAGCACTTTTATACAAGAGAGTTCTTAATATTTTTGAACTTTTTTTTTCTTTATATCTGGGTAATCGAGCTCTCGCAAATTTACTTTTTGATTAGTTCGAAGTTTAGTAACATCATCCCAATTAATTAGTTAAGTAAAAATTGTAACACAATAAAATAAAATACCTTATCATATTCTTTTCTTTCTTGAATTTGAAAATAATTGGGAGCTTGAGCTCAAAAGACACACAACCCTATACATTCTGGTTACACGAGCAGGTAAGCAGCAGCTTACTGTCTGTCACTCACACAGTACAATTTACACATACCGCAAAATTCCACAATCGCCAGCGCGTGTCTGAAAAATAGAGAGTGGGTCCCACATGAAATCAATGGCTGATCGACTTTGTGGGTATGAATGAGATAATAAGCGCAACGGTGTGTGTATATGTAACCTAAGAAGAGCTTACAAAATAAGAGCAGATAATACTCTTCTTGAGATAGCAGCAATCATAAGTTGTTGGAGTTTTCTTTTGAAATTGATCAAAACAAAACCAGATCTCTGTAACAAGAGTCCGAAATATATTTTTGTTTTTAGATTAAAATTTGGAGTTTTTTTTTCCTCCTTTCCTTCTCTTTTCTTGTCTTTTGGCTTGAATCTCAGAGTCATCAGAATTTGAATATATATATATATATATATACCAAACATTTATCAGCTTCTGTTTGGAGGAAAAAAGAAGAAGCACAAAACAAAACCCTTGGTTTTTTGCACTTTGATAGCTTGCAAATGATGTCTGGTAATGCTTTTACAATACCCTCTTCCTTAGGAGGGTTTGTTCATCAAGAACAAAATCCCAACCCTAACCCTAAACCTAATCAGGCTGCCAGTAAAAAGAAGAGGAACTTACCGGGAACTCCAGGTAATTAAGCAAACTCTCAAGCTAGCTCGATGCACTTCAAATCTTTTAATTTTTTTAATTATTAATTTCTTTTTTTTGTAATTCATGAGCAGATCCAGATGCTGAGGTTATTGCTCTATCTCCAAAGACACTCATGGCAACCAACAGATTCATATGTGAAATATGCAATAAGGGTTTCCAAAGAGACCAAAACTTACAGCTTCATCGAAGAGGACATAATCTTCCATGGAAGCTGAGGCAAAGAACCAACAAAGACGTCATCAAGAAGAAAGTTTATATCTGCCCAGAAAAGACTTGTGTTCATCACGAACCATCGAGGGCTCTCGGTGATTTGACGGGTATAAAGAAGCATTTTAGCAGAAAACATGGAGAAAAGAAATGGAAGTGTGAGAAATGTTCAAAGAAATATGCAGTTCAATCTGACTGGAAAGCTCACTCCAAGACTTGTGGCACCCGAGAGTATAAGTGTGATTGTGGCACTTTATTTTCCAGGTATACGTGTAAATAAATTAAATTAATAAATGCTCATGAGTGTTATTGTTTTGTTCTGAATTTAATGCCACGGGCATTTGATGATCTTTGGGTAACAATTAATTCGGGGTTTAGTGGTTTCAATTAATTAATTTCTTTAATTGATAATCAACAACAGAAAAGACAGCTTCATTACGCACAGAGCTTTTTGTGACGCCTTAGCCGAAGAGAGCACAAGACTCGCTTCATCAGTAGTTGCTGCTGCTTCAAATCTGAATTTCAGAACTGATCATACCGTAAATCTGCCTCAGGGTGTACCCCAAGATGTTGCTGGCAGCATTTCTCAATTTGGATCCGGCTTTGCAGGTTAAAAATTAATCAGCATAATTTGGTAGTTAATCTTTATTAATTTGGATCCCGTGCTATAGACGGCGCATGGCTAATTAGTGCAAAAATAGCTTCACATAAATCCCAACTCAGCAATGAATTCATATCCATTAATTTTAATCAATGTTCTTAATTTATTCTTGTTTTAATTAACAGGTTTGGCTGAGATGGTGCAAATGGGTTCAGTCAGTAATAATCTGTTTGGCTCGTCATCCTCAAATATGGGTAATTTTGGTCATCAGTTTCAAGCCTTTCACAAGAACATGACTGGTGCTACTACAAATTCAAAAAGTGCAAATCTCACATTATTATCGGAATTAAAAGAAGAAACTTCTTGTCTTTATAATTCTGATAGTACTCATCAAAACAAGCAATTAAAACCAGCGGTTGTCGGGCCAATGTCAGCGACGGCGCTCTTGCAGAAAGCAGCTCAAATGGGTTCTACAAGAAGCAATAATAACCCAATTACTTCAATTTTCGGAAACGGCAGCGGCTTCAATAATGTGATGAGCTCTTCTTCATCTTCGTCGAATGCAACAAGCTACAACAATAATACCTCTCTTCACAATACTAATCTCTCGGGATCAGCAGTTACTTTAGCCACAAGTGATGGAGTAATGGGCAGTTCAAATTTGAGACCCATGAACACAAGAACAACAGCAGCAGCAGTGGCAACAAGTGATACGCTTAATCAGCTGATGATGATGCAAACAAGAGGAGATCAACAAAATGAACAACAACAACAACAAGTTCAATTGAAGCTAACAAGAGATTTCCTTGGCATGACTAGCGGTAATCAGGTTCAATCCGTTCGTCCATTTCTCCCACAAGAGCTCGCAAATTTGGCCTCAAATATTGGATCAGTATCACCAATTGGCTTAAGTCAATTCACTAGCAATAACTGAGATAAAAACTTGTGAATGACGAGTGGGGCGCCAGTGGGGTTACTTAGCACTTAGAAGTGACCAAACAAACACTGAGCGAAGTTCAAGTGATGCATGATGTTGTATCGTACTCTCACTGTTGTTTTCTTTCTCGTGTCTTAAAGCCTTTTAATTTTTATCGTATTTTGGTTCTACCTTTTTCATCTTTATTGGAATTGAACAGCTAGCACAGAAAACTACGTAGCATTTGGTTGACCGTCAGTCAAACTTAAGCACTCATCTCGTCAACGTTGGTGGGTACATCTACACAAGAAAATTCTAAAGTCTTTGTCTGCGATTTAATTTAATTCATTTGAGCCAACTTGATCACTGACCCTAAATTATTAATTATTTAAGCTAGCTAGCTTAGACCACTAATTAACGTTCCTCTAATTTATGATACAGTTAGTGCAAGAAGGCCTTACACGTCTCTTTTTCTTTTATGCTAAGATTACACTAATTTATGATACAATTAGTGCCATGTTGGATCAAAACTAGCTCGTAATAATCTAGCTAGGGAGGTTTATAGTACAAAAATTCATGGCCGTCTGATCTGTCAGGAAAAAGCAGGATGGGATTTCAAATTCATGCACGATGGGATTGATGAAGTATGATTATAGGCAAATTGCTAGAAACCCTATATATCGTTTACTTTCTTAGCTTAGCTAGGCAAATTTCTTTTAAGGTTCTGTTGCTCTTGGAATTGACTTTGTATTGGTTTTCCTGGGGAAATTTTCACATGGGATTCAATAAAACTGTACTTATATATAAATATAATTGAAGCCTCTCTGTAGCTTGACTAGTAACCTTTTTCCTGTAAATTTAACCAGATTTGCCTAGACATGCATCATGTTTACCATGAATATGTCGACTGTCACGTTCAATTCAAATTCAAAATCAGTAATCCAATTTCAGTACGTAATTTAAACAACTTAATTTTTACGTATAAAACATTAACACTTAGCTTTAATTATTTTGAGAATTGTTCTAAATCGATGTGAAATTTTACTTAACATCGGTTGATAATAAGGAGTTGGAGTTTGGTCCAGAAAACATTTTCTTTTTTTTTTCCCCTAAGGGTAAAAAAAAAAAAATTCGTTTTCCTGTAGTATAACCTCCCAAACCGCGATTGTTTAAATTTCTTCATTTATCAGTTAAAAAAAAATAAAAAATAGAAAGTTTTCCCTTGTCAGTGTAGAGAGGGCCGGGGGGACCCTAATAATACATTCAAGTAAAACTTTGGGGTACCTTCCTATTCTAGGTGCTGTTGTCCCTAAACCGATGCCTTGCTGAGACAGTATTTGACTTTAAATAGCCTTTATTATTAAGAAATATATAAGTATATAGCCCTCTAAATATTTTTTAAAAGCCCTATATTATGTAGAAGCTGATAATTTTTTCATCATGCGGACAGGCGAGGCGACAGCCCCTCGGACATAAATTAAAAACGGAGTCACATGAAAAATTGCACGAGAAGAGAGAAAAAAAAAATTTGTGGAGATTAAAATAATTAAAACTTTATTGTAATAAGAGTATCGCCTTTTTATTGGTACTTGTCAAGATCGACCAGCTTTTTGAGACCTGGGCTCGTAATATTTTTGAAGTTAGAGCTGTTACATGCAACAATTCCATCAATTGTTTTTAGAAATTTTAAAAAATAATTTATGGATCTGACTTTACAAAATTTAATTTCACATTATTGTAACTTTAATTAATTGTTTTGTCATCAAGATATAAAAACAGGCTGAGTCGGCGGTCACGTACCCAGGAACTTTGTTATTAAGCTAAGCTGCCTTTGGATTTTGCATGAAATGATCCGAAGGCTACAGATTTTACAACTGGGTTTAAATAGAAAGAAAATAGTAGATAGGATGCAAATGCGTCGTTCGGTGCAAGATGAAATAGAAACAGTTAAGTGTCATGGCAAAGTCGGGGCGATTTTATCAGTTGACACTCATAATCGGTTTTTATTTGAGTCACCATGAACCCATGTTTAGGTTAGAGAGAGAGAGAGTGTGTGTGTAAAAGAAATTTTCATAAGTATTTATTAGATTTCGCGTATCTTCTTAAAAACTTAAGAAAGAGAGCTCTTACAAAGGAGAAAGTATCTCAATTGAAAAAATACTTAATATTATTAAAGAGTAGCTTGTGTCAAGAAACAAGTATAATAAGCCTATTTATACTAGTTAGGATTATTGTATTCCTAATAAAATTATGATTCCTTATAAGAAAAGGAATATAACTTAAATAAAAAAATATAAAATAAATCTTAATCAAACTAGAAAAAGGGAATTTAAACTTATACTCCTACTATGACTAGATTTGCCCTACATCAGTCTCCTCCCCTTAGAAAAACTCGTCCTCGAGTTGATTCAATCATATGGCAATGGTGGATGTCCATGATACTCGAACATGTCTTGAGTATTGAAAGTCTTGGAAATATTATAGTTCCTTGGTAGATCCACGACCTAAGCATTGTCATTGATTTTCTGAAGGATGTGAAATAGTCCAATCTTCTTTTTCTTGAACTTGTATTCTCCAACAGAAAATATGTCATCACATAGATGAACCATTACTTGATCTCTTACAACAAAGGATTTGAAGCGCCTATGCTTATCTACATCTGCCTTGTACTTAGTAGCAAATTCTTCTAATTTCTTCTTGACTTTTCTCACTAACATTGATTACTTTGTCTAACATATGATAAGGAATGATACTCATTCCAGGTAATTTAGGCATAGGAACCAAGTCTAAGGTATGTGATGGTTGTCGAAGCCAGCAAAAATAAATACCTACTCTAAATAAATTATGTATAGTGATTGAGTAGGGCCGTGTCCACAGAGATCGGTAATTATTTAAATAATTTTAAAATGTAAAAAGCAAAATGGGGGGATTGTTAACAATAATAAAAATCAAATTAAAATAACAAGAATGCAAATTAAAATTGTAATTCAAATTGGGGAAAGCTCTGGTTGAAGGAATTAACTTAACTTGATTCGACTACTGATCACTGATTCAAATATAAATTATTACTACTTATGAATAGACCGGTTATAGCTACTGAGACCCTCTAATAGCCAATCTCTCCTTAACTACGTTGGTTATTTCCCTAATCAACAAACAACCCTAGATACGATCATAAGATTTAATCAATTGACAGCCTGAAAAACCAGAGAGACCCAAATCCTAATCAACAAACGCATACGATGGTTCATTTAAATTAGATTGTTTATTCTCATAACACAACGCACTACTATGCTATTTGTCACAAACATTAAAATCTTCATACGATGAATCTTTTAATTGACAATAGATTAAGTTGATAAATAAATAGTGGCCAATTATCTAATTAACAAAAATAATCATGACAATAATTTAGAGAATAAACAAATACTCAAAAAGCAATAAAATAATTAAAGCATAAGAAAGATCTCACAGTAGTGACGAATCAAAGCTTCATTAACCTTCAACCAGAATAATAGGTTTAGTTCTTCATAGAGATAAGAGAAAAATTTAGATCTAGGGTTTCTCTCTTTTCCAAAATCTCTCTTTTCATAATAGATTCCTCTCTTAAATACTCTTCTCTCTCTTTTCCTCTAGAGTTCTTTTTAAAATAAAATATTAATATCTGAAATATTAAATTCGTAATTACAAAAATAACCAAAAATATAAAATACGTTAAACTAAAAAATGCAAGTCCGTAGTTGACAACACGAGCCCACGCCTTATCAAGAAAGTTCTTCTGACACTCATAATTTCTCCAGGAAAACAATCATCCTCAAACATTATCTTGTAGCTCAATTTTAGCACCAATCAATAGAATTGCACCTACAAAAATAAAACACAAGTAAATCACTATTATTAAGTGTAAAACATCGATATTAAAGGAAGTAAACAGTGCAAAATTAGTGCATAAATTACACTCTAACAAATTCTCCCACACCAAGATAATGCTTGTCCTCAAGCATATAACTCAAGACTAATCCCAAATCTTCACTCAATTCTCATCTCAACTCATCCGAAAACAATCCTAAGCAAGCATACCTCAAGAATTTAAGTCGATCAACATTCGAGAGATAAGGATTTTAAAGCATAGGATCTCGTAAGCTAATATAAAAGGAAAACATTCAACCACCAAGAAGATCCATTCAAAATTCAAGTGCAACAAGATTTAATAGCCCTCTCATTGACTTCACTCCATGCACTCAAAATATTTAGGGTATCGTTTATGCACTCAAATCAAATCAAAGAATGCTATTACCATAAGCTTGCTTATATATCACATCTCAATCCACAAAACATGAATTAAATGCAAAAATCTAAGGGTCTTAAAAAGGTTGTAACGGGGTTAAATGGGTTAAATGAAAAGTAAATGTTTATGAAAGAAAAAGAGATCAAAATGAGAAGAATGAACTCATTGAATGAACCTTATGATATCAAAACGCTTATATCTACTCAAGTCGCCAAAGAATGTAAACACATTTTTTTTCTTTTCTTTTCTTTTTCTTTTTTTTGTTTTTTGTTAATCAAACAAAAGAAATGAACCTTGCACAATTTAATCCAAGCATAATTCTTGTTGATCTAATTGAGAACCGTTAATTCAAGGTAGCAAGAGCAACAAAATATATCCAAACAATGAGTCCAAAAATCTCCTTAAATTGAGGCTCAAAAAGAAGGAAAATGGGTAAGTAGATGGAGAGAATTAGATGGGTAATGGTTAAGGCTCAAACAAAGATAACAAATAAAGGTTTTCGAGTGGAGAAAAAGAAGAAAAATATGAAAATAGAAAAATGGAAAGTGGTTTGCCCTTATCATTTTAATGCATAAAATCCCATAATGCGGCTTCAACATGCATAACAAAGCAAGTTCTAGAATAAACAAACTACGATTGATATTCACATAACAAAAATAATTAGAGCAAAGCGGTTGCTTATAGGCTCAAATCCTCACAAAGTTGATAAATTTGCTATCAAATCATGTACACTCTTTAAATGAATCAATCATCAATAGTAGTGTAGAATGAGAAGAAAGTATGAGTGATATATAAAAGGAAAAGTAAAAATGATAAAAAGCGAGAAAGATGTATGTAGTAATATAAAAAGTGAAGGATAAAATTTGAGTGATGAAAGAGTATGATAGAATAAAAATAGATGTAAATAATTTGAGATAGATGGGAAAAGAGTAGTGAGAAAGAAAAGAAAAGAAAAATTATAATATATGAAGCATACTAACTCCAAAATCATTTAAGGATGAGCAGAGTGAAAATAATACTTCCAGACATCAATATTGCAAAAATCCCTCCCCAACACCAAGAACTTACATTGTCCCCAATGTAAGATAATCAAAACTCACATAAAAATTAAAGCGTAAAGATAAAAGATTAAAGGCAAAAAATTTCCCTAAATTGTGAGCTTTGATCCACATAACGTCTATGGGCTTGGCGGAAATGGTGGGATAAATCCCACACTCTCGAAGTATGCGGCCAAATTCTGCTCCATCTTGTTCAGCTTGTGCTTTATTTTCTCTAACTGAATGTTCAAAGGTGGTGAGGATGTAGAAGGAATAGTTGGTGGGGCAGCAATTTCGTCGTCAAACTCGTCATCAGAGGTAGCACTACTCCTAGCGTAAAGTTTCTTTGGAGGTTGAGTGGGTCTTGGTTCAGTAAACTGAAATCTCCCATCCTTGAATTCAACCACACCTGTTCTTTCAAATACATACATATCCAAAAATTCCTTTCTTTCTCTTGTTGAGTCGTGAATGTGAGGCACCCTCCGAGATTGGATTCCGCAAGTGGCAAAACACTCATGCCCTTTCTATGTTTCGATCTTTGTCTCACGGCTTGGCGTGAATTTGAAACTATGTTCCATGGGACTGTAGTGGGAGCGGCAATCTTAGATTTCTTTGTGACGAGTTTCTTTTTAGACGTTGATGACTTGGAAGTTGATGCTTTTCTCTTCGGCATTGTTACAGTAATTTCACTCACGGGTTGCTGGACTTGGGCTGCTTGCACGGGATTGCTGGTGAGCGTGGTCTGGTTGCGAGGAATGTTGGACTGGTTGCGCGCGCGGGATGGAGCTGGTTGCTTGCGCACTGGAGACGCTTGCTCTGACAGGAGCTGCTAGTCGGCTGGAGAAGGCTAGTGCTGCGAGCGAGATGCTGCGCTCGTGCGCGCTAGTTGCTTGGCTGCTGGGTTGACGGGAGATGCTTGCTGGTTCACGCGGGCTGGTTTGCTGCAAGCGACTGCTGGTGTTGCTGGAGAAGAAAACAAAGTTTTGTGAATTAGGGATTTTGTGAACATTGTTTTTTTTTCTTTTTATTTTTTTCAAATAAAAAAACTAAAAGAAAGAAAAAAACCTTTTTTTTTATTTTTTATTATTATTATTTTTTTAGTGATGAATCACTTGAGACACTAAACATTTCAGAAGTACTTTTTTAATAAGCACGTGGGCATGCCTTAAAACCATTTTACTTTAAAATCACGGAAGTACTTATTAGTTAAAACGTACGACGATTTAGCGACTTTCCGGTGGTGTTCGAGTAGCAGTTCAATAGTGATATAGGTTGGGTTATAGTTGACAGCGTCTTCTTATTTTGATGTAGGAGGAGATTGACGGAAAAGATAAAAAAACGATAGCGGTGGTAGTCGTGTACAATGGCTGTGAAGGTGGCTTCAAGTTTTTGTTTTTCTTTCTTTTTACTTGGTGGAATTAATGGATGATGGAGAGAGAATTTGTGTATGAAAGGTAGTTGATGGTTAGGAAAGCTCTGTCTGGTGTAAAGAAGTGTTCTGATTTCCACTTGATGCAGGGTAAAAGAGATACTAGATTTCGTTCTATCTTACATTCTTAAAAACTCAAGAAGGAGAGCTCTCAGAAAGGAGAAAGTATCTCAATTGAGAAAATACTGAATATTATTGAAGAGAATCTTGTGTCAAGAAACAAGTATAACAAGCCTAGTTTTATTAGTTAGGATTATCTTATTTCTAATAGAATTATGATTCCTTGTAAGAAAAGGAATATGACTTAAATAAGAAAATATGAAATAAATCTTAATTAAACTAGAAAAAGGGAATATAAACTCATACTCCTACTATAACTAGGTTTGTCGTACATCACCATATAAAATATATATATATATATACAGATGCCCACATGAGAGAATGACTAGTGTGTGTGTATAATTGTTCGTGGAAAATTTGTTATTAAAAAAGACGGTTCGATTTTTGTTAATTCAGTTAGTGTTAATTTAGATTGAGAATCCATTGTTCCAATATGAATTTTTAAGTTTTCTTTTAGCAAGTTGCATCATTAAACGGAGGTTGCAGCTGAAAATTGATGTTAAAGAAAAAAAACCTGTAACTGTACATTCATGAAAAATTTCCATTTGTCGGAAAACGAAGATGGAAGATATGTTTGGTAAATAAAAGCCATGGTCAAATTGTAATAAATTAACATATGTCATTGGATGTTCATCGAGCATACTTTTTATCTCCCCATTACTAACCATTTATCTTTCCATAGCTTTAAAAGGAGGCTTTTCCCATATTTTGTATATATATTTGAGATTGAATAAAATTCCTCCCTAGATATGTGTCTCTTATTTGCTCTCTCTTTCTCTTACTATATTGTTGTGCTCCTATTTGATAAATAATTTAACACATTATCAGTACAAGACACAAATGATCATATGGTAAATTTCTTTTTGTTCATTTCATAAGGTAAGTCTATAGTATTTTTTTTTCTTAATATATTTGACAATCTAAACATTGTCTAATCATATATTCTATACCATCTTGATGTTCTAGCATAATGAATTCATACCTTTATTCATTGTTGCTTATATTCCCATGCAATTGCTTGTTAACGTTATTTTACCATCATTGATATTCTGGAAAGATTATATCGATTGTAATTTTCAATATTAAATATGACCGTGAAGTGCAAATATTGTAATATAGAATGAAATAAGATTTAGAATGGATTCCTTAAGGATTGAACTACGATGAAAATTTCTTTAATTATATATTCCTGAAGAACTATACTAATTGCTGATATTGTTCATTATCTTGTCCTTAAACGACAACAAAATTAAAAATAAGTAGTTTCCTATTTTCATATATCATTTCCTTGCATGAGGAAAGATTATAACGTTTATGAAAAGATGACTATGAATTTTTTTCATGAAAGAATATGAAGGAACAAAATTATCATTAAATGTTGAAGAAATGTTTTTGAAAGCTCATATATATGGTTTTCTTATACTAAATTAAATACAAAAGTACCATAAGAAAATAGTTATGGCTCAAATATGTCCCCGATACATGAAGTTATAATTTTATTCACCATCATATCCTAAAAGGACTACCAAATTAACAGATTATAATTTCTTTATCATTCTTGAACAATATAAATTAAAAGATCATGATTTTCCTTTATCGTCATCTCCTTGAAGGAGTTGAAATTAAATATTTTATGATAAATTTTTAATTTATTTCTTTGTAGCAATTTAAGGGAAATCGTAACTTCAAGAACTTCAAGAGTTGATATTTCAAAAGTCCATATGATTTTCTGTGTTAAACTCCATGTACGATGAAAGAAAATTACACGATGGCTTGAATATCTTATTACAATTATTGGATCGTCCATTTTTGCTTGTATGCCATATTGAATTGTATGAGGTGGGTTCTTGTCTGTTAACTAAGTTTTGTACTAGCTAGTGGTGATCTTTATGTTCTCCATCAACACCAAGTCGATAAACATATTTATGGATCTACCATCAGATGAGTGGAATTTACATTCCACGTAATTTGATTAATAATTGATGGATAATTTAAGGAAAAGCAACTTAAACATATATCTACGTTTGTAAATTTGTCAATTAACATATAAAAATAGGATAGCCTTCTCTTTGTTTCCCACTGTTCGGTTCTTAAAATTATCATCTATTTCTAACAATCTACAAATTTTATTCGCTGAAGTGAATGATTTTTATTTGATTACTAAAGAAATACAAATTCCCAAACTTGTAGCAGTTATAGGTCTTATCATTTGATATAAAAAAATGAAAATGCAAATAGGGCTGAGTGTATGAAATAAATAAAACTAACTTCAACAAGGATTCCAGGATTCCTGTGATGATTCATTATTGTATCAATAAAAAAAGTAAGATGAATTTCAAATAATTGTGAAAGTTATCCTCTAAATTGGGGAAGGAAAGTGTTCTATATTTGATGGACAACATAAATTTTATATCTTACCTTTATCCAATTTTGTTTTCTACATGAGTTAATTTACTTGAACTTCAAGTTCAAAAGAATTATTAGACAATGCTTATTGTTATATCTTATCAAATGAACTTATAGATATAGAGAAAGTGATAAAAATCACGAATAAAAAATACCCTAATATGGGTAGTTATCCTTGAAGGATGACATTTGGTGATACAAGTAAATATACTAATGCTTGAAGCATGCGTGTAATAGATCAAATGGTGCAAATAATTTAATTTCCGGAAAGATGACAAAATTCTTGAAAATGATTTTGTGCTGCTGATAAAACCATAGCAAACACATTTGATCTATAATTAAATTATTGAATACATTGCCTTTAATGAGACGTGTATCAACAAGTAAATGAATCACAATTACCCTTAAAGAAAAATATAGTGAGAAATAAAGAGATTCAAGTTGTGTTATAAAGACTTGCGTGCAAATTAAGAAAGAAAAAATCTTTAGCCCTTACAAAGACATATATAATAGAAGCTTCGCAAGATTTCCTTGGGCAAATATATTTGAAATATAAAATATTTGATCAATAGTACTTGGTGCAAGAGAACAATTGAAATTAACATGGATTGTTGTTAATGAAAACTTGTGATATGATAAAATATTGAGGATCCTGGGCCACAAAAATGTAAAAGAATATCTATTTAAATGATTGGCCAAAATTTGGATGGTAGTCCATGTTGGGGAAAAATTAGGTTTTTAAAATTTTTATAAAACATTTTGAAGATCGCTCTCATATAATATATAAGAATACGTAATCCAGAAATCGTACCTTGAAAATCTGAGTTTGCTTTTTCCGCTGAAGTGATTTAGGCTCCTAGATCACGATCCGCCACCACCACGCCTGTTAGATCACGATCCGTCACCACCACGCTTGTTAGATCACGAACTGTCTCCAATGATCTTCCAGGTTATGACTCAGGTTCGATCTGCACTTGACGTGTGGGCGCCTTTATTACTACCAAAGCAACTAGCACGAGAAAATTTTTCTCTCAACAATGGAGAGAAAAATCTTTTTCTCTGATTTTATAAAGTGGCTTCTCACTTTTCTTTTTAGAGAAAATAAGCCTTATATATCTCCCTTTAGTAAAACCCTAGGCTCCCAAAATAAAACTCACGTTATTTTCTTTTTCAATAAGGGACCCACCTTGTAAAATAACATAAGGCCCCTTATACAAAAGCTAATTAAATGGAGCCTCCCACTAAATGATATATTTAGGCTTTTGACCCAAATAGCTAGTTATCTTGCTTATTAGGTAGTGCCAATTAAAAAAAGGGATCATTTGGGAACATACAATAGTGGCTACAATAATTAGGCCTGTAATTAAACTAGCCCAATTATTTAATTCTAAATCTACTCCACTAAAAGATTGGAACTGACTTCCATAATTGTATGCTCGAATAATAATTCGTGCCACATTGATTTCTTTACTGCACAATCCTTTGTACCACATCATTAATTAAATTGATATCTCAACTGTCCAATAAATTTAATATCATCTTTTTCATTGATCATTACTGGTTTTGTATTATGATATTTTTCAACATACTTAATATGTTGACTCACTCTTGGCTTAGAATTCTATGATCAAGTGCCGAAAACCCATCAAGAGATGTGTTGTACAAATTCTATATTGTTAATCCATAACTCCAATACTCATAATTGCTCCCACCAAGATGGTAATCTTGACCACAAGGATGTGTCGTGCCCATTGGTAACTCAAATGGAATAACAATTACAATCATGAAATCATAATTAACTCAAGATTAAGATTACAAGAAATCAACGCCTATGAGATTTAATAAGTGCTTATTACAAAGTTAATTAAATCTCATATGTGATCCTTCAATGTAGTCGTACATCAATAAATTCATACATGATTAAGACAAACCATTCAATGAATTTATTACGATCTATACCTAAATAAAGTGCCCAACTTTATTTATCAATCATGAACTAAATTTATTTAATCATAAGATAACTTGTATTTATGTCGAATCCACATGGTGATCACATAAATACATATAATATGATTAAATGGACTTTAATACAAGTATTAATGCAATTAAGATATTTGAATAAAATACCTCATTTATTTTATTAATCGAAAAATAGTTTATTACAATTAAATAAACACATATGCTTTTAAAGAGCATATTTTCCCAACAATCTCCCACTAGCTCTCAAAGCATATCGGCATATTGCACATGCTCTAGGGCTCTAAGTGCAAAGTTATAAAGGTTTCCCACTAATGGCCATTGTAATAAGATCGCATTTAGCATCTAATGCCATTTGGGGTACTGTCATATAACCTTTCTACACTATTCCCTTATAAGATGATACTTCCTTTCAATATGTTTTGTTTCTTGTGGTTCCTTGGTTCCTTAGATTGAGCTACCGCACCACTATTATCACATAAATAGTTTAAGGGGTGCAGTTACAACAGGTACCACCTCAAGATTTCGTAGGAACTTGCGGAGCCATATAGCTTCTTTTGCAGCTTCAGATGTAGCCACATATTCAGCTTTAGTTGTTGAGTCTGTGATACAAGATTGTTTCACACTCATCCAACTAATAGCTCCACTTCCCAATGTAAACACATAGCCGGAAGTTGATTTTCTGGAATCCTTATCTGACATAAAGTCAGAATCAGTATAACCCACTGGAATGAGTTCATCACCAGAATACACAAGCATATAATTTTTAGTTCTTTTCAGATACTTTATAATATGCTTGACTGCAGTCCAGTATTGAGGTCCAGGATTAAATTGATATCTGCTAACCATCCCTACCGCAAAACAGATGTCTGGCCTAGTGCAAAGCATGGCATACACGAGACTTCCCACAACGTCTGCATAGGGAACTCGTCTCATTCTCTCTATCTGTTCAGATGTTTTAGGTGATTGATCCTTAGAGAATGTAATTCCATGTCTGAATGGTAATAAACCAGTCTTGGAATTTTCCATGCTAAATCGAGCCAATATTTTATCGATATAGACCGCTTGAGACAATGCTAAAGTTTTATTCTTCCGGTCTCGTAGTAACTTGATACCAAGAATATAACTTGTCTCTCCCAGGTCCTTCATATCAAATTGTTTTGCTAACCAAATCTTTATTGTAGTCAATACTCCTATATCGTTTCCAATCAGGAGAATATTGTCTACACAAAGAATTAGAAAGGCTACAAATTTTTCCTGAATTTTCTTGTACACACATGGTTCATCAATGTTCTGAATGAAATCAAGCGATTTAATCGCTTGATCAAATCTTATGTTCCATGACCGGGATGCTTGCTTCAATCCATATATGGATCTCTGAAATTTACATACCATGTGTTCTTGGCCTTTTTGTATAAATCCATCTGGTTGCTGCATGTAGATGTTTTCTTCAAGATGCCTGTTAAGAAAGGCAGTCTTGACATCCATTTGCCAAATTTCATAATCTAGCACTGAGTAATGGAGAGTAATCTGATGGATTTAAGCATAGCAAGGAGAAAAGGTTTCATAATTGATTCATTCTTTCTGAGTAAACCCTTCGGCTACTAATCTTGCTTTAAATGTTTCCACCCTTCTGTCTACTCCTCTTTTTCTCTTGTAGATCTACTTGCACCCTATAGGTTTTACCCCATTTGGTGCCTCTACAAGTTCTCAGACTTTATTGGAATACATAGATTCCATTTCTTGATTCATGGCCTTTTTCAAAATTCAACATCTCTATCTATTAGAGCTTCGTTGTAACTAGTGGGATCTTGTACATGTTCATCTGAGATAGCCGTATAGGTTTCTCCCAAAAGCATGTATCTCGCAGGTAACCTAGTTACCCTCCCACTACGACGAGGTTCTAAAAGTGATGGTTGTTTAAGGATAATCCTGTGCTGATCAGCTGGTTGTTGCTGTTCTTCCTGTTCTATAACAGGTGTTGAAAGCTGAGCATCAACCTGATCTTTTTTATTTCTCTAGTTTTACCTTACTCTTAGGTTATAAGTCATTATATAGTCTTCCTCAAAGAAAGTAAAGAATATTTCTATAAATACATTCTTATCTTGAGGACTATAATTCAGACTTTCCCTTATTCCTTTAAGATACCTAAAACATGCAAGCTTCTGAACACGAATCCATCTTCTCTATCTCTGATTCTAGTAGAAATACTAGTAAACTCCAAATACGAATGTGTCTCAAACCATGTTTGTGAATTTTTCATAATTTCTTGGAGTAGTAGATACCGAGATAGATGAAACTAAGTTCAATAAACTTTGTAGTTTCAAATACTAGTATCTGGAATCAAAAAGGTAAATGATAAACCACTTAGTATATATCTTGTCTTATCCAAAAGATCTTGTTTCTCCATTTAATTACACTATTGTATCATAGTGTTCATTGACAACCAATAGTGCTTGAATTCTCCATAGAGATATTCTTTATTTCGATCATATCGAAGTTCTTTTATGTCTAATTGCATCTTATCCACGTACTCTTTTGAATTTCAAAAGCAATGGAATCATGACGCATTTAGAAAAACATAAATAAAATGAATATTCATCAATGAGATTGATAGAATACTCATAACCTCTTATAACATGTAAACTGATTAGTCTGTATACTTTTGTATGCGCTAAATCATCAAATACAATGTTATGCTTTTAGCTCAAAAAGAGCATTCTTGTCATATTACTTTTCTAAATAAGATTTATAGAGTTACAATGATCAATCTTAATAGGCCAACAAGTCTATCATTAATCATTTTCTTAAAATCTTATTATAGTTTATATGACTTAAGCATAAATATCAGAGGTGATTTTTGGTTAGAAGAAACATTTCTTTTCTTAGATAAATGCATATACTTTTTATCATTATATCTTACTTTGAATAGATCAATGTACTTCTATGATATAAATTGTCTTTATAAATAACCAAAATAAGTAATAAACAGAGGATCCATAAATAACAGTGTACTCCTGTTTGTTAAAACAAGCCACCGAAATTAAATTCCTCTAATATTTAGAAAAATAAAGACAAATATCAAAACTAAAGTCTTGTAAAATTGATCTAGTCTTTCAATTGATATAAACTAGCACGTTCCTCAACTGCTGTTTGAAGCTTTCTTCACTTAATCTCTTGGTTTCCTGAAAACCAAATAAATGAATCACAAATAAGATTAGTTATCTCAGAATTCATTATTGTATGAATCAATAGAAATCTGAACTAATTAGGAAGCTTAAAGATTTCCTATACCTGATTTTAATAATCTTAGGACAATCTTTCTTCCAGTGACCCTTCTGTCCACATTTGTAACACTTGCCTTTTGGCTTGCCACTTCTTTTAGTGGACAGTTTGCCGATCCCAACTCTTGCTTGCTCATTCTTGTCTTTCGACTTAAGCCTTGAAGAGAATCCTTTTTCAGGAAGTTTTCTGCTATTATAAAATTCTTCTATAGCATGTAGTTCGTGCATTAATTCAATTAAGGTCATATCTTTATTGTTTAAGATATAGCTGACCTTAAACTCTTTGAATGTATCAGGTAAAGATTCAATCACCATGTTAATCTTTGATTTATCATTGATTTGAACACCATGAATCTCTACCTCATTCAAATAGTCCATCATTTTGAGGACATGTTCACGAACTTTTGTGCCCTCTTCCATCTTAGTATCCGTAATACGTTTTAATGCTGCTTCTCTGGCAAAATGGGTATTTTGCCCAAACATCTGATGAAGACTAGCCACGATTTCAGTGGCTGTTTCCATGCTCCGATGTTTCTTATGCAGTTCCACAGAAATCGAAGCCAATATATAGCGCTTAGCCATTTTGATAGCTTCGCACCATTTCTCATAAGGCTCCCTCTGATTTCTATAATCGTATAACGATGGTTCAGGAGGGCAAGGCTGGGTCAACACATATTTGCTTCCCTTAGCAGTGAGAATATTAAATAGATTGCGTTTCCAATCTAAATAATTTTCGCCAGTGAGTTCATTTTTAACAAGGATAATTAATAATGGGTTGATGGAAGTCATTTTCTAAAAAAAAAATAAAATAAACATACATAAATACTTTGAAACAATATTCACAATAAATGACAAAAAATGAAAAAAACCATAAATGCATTTTAATTTATTGTAACGATAATCTAGTACCGCTTTGACAAGCTATCCGTTGGGGAAGTCATATCTACACTTACTAGACCCAATTATCCATTAGATTATTTACTTTCATGTAGATACATGATAAATAATTATCGTTATTCCTTTGGGCCTAAATTTGTTAACAGAGCTTCGTTGGGAAGGTTAATAACAAACTTTAGTTGAGTGTATAACCATTGTTTCAATCTACGTATTTTTCATATCAATAGTCACCGTTGGGGTGAACAATTGATTGAAAAATATTTCAATTTTATCTTTGAAGAAGTTCATCAAATAAAATATCTAATATATATAGAAGCATCACCATATCATGAAGTCGAGGTATATATATAATTTTATTATTGAACTAACAATGTGGGAAAATTATCTTGAATTTTCCTCTCCCACTCAATATTTTAAAATTGGTTTTTCCTTTTTAAAACATACATATTGTTAATTGCATGCTTCCTATAATATTATCTAGATGACATCAAATATTATTAAGCATATGCAAATATCAAACAATATAATGAAATTCATTATTAATGAATGACATGTATCATTATGCATAGAGTGACACTACCTATTCTATATGACATGTTATCATGGCATGTTATCATCCAAAACATAACATATAGAAAAACAATTAAATAATCTTAATTCATGGCTTTCCTAATAATGAAAAATACATTAACCCTAAGCCTAATCTTCATTGGCCTTCTTGTCAATGTCCATCTTTCATAATCTTGTTTCTTGTTTTTTGTTAATGGACTAGGGGAAATTGGGCATTTAAATTTATAATTGGTCCAATTTTAATTTTGAAAGAAAATAAATAAATAATTAAATTTATTAAAATAAAACTTTTGGACCAAAAATAAATTTAATGTATTTAATTTTATCTATGCATTATAATCCATTAAGCCCAAATACTAATTGGGCCTAAAACTAGGATTCTTTAAGCCCAAAACTGTTTTTGAACTTAAATGCAAAAAATTAAAACGTATCTGCCCAAAGAAAAAATTATGAAACCATAGGGCCCTCCATGATAAAAACTATGAAACCCTAAAATCATATTTTTCTTTCTCTTTCTTCCCACCGCCATCTCCACAAATGGCCACCGAGCCGCCACAACACTCGAGCGCACGTGACGCCATGCCAGGCCGCTGCTGCTGCGACGTGGCGCTCAGCTTTTGCTCGCCGCGCATGCAGCGCTTTTGGCGGGGTTGTTGCCAAAATTTCCAGTTCGCTCCGATCTTGAAAATCCGAGATTAATTTACAAATTTCCTAGGCCAATTTTTGGCTTACAAAAATTCTATAACAGTAAAATAAATCAAGAGGGAAACATGATGATAAAAAATCACCCCTCTTGTTACAGATCCAAAGAAAAAAATACAACGAAAAATCTAACCATGAATTAAGACAAACCAAAACATGCTTTATTCATATATTAAACAAATAATATATATCTGAATAAATTGTGCCACTCTAATACATAAATTTCAATTATGATTTCATACGAAATTCTTATATATTAATATGAGATGGCTCTGATACCAATTGTTGGGGAAAAATTAGGTTTTTAAAATTTTTATAAAACATTTTGAAGATCGCTCTCATATAATATATAAGAATACGTAATCCAGAAATCGTACCTTGAAAATCTGAGTTTGCTTTTTCCGCTGAAGTGATTTAGGCTCCTAGATCACGATCCGCCACCACCACGCCTGTTAGATCACGATTCGTCACCACCACGCTTGTTAGATCACGAACTGTCTCCAATGATCTTCCAGGTTATGACTCAGGTTCGATCTGCACTTGACGTGTGGGCGCCTTTATCACTACCAAAGCAACTAGCACGAGAAAATTTTTCTCTCAACAATGGAGAGAAAAATCTTTTTCTCTGATTTTATAAAGTGGCTTCTCACTTTTCTTTTTAGAGAAAATAAGCCTTATATATCTCCCTTTAAGAAACCCAGCTCCCAAAATAAAACTCACGTTATTTTCTTTTCAATAAGGACCCACCTTGTAAAATAACATAAGGCCCCTTATACAAAAGCTAATTAAAGAGCCTCCCACTAAATGATATATTTAGGCTTTTGACCCAAATAATAGTTATCTTGCTTATTAGTAGTGCTAATTAAATGAGCTAAGGGATCATTTGGGAACATACTGATAGTGGCTACAATAATTAGGCCTGTAATTAAACTAGCCCAATTATTTAATTCCAAATCTACTCCACTAAAAGATTGGAACCGACTTCCATAATTGTATGCTCGAATAATAATCCCAAGCCACATTGATTTCTTTACCGCACAATACCACATCGTTAATTAAATTGATATCTCAATCCAATCAATTTAATAACATCTTATTCCTGATCCTTCTTGGTTTTTCTAATGATCATTTTCAACATACTAAATATGTTGACACACTGCCAGAGAATTCTATGATCGAAAACCCATCAAGAGATGTGTTGTACAAATTCTATATTGTTAATCCATAACTATAATTGCTCCCACCAAGATACCGGGTAATCTTGACCACAAGGATGTGTCGTGCCCATTGGTAACTCAAATGGAATAACAATTACAATCATGAAATCATAATTAACTCAAGATTAAGATTACAGTAAAATCAACGCCTATGAGATTTAATAAGTCTGACAGTTATTACAAAGTTAATTAAATCTCATATGTGATCCTATTCAATGTAGTCGTACTACATCAATAAATTCATACATGATTAAGACAAACCATTCAATGAATTTATTACAGTCTATACCTAAATAAAGTGCCCAACTTTATTTATCAACTGCGAACTAAATTTATTTAATCATAAGATAACTTGTATTTATGTTTTCTGTGAATCCACATGGTGATCACATAAATACATATAATATGATTAAATGGGCTTTAATACAAGTATTAATGCAATTAAGATATTTGAATAAAATACCTCATTTATTTTATTAATCAGAAAAATAGTTTATTACAATTAAATAAACACATATGCTTTTAAAGAGCATATTTTCCCAACAGTCCATATGCCTGAAGTTGTAAAATTTATTAGTAAAATGTGAATTTGAACTACAATATGTCAAAATAAATTGATATACTTATCATTGAAGGATAAAATACTTGAAACAAGTTCTTAAAGTAATAAATAAAAAACCTTGCACCTTATATATTCTGATAAGCCATAATCATACTTGTGTATATTATAGTAATCTAGAGTGATAAAAGTATAATCACTTGGGAAAAAAATTATTACAAGTGAAATATGTTATTATCAATTTTGCTTTGTGATTTTATTACAAACTAGAAATTAAATTTGAGAAAAGAACATCTACATCTGTGAAGTTTGGGAAAATGGTTACAAAGAACTAGGGGTGGCAAAACGAATAATTGAATCCTAAACGAATTGGGTCAAAATTTTATTGATTCACATTCGATTTGGTTAAACGAATTGAAATCTCAAGATTCAGATTCGGCTAATTTATTAAACAAATATTCGTTCGATTCGTTTAATAGAATTAATAAATTAATCGAATCGAATCCAAATTCGTTTATCCTAATAATAAACAAATGCATAACAAATCGAATTGAATATGAATTTGTTTAGAAAAATTAAATAAATAATCCAAACCATGAAATTTTTCATCTCATGTATATATCGTCTTATTATTATTTATAATTACTAGATTAACCTTCAAATTTTAAAATTTTTCATAAATATTTAAGAATGAATAAGTAATTTAATTAAATGAATAAATTGTATTCGGTTCATTTGATAACCCATTTATTGAATGAATCCTAAACAAATAAACGAGAAAGTGTCGTCAAACTCGGGTTCGATTCATTTAATTAACGAATTGAATCGAATTCACCCATTTATTAAACGAATCAATTTTTTCAAATCCAAATCCAATTAATTCTTTTCAAATCGAATTGACTAAATGAATCCTAATCCAAATTGTCATCCCTACTGATACGACTTAAAAGTGTTTAATTTACTCCCAACTATAAGAGTGCCTAATTATACTACATCTCAGTGAGTCCAAGGTCAATCCACAGAGAAATGATTTAATTTTTTTATTTAAGTTTATCTAAAAAAAAGAAAAAAATTTAAATATATGTAATTTGATTTGAGAAAAAACTATGAAATTAAATTAGTTAGGGTTATGGATCCACTCTTAGTAATAAATATAATTTAATGAATTCTTTTTATTTTTATTTTATTATCCAAAAGATTAATTGTATAAATTACAATTATTTTCCCATTAATTTTATTATTGTTTAAGTATTTAATGTGCCAAAACTTAATTTGTTTGCAATAAGTCAAAATACTATTTTACCATACTTTATACTAAGATATTAAGAATTCATTGTGCCAAAATTTCATGTTTGTGTACAATAAATAAAAATTTCAAAATATAAAATATGGATAAAATTAAATAGAAAATAATTTAATTTATATAATTAAAAATAGAATTTGATTAAATCATATTTATTTTCTAAGAGCTTCACCTTGCCCTAACTATTAGTATTTAGCTAAACATAATTGAAATAAAGGGAATTATAAAAATAAAAAAATATAATTAAAAAAGTATTTGAAAATTGAAAATAAAACTAATTTTACTTATTGAAAATATATTACAAAAAGAGATGAGAAGAAGAATTTGAGGGGAAGGAAGAGAAGAAAATGTGTGTTCCCCCCCTCTATTTATATTAATATAAGATTAATCCACACAAATAAATAAAACTAATTATATCTTAGCCTTATATTTGTCTCACTAATAAAATGTAAACGTACTTAATCCACTCAAGCACATCCAACACATTCCACTAACAATTACCATATCTAACATGATAAAAACTTATAATTTCACAATTACCACATTTATCGCAGTAAAAACTTATAAATTTACAACAAAAGTGGCGGTTCTTCCTCGACAATGACCTAATTTCTCGGACTTCCGAAATCTAAATTTGAAATCCGTACATTTGTTTGGAGCCCAAAATTGTGTGAAATTATTATTTTTACCTAATAAACACAAAAAAATACACAAAATCAAATATTTAGAAAAATAATTAGAAATTCATAATATGTTACATAATTACAGATGTAAATTATAAACAATTATTTTCCCATTAATTTTATTATGGATTAAGTACTTAATGTGTTAAAACTTAATTTGTCTACAATAAGTCAAAATACCATTTTACCATACTTTACACTAAGATATTAAAAATTCATTGTACCAAAATCTTATGTTGTCTACAATAAATCAAAATTTCAAAATATAAAATAAGGATAAAATTAAATAGAAAATAATTTAATTTATATAATTAAAAATATAATTTGATTAAATCATATTTATTTCCTAAGAGATTTGCAATATATTTACCCACTTTTTCTTTTCTTAAATTATGTTCTATCCTCCAAATCTTTTAGAATTTCAGTTTCACTCCAAAGATCTTTGATTCAGGCCATTCTTCTCATAACTGTAGTTTAACCATAAAATTAAAAATTGTTTTCGAATAGGTCACTAGCCAATATTTCCCAGATTTCTCAAATTCGGACCTATAACTTGAACTTCTTTGGACCTTATTTGGACTCAATAAAAAGAATATTGATTTTAAAAATTACTACGATGGCCCATTAATTTGAATTAATCAACTTAATTGGTTGGTAATTTTTAAAATTTGAAAAAAAAGTCTACTCTTTGAGATAATTATTTCTTTTTTTATTTCTGTAATTTAATTTTCACATTTTTTTATTTTTCTTTTTGCCATTTACTTTGTTTATATATTGGGTTTATTGCTTATTTAGTTATTTTAATTTCAGTTAGTTAATTTTTAATTAATTAATTAATTTATTTTTATATTACATTTTTTTCTTGTACATTTATCTTGTTTAATTTTCATTTTTTTAATTGTGTAATTATTTTTTAATGTTATTCATTTGTTTGTGTATTATCTTTACAACATAATTTCACACACACACATCATCATTATTGCATGAGTTGTTGGTCTCGAACTTCAAGTGGCAGGTTATTTTATAGATCTCAATCACTACCATCAATAATGGATGAGATCCAAGATAAAAACATTTGGGCCAACTTAATCCTCCAATTGATTAGGGAGACAACCAATTTCAACGTGATTAGAATCAACCAAGAACTTTGAGAGATTACATGAATCAAACAAGAACCGGAGCACTGTCGTGTATAGTATTTCCTCCAAAAGCGTCTAGAATCAGCCTAACAACCTTTAACGGCTTTTGGTCACGTTAGCAAATTATTTACAACGAACCAAAGTTGATATGTACTATGACCTAAAAAATTTTACTCGATTATATTTTGGTCCAAAAATAGAACTCATCATCTTGACAATCTCCACCTTGCAGATCTAATTCAGTTTGACTCATGACTATAAAAGCTACTTGAAAAAACCTTCAAGCACACAGCTATCACAAAATTACTCAAAATAATTAGCAAGAACAAGTCATAACTCAAATCAAGTCCACACAAAACTTGAATTTTATAGTGGAGATTACCTTTGTAAGCACATTAGTAGGATTAACATCAATGTCGATTTCAGACATTGTCACAACACTATTAACTACTTCATCTCTAATGAAATGAAGCTTGGTATCAACATGATAAACCTAATTTCTAATTAAATGAATAGCATTTTGATTACACAAAAGATGGTAACTGTCTTTTGTTCTAACCAAAGCTTATTCAAGATCCCAATTAGCCATTTAAATTCCTTTATAGCTTCAGTAGTAGCCACTACTAGAAAAATGATATTTACTGACATTAGAATAGTGTCAGTAATAACTTTTGCTGACACTTGTTAATTGTGTTAGTAATTTGACAGTCAGAAAAATAGTGACACTTGTTTGTGGTGTCACGAATTTACCATCACTAAAATCATGACACCATAGTATCAAAATATTACGATATTGTATTAGTGTTTGTTATTACTGTTACTATAGTATCAATATTTGATTTATTATTTTAAAAAATAAAAATATAAAATGACATGTTGCCCATTGATTTGTTGATAAAATTAAGAGGCAGTTCAAAATAACAAACGCAAACTCAATTTATATTTTGAAAATCTTTCATTATATATCCAAATATTATTAGTACATATTGCACATTCTAAAGACTTCAATAAACAAGACCTCTCATAACAGAATAATTTATACATAAAAATTTCTATCATCCAATTAAATTCCTTCTATTTGTAGCTGAATTTAAGGGTTAATTTTAACAAATCTAGAAGCTAAATAGAGAAGGATTATTGCCTTTCACTCTTTTAAACATAAGAAGTGCGATCATATATATCACACCAACAGCTTCTCCATTCAATGGATTGGATAGATTAGAACACATGAGAAGTTGGGGAAGAAACACTTTAAACACATTCACAAATTCTGCAAAGGAATACAAGGAAAAAGAAAAATAAAAATGGTTGCCAATTTCCGACCGCAACAATAATTAACAAGAAATAGAGAAACTATAGTTAACAAAAATAAACATTTTTTTCCAAAGCAGAAATATTCATAAGCTAGCTACAAATAAACAAGTTATCAGTGTAACATATAGTTTCAACACAAGCAAGTTACTCTATCCACACATATCTTTATTGGCTAGTTAAAAGCTACACACTACTAGAAAAATGAGTTTTACTGACACTTCGTTACTGACACTTTGCAAAAAGTGTCAGTACTTATGTACATATGCACCATTTTTCGCTTTTGACAAATAGGAATCAGAGATTAATGATACTAGGGTGTCAGTAAACTAAACATAAAAAATCACTAACACTAAAGTATCAATGATAAAAAAAATTCATAAAAATTTTTTTTTAGCTCCAACTCGAACCTGAGAGCTCTAAGATTTAAAGCTTTAATGTTTGGAGCACAGACCATCAAATCTCGATGAGTCAAAGTCATAATAATATTTAAATTATTAAAAAATGAAAATATAAATAACGACAACATAAAACATACTTGACTTTTCCCTATCTAGACTATATCGACTATCTCTAACTTGCTTTCATCGTTTACTTTCGCTTTCGTTTTTCTCTTCTCGATCTCTTTTGTTTTGCACTATCCATTTACAAATTCAATTCAATTAATTTAGATAGATAATGAAAAGCTAAAACTCTGTTTCGTTTTTCCATTTTCCCCAAATTGAAACACAAACCAAAACCCTAATCGCTTGTTATCGAAGGGGTTTTTCTCCAACTAAACCATCCAGTGCCTATACTAGGCAAGCAAGTAAAAGCCATCGACGAGGGGTGAAGCGGCACCATCGGTTCGGTATTCAGGTAATCTCATTCTCTCTGACAAGTTAAGTCCAGAGAAAGAACTGTAGAGGAGGTTATCAGCTGGTAATGGCAGAATATTTTATTTTTTTGGGCAATTTAATTATTGGGTTTGTTTTAATTTGGCTTATGAATAATAATTTTGAATTTTTATTTTGGGTTATGTATATTCTAAATTGAACAAAGAGTGCAACCTTGGTGGGTTTTTTTTCTAAATCTTTTTTTTTCTTTTATTTATTTGTAACTTGAAATTTTTGTTCTTATTTTTCTATATCTTCACTCACACGCAGTCCAAAAATACAGGCATTTTAAGTGATGCATTACTTAAACTCAAAACACTTGCTACTACGACTCTGTTTTTTCTGTCACTTTTGAGGTCAGTTTCAAACTTTTGTGCATGTGATTTACTGTCATTGTTATTTAAAACTAAGAATGTGCATTTTTTTTAGTTTATGAAATAAACTATTAGCTCCGTTTCTTAACTTTGAGCAATAAGTTAGTTGATTTTGTATGTACTAAAAGATGAAATTTCATTTTAGCTTTTGCCTTTGTGATTAGGAGATGATTGTTTGGGTGTTATATTGGCTGAATGACTATGTATTTAGTGGTTACAAACTATTTACATCTCTGTTTCATGAAAAGAGAGGCAAATTTTGTTATATAATCATACTTGTTTATTTATTCTATTTCAGTTGGACGATTTGTAATAGAGACAATGACTATGATATGAATTAATTAAGTTCGTGGTTGTGAGTATTTTGAGATTGTATAAAGTTGATGATTTGTGTTTGATTCAATAAAGAAATGCTTGTTTTAAAGTAGTTCTGCATGTTGAATTTGAAGTTAAAAAATAATTTATAGAATCTTAAAAAATGGCTTGCAAAGTGGTATGAAGACATTATTTATTTGAACTCTTAACTTTTGTTAGTTACTTGACTTACGAATTAGTTCGACTACTTAAAAAGCCATTAGCACCCATCTTACCTATTAATCTCCTATTTAAGTTTCAAAACTTCTTTTGTTTCAATTTCAAGATTTTGTCTAAATTATTATTATAATTAATGATTTATAGGGGCTATTAATGATTTTCCAGAATTATAAGTTTATTATTACAACTATAATCATAATAACATTGAACTTTAAATTAATCATGCAATTTAATTAAACTTAAACTGACATTACATATGTGAACAGGTAAAATATTTGAAATGGACAGAAGTTGGATAAATTGTGATAGATTGTCTGTAGAGTATCGTTCTGGAGTTGCTGATTTCTTAGATTTTGCCATTTTGAATGCTGAAAACCGAATGTCAATTAGATGTCTTTGCACCTTTTGTTGTAATATGGAGTTTCATACTCCTCAACAGGTGAATGATCATTTATTTGAAAAAGGTTTTCTCCCAAGATATATTGTTTGGACTTGGCATGGTGAGACTGACTCTAAATCTACATTTACAAACTGTAAAGACCATTCACATAGTCAAAGATTTAGATGTCATGATTACAGTAATATAATTGACATGGTCGAAGATGCTTACGAGCATTGTGATAGAGATCCTAGTTCTTTTAAGGATATGCTTGAATATGCTGAAAAGCCTTTGTACCCAGGTGTAAAACATTCAAAGTTATCTAGTTTAATGAGACTTTACAATGTGAAAGGGAATTATGGGTGGTCCGATAAAGGGTTTTCTGCTTTGTTAGAAGTCCTTGTTGATATTTTGCCAAATAATAATACTCTACCTATGTCAATGTAAGAGGTTAAGAAAACAATGAAAGTGCAGGCTTAAAGTATGAAAAAATACATGCATGTCCAAATGACTGCATTTTGTATAGGAATGAATTGCTGATCTTGCTGAATGCCCAAATTGTGGAGCATCAAGGTATCAAATAAAAAAAGATAGCTCAACAAAATTTAGGAAAGGGGTTCCTAAAAAGGTATTATGGTATTTTCCACCTATTCCTAGGTTGAAAAGATTGTTTCAATCACCACAAACAACTCAAAATTTAACA
Organism: Citrus mangshanensis; assembly: GCA_030449895.1. Classification (NCBI taxonomy): domain Eukaryota; kingdom Viridiplantae; phylum Streptophyta; class Magnoliopsida; order Sapindales; family Rutaceae; genus Citrus; species Citrus mangshanensis. The sequence continues at coordinate 5,940,923 of JASUUJ010000280.1, read as the reverse complement.
TGGCATGCTAATAAAAGAATTAGAGATGACAAACTTCGCCACCCAGGAGACTCACCAGCCTAGCAACTAATTGACAATAAGTGGCCAAAATGTGCACAAGAACCTAGAAATCTCTGTTTAGCTCTCTCAACTGATGGGGTTAACCCACATAGTACACTTAGCACTACTTATAGTTGTTGGCATGTTATATTAATAACATATAATCTTCCTCCATGGTTGTGTATGAAGAGAAAGTTTTTGATGTTGTCACTTTTGATATCTGGCCCTAAACAACCTGGAAATGATCTAGATGTATACCTAGCACCTTTGATTGAGGACTTAAAAACTCCATAGGATGTAGGTATTGATGTTTATGATTCTTATAGAAAAGAAACCTTTAATTTACGGGTTGTCTTGATGTGGACAATCAGTGACTTTCTAGCATACATAAACCTCTCTGGTTGTACTGTTAAGGGCTATTATACTTGCCCAATTTGTAGGATAGACACTTGTGCATGTTGGCTGTCACATAGTAGGAAAATGTCATATATGGGCCATCGCCGCTTTCTACCACTCGGTCACCTATTTTGGAAACTGAAAAAGGTTTTTAATGGGAAGTAAGAGTGGAATGAGCCTCCTAAAACTTTGTCTGGTGAGGAAATCTTTAAAGAAGGCCAAAAAGCGGAAACATGATGGCGGTGGTGGCGGTGATGGTGATGAGAACATAACTAAAAAATTGTACAAAAAAAAGTCAATCTTTTTTTAGTTAGATTATTGGAAGAATTTATTAGTTCGCCATCAATTAGATGTGATGCACATTGAAAAAAATGTGTGCGAGAACATATATGGCACATTACTTCATCAACCAGGCAAAACAAAAGATGGGATTAATGCTAAAAAAGATCTTGAGTCTTTGAAGATCAGGGGAAAACTAGTTCCTGATGAAACAAACAAAAAAAACAAAGTCCTACCTCAAACTCCTTATACTTTGAGTAAAAAAGAAAAAAACAGTTTTGTGAAACCTTGCTGAGTGTGAAAGTCCCTGATGGGTATTCTTCCAATGTCAAAAACCTTGTTTCAAAAGATGATTGTCGGCTTCAAGGCCTTAAGTCCCATGACTGTCATACTTTGATGCAACAATTTCTACCACTAGCCATTCCAAACTGTTTGCCTATAAATGTGAGAAGGGCCATAATCAGGATGTGCTTCTTTTTTAATACATTGTGCTGTAAAGTGGTAGATCCTAATACTCTTGACTAATTGCAAGAGGAACTTGTAATCACTTTATCCTTACTGCAGCAGTACTTCCCACCTAGCTTTTTTGACATAATTATCCATTTAACAGTCCACTTAGTTGAACAAGTTAGGTTATCTGGGCCTGTTTATCTTCGATGGTATTATCCTTTTGAGAGACAAATGAAAACTCTCAAAGATTATGTTCGTAATCGCTACCGCCCTGAGGGTTGTATTGTAGAAAGTTATATTGCAGAAGAAGCACTTGCATTTTGTGCTAAGTACCTCTCAAATTGTGATGTTATTGGGCTGCCTACTGGTTGTCCAACTGATTTATCTATCGAAAAGCCTTTGGGAGGTGCAAACATAAAGGTGGTTGATGATCCTTTGTTAGCACAAACACACCGGTGTGTTCTAATGAACACCCCTGAAATCCAAATATATATCGAGTAAGTTGTTAATTTTTCCAAAAAAAATATTACTATTGTATTATTAGATTAATATACTAGTTTTTAAATCTTAATATGTCTCACTGTAGGGAGCATATGCATTATTTAGCATCAAGAAACCCCTATAAGGCAAAAACAAATCTGTGGTTGCAAAATGAACACATACGTACATTTTCTGGTTGGTTACAAGCAAATATTAGAATTACTTAACTAAATACAATATAGGATATAAACTTAACAAGATTTTTCTACATGTTACTAATTACTGTACTTGTTAATTTAATTTATAGGTGGCACATGATAAAGCAAATAATATGCCGATTGACGAAATAGTGTGCTGGTTGGCAAACAAACCACACTCAAACGTGGTGACCTTCTTTGGCTACGAGATAAATGGCTTCAATTTTACAACGAGGGACCGGGACTGTAATCGTGTAACCCAAAATAGTGGTGTTAGGGTTGTTGCTAACACTCTACAGATTTCAAGCTCAAAAGATAAAAGTCCTCATTTTGGAGACATGACGTTTTATGGAGTCATTGATGAGATTTGGCAACTTGATTATCTAATGGTTAAAAAAATACTTTTCAAGTGTGATTGGGTAAATGATAGAGGGGTTTGCACTGACAATTTAGGTTTCATTGTAGTTGATTTAAATCGGATTGGCTATAAATCTGATTGCTTTATTCTGGCTTGTCATGCAAAGCAATTATTTTATGTAAAGGACTAGCTAGATAATAATAAATCAATAGTTTGTTCAGTGACTGACAAAGCTTATATGTTAAATAGGGAAAGATGTGAAGACATGGATGTATTTTCTGCATTATCTAACAAACTTCCAGTATGTAAGTTGGATGAGAAAGATGATGAAGGAATTTATGACAGAAAAGATTGTGATGCTATTCCAATAGATATTGATTTAGAAAATCAGTGAATGCATAGTTAATTTCCAGTAAGTGATTTATTTATTTCATTATATGTTATTGCTCTTGTATTAACTTATTAATCTAAATGATATACTTATTTATTTTAATCATTTTCAGGATTGTAGGAGATGGCTGACGATGTTGAGTTCACTCTTCCGGAGCTCGACGGAAGACCAAGGAAAAGAAAACAAAAAAAAAAAAAGGTTTGCAACAACAAGAAGTTAGTCATAAAGCTGCAATTGAGTACAATTCTTATGGTGTTCCAGTTGGAAGGGGAAGAAATGATCTTAGGAGTTACATTGGAGTTATTGTATGCGAAACAATTCCAATTTTACTTGATGATTGGAGGCATGTGCCACTGGAGATGAAGGAAACTTTGTGGGTTCATTTTCAGGTTTTGTTTTCTTGTTTCATAGTATGTTTAAAGATTTTATATAACTTCCAGATTTGTTTAAAGTTGTTTCTAATCCATGTGATTGGTTTACAGAAAAAATGCAAATTGAGCTTGAAATGCAAAAGCCAAGTATTAAAGTGGATGGGGGTTGCATCAAGAAACTTTCGATGTGAACTGGCAACTGAATTCGTTCTACCTAACAAGGACGATTGAAAGTCACTAAGGTTGCCTCCTATTGAATATCCAAGCATTAAAAAAGAAGATTGGAAACTTTTTGTTGACAAAGTTTTGTCTAAACAATTTCAGGTGTGTTGTTTATTAATATTACCTGATTTAATTATTGGTAGTTACTAATAATCAGTGGTAACTTTTTGTTCTTCATATAAATTGTTTGTGCAGGAAAAAAGTAAAAAGGCAAAAGACAAAAGAGCAAAGAATGTCTACAACCATCACTTGGGTAGCACAGGATATGGTAGCATGTTGTATAGAAAAGTAAGTGTGGTAATATGGAGTAATTACAGTAACATAAGTAATCTAATAAGTATAATATAATAGAATCAATTATTTATGTTTTATGTCACCTTGTAACAGAAAAAAGAGAGTGGAGTTTCTGAGCGGGAGATTGATCGCATTGAAGCTTGGTTAATGGCATGAGCAGACCGAGATGGCAAATATGCTTCTGATGTGACGCCAATTGCTGAGAAAATAGTAAGTCACTTATATACTTAATTCTTATGAATTTTCTTTATAATATGTGTGTGGGGGGGTAGATATTTACGTAAATATATACTGTTTTTTGTAATAATTGTATGGCACCATTTACAATTGACAGAAACTCAGTAAGATTTCATCAGAACTTATTTCTTCGTATATAAAAAGGTTAAAACTTGTGTGAGGTGTTGTCTTGTAATATTTTCTGTAGTTTCAATTTGAATTGTATATGGATTTGCTCTTTATTAAAGATTCAAGAAGGATATTAGTTTAGTTTAGCTGATGTCTTGTACTCATAATTGCGGATTTACAATATTTTTTTTTTGTAGAATGAAAGTCAAGAGTTGAACAAGGAACATTCCAATCACAAGGTCACATAACATTCTAGGTGAAGCTCTTTGTACCAAATGGAAATAAAAAGGAGTGGGGTAATTCATCACCCCATCTATGTACTTTCATGTCCCTGATGCCACTGAGTTAGCAAGAGAAAGAAAGATGTATCAAGAGAGTTTCCAATTCATGTCTGCTTAATTAGAACGCAAGAATGCAAGGTTAAATGCGTACAACAATACTGAAGTTGGAAGTTCTAACTTTCCTAAGCCCAAAACTTCCACTGGTGTTCAGATTGACAATAATCAACAATCCCTTGAAACTCTTGGAAAAAGAAATGTATATGGCCTGTTACATGTCATTATTTTATTTCCATTTGTATATGCATGTATTACTACTAATGGTATGTATTTTGATTATTGCATAGGCTGATTTCCCATTGGGTAAGTCGACTTCAAAATCTGTGAAGAGTAAAATCAAGGACAATCCCACCATAATTTCCCAAGCAACTCCTCAACAAACTCCCGAAAAGTAGAGTGTGAAATTACTTCAAAGCCCACTCCGAGAAGATCTCTTAGACTAACTCCTAAAGTACTAGATAGGCAGTTCTCCTGTCATGACAAAATACCCAACAAAGAACCACCACATCCAGAAGTACCTAAAAAGAACCACCGGTCATCGAAGTAGCCAAAAAAGAACCCGAGTCATCACCCAGGCAAGTAGCCAAAAAGAACCCGAGTCATCGATCAAAGAAGAAAAGACCTCAATGTACGTGTGAAGAATACACGGGCAGCAGCACGATCAAGAAAGAATGACAGGAGTGAATATATGAATATGTTTACCATGTTCATTGAGAATTCTTTACCTCGGTTGATCAGGATTCATGACACAAAGAACCTTTGGTGAAATTTGGGAAACACACTTGGACAAAATGATTTGTCAAATCATCGAGTTCAAGAGGTCTCAAACCGCATCATTAACATATGGATCAAGTACGGTAAATCATAACTTATATTTTAGTAAACTTAGCCCTATTATTTTGTTTCCTATATTCAAACTTACTTGTTATATATATTTGTTTCCTCTTGACACATTAGGAGATAGAGAGCAATGGAAGTACTAAACTAGTTCAGTTTGGGCTTTTTGAGAAGCTATATCCAAGGGTCAGCTTTAAATACAGGACTCAATACATTTCAAAACTGTTAGGCTTGGCAGAATTGGGACAAGTCATCGTATTCCCGTATAACCCTGGGTATAACCTTTTTCATTTGCTAGTTATATTCTTTAATTTGTAGATTAATCACGAAGTTAAAAACTTTTACTTGTAATTCATATGTGAGAACAATTTTTACTTTGTTTAGTGCCTACTGGGTGTTATTGGCAATTGATATGGTGAGACGTACAACTTATTACCTTGATCCTTTGGAAGGTAGTCCTGATGAAGAGCTAATGCAGATTGTCAATCAGTTAAGTTTGTTATTTGTATCTTTGATCCTGTTATTTTATTTTTATGTCTTATGCTAATTATTTGCTAACGTTAGCTATGTCTCTTAATTGTAGGGGGATTAGAATACTTTAGAGTTTAAATTCTGATACAAAGGCCAATGTTCAATGAATACCTGTCAAGGTAAAAATCAGACAAACCTAACTAATTATTGTTGACGTACAGTAAAAAATTAATGTAATTTTGATCTTGTAGTGTTCGAGGCAGCCAAGCAACTTTGAATGTGGTTACTATGTGATGAAATACATGCAAGATATCATCACAAATGTGAATGTTCTGAAAAATAATGTAAGTATTGAAAATAATTTTTACAATACTGCATTATATTGTTTTAATTTATTGTGAAATGAATCAGCTCAAACACCTGTGTGCTTCTTTACAGTTATCTTTTTATTGCGTATTGTATGCATTTTATAAACTGTGAGGGTACTTATAATGGTGACTATGTTGCATACTGTTGAATAGATTATATGAATATCCATATAGACATGAATTAGGATTTGGGATATACACAATGTACTGCATATCCCAACACAAAACAATTGTTTGGGTTGCAAAGTAGTTGTTAGTGGGGATGTGCTATGGTGTCATTGCTTGTACTTTACTTTGATGAGGATAAGTTGTCATCTTAATAAAGGTTTTGTATCTACATCCATATTTGTATTAAATCGCGTACTGTTGGGGTTCACAAGTTGCTTCGGCTATCAATTATTGTTGCTGTTGGGGTTCACAAGTTGTTTTTTTTTTTGGAATTACCATAATTAGGATGTTCAGTATTTACCTATATAATTTTGGATAAAATAGTAACATTGTTGGAGTTTATTTGTTGGCTTTAATTGTTAACACACAAATATATTTAAATGAATAATAATTAAGTAGTTTAGTCAAGGATTTTCGGTGAATAACTTGTTGTTTTAAAATTAAAGTTCAAGGGAGTTGAGGAATACACTGCCAAGGACCTCTCGCGACTTCGTGATCAGTGGACTACATACGTTGCCAAGTTAATTACAGCCTACAATCGCGAGGTAACATACAAGTAATTTATGATTATTTTTCCTTAAAAATATACAAGACTTATTTTTTGTGGTGTGCTAATTGATTTTATATACTTGTAGGTGGAAAAAAATGAAGGCATATGCGGACTCCAAAATCAGTGACTCCAAAATCAGTGACATTGTTATATATTTTTTCTTCTTGGCTAAATTTTCCGAAATTAATTTAGTACTTTATCGTGTATACTACTTGTTCAAAGCTTAATTTAGTACTTGAACTTGTTTTTTACCCCTAAACAATGATGTATTTGAACTATTTTAATTTAACTGATGTATTTGAAATGTGTATTATGTGAATTGCATTACAAGATTTGGTATGTTTAATATATTTTGGGTTTATTTTAATTGTAAAATAAACAGGAATAATGTGATTAAAAAAATAAGACACAACCGGTATAGCACCATTAATACTGACACTAATTATTTAAATGACGATAAGAATTTTTTATGTTACTGAGTCAGTGGATTTCTGATACTGTAGTCACATAAATCAGTGACATGTAAATAGTATCATTAAATGCTAACACGATTGAGTCACTATCCTTGTGACTCTCTAGTGACACAAAATACTGACATAGAAATAGTATCAACTGATACTAACATCATAGTATCACTATTGTGGTGATACTATAGTGACACAAAATACTGACGCAAAAATCACTAACACCAAAAATTAGTGTCAGTGTGTTCTGACTTGAGCATTACTGACACAATTAACAAGTGTCAGCAAAAGTAATTACTGACACTAAATTGGTGTCAGTAAAGCCCATTTTTTTAGTAGTGACAGATGCTCTATTATAAACTAATCACCAATCATTTCCTTGATCTATTCAATCCTAAAGCTCTGTTAACAAGAAGGCAAAAATATAGTAGACCTTATTGAAATCTCCTAATATTAATGTTAAAATATATAATATATAGTGGACCTTGATAATAATTATGATAAATGAAAAATAACAAGAGCACCTGAGTGAAGATTAACATATAAATAACACAATAAAGGTACTACATACCCCTTTTAAAGAAATCCAAATTCAGAAAGTCAATAAAATAATTTATCAAAATCAAAGCCCCTCCTTACAAATATGAATAGCATAAAAGCACCCTTCCATAAAGTTCACATATCATGAAATAAATAATGATTAGAAGATTCTCAAATATTTATCTAAAACAAAGTAAAGCTTAAATAAATTCATCATAATCAATTTATAGAACAGAAAAAAAGTGTTAAGACTAAAATTTTAAACCTTATTTGAATTTAACAAAACAAAAAAGAGTATAGAGACTGCATACATAAACTTCATACATGTGCATGAATACTTCTAAACTTCATAGTTAAACTTAAATAAAGATAAACATACAAATTACAAAACAAAGATGAGTTTTGTTTGTTTAAACTCACTTAAATACATGTACACGTTCAACAAACCAACAAAACATGCATATACATTTTTCATTTTTCATTTCATTTATTTAACTAATTCTTTAGATTGTAATATCTCATTTGGCACAATAAATTAGTTTGTTTAATACATATCCCATGTCATTGTAGTATTCTATCTTTTGGTTTCTTTAACTTAAGGATATTTTACACAAAACAATTCATACCCATATAAAACAATCTTACAAATTGATGCAAACAAATGAAAGAGCATTTGAGTATTAGGCAACTTACTGCTTTCATGGATGAAATAATGCAATCCCTACGAGGAGGCTCCCAGCATTGGATGGCAACCTGCCAAATAGCAAATCAAATAGACGTCATCAACTTGCCATACCTTTTACAAAAACGGTACAAACATATTACATATTCTAGAATGCCAACCTGCCAAATAGCAAATCAAGGTAACCAAGACTATGGAGAATTCTAGATTACTTTAAATTTCTCCTTGTCCTCTCTTATAAAAGCATTTCTTGAAAACAACAGCTTTGTAAGTGTCTGTTACAAGAAAAAGATGCATATGACTCAAAAGCCAATTGATTTTCATGTAACAAGCAAAACTTAAATGCATTATGTAGAAGTTAGAACTATAAATGAAAACTATTAAAAATAATTTTCTGTGATTACTAGAAGCACAGTGTCCTATTTAAAAGAAAATTACTACAAACACTTTTCACACTTAGAAAACAATTTTCTTCTAAATTCAGTGAAAGATTATAAAATAAATGAAATACGTATTTTATTTGTAAATCAAATTTAGGATACAGTTTTGAGCTTGACTCCATATGCAGTTGCATGCATTGTTGGATTAAATCTTTATTTTTACACAATGTTATTTTATTATTGGATTAAATCTTTGAGAAAGTAAAGTTGCATGTGATGTTAATATGTGTTACGTGGTTTCTTTATATAAAAATGATAATTGTAGAGAGTAATGTATGCACCCAAATCTTTATGCATATCCCAAAAAAAAAAGAATAAATAGATTATGCAAATTATAGAGAATATGCAGCTTCTAGCAAGTTAGAGTAGACCACAAAAAAAAATGTATTTAGTGTAAACAAAGCAAACTACAAACATAAAATGAAAGCATACCAAATAAGCTAACATAAGAGGACACAAAAATCTTAAATAGATTATTTCAATATTTTTCCAATTAAATTTCACATGTTTTGCCATTTATTATAAAATTAGTTTCATATTTTCTGCTCTATCATTCTTTCGTAAAAAAGATAAAAAGAATTCATAAAGCATTGTTAAAGCAAATCAATGGACATGATCAAATCAACTAAATTTTCTATGAAAATCATATTACTATTATTTTTTGAATATATATATATATATATAGTACCATAAAGGAAGCACAATAAAATTTGCAAAATAAATCTTACTTTCTTTTAACTTTTTTCCCTAATGTTTAGAAATTAGACTTTCCTAGGAAACATTTAAACTATTTTCCTACCATTCCGTTAAAACTCAGTTAATATGTAACTGAAAATTTTTAAAAAGTCAATTTTACCCCTGAAGCATAAAAGAACATGTAATTAACCTTTTATGAATTTTGTAATTAAATCATCATTTATTGTTCTTCATTCTTAAAGGACAAAAATTACCCTTTATGAATTTTGTAAAATTGACCGTGTGGTGTTAGGTAATTCATAAATTGATTTAATTTATTTAATTTTTAAAGGGAAAATTTATTTATTTAATTTTTTGTGTAAAATTATTATCATCATATCAAAGATTAAATTGCTTCTTTTGCACATTCTTTTTTTTTTTCACCCTTTCATAAATTGAGTTTTAGTAGTAGAATAAATTGTCTTTAGCTCGTCAATTTAATAAATAAATTTTTCCTTTAAAAATTAAATAAATTAAATCAATTTATGAAGTACCTAGCACCACACGGTCAATTTTATAAAATTTATAAAGGGTAATTTTTGTCCTTTAAGAATGAAGAACAACAAATGATGATTTAATTATAAAATTCATAAAAGGTTAATTATATGGTTTTTTATGCTTTTAAAATTGCATGATAATATCCCTTATTTTTATTCTTAGGAGCCAGGTCAAAAAGGTAGTGTAAGGAGCAAAGTGTGTGAGTGTGCGAGAGATTTTGAAAGGTAAATCAACAAACAACTTGTGATTAAGCTTTCATTTCATTTTTAATTGTTCTTTAAACGTTACTACTCTTGATTTTGCATTTCTAAGCTATAAATGGATTCATTCATTCATTCAATGTTAGATATAGATATATACAAGGTCACTATAACGCGACACCCCATATGTTTGACAAAATTACTGAACAAATTAGTTAATACCCTCTAACATAATTGGCAATTAAAATATAACTAGCAATTGAAGATTCTCTTTAAGACTTGAAGAAGCAAGATTTGAGACCTAAAATTGTTGTTTTAACTTTTGAACATTTGAAGAAGCAAGATTTAAAGATACTCTTTAAGACTTAAAGAAGCAAACCTAGCCACTATGGCTCAAAGTCTTGAAGAGATTTTGTGGAGTATTGGTAGACAGTGGCGTGGTACTGTGGTGGTGGGAGGCTAGCGTAGCTGTCAATTTTACTGGTTGTTAGCTGCCGGTGGCACAGTGGCATGGCGGTGACTCATGACAGTAGAGAAAGGCTTGATTGTTAGCCTACATAACTATAAAATAATTGATTTTGATGATAACAAACCACATGTTTTGGATAAAAAATAATTACACATTATGATTTTATAACAAGAAAATGATTTTATGAAATTAGTTATGTTTTCAAGATGTGGACTAAAATGAAAAATATTGATTTTAATAAGTATTGTTTTAAATTCTGAATTTGGGCCTATTTGTAAATATTTAAAACATTTTGAGCCATCTATAATTTCCACATATTTGGGCCATATCATAATTTCACAAAGTTTTGAGAATAACAAGCATTATTTAGAAATTCTGAAATTGGACGTCTTTGTAAAGTTTTATGATTTTGGGGCCATAATGCAGTTATATAAAGTTTTGGAGCAAACTATAATTTTAGAAAATAGTTCACTGCAGCGGTCACTGTAGCAAAGCGGCTAACCGGTCCGGATTAAAGAAAGCGGCAAACCGATTATGGGCAAAAGCTCTCTGGAATGAAAGCGGCTAACTGGATTCAGGAAGCGGCATACCGGATGTGCAAAAATTTAAATTTTTGAACATAACGATAATATAAAGCAGCTAATCGGATTCACAAAAGCAGCAAGTTATTACCAAAAAGTCAATAACAGCTAGTTTTCTTCCTCAACTATAAATTGACTCAAATCAAACTCATTTGATATGATGCAACCATTAATATTTTGAGCATTTCTCTACAAATCTAAAAGCATAAACTTTGTGTATTCATTTCATTTATTCACACATATTGGGCTTTCATTTGTATTCAAACACATTGTGTGAGAAAAGTTTTTATAATCCTTTTTGTAAAATCAGATTGAGAGATTGTAAGTGTTGGGATACACTTGGGTTAAGAGATTATGGATAATCTCTTGTTGTAAAGGTTCATTGACACCTTGGAAGTCAATCGTAAGTATTTGAAGCCTTGGAAGACTTCGATAGTGAAATCATCAAGTCTGGTGTGCTTGGAGGTGTGGACGTAGGCAGAGATTGTCGAACCACGTAAAAATCCTTGTGTTTGTTTTCTCTTCCCTTACTCATTTATTATTGAGATTTATTGAATTTATTGTTTTTGAATTTATTAAGACATTAGATTGAAGTGTTGTATGATTTGTTTAACTTAAATTTTTAAAATCTCAATTCACCCCCCTCTTGGGTTGCATAACTTGCATTTCATTGATGCGGTGACACGTGACAGAGGCTTGACGGCGTGACAGAGAGACTTGACGATGTGACTTGTAATGAAGGCTTGACGGCATGACAGAGAGGCTTGATGCTGTGACCCGTAACGAAGGCTTGACGGCGTGATAGAGAGGCTTGACGTATTAACGTGAATGTATGAGACGTGAGCCGGTGGTGGAGCACTGAATTGAGAGCAGCAACACCTCTCTTTCTTTTAAAGTATTGTAATGTTGATTGTTAGGGACTTAGGGTTTTTTTTTTTTTGCGCCTTATGAGTGTGAGATGTGAGGTATCACGTGCGAATGTGTGCGCGTTTTTTTTTTAATTGTTAGTGATACCTTAGTGTCATTATCACAATTTTGAATGGTTTTTGTCTAAGACTTAAAAGCTTGATTTTTGTAGGCCTTTGGTTCAAGTTCTATCTGAAATAACATTAGAATTATTTTGATTTTTTTTACTGACACCTTAGTATTAGTGATCTCTGATGTAAAATTTAGAGCCACCATAATATCAGTACTTTGTGATACTTATATAGTAAACATGGAAAATTGTCTACATGTATATAAATACTGATACTTGTTAATAAAGTGTCACGAGCTAAGTATTACCAAAGATTTTTTTTCTAGTAGTGAGCAACAAACTATGTCTCTAGAGATTACAAAGCAACAATGGGCTGTAGATTTACTTTCTGACTGACCAAGCAACCAATCACCATGAATAAGTAGCTTGAGATTGACTTTTGCCAGCTAAATCTTTAGTAAAATCAAAGTCAACATATCCTACAACTTTATTTTCATCCTGTGTAGCTCTTCAACATATCAAACCATGATTACAATGCCTTTAAGGTATCTCATAATCGACTTTATGGCATCCCAATGCACCTTACCAGGATCACTTATAAATGTGCAAACAATACTGAATACATAAGCAATATTAGCCTTGTACACGCTTTTGCATACATAAGACTTCCAACTGCTTGAGCGTATGGTATCTCAGATGTCAAGAACTTATCTTGTCGTGTCACTGGTATTCGTACTTTAGAGAGTTAAAACTGATGGCCTAGAAGAGTCTGAACAGTTTACAATTCAACATATCAAACGTATCAAGAATCTTTTATATGTACTTTTGTTAACTTATAAAAAATGTTCCAACACTTCTATTTATGATAATTCCATGCCAAGTATTCTTTTAACAGAACCAAGATCCTTCATTTTGAATTCTCCGCTTAATAGACCTTTAACCTTCCTAATCTCACCTTTGTTTCAATTGGTAATCAATATATCATCGACATATAGTAGAAAATAAACTGCTTTACCTAAATTAAAGCCTCCAAAATAGATAAAACTATTAGATTTACTTTTAAAATAGTCATTTGAGGCCATGAACTCATTAAATCTCTTATACCATAGCCTTTAGAACTACTTAAGGCCATAAAGAGATTTGTTTAGAAGACAAACACAATCTTCTTTCCCTTTAACTTCAAATCTTTCAGGCTATGTCATCAATATATTCTATTCAAGCTTTTCATATAAAAAGCAATCTTTACATCTATTTGGTCAAGCTCTAAATTAAGTAATGCTATCATAGTCAGCAATATCCTTATAGATTGTGTTTAACTAGAGGAGAGAAAACCTTATTAAAATCTACACATTCTCTTCTACAAATCCCATATAAATTAACTTGCCTTGAATCTTGAACCTTTAGCACTTGGACTCCTTTTTTTTTAAAAAAAAAAATCCATCTACAACTAACTAGTCTTCTGTTTTTGGATTTGGAACAAGAGTCCAAGTATGATTTCTAATTAAGGAATCCATTTCTTCAGTCATGTCTTTGACCTATTTGCCACTATCACTGCTTTTCAATGTTGTTAAATAGTTTCTAGACTCTTCAACAACTATATCTTCTACATTGATGAGTACATATGCAATTATTCTAGGTCAGGTGGTTTGATATCCCTTTTAATTTTATCTCTTGCTAATTGGTAGTCTTGTAAGTCAAGGATAGGTGTTCTTGATTCATCTATTTCCAATCTTCCTTGAGAGATTCTCCAAAATCCTCATCTTTTATTTTATTTTTACTACTACTAGATGACTCTACCTCAACTTTAGGACATTTCACAGTTGGCATCTTCTTCTAAATTCATCAATATAGGAATTAGTATCAAAGGTTGCAATGTTAGGCTTCTTGATCATCGTTTCCTCATGAAACACTACATCCTACTAATAATACACTTGTGAGCAGTTCACATTAGACCTTATGCCCTTAACTCTCTTTAGATACTCTACAAGTACACCTTTAAAGCCCTTGCATCAAGCTTGTCTTTCTTAATATGGACATATGCTGGACATCAAATATTTTAAGATGCGTGTAACTTGTAGCACACCGGTCCAAAATTCTTCTAGTGTTTTGAACTTTAGAGCTGAAGAAGGGCTTCTGTTGACCAAGTAACAACCTGTGGTAATAACATCTACCCAAAAGCTTCTTCGTAACTTAGAGTTTATTAGCTAATATCTTCTTTTGTCAATACGGATCATGTTCATTCTCTCAGTCAACCATTTTGCTGAACAGTGAATTTAACAATCTTATTTCTAATAACTCACACCTCTGACAATATTCTTCAAACTCTTTATTGTAAAATTCAAGCCCATTACCAGTTCTTAATGCATTTACCTTCATACCATCTGATTTTTAACAAGAGCTTTCCAAATTTTGAAATTTTTAAGAGCTTGATCCTTTGTTTTGAACATACAGTGATACTTTCCCAGAGTAGGCTTATATTAATGTTATGAAGTACTCTCCACCACTTAAAGATGGAATTTGAGCAGGCCCCCACAAGTCAAAATGTATATAATCCAATACATTCTTAGATTTATGCACTTAGTTTACAAACTTTACCCTGTATCCCGTCCCAAAGATGTAATTTTCATAGAAATCCAGTTCTTTAATGTCATCACCACACAATAACCCATGTTTACTCAATTCTTGCAAACCTTTAGCACTCATGTGCCAAGTTTTAGATACCACAACTTAGCTCTATCAATATCAGTTTTTATGTGCAAAACGGATAACACATGCACAAATGAGTTTTCCAACAAATAGAGTCTATTCTTCTTGACACCTTTTTCATTATCTTTAAACCATCATAGTTTGATTTAAAGAAGTAACCTGATCTATCTAGCATGCCTAAAGAAATCAGATTCTTCTGTAGTCAAGGCACACACCTTATATGCTCTAGTATCTTTGTGGTTCCATTATATATTCTGATTTTGACAAAACCCATACCAACAATCTGATAAGCATTATAATTACCAATCAAGACTCGACCACCATCAATAGATTCATAATCATGAAAATGACTCTTATCTGGACTTATATGTAAAAAGCATCTAGAGTCAAGAACCGACTGACATCTAATCTTTTCATTTGATGCATCTAGCAAATCAACACTATGATAGCCTTCATCAAAAGAGTCATCTGGGCCACAACATGATCATTTGATTTCTTCTTATTATCTCTATTTTCTTAGCACAACTCCTAATCTAATGACTAGATTTCTTACAATAGAAACAATTTATTCTCTTTATCTTTTCCTTGTCAGACTCATCTTTTTTTTATATATATACTAATTCTTGTTCTTCTTTTTCTTCCTAGGTTTCTTTTTTTTTTTAACCTTGCCCATCAAACCTCACTTATATTTATATCCAAGTCCTTTGAATGCTTTTAAATTTCTTTTGAGCATAGGGAAGCCTTCACATCTTCTAATGTAAGAGTTGTTCAACCATATAACATGGTATCAACAAAGTCCTCGTAGGACTTTGGCAATGAACTCAGTAAGAGAAAAGTCTTATCTTCATCACAATCTTGATATTTTCAACCTCCTTAAGATCAAGAATGGTCTTATTGAAAATATCAATATGCTCTTGCGTTGACAACCATTTTTTCATTGAAAAGTATACAATCTTTTTTTAAGAACATTTTGTGAGCACGTGACTTCTTCATTCACAAAACCTCTATTTTATTTCCTTCAATTTATTTCAAACACCTGGAGCTATCTTTTCACCTGAAATATCCCTTGAGATTGAGTCATTAAACTCAAAATCAAGGTGCTATGAGCTTTGTTTAAGATCTGTCTTTTCTTGTCATTAGAGACGGAACCTGATATTTCCCAGAATCTTTTTCATCTAGAATAGATTCAAGATCCTGATGAAAAAAGAGTCCTCATCTTCATTTTCCAAAGTGAAAAATCACCACCAATGGTGAATTTCTCAATTTCTAGTTTTAGAAGTGACATGGTTGAGAACCAACTAATGCTCTAACACCATTTTTTGTACTTTGAGACAAATTATTCCAAGAAACTCCAATTCAAAGCAAGAATAGAGAACAAATCAACAAAATCAACGAAATCAGAAAATACCACAACAATCAAGCTTTAATATTTGAAGGAAAAACTAACGTGCTTTCATTACTAAAACTCCCCAAAAACAGTAATCTTTTTCCAGAGAAGATTAAAAGCTTTACTCAGAATTAAGAATCACACATTTTGGTTAAAAAATGAATTAGAAAAAGCCCATGCATCAGATGTTGTACAACAGCCTCTTTATGCTGGTGTTTCTGAAAATTTCTGCAAGCAGCTAATAACCCTTAACCGCTTTTGGCCACGTTAGCAAATTTATCTGTAAAACGAATTCTGCACAACGACCTAGAAACTTTTCTCAATTACATGTTGGTCTAAATTACTTGTCTTCACAATAAGGACATGGACAGGTTTATGGATAGGCAATGCGAAGTGAAAGGAAAGGAAGACGCTGACAGTTGTAATGTGAAACTAGTTTTAACTACTCATTTGAGGCAGTATAGGGAGCAAGTAGGTGGTTGCCTTTGTAAGACGATTTTTTACTATCTTCCAAAACAAAATTTTTTTATTTTAAAGGTTTTTCAATATATTTTAATCTTGAAAATAGCTTTTGAGAGGTATCAAAGAACAACCTTTTTATTTTTGTTCAAAGAAAGAGCTATCTTTACTGATGATTTCAAAATTTATTGCGGAATTACTTCTGGCTCTGGTTTGGCTTGAGATATAGCAAGAGTTACTTCATGGGAATTTTTCCGAGTGATAAAATCCATAATTGGATAAGTTTCTCTTTTGACAAATCTTTTGGAGAAGAACTATTTGTAGCCTTCTCTTTGAGCTTGATGAGCTTTTTCATCTTCACAAATAATTTTATACCATGATTTTTTAGTACTAGAAGATTTAGAATAAAATGCTTTTGATTTTTTTTTAGTGATTTTCTTCTTTTAGGATTTAGGTGTCATTTTTATCTCCCTTAGAGAAATTCCCTTTACAGTAGTGGTGGACACCGGTTCAAATCGGTTCGACTTTAGCTGGTCTGCCCACCTCGCATGTCTCCTCTCTATGTCCATAACACCCACACCTAAAGCAGATGAGGTCTATCCCTTCATACTCAATCCTCCGTATGCGCCTTCTTAGCCTATATTTCAAAAGTAATGGCTTCCTTAGATCCACTTCAATGCACAACCTAGCATACTTCCCTCTTTCCGCCAAGAAGTAGTCTTGTCAACTTTGACAATCCGTCCTATTTTGCTTCCAAGCCTTTCCAGGAAAGGTTGATCAAAATATTCAATAGAGAGGTTTAGCGTAGCCCATACAGCCAGATTCTTAATGGCATCCTCCTCTGATCAGTTCATTTTCGACATTAACCTATTCGGTTTTTTCAGTTATAAAATACCAAACCAGAACTTAAAAAAACGAACCGAACAAATTTTTTTGGGTCTATTCTGGTTCTGCCCATCTATATTGCGCAGATCATTTGCTTGTTTATGCTTCGTCTTCTTTCTTATATTTCTATTTCTACGGTTCTATCTGTTACAATCGGAGCATTTTAGTTTAACCTCACCACACATCACACACAAACACAACAAAATCCTAAGTGAGATAAATAAATAAAGAAAAAAAAAAGATCATAGAATTATTACCTTTATCGATGCAACAGCAATGACGGAGAGAGGCTGCAATGGCTGGCGAGGTGAATGAGATTACCGGTGGTGGCTGGCAAAGATGAGGCAGACGAGCGGTGACTGACTCGTAAGTGATGGGTGTTAGCAAAGATGACAGCAGACGAGCAGCAGCTGACTCGTGAGTGATGGGCGCTAGTGCCAGATGACAGTGAGAGTGAGACCGTGAGTGATGACCGTGGAGGGATGAGTCTGTGACAGTTCAGGCCGTCGGAGAGAGAAATTGTTGTTTGCGAGGCCTGAGAGAGATTGCTGCTGGAGGGTTAGATTTGAAAGTTAGCAGTTAGGAATTGAAATTGATTTTTATTTTTGCTTTTATATCTTAAATTAAGGCTCCGTTTGATACAGCTTATTAAATAGAGATATAGAACTTATACCAAAGCTTTTGAAAAAAGTCGTTAGATGTTTGGTTGTCGATAAAAAAGATCTTTTGAACCATTAAACTGTGTGATATTTTTTATATTATTTATTTTTAGAAAAACTCTATAATCTCTACTCCCAAAAGCTCAAATTTTGAGCTTTTATTAGTAGAGGTAAATTAGCTTATTTAAGCTAAAAAAACTCTACTAAAAAAATAACCAAACACCATAAAAATTTTTAAAAAGTGCTTATACGATTAAATAAGCACTTATGGCTCTTAAATAAGCCATACCAAACAGGCACTAAATTGTTACGCCAAGTCGCCAACATATGTGTTAATATATATATATACGCACATACATACATACAGATTTACAATTACAGAAATGCCATTGAGGTTGGTTCGATATCAGTTTTCTAATTTTAGAGAAATTCTTGAATACATCTGTTGTACCATGTCACCCATACAATAAGTAAATAATGTCATGATATATGTGCATTTATTTTGTAAATTATTATGCAAATGGTGGTTGTATTAAACTCAATTACATATGTCATACATGTATTAATTAGTTGTAATACAACAGATGTATTTTGATCCAAAAATTAGACCGAACCATCTGATTCGATTTCGTATTAATCCATTTCTTTTTTTTTTTAGTTATAAAACACCAAACTGAAACCAAAAAAACTGAATCGAATCGTATTGTTTTGAGGTCCAATTGATTCTGTCCACCCCCACTTTCAGAGACAGTAGGAAGGCTTTTGCAAATTTTCAATTAATACATGCAAGAAATTTTTTATTGGGAAATTATCATTACACCACCTTTATTTTGCCTTATATTCATCCAACTACTACAAAATTCTAACATGTACTTTGCATCACATTTTTTTTCACATTTGTATCAACTACCCACTTTACACTATTAAATAATTTTATTAAAATGACAATTTTACCCCCAAATAAATTAAAAATTATTTTATCTTATAAAAATTTTTAAAATTATAATCATAAAAATATCCCTAAATTTAATAAAAAATAAATCCCAAATAGAGGTGCTCAATTGATTTTTACTAAATTTAGATTTTACAAAATTTTAATAATTATTTTTATTAAAAATTATAATTTTACAAAATTTTAATAAAAATAAATGAATTTATTTATTAAAAATTATAATTTTGTAAAATTTTATTAAAATAACTGAATTTATTTCTTAAAAGAATAAATCCTAAAATTTTAATAATTTAGGGAATTTTTATTAAAAATAAAAATTCTAATTTTGGGATTTATTTTTATTAAATTTAGGGATATTTTTATAAAATAAAATAGTCTTTTAATTTATTTTGGGGTAAAATTATCATTTTATTAAAATTAGTTAATAGTGTTAATGCAAAAGTGGCTAGTTGATACAAATGTAAAAAGAAATGTAGTGCAAAATACATGTTAGAATTTTATAGTGGTTGGATGAACATAAGGCAAAATAAAAATGATACAATGATAATTTTCTTTTTTATTTAATAAATCACTTTAAAAGTTTATAGTGCACAAGCCGATGGACAAAATCTCTTTTTTTAATAGTTGAATAATTTTGTTTTGAGTCATACGATAGACCTTTTGAAGATCTGCTTCATATTTCTAAAAGAATAAGCCTACAAAATTGACTCAAAACGGAAATAATTAACAAATCAGCTTTTAATTTGGTGTACTTGATCCCATCTCTTTGGTATCAGAGCCAGAGGGGAGTAGAGATGTACTTACATGAGTTTATTTGAAAAATATTTAATTTTTTCTGCCGCTGAACCATTGCGGTTATGGTCCCGGCATATTAAGACAAGTATGGCGTCGTAAGACTGTTCGTCAGCAACCGTAATAGGTGGAAAATAAAAGAAAAATGTTTTAAAAATGAACTATTTATCTAGATCAATGTCTGCCTTCGGTTCTCGTACTGGAGACGGAATCGTGAACCAAGAAGAAATCAAATTTCCTGAAGAAAATGACCAAAATTATGACAATACTTTTGCTTTAAGCAATTGGGATACATGGTCAGTTCCAATAATTCCAGCAAACAAAATCTAAAAATATAGTTGTAGATTAAATTTCTTAAATCTGATAATATTTTCAAAACTGAAGAAAGAACTGTTGAGATAAAAAAGTGAAGTTGGATTAGTCCAAATTGGATTTAAACCATTGAGATGAACAAGTCTTGGCAATGGACCAATATTTTGATTGTTATCCAAGTTTTACAGTTTCATTAAATGAGAAAAATATATTGGATGTCTTAACGTTGAATATTAAAACACAATTATAAAATCATACCAGGAACACTTCCTTGTAACTTTAATACATAGAAGAATTCACTACAAAGCAATGTTCTCTGCTTTCAACACAAAAGATTTAAAACAGATCCCAAAAGAAAAAACTTTATATTACAAACTGATCTCCACAAAGCAAATGTAACTATTTCAAAATCTATTAAATGAGATCAAATTACACTCACTGAAAAATAGATAATACAAAAAAATATACAATTTAAAATAGTACAAAACACATAACTAAAAGAAATAGAAACAAAAGCTGATGGTAGTGTAACAACACCATTTGCCAGACAGAGAATCTCAAACTTGAACTTAGGATCCTCCGGGCTGAAATTTGGATAATCCTCAAGAGAACCAACTAGAGCCTCTTGTTTTTCAATTCTTAGGCCTCCAATAAGAATTGATCTTAGCTAAGTAGACAATGACAATTTCTTCAAACATATCAACTCCATATTATCCTGTTAACGAACCTGAATATGTCCGAAGTGAAAGTACACAAATGAAGTCTCCGAGAATGTCACCTACACATTCATCTATAACCGATCATAATGAATTATTTGTTTTAGAGAAAAAATTTGAAATCAATAAAGAATATTTGAGAAAAAAACTTTTATTCACAGACAAATGAAAAAAGACGAATTTGGTTTCTTGACAATTATAGGGGACAAGAAAAGCTAGAAATTCGAAGACAATATTATGAACTCGTGAATAAGAATAAAACTCATGTGATGTTTGGAGAATTGCTAAATCAGCAAGCGGACAACATCCGTTTATTTTTGCAGGTTACTGAAGAGTTGCTCGATAATTTAACTAGTTGGGATGCGTTGCGTGAAGCACTACTTGTTGGGACCGCTAGTGGAGCACCCAAGGTACACTTAAAACTTCACACGAGTGTTTTCTTGATTTATTATTCTTCTAAATTCTTAGATATTCTCTATTGATTGACTGCCATTCAATCTTATAATTTGATCTTGGAGAGCATCACCAGTGTCATATGTTGAAGGACCTCTGTTGTTTATTGCTGTTGGTATGTTTTTCGTTCCGCATAATTTGTTGTCTTCATGCACTGCATGTCTTCTTTAATCCGACTTTGTAAAGAAAATGTGGTATATGATTGTTTGCTCTTCAAATTATTTTACAGATTGACTGCTGTAACACAACTAGCACATTATGGTATGCTGTTTCTTCCACTTGGTTACAACTTTGGCCGCGGCATGTTTAAGATGGATGAGGTGAAGGGTGGCTCTTCTTATGGCGCAGGAAGATTTGCAGCAGATGGTTCCCGCCAACCCGCAGAGCTAGAACTCGAACAGGCGTTTCACCAGGGTAAGTATGTTGGTGAAATAGCAAAGGAGCTCAAACATTGATCTTAACAAATGCTTGTACACAATGTATCTGATAATATGAAGAAAAATACTCAACTGCAATTTATCAAGGGAAACCTATGAAAGAAAATCGTCTGCCTTTAAAAATGAAAGCCGGCCTGTGCGCATTGCTCAATCTTTGTAGCTTCCACGTATACTTATGATGCTAGCGAATGATCTATCATGCTAGCAAACATGACTGACTTGTGCGCTGTGTCCCAAACTTGACATGCGTTCAGATAAATGACATGCATTCAGATAAATGCTTGAGTAGACTAGGAGAGGATCATTGTTTAGTTCGTAACTAGATTGTAATTTTTCATTGTGTCCTTGGAGTTGGTTTTAACTTCTGAGTCCATGGCCTGGGCAAGTTTTCACACCTTTTTATGACACATGCACGCACAAAGGAAAAGATAACTGCCAGCTGAGTAGAAAGTGCTTCAACTTCAATGGAGAATGTCTAGCGGGCATCATCGGGTCAGGACCCGAACCCGGTAGATGACAAAGGCATAGAGTTCTGGTCCCAACCCGGAGCGATCGGGCCGGCTAACAAAGCAAGGCGACTACATCAAAACCTGGCTCCGCCGTTGGTTCATTCTAAAACAAGGCGAGCACTTTTGGTTTAAAGATTCCCACAACATCACCCGCGGCTCCACTCCTCGTGGCTTCATCCCCGTGGGCACTTGCCTCACTGTCAAATGCGTCGTGGACGTTCGAAACAAACCCTTCGCCTTCGAGCTCTCCAGGGGGGAATACACGATGTACTCTGTGGCGGATACTGAGAAGGAGAAGGGGGAGCGGATCAATTCGATTGGTCGGGCGATTGTTCAACACTCGCGGTCGGTGACAGAATCCGAAGTCGTTGAATATGATAGCGAATGGTGATTGGTTTGTGAAATTTTCAAGTTCTTAAATTTAGTGTAAAAAAAGTATGAGCCTTCGTTAAAAATTATTCCTTTTTTTGTGGGCTCATGTCTCAATTTGAGCTTACTCGGTTTAGCCGATCAATTTTAAAGGGCCCCTCAGTGATTATTGTATGTGTTGCTTGAAGTTAGAGATTTGCTGTACCTCAGTGGTGGATAAAGCACCAACCATTCCTAGGTGACTTTTCTATTTCTTGCTTTTGAGCTTGTGGACAAAGAAGCACAACACTAGATAAGGATATATATACAAGCAGAATTGGTGGATCAAGAAGGAAAAGTTTGAAAATCTGAGATGAAGAAAGCAGAGCTCATATTCGTTCCATCACCAGGAATTGGTCACCTTGTGTCAACCCTTGAGTTTGCGAAGCATTTAACCGATCGGGATGATCGAATTTCAGTCACTATCCTGTCTATGAAGCTAGCGGTCGCTCCTTGGGTTGATGCATACACCAAATCACTAACAGATTCACAACCAAGAATCTGTATCATTGACCTCCCTCCTGTAGATCCGCCTCTTCCAGACGTTTTCAAGAAATCCCCAGAATACTTCCTCTCACTGGTTGTGGAAAGTCACTTGCCCAATGTTAAAAATATTGTATCATCCCGCTCTAACTCAGGCTCCCTCCAAGTTACTGGGTTAGTTCTCGATTTCTTTTGTGTGTCCATGGTTGACATTGCTAAGGAGTTGAGTCTACCTTCGTACATATTTTTAACCTCTAATTTGGGATTCTTGGGTCTCATGCTGTATTTACCGACTCGTCAGGATAGGGTTAGCACTGTGTTTGAATCTTCAGATCATGAGTTGTTGATCCCAGGTATTACCAGCACAGTTCCCGTATGTGTTTTGCCTTCTTGTTTGTTTAATAAGGATGGGGGTCATGCCACTTTGGTGAAGCTTGCTCAAAGATTCAAAGATGTCGATGGTATAATTGTAAATACATTTCATGAGTTAGAGCCATATGCTGTCAACACATTTTCGGGTGATCTAAATCCTCCCTTATACACAGTTGGGCCCGTACTTCACCTTAAAAGTCAGCCTAACCCTGATTTAGATGAGGCTCAGTACCAAAAGATCTTCCAATGGCTCGATGGTCTGGCTGAATCTTCTGTAGTGTTTCTCTGTTTTGGAAGCTCTGGGAGCTTTGATGTGGCACAAGTGAAAGAGATAGCTATCGGGCTGGAGAGAAGTGGGTACAATTTCTTGTGGTCTCTGCGAGTTTCGTGCCCAAAAGATGAAGCTTCTGCACATAGATATGTCACAAATAATGGTGTATTTCCTGAAGGATTCTTGGAAAGGATCAAGGGAAGAGGAATGATCTGTGGGTGGGTCCCACAGGTGGAGATTTTAGCCCACAAAGCAATTGGAGGTTTTGTATCTCACTGTGGATGGAACTCGATCCTGGAGAGCTTGTGGTATGGTGTGCCAATTGCAACATGGCCTATTTATGCAGAACAGCAGCTTAACGCATTTAGGATGGTGAAGGAACAGGGATTAGCGCTGGATTTGAGATTGGATTACAGGGTTGGTAGTGATCTCGTGATGGCTTGTGATATAGAGAGCGCGGTAAGATGCCTAATGGATGGTGAGAGCAAGATAAGGAAGAAAGTGAAGGAAATGGCCGAGATCAGCAGGAAGTCTCTGATGGAAGGTGGATCTTCATTCAATTCGATAGGGCAATTCGTTAGTCTAAACTTTTAGAATGGTGTGTTATCATTAGTATCGAAGAAAAATGATAGGTATATTGCCTAGAAGCCATGAGCTTCCGCAGTCATTTCCTTTTTATGATCTCATGTTCTCTGAAAATATTTGTGAACAATATATATGATTTAATTTCGTGATGGTGGTGAATTTGTCTTCGCATAGAAGATGACTTGACTCGAGACTTGGAAAAAGGAGCAATGAATTGCGGAACTTCTGGTTTATTCCCATTTATCAGAGGAACATAGAATATGGATCGTGTTCGAAATTTTCTGATGCACGAGTAGTTATGTAAAATGTCTAAGCATAACCCTTTATGCATTTATCATTTAACAGTGGAGACTTGATTTGACATCTCTGTTATATCAAAAACATTATTGCCAAGAAAAGTCTCAACAATTTTCATCACTAGTTCTGGCAAAGCCATTTTAGCAAATTCGTGGAGACTCAAGTCATCGCTGAACGCGCTATCTGTGGGCCGCTTTCTGGCGAACATTTTCTAGCAAAAGAATTGCAAGGCTTTATACATCTCCTGCCAATGCCATTGACACATCGCCATCCATGCCATACTCTAAAAGAAACATGTTGATGCACTAATGTGTCAGTTAACATATAAATGAGTTCTAACATGCAGTACATGAATTAACAAAGAATAAAATCATAATATCAAAGTATATAAAAAACATACATTTAGTTGGAGCTAGATAGTCTACAGAGCCTTTTATTCCAACTGAGCTTGATTTAGTGGACTATTTGATAGAAAATCTTGCAAATCCAAAATTACTCTCCTAGACAACCATGTCCTGATCTAGGAAAACGTTGTTGGATTTCAGATCACCTTGAACGATTGGTAATTGATTGGTAATTGATAGTAGTGATAAAGATATTAAATTATTTGCATCTAAATTAGAATCTCTGACTTTAATAAAGTAAAAAATAAAAAACACAAATTTTAATTTATAATATGATAAAAAGAGTGTGTTTCTTTTATTTTTTAGTTTGTCCCTTATTTTAACACCAAAAAAAAAAAATTACTCTATTGCCATATTCAATCAAGAGAAACTTTCCCACTTAAATGGTTTCCAGCAACATCAAGCCTTCCAAGATTGAAGAACAAGAAATCTAGTCAGGAAGAAAGCCCGTAAAACGGTTGCCATTAATTGAAAATGTTCTCACCTTCGGAAGATTGAAACCCAATGAAAGTGGTAGACTTCCTTTCAGTCTATATGGTGGAGTGAGCAAATACCAGAAGCATACAAATCCAAAGTTTCCCTAACCAATTATGTTTGACGATGAAATGTCACCAGTTATCTTTACTCAGCTCTGCATAAGAAACCATTGGAAACTCTTGCTCCATCGGCAACATATCAAAAGATTAATGTGCAGACCTCCTTTTTTGAACATAAAAAATAATATGGCATATGGATAAGATTTCTGCTTTTCTTGATCCTTTAGACGGTCAAGATGGTAAAAGCAACTCATCTGAACCCCCGTACAACTTCTCACTCCCAAAGAGTGAAATTCTTATTTTATTTTCCAAAAGCTCCTTTTATTGGTACCTCACCCTCAATATGATTGTGAGAAAGATTCAAATATTCCAAGAAAGATAAATTCTCGAAAATATTTTGGAATCGAACCAGACAAATTATTACTTGACAGATCCAACCATTTGATGCTTTTTAAGGAACTCAAAAAAAGTGGAATGGTTCCTCTGAAAGAATTATCATGGATATCAAAAATATTATGAACTTTGTACAAGTGCTTAAAGTCTTAAGAATCTCATCAGAAAACTGATATCTAAAAATATACAACTCAACAAGATTATTCAAGTTACCCACTTCTAAAGCAAGAGTGCCCTTAAAAAGGTTTCCTGGGAGATCGAGTATAAGCGAAAATGTTGCTATATCAAAAATTTGTTGTGGCAAAATACCATCGTCGACAGCCAATGCCAACAAACTGGTTGGACTCTATTGTAAATACCTTCAGATTGACAAGATTTCCTGTCTCAGGATGAACGGTTCTTTTTATTTTGATTGAGATCATTGTGGTTGAGATGTTTACTATGGAATGGGGCGGCGGCCCTCCAAATTGATTGTCGTATAAAATGAGAGTTTCAAATTTGCTACAGTCTGTAAGAAGGTTAACAAAATCAAGATCATTGTCTACCTCAGATCCCAAATTATTGCCGCCCATAAACTTAGAAGTGATAGATTCGTAAGGCGGCTAAAATTAATCGACACTTTCCCTTTGAGTTGATTGGCGGAAGGGTTAAAAAGCTCTGCAATTTGAAGTGTTGGACAAAGAATCAGGGAAAGAACCGAAAAAAATTGTTTGCAACAATACTAAACTCTCTAAGGTTTGGAAGATTGAAACCAATGTCAAACAGTAACCTTCCACTGAATCTATTGAGCGTGAGATAAATCTTCTCTGGGGAAGAGATATTATAAATTGAAGGAGTAACCATGGAGAACTGATTTTTACCTAGGTAATCTCTAACAAACATTACATGAAGAGCTGAAAGATTTCCAATGAAAGCTGGAAGTTGTCTCCGTAAGATTATTGAAACCAATGGACAGCCTTTTAAGCTTTAACTAGTAGCCAAAGGTCTGTTGGAATCTCTACCACAAGGTTGTTTTAATGGGCAATAAAAGTGATAAGGTTTGAGCAACGGGATTAATTGGTTGGTTTTTGTCAGAAAAAGAATTATTGGCCGGTATTGCATATTCAAGCCTGAACAGACGACCAAACTCACTAGGATTCTCACCCTGGAAGCCGTTATCTACGATGAAGATGTACCTGAGGAAGCTAAGATTCCCAACATTAGGAGATAAGAAACCTCCTATGCTCTGGTTTCCAAAGTCTAACTTAGTCACCCTTTTGTGCCTACGACCGCAGGCTATTACCCTCCATTGACATAAGTTTACAGAAGTGTTCCATGAACTTGTGACTCCAAGTGGATCATGAAGCTGCGACTTTGTGGCGAGTAATTCAAGACGATCTATCTCGTTGGATCTGGCTACGATGATGGTGAAGCACAAAAGAAAAGAAAGGCAAGCCCACTTGACAGATGTAGAGCGCTAGCAATCTGCATTTTTGTTATAGGGGAAAAGAAATGAGCAGATTAATCTTTGAGAGCACCACTTTTGATCTCATAATTTATAGAGCTCAATCACTGACTTTTTTCAGTCGATTGTAAGTAGAAGACTAGAAGCCAAGGCAGTCTCATCATTGATTTCATCTTTTGCATTCGCTTCTTGTAATAAGGACCTGAATCATGCAATGTAAACTTGCCATTGATATTGACATTCTAGTTAAATTAACAACACCGGTCAAGAATATGGGAGTCAATCCTATGTCAAAAAGATATAACACTTAAAGAGACAAGGAGATTCCTCTTCCTTCATCTATACATATGTGTATAGCTGGTATAAACTAATCTTTGCATCTTTACCATCAAGTGCATTCATATGAATTTTTTCCCAAAAAGAAAAATGACAAAATCATTCTCTATTGGTACCTACTATCAATAACGATGGGTCGAAGCTCATGTTGTGTGATAAAACTTACGGTGGGCAAATAACCTGACTTGACCCGATTCAATCCAAAAAATTTGGGGTTCAGATCAAATGTGAATGAAGAATCTAATCCGATTGAGTTGTAGTTTGGCCACTCAATTAGATCGGATTATGATCGGATCTGGTTAATTACAATTCACACACAAACACAAATTTCCAATTCATTTCAAATTATATTTGGATCAGATTAGATTACTAGTTCGAATTGATTTTGAATTACTTTTCTCCTAACCTAATTAACTCGAAATCCAATCAAATTGATCCGAAACCTAATGGAGTTCGATCCAAACCCGATCCTATTCTAAATTTGTCCATCCCTAATAAAACTTCCAAGTCCATGAGGATACAAAACATCGTTGTGTGTATGGCAGCTATGTATATATATGTTATGTAACCATGAATGAGTTATTGATTTATATGATTGTCTTTATTTTATTATATGCATGAATTATATTTAGTTAATTTTCTCAGAAACTAATAAGCACAGCTTTAATCATCAGTCATGATAAATAACAAGCTGGCCTCTAAGATCAATTTAAGCAATGAAGAAAATTAATTTCAGTAGAAGATTTTCATTAATTAATTCTATTTCATGATCGAACAAAATAAAATAGAAAAAAAAGATAAATTTTGAATTATTCCACTCATGAATTACCTGTATTCTAAATATCACTCTATTTTTTAAAACCTCAAGTTAACCCTATTCAATTGCTATGGAAAAAATAGAAGTAGGTTGATATCTTTTTTTTTTTTTTTGTCTTCTTAGTAAAAATAAAGAATAAATTGAGATTTTAAAAAATAAAGAAAATAATTTTAAATAGTTAATTTATGGAAAAAAAACCTACGCGACAAGTCGTCCGGTTTCACAGAATTCACTGGATTGCCGTGTCATTTACAAAATATTGAACGGTTTAATCGTTTTAATTTCAACTTAATTAATGTCCCGCCGTCCATTCTTCCTAGAAAGGGATACGAGAACCCACACCCACTGAATGATGACGGATAACCCACCACACAACACATGGAAACTCTAAGCACCCCAGTTATTTCTCTTCCACGTCACCCAAACCCCACTACCCTAACTGTCAATAACGGCCATCAACACCACCCGCACCCAGTTTTCTCACTAATCAAACAATGCAAAAATATAAAACAGCTAAAGCAAATTCATGCACAAATGCTACGTACAGGCCTTTTCTTTGACCCATACTCAGCCAGCAAGCTCTTCACACCTTGTGCTCTTGGTACCTTTTCCAGCCTTGAGTACGCACGTGAAATGTTCGATCAAATTCCCCAACCAAATCTTTATACTTGGAACACTCTCATTCGTGCTTATTCATCAAGCGCCGAACCTATTCAGAGTTTTATGATATTTTTGCAGCTGGTTTATAATTCTCCTTATTTTCCGAACGAATTCACTTTCCCTTTTGTGATTAAAGCGGCAGCAAGGCTCGTTCAGTTTCGTGTAGGGCAAGCTATTCATGGAATGGTTATCAAGTCCTCGTTTGAGGATGATTTGTTTATTTCTAATTCATTAATACATTTTTATGCCATATGTGGAGATCTAGCTATGGCTTATTGTGTTTTTGTGATGATTGGTAAGAAAGATGTTGTTTCTTGGAATTCGATGATCTCGGGGTTCGTTCAAGGAGGTTTTTTGGAAAAGGCAATAGAGTTGTATAGAGAGATGGAGATGGAAAATGTGAAGCCTGATGAGGTGACAATGGTGGCTGTTTTATCAGCTTGTGCGAAGAAGAGGGATTTGGAATTTGGAAGATGGGTCTGTTCTTATATCGAAAAGAATGGGATAAAAATGTGCTTGACTTTGAGTAATGCGATGCTTGATATGTATGTGAAATGTGGGAGTCTTGAAGATGCAAAAAGCCTGTTTGATAAGATGGAAGAGAAAGATATTGTTTCGTGGACAACTATGATTGATGGATATGCTAAATTGGGGGAGTTTGATGCAGCTATGTCAGTTCTGGCTGCCGTGCCAATACAACAGATTGCCACATGGAATGCACTGATTTCAGCTTATGAACAGAATGGGAAGCCAAACGAGGCTTTGTCCATTTTTCATGAGCTGCAGCTCAGCAAGAATGTGAATCCAGATGAGTTCACTTTTGTGAGTGTTTTGTCCGCTTGTGCTCAGCTTGGAGCAATGGATATCGGTGTGCAGATCCATGCAAAAATGAAGAAGCAAGGGATAAAGTTAAATTGCTATCTCACAACCTCACTTATTGACATGTATACTAAGTGTGGCAATCTGGATAAGGCACTTGAGGTATTTCATACTGTGAAGAGTAGAGATGTGTTTGTATGGAGCACCATGATTGCAGGGTTCGCAATGTATGGACATGGTAGAGATGCATTAGATTTGTTCTCTAGAATGCAAGAAGCTAAAGTTAAGCCCAATGCTGTGACTTTTACCAATGTACTATGCGCTTGTAGTCACTCAGGTTTAGTGGACGAGGGCAGGATGTTTTTCAATCAAATGGACCCAGTTTATGGGGTTGTGCCTGGAGTGAAGCACTATACTTGCATGGTTGACATGCTTGGTCGTGCTGGCCTGTTGGATGAAGCTGTTGAGTTCATAGAGAAAATGCCAATAGTTCCTGGTGCTTCAGTATGGGGGGCTCTGCTTGGGGCCTGTAAAATTCATGAAAATGTTGAGCTTGCTGAATACGCTTGTAGCCATTTGCTGGAGTTGGAACCTGAAAATCATGGAGCTTTAGTGCTACTATCTAATATATATGCCAAAACAGGGAAATGGGATAATGTTTCTGAGTTAAGGAAACATATGAGAGTCTCTGGATTAAAGAAAGAACTGGGTTGTAGCTCAATTGAGGTCAATGGTGAAATTCATAAGTTCCTAGCAGGAGAGAGCTCTCACCCTCTCTGCAAGGAAATCTACTCAAAGCTTGATGAAATTGTAGCAAGATTAAAGTCATTTGGTTATGTACCCAACAGGTCTCACCTTTTGCAACTTGTTGAAGAAGAAGACGTGCAGGAGCAGGCCCTTAACCTTCACAGTGAGAGGTTAGCGATTGCATATGCGCTTATTAGTGTGGAGCCATCTCAACCAATCCGGATTGTGAAGAATCTTCGTGTTTGCGGCGACTGTCACTCAGTTGCTAAGCTCATATCTAAACTTTACAATAGAGAGATACTATTGAGGGACCGGTATCGATTCCATCATTTTAGTGGAGGGAATTGTTCATGCATGGATTATTGGTGAAAATGGGAATTGCTACAAAGAAAAATCTAAAACCTGGAAAAGTGAAACTTTTGCATATTCAACAGTTTTCTGAAGCATTACAACCCCTCTGCAGATTTTTAGAATATCAAACAAGTTGAAAAGGGCATGAAAAACATTCTTGTCAGCAAGGAGAACGACTTATTTGCACATGAAGGGCAAGTAGAATCTTTTCGCTCCAGTTCTCCTAGGAATTAAGTCCCTTCACACAAGACATCTGGTGCCTGAGATGGAAAGAGAGTTGAGCAGCTCCCTTAAGGAGGAGGAAAATTTCTTCAAAACTCCTGGAGTGTTCTGGCATCTTCTGCACAATATTAATTTTACTTTGTGTGATATTTCATATGAATCATACATTACATGGATTATGTATGTCAGGTTCAGCCAACTGAATGCTTTTAAAAATTGAACAAAATTATCAAATTACAAACAATGTGGTGTCAATATTTCGAAACTAAGAAATTTCTTTGCTATTATATCGAAACTTAGAAACTAAGTCCCAATCATATATATCTGATTGTAAATATCAGTGTAATATATCTGCTACAATAACAATTATTGTAAATATTTGTGTAATAATCTGATGTATAATCAGTATTAAAAAAAAAAAAGAAATTTCTTTGCTATATGGCAAAAATTATAGTGGTCATATATACTGGTCATTCTGTTTACCTGTAGGAGAGCCAAGTCTACGAAGAAATCTATTCACAACCATTTTAGATTCCCTATTTCCAAGTTCAAGCAAATTTACCTCTCCTGAGATTCGATCCCGGCCAAAGCGTTTCTAAGGTCTGAACCGAACAATTAGGTATTAGTTTCAATACCGAGAGTGCCATTAAAATAATATACAATTCCATTAATATCCCTGTAACAAATTAAACTTAATTTCAGATTTTATAAATTAAATATATAATTTGAAAACTCACCGATGGGCGTTTAATATTCCGTCGCCGGCTACGGAAAGTACTGCTTTGGTGGCAAATTGCACACTATCGA
Source organism: Citrus mangshanensis (assembly GCA_030449895.1). Classification (NCBI taxonomy): domain Eukaryota; kingdom Viridiplantae; phylum Streptophyta; class Magnoliopsida; order Sapindales; family Rutaceae; genus Citrus; species Citrus mangshanensis. The sequence continues at coordinate 5,908,565 of JASUUJ010000280.1, read as the reverse complement.
ATATAAAATTTCCGATCATCTAACGGTGATACATTTATCGGAAAACTAGGCCACATGACTGTGAAAAATTCCACCCAAAAGGTGGCGGGATCATAACTTCGCCATTTAAGGGTGACCTGACTGACTTCGTGAGGTGCACGACCACCTCATCAATCTCAGCCGCTGCCGACGACGAGAAATCAGGTGGCGATGCACCTAAATGAGTCGCAATTGTTCAATGGAATTACTCTGCCACCACTTCTTTTCGTGGTTTTGCGCGAACAAACGACCATCTGTGTCGACAAAATTTGATCGGTTGTGCAGGGCCGTTAAAATTAGAATATTTTGGTATCAGAGTTGTCGCCAAATATTTTGAACTCGCCCGCGACGGCGACGGAATAGTGAATTTTGATTTGTTATTTTTGAGCTATTAATAAATTTAGTTTTATATTGTTCGTTTATTATTTAATTTTGGGGTTATTTATGGTCAGCCCCCATATGTTTCGACAATTAGTACCGCGCACTCACAAGTTTCGACCATGTGCACCGCACCCCCATTTCTGTCAAACTACCGTTAACTTAACTTGAAAAAAGGATAAAATGATGATTTCATAAAATAATAAATAAAAAACAAAAAAAAAATCTTTTTAATCCTTCATTTTTCCCCTTTTCTCTCTCTTTCGCTTCTTCTTTCTTTCTTCTCTTCTTCTTTGTGTCTTCTTTCTTTCACTCTTCTTCTTCTTCTTCTTCTTCAGGTCTTTTTTCTTTCACTCTTCTTCTTCTTTCTTCTTCGCCTTCTTCTCATTCTTTCTTTTTTCTTCTTATTCTCCTTCTTCTTCTTCTTGCCTTTCACTACTGTTGCCTGCCGGTGTGATCTGCCACCGTCTTGAATCAACAACAACAAATGGCGCACCCTGCGTGATCTACCATCGCTCGAAATCGTCGACGCCACCGCCTGAAGTAGCCGCCGTTCCCGCCGCCTCTATAACTTAATTTAGGGTTTTTGATTTTTGGTTCCTTTTTGTTAAATTTTCTTGGTTTGGGTTTCTTTTGTAATAGAATTTTACAGAGAAATTTTGGTATAATTATCTTAGGTTTCTTTATTATTGGTTTTTGTTTGTTTTGGTGGGATTATTGGAATTATTTTGTAATCAACTAATGATTTTGTGTTTGATTTTTTTCTTTCCCTTTGGAATCATGCTCTGTCTCTCATCTTGAAAGTTTACTGGTTTTACAATTTTGTTATGATAATGAAATAAGAAAAAATCGTTTCAATATAAGATATTATTTTAATTAATTTTTATTTCTTAATGTAAATTTTATAAGTTGTAAGAGGTATTTTTGCCAAATATTTTGGCAATGTAGCAATGGCTGAAGTTGCAGCCATGAAATGGGGAATGCAAGTGGCTCTAAGAGCAGGAGGATCCTCGGTGTTACTTGAGTCTGATTGTCTTGAGGTTGTAGAGCTTGTAAACAGTAGATGTAGCAGCATGACTGAAATCTTTTGGATGATTTCTGAAATTCTGGAAATGAAGAACAGTTTCCAAGATTTCAGAGCTCAGCAAATTGCTAGAATTTACAATGGTGCAGCTCATGCTTTAGCGAAGTTGGCTCTGCAAAAGATGACAGATATGATTTGGTTGGATGAAATTCCAACTGATGTGTTGTGTATGATTTCGAGTATTTGATGGAAATGCTTACTTTTTAATAATAAAAAAAACTCAATTCAATTCAAATTAGGGGTAATATGGTCTTTTAGGTTAATAACAGTCTAACCAGTTAGAATTAACTGATTTTTTGACAGAAATGGGGGCGCGGTGCACATGGTCGAAACTTGTGGGTGTGCGGTGCTAATTGTCAAAACATGTGGGAGCTGATGATAAATAACCCTTTATTTTGTCATATTAATAGCATTGAAAGATTACATAAAGTAATATTATCATGGAGTTATCCAATATTAAGAAACAATAGCATGTGAAATAAGTAGGAGGTCATGGGTAATAATCTATAATAGTACATGGTAATTGATAAATTTATTACATTAATTAGCATTAATAATATTTTTGAATTTTTTTAACTTTCTATTTATATTTCATAATAGTTATTTATTACAATAACCATATTAGGCCATTTTAATGTGTGTGTGTGTATATATATATATATATATATATCTCCAATTACTGAAAATTTTTTAATTCAAAAATCATGGTTTTAAAACTTTTCTGCACTTTAAGATTTTGAACTGAAAAACTACTAACGTACATTTATACACATGCACTTTTATAGTTAATTTATCAAATATATCTGGTAAATTATTTGACAAGTGATTATATAATAATTTAAAATTACCAAACATCTTACTAATTTTTTCATAAAACTGATTATTTATTTGAAAATGTAAATAAGAATTGATTACTTCAGAAGCGAAAGCAATCCCATACATTCTAGTCTTCTGCTTCGATTTTTTAATTCTGACAGTCCCAAGATGCATGATTTGGATAAGCTAAGAGAAATTTTGATGAATCCCTTTCACCAGACCACCATGCGAGTCCAGAAAACTTAATCCAAATTTAAGCTAGAACCTATTCTTTTGTCAAACTGCTGCGACTACAACAACATACTGATTTGTGCAGACGTTTAAGGATGCTTTGCCACCAAAGTCGAGTCGACAACTCTGAAACCGTGAAAAGTGGAGACTATATGCGTTTGAGTGTTTCTTCTCTTCTTGAGAAGTTGAGGGAGGCTGTCGGCTCCTTGTGTTTCCAAGTTTAGGGACTTTGTGCGTGCGTGTCTCACTTCACTCTTTAGTTTCAATTTCATTAATTTTTTTTAATTGTAAAGCCAACCCCATCGAATTGGGGAAATTTACGAAAATAACCATAAATATTTTGTTATTTTCACAACTAACCCTCTCAACTTTTTTCTATCAACATTAGCCAAACACAAGCCTTTCTCCCCAAATTACCCTTCTTTACAGACCAAAAGCAACAATCTTTCTCCCATATCGTCAAACCAAACGCAGCTTAATCATCAACCAACGTCAACGGCAAAAGACAACAGTAAAGGTGAAATCCGATCATAATCTATCCGAATCAACACTAATCGACATCACTCTCAGTGGTATGTGTTATTTTCTGAACTTGCTTAACTGAGTCGTGGGTGAATCTGACGACAGGCTGCCTGTCGCACCAAGTGATTCATTAAAACTGTATTAATTTGATCCGGATCCAATTAATTTTTTTTTGATAATTTCAGGCTTAATGGATTCAGTTGTACTTGAATTGTGTTACGATGGTTGGTGGGAGACATTAGAGGATGGCCGTATGGAGTATGTGAATGGTAAAAATCGAGCTTTTTTGGTTGGGAAAAATTGTCTGTTTGATCAGTTATTGGCAAGAGTATACGAGGTGTTACAAATAAACCCTAATGAATATAGTATTACAATGAAGACAACTTTGAGGTCTAGTAACACAATATATCGTATATGTGCACTGCCCATGGATATATTTGATGATGAAATGGTGAGGGTGTTGCATATGGCATCCGAAGTAGCCAATTTTGGATGCATTCCTATATAAGTGACCACATCACCTCGAGTTCCGAAGGTATTGAGCCACATGTCGATACAAAAACGTTTAGAGCAAATATGCCCGATAATGATGAAGAGGTGTTGCCAAGGACAATATCGCTGCAGCAATATTACTCTCCAATCCACGACAATTATGACAACATTGATGATAACGGCGTTACGTTAGAGGATGTTGGAGCAACGGTATTTCCAATAACGACGTCGTTGGAGCAACGGTATTCTCCGTATCACAACAATGATTTTCGGGACAATGATGATTTTCATCATGAGACAGAGGGGGATAATGTTTGTGCAGAACCTTCTAATAATACGAGGGGCACTCATTTCAATAATGATGGTGATGATGGAGGAGCCGGTCCTTCGAATGTTCCGTCGTTTCAGCACGACGATGAGTGTGAAGACAATACTCCTGTGAATAACAGAGGCAATAGACCTAGTCCTTCTATGGTTCGATCGAGAAGGCGAATTGACCCCCTTACAAGTCTTGCTCCAACTTTGCCTTCGAACATGGTTGCTCCAAGCTTTGTTAGCAGTTGTGATTCAGATGATATCAGTGTGGGTAAGCTATTTGCTGAGAAGAATGAGTTTATATTACAACTACGCAAGGTTGCCTTTAGAGATAAGTTTGATTTCAAAATTGCACGGTCTACTATGACACGTTTCGAGGCTCACTGTTGTTCAGAATCATGTAAATGGCGTATTCGAGCAACTAGATGTTCGAACGAGCAAAATGTTCCTTGGGTGGTGAAGAGAATTGACAATGTACACACTTGTCATAATGAGGTATTGGTTGATGGACGTCATCAAGTAAGGAGGTTGTCGGTCATATTATCGCAGAAAAATATATTCAAGACAAGAGGATTTATACTCCGAATGACATAAGAGATATACAGAATACGGTGTTCTTAACATACCAGCATATCGAGAGAAGTTGGTCTTGAAATAGTTCGAGGCAACCCTGCAGAGTCATACAACTTGCTCCCTAAATACTCTCACGTACTAACACTCACCTCGAGCGGGATGGAGATGGTAATTTCTTGTACTATTTTTCGGATCTTCCATCAAGGGTTTTATGCAGTACATTCGGCCTGTCATTGCTGTAGATGGTACTCATCTGAAGGGACTATATCGTGGAAGCATGTTCGTGGCAACATGTCTTGATGGTAACAATCAATTGTATCCGTTAGCCATTGGGATCATGGATTCAGAAAACAATGATGCTTGGGAATGGTTTATGATGAAGTTACACGGAGTGATTGGCGATAGACCTGAGTTGGTAATTATCTCTGATCGATGCACTGCCATAAGGAGAGCCGTTCTTAAAGTATTTCACAATGCAACTCATGGCGTTTGTTTTTACCACGTCAAAGGTAACATTAAGTCTCAGTTTAGAATGTCCAAAGCTCTTTGGGATCAATTTGAGCTCGCCTTTATTAATGCAAAAGCATATGGCCACGAGGAATTTAAGAGACAACTTGAAGGGTTGTGGATGATCCACTGATTACCTAGAAAATAATGTCGGTACGTGTAATTGGGCAAGGTCTCAGTTTGAAGGTAGGAGGTACAGCATACTTACCACCAACATCGCGGAGAGTGTTAATTCTTTCATGCGGGAACCTCGAAAATTTCCTGTTACTCATCTTGTTGATCACTTTAGAAAGACAATGCAGCAATGGTTTTATGATAGAAAAATGTGGTGAATCAATGACTACTCGGCTAACAACATGGGCGGATGAAATAGTCAAGAGGAGAACTATATGAAAGAATGATAGTTCGACCTGTCTCGATCGATTTCAAGTGGTAGGCGGTGGGCTTAAGGAAGGTTTGGTTGACTTGCAAAGAGAACTTGCACATGCAGAGTGTTTCTTGACCCTTGTATGTGCTCATGCAATTGCGGCGTGTCTAACACACCGGTGGATTTTATTAACCTATGCTCGGACTTTTACACTACGAATCGTTGGCGATGGCTTATGCACAACCAGAGAGCCTGGTGATGTGTCCGATTGGGAAATTCCGGATGAAATGGTGGAGATGCAAGTATACCCAGTTGAGGCACCACCACCCGGCCGTCGTAAAGAGCTCAGAATACCCTCGACTGGCGAAGACGTTAACAGGCGGACTGTAAGATGCGGGCGGTGTCATGAAATGGGCCATAATCGTAAGCGATGTAAGAATCCCATTGCGTCGACTCGAAGTTAGTTGTTATTGTGTTTTGTGTATTGTACACTTATATTTCATAAAACTTTATTTTATTTTAAATATTAAAATGTGAGCATTAAAATTATATAAACTTAAGTGCGCAAATAAAAAAAAAATCAAGTTTAAACATTCAAATTACTACAACGGTTTACAATACAATATCGTCATTAAATATGTCAACCGCAATCTTCTTTCTAAAGTACTCGACATGACTAGCGTTAAACTCCAATCTAAGCCCGAACATTAAATACATCGTAACCATCAATACAAAAACACCGCAATCGCCAGTTCCGGGCTCCTGTTGTGGCGCGCTCCTAACTGCGATAACTTTCCAGGGGTCGGCACTCTGCAACTCAGGTCGGATGTTGTAGAACCCAACATATTCCAACCATCGAGGGAAGATAACTTCAAGTGGCTTGAATTTCAACCTGTATGTTTTGTCGTCGCGGTATGTGAGTAATGAGTCATAAATCCAGACTTTGTTTTTCTGAAAGTCTACTCGTGCCAGTACCCAATGCTCGCCGTCCAAGTTAACAGGGATGAGTAACTGTATATAAAAATTAAAAAACATGTTTGTTATATATGAAATTGAAAAACAACTAAGAAAAATCGACAACTTGTATATAAAATGCAATAAAATACATACCATATCGACATCCGTCATTGATTTGGACATTGTGTGCTGTCGCCCACAAAGATAACTATTCACGCGGTCGTCGAATACTAATGAATCGACCGCACAATCCCCGTTGTTCCATAACTGATTCAAGAACACCTAGTACATAGATAACCAAGAAATGCATACATTAACAAAACTTAAAGGCAATAATTAAAAACAAAATTAAATAGTATTTATACGTTTTGTATGCACGTTACCCAAAAAAATGTGTCAGTATGTGTGACACGTTGGAGTAAGGCATTTGGGTACTGCCGTTGTTTCTCGCTAATCAAGCGGAGATACTCGTGAATATGCTGTAGAGAAACAGAAATATTACGATTTAAAAAAAAATTTATACACAAATCCACAACAGTATACATCACGACGAAAATATAAATACCTCATCGCCTAGCCATCCCATCGAAGCTGTCCCCAAGATTATTTGAAAGAATGACCGCGGGTGCTGGACTCTCCAGACTGCTATCACCAGTGAACCATCGATCAAACTCAGCAAACATACTAGAGTCCTCCAACCCTCTCAGTGGATTTATATCCACAGTCGTACTCATGTCAATCGCATGCTCCAAGATTTGGGGTCGAGGCAAAGGCCGGACGTTCTGTCTTGGAGGAATCATGTAAGGACTGTTATAAACATACGACGGTATGTACGCGCGGCCGAACTTACTAACGCCGGGAGGCACCTCAGAGTACACCTGCACGCTCTCCCCACTAACATCCCCGTAGAAACTATACAATGACGTGGGCGTAGACAAATTTTCATTGCCCACGTCAGTATACACTCCATAGTCATCCGGGGCCTGTCCATTCGCCGAGAAGAACATATTAACCATCAATACAAATTAAAAGTTAAACGAACATAATTATTAACTATAAATTTGCTCACCGCATACGAGCGTGCAGTGGGAGAATCCTTATTTGGACGTTTAGAAAATGTGTCGATGAAGCCAACAACGGTTTCTTTAAAATCTTTTAATTCTGACTTTATTTCGTACACGTTACGATCAATCTTATCCAGCCGTCGTTGTATGTAATCTTGAAACTGCTTTGTCCTCGACTATTACAAAAGAAAAAACAGAAAACTTTAGAATAACAAAAAAAATAATAATTTATAAAGAAACAATATCATATATTATTTATAACCTCAGAATCCCGTGCGTCATCAGAGTTGTCTGTTTGCTGCTGGTGGTCATCAACAGCCTCAGAATCCTCATGACGCTGCTGGTGGTCATCAACATCCTCATAAGTGTCATGACGCTGTTGGTGGTCATCAACAGGCACCTCATCCTCATAAGTGTCATGACGCTGCTCTGGTATTGGGTTTGGTTTGTCGTCATGATCGTCATGCTCGTCTGATTGCCTTGTAACCGACGGCATCGCGTTGATTGAGGGTTGGTGCTGTATAAAGTATCATTTAAAATTATTAAATGAAAAGTCAAAAATTTCGAATAAAAAAATTTTAGTACTTAGAGTATGCCAACCTTAAGAACCCAGCCTGGAATGCTCGGCAAGTAATCCTTCACAGAGACCCAATAATTTCTGCTACTCTCCTTTGAATTTGGCTCAAGAGTTTGTAAAACGTCCCCCTGCAATAAATTAAATTGAAAATTTTAAGTAAGTATACATAACTTAAATTTAGTCAAGTTAAAAAAATAAGTAATAAATATTACTTACAAGACGAGATTCGTCGTTGAAGAACGAATAAACCTCCGCAAAATTGATTCTCGAAGACGCCATGGGCTTCCATTGCAACATGCGGGGAATCTTATTCTTCGTTTTGACGACCCATGTTGATGGCAACCCTCCGATTGCTTCGTAAATCCAAGCCTACAACAACCAAATTGAAAAATCAAATAAAACAACATATCAAATATTTAATACTATAAAACTTATTAATAAACAAAAACAAATACGCACCTGAACCCCAGACGTAAAGCCATAAAGATTGTATTTTTCAATATTATGATCTGGATTTTTCAACCGAGTCTTCTTAAATTTCTCGTCTTTCTCGAACAGTGCATTGTCAAGACTCTCGTAAATCATTTCCCACGACAACAGACCCCATGGACGCTTTCGGTATATCATCAACTTGGTCAAGCCAATCGAAATTGATTTGACAGTGATTTTTTCTTGCATTTAGTACTCGGTCCGCAAAATAAAACAACGCAATCTTTAATGCGTCCATATCGTCCATTTCCTCGAATTTCAACTCGTTAAATATTGCATCGAATTCCTTCACATTAATCTTACGATGAACACCACCAAAATACGTATTCCGTAGCCTCTGCTCCATTTCATCATTTTTTTGATTGGTATCAACACCAAATGAAAGTCCAGTAACCAAGCACCATTCGACAATTGACAAGCGAATCAAATGCTCACCAATTTGAAACCATAACTGATCCTCACGGCTATCTTCTTCATGGGCCACTTGCCTCAGCAAAAGATTGTGCAAAATTACCCCACTAAATGGAAAACTTCGACACTCCAAGAAATGCCCAAATATATCCTTTTTGAACATAGTCAACTGCCGCTTTGTTAATTTTTCCTCGATGGCTTTTATGACCGAAGATAACTTACACATGCTCGAAATTCGACCAGGAAAGTGATCGGCATAACTAAAATACATCTTGCCTACATCAATATCCGGTGATTCTGATTTTGCCATGTATCTGTAATATTTATAAAATTATTACATTATGTTTACAAAAAAAAAATACTCGTTAAAAAAAAATAATAATTTTTTAGTGCGACAGGCGCGCCTGTCGCACCAAAGCTGGTGCGACAGCGCGCGCATGTCGCACCAGATCTGGTGCGACAGCGCGCGCATGTCGCACCAGATCTGGTGCGACATGCGCTCTTGCCGCAGAGTGCGTGCATGGGCGCGCTTGATGGCGCGCGCGCCCTACCCCCTTCCCTCTTCATCCCCAAAATTAAGCCACAACAAAATCGAAAAACAATACTCCCAAACACCATCAACCACCACAAACACCACCACCATTATTCTCAAGCTATAACTATTATTATTCTAAAATCTCATTTTAAATTAATGAAAATAAGAAAAATGACTAACCTAGGTTTTGTTGAAAGTTGTAGATCGAATGCCGGTGAGACAGACAAGTGGGACAGGCGCTTGTCTCACTTGTTACCACTGGTTTTATGTGAGACAGGCAAGTGGGACAGGCGCCTGTCTCACTTGTTACCACTGGTTTTATGTGAGACAGGCAAGTGGGACAGGCGCCTGTCTCACATAAATCTGCTGGTTTTATGTGAGACAGGCACCTGTCCCACTGCCTGTCTCACTAAATTTAAGTTATTTTCCGAAAGTAATAACTTGGGCTACATGTGTCCGTTTTAGGCGTATAATATATCGTTTCGAAGCTTACGATGAGACGAAGTAAATCCAAAATTGTATACTTCATTTCATCCACATAAATGTACTGCATATTCATTTTTACTAGGTTTTGTAGCGTGAAATCTTATCTCTTTTGTTTTTTTTTTAGGTTTAATGGATTCCGTTGTACTTCAATTATGTTATGACGGTTGGTGGGAGACGTTAGCAGATGGGCGTACGGAGTACGTGAATGCCAAGAATACAACATTTTTAGTATAGAAATATTGTATATTTGAGCAATTTCTACAAGGGTGTATGAAGTTTTACAAATAAATCCTAATGAATATAATTATTCCATCCCCTATAGATTTGAAAAAAAAAAGTCAATATAAATTAATGCATCAAGTATTGCCATATCTTATTGCATGTATAAAACAATTAATTGTGTTTGTTACGCAGATTCAAAGACCAAAGAAATAGAAATATCTATAATTTCATGGCTCTATGGATTAAGCTGAAAATTTGGCTTTAAAAAAAAGTCGAATCAACTTGACGTGAAATTGACTGCGGATTTAGCCTAAAAATTTGCTTGAAAAAAAAAAACAGAGGAATCAATGTGACTACGGATTAGGCCTTAAATTTGGCTTTGAGAGACAGAGGAGTCAGCATGACATAAAATTGAAACTTAATCAAAGGTGAAATGAAACGAAAGCAAGCACGATTGTGAATTTCATTCTTTATTCAAAATCTCTTCCAATAAGCAAACTTCCTTCTTTATTTAAAATATCCCCATGTAATTCACAGTATGAGATGTTGATATACAATCGGCTTATAATCAACTTAGGAACACTCATAATACAAGTTTTCTCAATGAACAAAACATACGATATTAAGTTTATTCAAATATTATTAGTAAAGAAGCGATCAATCTTGATCACTTTGCAACATTTGAACTCGTTCTGCAGATTCTTTTGTACAGACAGATACAAATTTGCCTCTTCTAAAGGGCATAGATTATGGATAGATAGAAAAAATGGAAAGAGAAAAAAGAAAAAAACAACAAAAGAGAAAAAAAATACTCTTCAGCGGACCAAAGGCTGTGACTTTACTTGTCACTAAGCACCCTTTTCTTAAATTTCAGTCTTGTTGGTGTACTATCCACAGGGTGAAGCTCAACCACCTTTCCTCTCCGAAAATTTAGCTTTTGGCCTAGAGAGTGCTCATATTTCAAAGTACTTGTTCCATCCTTTCTACGCCTATTCTTGCACTCCATTTCCAAATATGATATTTGGTTTTCGGCATCAATTTCACTAACTACAGAAGAGGTTTTACTATGTGCAGACACCGATGCCAATGAAGATGAATATGAATGAGCAATATGGATTCCAGTTTGAGTAGCACTCAAGCTATTATTCTTAGGAGATGGAGGCCAGGATAAGTGTGATTGAGTGGAAGAAGTTCTGTTTTCAGTACATGTAGAGTTTTTCTTTTCAGGGAATGAGGGTAGTTTAGCTATATGCGCGCGGATGGGCCTGTCGCACGCGTGACGCATCCCATGCACGCTAGGCCGCGCTTGTTGCACGCGAGAAGCGCGCGTTTCGTGTGCGACAGGCGAGGCCTTGCCTGCACGTCTCGCGTGCGACAGGCCAGGCCTCGCGCGAGTGGGGTGCGCCTGCCGCGTGCGTTTCGTGTACAGCACAACCTTCCCTTCTCCTTCTCTTTCCCTTTCCCTTTCCCTTTCCCTTCCCTTTCACTTCTCTTCATTTTCTCTTCCACTCCCTTTCCCATATGCATCTCACCCATCATTAAACACCAACAACATCCCAAATGTTCAATCCATCACCAATGCAACCAACACAACACAACAACAATAACAACAAAAAAACACAATAATGTTGGGTTTCCAATAGCTCACCTAGGGTTTCCAATTTTTGTCTTTTATTTTGGAGATTTTCGAAGATATTCAACGTGATTTAGCTTGTTTCAGCTGCCGGCAACTTTCTCCGCTACCGATCTACGTTGCCGACGATGTATACGGGATTCCAGTGATGAGATTTTGGTGAGAGGGGGAGGAGTTAGGCTTGAGAGAAATGTGAGAATGATAAGGGTAATTTCGTCCTCAATTTTGGGATTTGGCTAATGTTGATAGAAAAAATGTTTGGGGGTTAAAGTTGAAAAAAGCCTAAATTTTTTGGTTATTGTTGTAAATTTCCCGAATTTTTTTCCACTATCGTCCATATTCTATGACTCTTTTACTTAGTCCTTAAAGCCACATTAGGTGACAAATAATCAATTAGTCTCAGTAAGAAACTTATATATTGACACTTCATGCGACATCACATTTCCGTACTGAATAAATGCCATCAACGACTAACATATTAATCACTGAAACATATGCTTTTGCCGCTAAATAATGCAATCACTGTATGTGGCATAAGCGTTTTTCAAAAGAATGATTTTCTTTTGCTATCATCATTAACTTTGGATTACTATATGGTATAGTCATCCATACGCTTTTAAGTGACAAATTCGTATTTAGTCATAGATGGTATACATTTATTATGGGAATTGGGTTCAGAGACAAACATATTTAGTTGCAATCGGGGTGCTTAAGCAACGAAAACAAACAATCACTAAATATAATCAAATTAGGTGTAGAAAATGTGGTGACTAATATTGTTAGTCACAGACTGGAATATAATGGGAGACTATGGGAGACTATATTAAGAATTAACCACCTTAAGTTGATATTTATTTATCTACTTTCCTTGTCTAAATGACATTGTCGCAATAAAAATTATGGAGCGAATATAATTTACAGTCACCAAATAAAATTTAAATATGTTTAAAAAAAATAGTGTTCTTTATTGTTCAGTGACTAATTTTATTTGTCACTATATCAAGCGTTTTCAATTAGGTTGAGAAAATATAGTGCGACTATTATTATTAGTCACAATATGAAATAAATTTGGCGACTAACATTAAATTAGTTACTTAAGATGAAGCATATTTTAGCGCCTCCTCTCCGTGCCATAATTATATTTGGCACCCATATACAAAAATGGAGGACGAAAAAATTGAATTAATATAATGACTAAAGACTTTAGTTCCAAAAGTGTGTATAAAATTATTGAATTATTTGGTAGTTGTTTTTTTAATTCAATAACCCCATCAATCTTTATTTGTTGCAAAGCTTATAAAATATTTAAATAGCATACAAGATATAAATAATATAATTATCATTCATCAGTGTAGCTATGAAATAGAATATTGCAGACAAGAAATCGGCTATAAATTATGAGAAATATTAATAAATAATTAAGGAAATAAAATGTCACATACGAATTTAATTAATTGAATTAATTATTTTCATTAAGTGTCACTTAACGTCTTTTTATAAACTGCACCTTGTCCTGGATAAAAATTGATTATAAAGTTCTGAGACAATCAATCCAATACATGTATGTATAGTTTATATGGACCAAATGTTACAAATCTAAGTTTCCTAGCAAAAGGAAAGCCATTAACTATTTCCGTGAAAAGGTTGATTTAAACAAGAAGAAACTATTCATCCTAGCACTAATCATTTATATTTTGATCTTTAGAATCAATAATAGGCATAAGCAGATTCAATTTATCTAAACATGTACTTAAATTTATTTTTATTTCTTTATTTCTGTGAAAGAAACTCTTTCATTCCATGAAAATGCAAACTATAAATTTTGAAATAACTAGCTTATATGTCTAACTTTGTGACAAAAGTATATTATCAACTAAATAAGAATTATATATGATTCCTATCAAAATTATCTTATAACTAAACATATGAATATTTTAAACTGCTGTAACATCAGTTATAATTTATTAAATATTTAAATTAATCTTTCTTATTTTACTAATTTGGATCTAAAATATTATGAAGTGATTATTCATAAACATAAAGCATGTTCATGTATCAATTAATATCTTTGTTAGACACGCTCGTTCGTTTGCATTTTTTTTTAATATTATTCATATGCACTTAAAATATATCAATGATATTTATTTTGTAAATTTTAGAAAATGATCAGGATCGACTTAAAAAGACTAAAACACACACTTTACTGCCTTAAAAAAGAAAACCCAAATTGCCTATAACTTTTGAAGCAAACCAACAGACCCTAAATCCCTGTGAATGATGAAGTCCGCGGCACAATGAGATTCCTGCAAACTTAAAATCCCTCTTATTTTAGTGAAAAAGGTACCAAACACGTTCACTATTAATTGCATTTTGTATGTGTAAATCTTATGTTTCCCTATTATTTTCTTATTAACTCTTTCACTATAAATTGGGGTTTTCATATGCTATAGAGAAAATTCCTCTCGATATGATTGGGTTCTGAATTGACGCTTAGATTGGAGGTTAATTTGGATGATTCGCAATTGTTATTAGAAAAATTAGTCTATTAATTTTATATGGATTTAGTTCGTTGTCAATATGTTGAAAAAAAAAACTTTACAAGTGAAGTTTGAGTCTAGTATTATATATTTTCTATGTGTTTGCAAGGTTTGATTGAAAAATTTTTGTAAAGTTTGAGCTCTGTGTTTGTCTTCAACCTCTACGTTATTATTATTGTGGTCCCACGTGGTTCTTGAGATTTCGTTAAAGCAATTGTTTGGAAGCATGTAATTGTATCTATGAATTAGAAAAAGGACCTATGTGTTTTCTTAAAAGTTTTTTTTTTTTATTTTGCTATTGGGTTACTTATTTATGGTCCTGGAAGGGGGTATGGCAGCATGCAAAGCAAGTTTTATTTGCTCCGAATGAGCGAAAGTCATGTTTTATCTGTTTAAGAGTTTACTTTAGCTTCATGCTTTTACAATTTATAGTTTAGGTTTTGAACTGTCAGCATTCATTTACTCATTCATTTATGTAGAAAATTCTAAATTGAATACCATAAAATTCTTTGAACTCTTGACTCATATATGGTTTTAGTGATATGCAGGATGCTCAATATATCTTGATGAATTAATACCAGAAAATTCATAAATTGTGGCTTTGTACAGATTCCTGACAGTTGTGACATTTGTTGACTAAATCTTGATTATTTTTAAGAATATAGGTCCAAATTTGATTTTATAAAATTCTTTAGAAACAAGACACGTTTATCTTTCCAATCATATGTAAAAAAATTTAAATATTTCTTAATCGATATAGTTAATTTGAAAATTTTGAATGATAAATTTGAAAATTTCATTGTCTAGTTTATCTAGTGCCCCATTCTATTTCATTGTCTATTTGCAGTTTTAGTAAATCTGAAAACACTTTGCTTTACTTTTAATTCAGGTTTAATAAGAAAATGGGCTTTTTGTAAAAAAAAAAAAATTCTATTATATGTTTTACATGTTTCCTGCGTCAAAGTTTCAAGAAAATATAACATTTGTTGGATATCGAAATTGAGGTGAGCATTTATGAAGTTCACTTATCATTGTTCATGTGTTAAGTGAACGCCTATTTTAAAGATAAACTAGTTGATTGTTAGAGGAATTTTTCTTTTTCCTTAAATTGTTACCCTTAAGTATATTGAAGATTTTAATAAGGGAAAATATCCACCATCCACCCGTTTTTTTCTAACTTTTTTAAAAATACACAATTTCTTTTTTTTTTTTACTGGAATCCACCTAAAGTTACATTTTATTTCACTTTTCCACTTCCGTTTGGAATCCGTTAAGAAAACTAACGAAAACTTAAAAAAATGACTATTTTACCCCCCAAAACGAAAATTACAATTTCACCCTAAAAATTACCAAAAATAATCAGATTAAATCTACTAATTGCCCCATCAGTCAATAAAGAAATTAATTCGACAACCATCAAATGCAGGGTTTTTTTTAAATATGTCTGTAATTAGAATGCTAAATTATAACAGTAGTATTAAAAATAGCTTAATCTCGCAAACCATCAATTGAATTTAAGATAAGTAGAGTTTTATCATTCATTGAGTTATAATCTCTAGTAGTTAAGATTTTTTTGTATTTCATTAACGTACCAATAATGATATTTATTATTAAATTTGATTATTTTTTGCATTTTTTAGAGTGAAATTGTAATTTTCGTTTGGGGGTAAAACTGTCATTTTTTAAGTTTCCATCAGTTTTCTTAACGGATTCCAAACAGAAGTGGAAAAGTGAAACAAAATGTAACTTTAGGTGGATTCCAGTAAAAAAAAAAAGAATTGTATATTTTTTAAGAAGTTGAAAAAAAGGGTGGACGGTGGATATTTTCCCTATTAATAAGTGTATGAATTTTTTTTATGTCATTATCAAGATGGACCGAAGTTGGATTCAATTGCCAAATGGGTTATGCAAAGAATATGAAAATGGTATTGCTTCATTCATTAAAATTGCTAAAAAAGCATTTAAACGGTGATAGTAAAACCCGTTGCCCATGTAGAGATTGCTTGAACACAAGGTTGCATGATATAAACACCATTCAACGACATTTCATTGAACATGGCTTTTCGCTAAATTATCATAGATGGACTTTTGATGGGGAAGATGCAAACTCTCCAACCGATACCTTGAATGACATGTATGATGATGAAGATGATGATCATGAACAATTAGACATGTTAAATGATGCAAGGACACTGATAGAGATGCGTGTAGAAATGGGTTATGAAGATTTTGGCGTTTATGTTAATAATAATTTAGATAATGCTAGCTTTGAAAAGTTTAACAAATTATTTGAGGAAGCTAGGCGAGAACTATATCCAGGGTGCTCAAAACATGCAATATTAGATTTTGGGTGAAATTGTTGCATATAAAAGTGTTAAATCAGTGTAGCAATAAAACAATTGATATGTTGTTCTAGTTGTTGAAAGCTATTTTACCTGATGGATCTAATATTCCCACATCCTATTATGTAATTATGTAAGTATGATTGTGTGCTATTTTGGAAAGAGCACGCTGGAGTTGACAAATGTCCTGTATGTAATGAACCTAGATATAAAATTAATGATGGAAAGGGTAAAAAAAAATTCCACAAAAAATATTGTGGTATTTTCCATTAAAACCTATACTGCAAATATTATTTATGTGTTAGCATACTGCTTGTCATATGAGATGACATAAAGAAAAATGTGTTGATACAGAAGGTATCTTAAGACACCCGGCAGACTCTGAAGCTTGGAAGGACTTTGACAAACAAAATCTTGAATTTGCTCTTGATTCTCACAATGTTCGATTTAGTCTTACAATAGATGGTTTTAACTCATTTGGAAATATAAGTAATGCATGTAGCATGTGGCCAGTTATACTCATCCCATATAATTTGCCTTTATGGAAGTGGATGAAAGAACAATATTTTATGATGTCACCAACAGCATCCAGAAGAGATATTGATATCTACTTGCGCTCGTTAATAGATGAATTGAAGGAATTGTAGGATGAAGGTGTCCAAACTTATGATGCTTATAGTAGGGAATGATTCGTTTACATGCGGCTGTTACGTGGATGATTAATGACTTTTTTGCTTATGGAAATTTGTTTGGTTGGAGCACAAAGGGTTACATGGCATGCCCAATTTGTAAAAAAAATAAAGCATCACAAGTATTAAGAGGTTAAATATTTTACATGGGCCATAGACGGTTTTTGCCTTCAAAAAATGCTTATAATCTTGTACCAAAGGTGTTAACGGGAGAATAAATTTTAGAGCAATTGACTGAAGTTCCAAATGCTTATAATCTTGCCTTCCCAAAATACAGCACCACAAGCATTAAGAAGTTAAATATTTTACATGGGCCATAAACGGTTTTTGCCTTCCAAAAATGCTTATAATCTTGTACCAAAGGTGTTAATTGGAGAATAAATTTTAGAGCAATTGATTGAAGTTCCAAATGTGAGTTTTGGAAAGCATCTGGATCATGTGACAAGGAAAAAGAAGCGAACTCGTGGGGAAAGAGAACTAAATTGGTCGAAAAAGAGCATTTTTTTTTTAGCTTAAGCAATGGTCAATGTTGTGCAAATTTTATTGAACTCGCAAGTGCACGAATTTATTGTAGAATAGATTAATGGAGATGAGTGTCGATCCCACGAGGCGGTGGATTTTAATTATATGTAGAATTAATTTTGTATGAGGGTGGTTGGATTTGTGGTGAAAGTGACTTAGATTATCTTAAAATTGGAATTGAAATGACGAGAATAAATTAAAGTGAAAATCTATTAAATTGACGTACTTGGGTATTTGGATCCGTACCAACATGCATCATGGGCTAAATAATCCTTATTAATGCCAATTAAATCATGAGGGGGGAATACCACGCCAATCAATATGGTGCTAAGGGCTTATCGTGTCAAATAATAATAACCAGGTATAGCAGGTATCTAGACAAGATTAGTATTATTTGTCGACGAAAAGTCAAATCATCCATAAAAATTAGAGGGGAAGAGAAAGTAAATTTACCAAATAAAGCCCATGACACATGTTGAGACTTCACCTTCAACCCAAGCTTGAAAGAAAATTAGCTACTCATAATTGAATTAGGGGCAAAATAAAAATTTATTAAAATACGTAGAAAATATAAGATGGAAAAGGAATTACAAAAAATGGATCCCAAAAATGGATTCAAAGGTATCAAATTGGGGGGGGAGGCCCCCTTTTTATAGATACATGGAGTAAATCATCGCCATCGGATTAAAAACAGTTTGGACGCTCAGGATTGCACCACGTCCATCAGCGATGCAGCGGTTTGACCACGCGGATGAACAATAACAGTTTGACCGGGTTGAGCGACGCGGTTTGGTTGAAAATAATCGTGATGCATGCACGCGAGATTTTGGTCCACCGATATGTTGTCACGTCACTATCAGCGATGCATAAGAATTTTAGTCAACAGATCGTGACACCTCATCGTGCCACATCATCGGTTAATGCCACGTCATCAACATGTAAAGCGATGCGATACACATGAATAAGTACATGTGAGCAGTGTCATTTTTCTTTTTTTTTCACGAGTTCAAAAGTGATGTTCATTTTTTCGTCTGATCTCTCCTTTATTGTGAAATGACTATAATGCCCCTAAAATACATAAAATACTTAATTAAAATAAAACACGCGGAATTAAATCAAAAGAAGGTTAAATACATAAAAGTAAAGGTGTTAGTAAAACTTGTAGTGTAAAATGACGATTTTCTCCCTTATAAATATACATTTTCTAACACTCAATGTTGAGTGTTAGAAAATGTATATTTATAAAGGAGAAAATCATCATTTTACATTTCAAATCTTACTAACAACCTTTACTTTTATGTATTTAAGTTTCTTGCAATTTAATTATGTGTGTTTGATTTTAATTAAGTATTTTATGTATTTTAGGGTATTATAGTCATTTCAATAAAGGAGAGATCACGGAAAACGGACATCACTTTTGAGGAGCATAAAAGAAAAAATGCTTCACATATACGTACTATTCACATGTGCGCTTTCACGCGTTCACATAGGCGGATCGATGACGTGGCATTGACCGATGATGGCATGAGGTGTCATGATCTGACTAAAATTCTTATGTGGCGTGGCGAAAATCTTTGCATGCATCACACAGATTATTGTCAACCAAACCGCGTATCGCTTCACCCGGTCAAACCGGCTGTTCACCCGTGGTCAAACGGCTGACGATGACGTGGCGCAATCGAGCGTCAAAGCTGTTTTTAATCCAGGCTATGATTTACTCCATGTATCTATAAAAAGGGCCTCCCCCTAATTTGATATCTCTGAATCCATTTTGGGATCCATTTTCTGTAATTCCCTCTCTATCTTGTATTTTCTTCGTATTTTAATAAATTTCCATTTTGTTATGAGTGGCTAATTTCCTTTTCAAGTCTCAACATGTGTCATGGGCTTTATTTGAAATTTATTTTCTCTTCCCCTCTAGTTTTTGTGGATGTTTTAACTCGCCGAATAATACTAATCTTGTCGCCTTGGTTTCACCTACAAGGTTATTATTATTTACGATAAGCACCATATTGATTGGCGTGTGGATTCCCCTCATGATTTAATTGGTATTAATGATTATTTAGCCCATGATGTTGATCCGATACCCAAACGTTATTTCAATAAATTTCTCTTCAATTTATTCTTATCATTTCAATTCCAATTTTAATAATCTAAGTCACCTTCACCACAAAATCCAACCACCCATTCACAAAATTAGTTCTAAACACAATTAAATCCATCATACTACAATAGATTATGAGTACATTAAAATTTGCACAACAAGTTTTTGGCGCCGTTGCCGGGGAGGTAAGTAATTTTAATTCATAGAATTAATTTTTGTGCATAATTTCTTTTAAATTGCTTTCTTGTATTTTTTTTTTTATTAAAAAAAAATAAAATAAAAAAAGTGAATCTACATTTAAAGGTTAGTATTTCTTTTCTTTTTCTCTTCTTTAAAATTCTGTAATTTAATTTTCAAGTTATTTTTTTTTTCTCTTTGTAATTTTTGTTTATTTTATTAATTTAATTTTTAGTTAATTTATTTCATGTATTTGTTTTTGTGTATTTTTTATAGTAAGGTTTTAATAGCGCAATAAGGTTAGTATTGTAATTTCTCCCTCTTCTTTATTTTTATTTGTTTTGTTCCCATCTTTATTTTTATTTTATTTATTTTGCATGCATGGTCGTAGGTCATTATTACCTAATCTTGAACCTATAGACCTTGAACTTGAGAAAACACTTCGCACACACAAACAAGTAAAAAGTAAAATGGATTTACAAGCACCACAGGAGAGGCCATTTAAGGACTATTTTAGTCCCTTAGCTAATTTGAGCACATCATGTATTAGATACCCAAATGTAGCTGCTAGGAGCTTTGAACTAAAACCTAGTGTGCTAAATTGTCTCCCCACATTCTATGGCTTAGAAAATGAGGACCCATATAATCATCTGAATGATTTTCATACCATTTGTCAAACTTTTAAATATGAAAATTTTTCAGACGATGATGTTAAACTCAGATTATTCCCATTTTCTTTAAAGGATAGAGCTCGATCATGGTTAAATACTTTGCCTGCTAATAGCATTGCATCATGGGAACAAATGGTTACAAAATTTCTAAATAAATATTTCCCAGTGCATAAAACCAATTCTATTCGCAGGGAAATTTCAGAGTTTACACAAAGAGAAGACGAGCAATTTTTCGAAACGTGGGAGCGATTCAATGGACTACTCTTGAAGTGTCCACATCATGGGTACGAGAAATGGCCAATACTTTTTGGAGGGATTATTGCCGAATGTACAAGAATGGCTAATGGCAACAAGTGGAGGAGAGCTAATGTCAAAAAGTGCATCAGAAATTTGGGAGTTTTTCCAGCGACAAGCGGACAATTCCCAACAACGAAGTCGATCACTCAGGAATACTAGAAGGATTAAAGGAGTGAATGAGGTTCAAATTGGCGAATCAACTTCGGGAATCAAAGAAGTCAAGGAGATGGTTGAAGGTCTTGCTCGACAAATAGCATCGTTATCGACTGCTAAATCAACAGAACCCCATGACCATGACTCATACTCAGATCAAGCCAATGCCATAGGTGTAATGAGAAAGCCATCTAATTACAACCCATACTCCAACACATATAACCCTGGATGGAGAGACCACCCCAATTTTTCATGGTCTCAAGGACTCCAACAGAATGGACCAGCAGCTCCAGCTCCACCAATGCAACAAAATCCTCAAGCCTCTCAGCCCCCATTTAGACCATTCAATCAGAACCAGAATTACTCTCAACCCAGACCATGGGAGGATGCATTCCAGAATTTCAAGAATGTTACTCACTCCACGATTGAGCAACAGAACCGCACCATTGATGGACTACGAAATGAGTTGAGAGTAGGCTTTAACTCACAAGCCCAATCAGTTTCAAGCCTCGAGAAGATGGTGGGACAACTTGCTTCTTCAGTTCAGACCTTGGCAATGACCGTTGAGAAAGGTAAATTTCCAAGTCAACCAGTGCCTAATCCTAAAGGAGTGCATGAAGCAAGTACCAGTTCACCACAGCAGCATGGAGAAGTCAAAGCAGTCATGACCTTGCGAAAAGGAAAAGAAGTCGACAACAAAGTGGAGATGCCGGTGACAAAAGAAAATCAAATTGTTCCTGTAAGTGTTGAGGACTCACCACCGGAGGAGAAAGAAGAAACCAACCCACGAGAATACGTTCCCAAAGCTCCATTTCCTCAGAGGTTAGCTAAAGGCAAAAAGGGAAAATCCACAGGTGAGATTCTTGAAATCTTCAAACAGGTAAGTGTTAACATCCCTTTACTTGATGCTATTAAACAAGTTCCATCTTATGCCAAGTTTCTTAAAGACCTTTGTACTAAAAAGAGAAATATGCATGTTCAAAAGAAGGCATTTTTAAGAAACGTTAGTTCTATACTCCAACATAAAATTCCTTTAAAATGCAAAGACCAGGCTCCCACTATCTCATGTAGCATGGAACCACACAATTGAGAATGCTTTGTTGGATTTAGGAGCTAGTGTAAATTTGTTGCCTTATTCGTATTTGTGAAACTTGGGTGGGAGAATTACACCCAACTTGGATCGGTCCACGAAAATACCTCGTGGTATTGTGGAGGACGTGCTTATCCGTAGACAAGTTTTATTTTCCTGTTGATTTCATTGTAATTGACACTCAACCAATACAGATTCGAAGCACATCCCCATTATTCTAGGCCGACCTTTCTTGGCAATGCGGATGCTCATATTCAATGTAGGATCGGAAATATGCGTTGTCCTTCAACATGACTATGGAGTGAATATCTTCAACATTGCCAAACAACCTCACGAGATGATGGAATTGTTGATGTGGATTTAATTGAAACAATAGTTGATAATACTTTTATTTCAAACCTTAGTGATGATCCTTTACAAACATGTTTAACTCACTTTGGTTTGGATTTTGATATTGATCGGTCGATGGTCAACGCCTTACTTGACTCAAAGACCATCCATGGACACTAATAAATGGAAGTCAAGAGTTGAACAACTAGCACCATAAAAGAAACTCATCCCATCATCGAATTACCACCAAAACTCGAGCTCAAACCATTGCCCAACACATTGGAATATGCATTTTTGGGAAGAAAGTACTCAGTAATCATTTCATCATCCCTCAACGAACAAAAAGGTAAGTTGTTGGATGTTTTAAAAGAGCATAAAGGAGCATTAGGATGGACCATACATAAAAGGTATAAACCTGCAGATTGCATGCATTACATTCACCTTGATGAAAATGCTAAATCTACTAGGAAATGCAACGTCGGTTAAATCCTAACATGAAAGAAGTTGTAATCAAGTCCTTGCTATTGGTATTATTTACCCAATTTCTGATAGTTCATGGGTCAGTCCTGTACAAGTTGTCCCCAAAAAGTCAGGAGTCACAGTAGTTACCAATGCTGATAATGAATTGATACCAACTAGAGTAACTACAGGATGGCGTGTATGCATTGATTATAGAAAGTTGAATTCTGTCACACGTAAAGACCATTTTCCTTTACCATTTATCGATCAAATGCTTGATAGATTAGCAGGCCATGAATTTTATTGCTTTCTAGATGGCTATTCAGGATACAATCAGATCCCCATAGCACCAAAAGATCAAGAGAAAACCACTTTCACTTGCCCTTTTGGCACTTTTGCATATAGGAGAATGCCATTTGGATTATGTAATGCACCTGCTACATTTCAACGATGCATGTTGAGCATTTTTTCTGATATGGTTGAACGATTCCTTGAAGTCTTTATGGATGATTTTTCTGTCTTTGGTGACTCGTTTGATCAATGTTTACGTCATCTAACACTAGTTATGCAGAGATGTATCGAGAAGAACTTGGTCTTAAATTGGGAGAAGTGCCATTTTATGGTAAAACAAGGTATTGTCCTCGGTCACATCATTTCGAGCAAAGGTATTGAGGTTGACAAAGCCAAGGTGGATCTCATTTCTAATCTTCCTCCACCCAAAACAGTCAGAGAAGTAAGATCTTTCCTTGGGCATGCTGGTTTCTATAGACGTTTCATTAAAGATTTTAGCAAAGTTTCTAGACCCTTATGCAATTTACTTGCTAAGGATGTACCTTTTATCTTTAATGATTCATGTCTTGTGGCTTTTGAAAAATTAAAGCAATTGTTGACATCATCACCCATCTTGAAATTAACAGTCAAAACTTAAGATTCAACATAATCTTAATGTAATGCACATTAAGAAAAACATATGCGATAGTATTGTTGTTACTTTGTTGAATATTGATAGAAAATTAAAGATAAATATAAAGCTAGGATGGATTTGTTTGATTTAAACATTAGGCCAGAGTTGCACTTAAATCCTTGTGGGACAAAGCTTGAAAAACCACATGCTTGTTATACACTCATTATGGATGAAAGAAGGGATTTTTATAGGTTTTTAAAATCTGTTAAATTTCTAGATGGTTATGCAACAAATATCTCTATGAATGTTAATTTCAAGGATGGTAAGATATCATAATCGAAAACTCATGATCATTGTGTTGTTACAACGATTTTTACCAGTAGGTATACGTCGGTATTAGCAAAATGATGTATGTATTCCATTAGTTGAGTTATCTCATTTTTTTCAACAAATGTGTTGCAAAACTTTATATGTAACTGATATGAATAAATTTGAGAAAGACATAGTTTTAACACTATGTAAGCTGGAAAAGATATATCATCCAGCAATCTTTGACATTATGGTCCATTTGGCTATTCACCTACCATTGGAGGCTAAAATTATTAGCCCTGTTGGATATCAATGGTTGTATTCAATTGAAAGATATTTAGGAAAATAAAAAAATGTGAGGAATAAAGCTCGGCTCGAAGGCTCTATTGCAGACGCCTCTATTGTAAATAAAGCATTGAATTTTTACTCAATGTAACTCCGAGGTATAGAAACAAGATTTAACCGAGTTGAGCGAAATAATAATGAGGTATATGGCCTAGTAGATGGAGGGTTTTTAGTATTTTCCCAAAAGGCTCATCTATTTGGGTCACGTCAGCTAATACAATTTTCACATGAAGATATCAGAAGGGCTCATTGGTATGTCATGAATAATTGTGAAGAACTACAACCATATTTAGAGTACGTAACATTAGCTTTCTTTACTTTTTATATATTGATTATCTTTTCTTCTTTTGAATAGATTTAAAAAAAATTGTATTATAAAAAGTACATGTCTGTATAGGGAACACATAAAGGAGTTAGAAAAAGAAAATTGTGTCAATATACATCAAAGACAAGAGCTGTTATTTCCTTCATGGTTTAAAAATCATGTAAGTCAATAAATTGCCTTACATTATACATTTTTAAATCTACAAGTACATTATTTTCTCTAGTTCAAAAATTTAATTATGTATCTAGATGACCGTATCACACAATGAAGGTTCTACATAAGCCATTGATCAACTTTACTCTTTGGCTTGTGGAACTAATTTTCAAGTAAATGTATATGCTGCTTGTATTGTTAACGGGGTATATTTTCATAATCAAAATCGTGATACTCGTCGATCATTTCAAAATAGTGGAGTGACTGTAGCAGGGGACAATGATGGCGAAGAAGTTATCTTTTATGGGGTTTTATATGATGTTGTTGAGTTAAATTACATGTCCAATAATTGAGTTATTTTATTCAAGTGCAAATGGTTTGATACAAATGCAAAAAAGAAAAGAATGCATCAAGATTACCACTTTACTTGCATTAATGCAAGCAAAATTTGGTTTGAGAATGACCCCTTTATACTAGCCATTCAGGGAAAACAAGTATTGTATGTCAAAGACTACAACTCTAGAAGAGATTAGAAGGTTGTTCAAAAGGTTCAACACAGAAACCTATAGGACATACTTGAGATAGATGACATTGAAGAAGAAGATGATAGTAATCCTATGTACCAAGAAGATGAATCCTTACAAAATGAATGGATTATAAATGAGGATGAGTTGGAGGTTAGGAATTTTCACATGAGTGATGTAAATCTAAAAGTGGTTGATGCTACTATAATTACGAGGATTGATAAACAAATATCAATTAATGATATTGATGATGTAAAGAGGATGAAACATTGAATGAATATTGCAATGACCAAGAAGATTCAGATAGAGAAGATTATGACAATGAATAAGCATTAACATGCATTTAGATATTACATTATGTAGATTGCCTTTTATTTTAAAACATTATATTTTAAATAACAATACTTTTTTTATTATGTTTATCTATTATAGTTATATTTTCATTTTTGGAACATCATTGTTAGTTATTAAAACAACTTACTAATTTTTTGAATTTTTTTAAATTTATAATGGATAAATCTAATGTTTTATATTACTAGGTTTGGATTATGGCTCTTGGTACCAAACGACATCGTTCAAATTCTCCTAAACAAAATGAGATGTTGTCAAGATCTTCCCACTTTAACTTATTCTTGTGAATCTAGAAATGGAGATGGTATATTGTCTAGCACTTAATACACTTTTTGTAGTTCATTTCTTGTTTCTTTTATATTAGTTTGTTATCTTATTTATTTCACCTGCACTCTTTATCATGGAATTATTGGTATTTTGATACTTGTTTGAAAAAATATTTTAATTTAGTTAATTTGGGTTTATAAAGCCAATGTTGAAGAAGAATGTTCGTGGAAATCGCGGGGACTTGGTTGTGAATGCATTTTGCATTTGTTTAAAAGCAAGTTGAATGTGGACTTTGAAGTTGAGGATGGAAGACCCACTGACACTTATTCATCTAGGTTATCCACTAAAATAGGCATTGTTGTGACGACTTTTGTACCATTAAAAATTGATCAATGGAGACAAGTACCTCTTGAGAAAAAGAAAGAGACGTTTGGTCGAGTGGCGATAAATCTCTTCTAACTTTTAAATTTAGTAAAGAATTAATTTTAGCTGTTCATTTACTATTTTAATTCCTTATTATGATCATAGACCAAATTTGACATCGACACCAACTAACCACATGTTATAAAATTCCTTAATGGTGCAATGCATGTAGATTCAAAGGTTTCAAGTACTTTTTGAAGAAAAAATTCACAGATTATTCTAATTTAGTCGAAGCATTACAAAATTAATCAAGAAGATTGTGATTACCTTTGTAAATGCTTTGACAGTGATCTATTTAAGGTATAAGGAAAAATATGTCATATATTTCATAATTTTTGGTAATTTCTAGTATATACACTACAAGAATTAAGGCCTTTAGCAACAAGTTTTTTAGCAACAAAATTGTCTTTGTTGCCTTTAGTGTGTTATAGCAACATAAAAAAAATATTTTGTTGCCAAATACTTAAGAAATAAATTAATATTTAATTAACATTTTTAGCGACAAATATTTTGTAGCTAAAGACATACATTAGCAAAGAATTAGCTTTTTGTTGCTAAACGTTTTAGCGCCAAACTAAATATTTTGGTGCCAAAACATTTAGTGACAGAATCTTCGTCACCAAATAGTTTTGTCATGAGAGAGTGACCAATAGCGACAAAAATAATTTGTTGCCAAATCTATGTAGTTAAAATTCTGAATTTAAAAATTTAACTTCTTGACTTTTTGTGACAAAATTTGTGTTTTGTTACTAAATGTGTATTTATAGTAACAAATTCTAATTTTGTCACTAAAAGTTAAAGATTAAAGATCTAAATCATTTTATTTTCATCAAAATTTTTGATTTTTTGAGACAAAAGATAAAGTTTGTCACGAATGTATACTTTTAGCAACATATGTAGAATTTTGTCACTAAACAAATTGAAAATTTTTAAAGTAAAAGGTGGGTGGTTTTCTGCCAAAATAAGTTTTGTCGCTAAAAACTCCATCTCTCTATTTATATCTCATACACTTTATTTCTTTTACTCTTTTATTCTTTCATTCTCTAACTTTTATTCTAAATTCTCTCATCTATAAGTTTCTTTAACTTTCATTCCCTCATCTCTAATGTATAATTCTCATTCTTTCATTCTCTAACTCAATCTCTATCTTCTTATCTCTTCTATTTTTCTTCAATATGGAGTAATTTTTTTATTTTTTATTTACCTTTTTTTTATTACAATATTACATGATTATTACATTTACAAGTTAACTAATTATTGTTTGTTTTTTTTTTGTAGGAAATATTGAAGTTCAATCACACCACAAGATGAAGAAAATCAATAAAGTTATATTCATTTGTAATTTTAAAAAATAGATATTAATCTTGTAATAATTTTTATGTATTTGTCATCAATAATAATAATTCTTTTGAATTAATTAATTTCTTTTTTCTTATAATGGTATTAATTATCATTGTATTTAATTTAAAAAGTTTTGATATAATAATCTTGTTGAAAAAAATTTATTTCTACACAATTGTTTTGTAGTAAAATTATTTATTCTATTTATTAGCAACAAAATAATATTGTTGTAAAAAACATTTAGTGCAAGAGTAACAAAAGAGTTTTTTTGCAAAACAATTTCGTAAACTATCTGGACACTTTTTTATTACGAACCTATTTTGTTGCAAAAAGATGTTTAAGGCAATAAAACTTTTGTTTTGTTGCTGAATATAGAGCACGACAGTGCTAGGCCGACAACCTTAACGACAAACGTATTTTTGTTGCAACAATCTAAGGCAACAAAACTTATACCTTGAGCAACAAACCCTTGTTGTTGCAAAAGGTCATTATTGTTGTAAAGATATTTTCTATTCTAATTATAGCAACGATCCAAAATTTATGTGGAAAATCGCAAAAAACTAAAATATGGCCATCGAGGTAGATCCAAGCCTTTTGTACAACATCAAAAGTAAATAGTATATTAAATATTTTATAAATTTTATTTTTTGAATGAATTATAATTGAAGTAAATAATTTCTTTTTAATATTGTATTTTATAGGCTAAAAGACTTGGACACACTCTAGGACCAATTTCTTTGTTTCATGACACCCATTGGAGTGTAGGTAAAAGTTGGAGCAATGATGAAGCTAGAGAAAGATATGTAAGTTTATTCATTGCACTTATCCAGCATAGATTAATTAATAATCTTAATTTAGATGTGATTTCTATATTTAATCACTTCATGAAAATTTATGTCAGCTTCTTGTTAAAGAAATGAATCAAATTTTTTTTATTATTAATCTTTGTTAAGCAATTTGGGATTATTTTATATGCTTGTACTTAATGTATTGGCTTTTTCTTATTATATCTGACTCGTGCTTGTTATTACAATGCTTGGAATTGTTGTTTATAATGTTGGAAAAAATGATGGATTTTGGTTAGCCAATGAATATGGTGATTTAAATATAGCTATAGTGGTGATAATTATAAGAAATTTGTATATTGTATTAGAGAATTTTATAGCTAAAAGATCAATCCTTGGTCGACCCGTGTCTATTATTCCAATGCTTGGTATTATATTAATGTGGTTAAAATTTTTCATTTTATTGTCTACATTGGTAAAGAAAATGAAAAATTTTGGTTGGCCAATGAATAGAGATTTGAATATAGCTACAGTAGCTATAATTATAAGAAATGTGTATTTTGCAGGAGAAAATGTTAGTTGCCAGAACGGTCATTGGCTGAAGGATCTAAATCAAGATTTGAGGCAGAAATTTGTGAAGAAGTTCTTAGTAGGAGTTCAGGATATGTTAAAGTTCCTGGATTTGGTCCACTTCCTCAGACACATGCTTCATTCAAACACAAACAAACTACTACTAAGCTACAACAGAAGCTTTAAAGTCAAAATGAAGAGATCGATAGTCAATGCACACAACTTTAAAGTCAAAATGAAAAAATGCAAAGTCTGAGTGAAGAAATTAAATGACTGCAAGAATAAAATGTGCAAATCATAGAGATTTTAAAGAAGCTGCCACTAGCTGGTGTGAACTTTTCATATATTTCTACTCCAACTCTATGAGCTTTTACGAATAGATCTTTTTAAGCTTTTTATCTAAAAGAATGATTTTATATTACTACAACTTCTAACCAGTAGACATTTTAAAATGTTGAACTTTTTATTATGTTATTAAATCTTCGAGATTTATCAATTTTTTATTTACTATATGATTTAGTTATTGTCATTAGATGACTACAAATAATTAGTGATCTTATGTTGGCCGATGCTCTTTTAATTAAATTATGGACAACGATGCATCATTTCAATGACCAATACAATTGGTCTCAATTTAGATGAGCAAATAAAAATTTTAATGCACTAAATATATAGTCACTAAACAATATCATTAGCGACTAAGATAATTAGTCACTCAAACAAATATTCATTGACCAAGAGAAACAGTCACTCATACATATATTCATCGACTACAAACATTGGACACTAAAAAATATGTTCGTCGACCACAATAATTAGCCACATAAGAACATGGCTTTCGACCATATAAAATAGTAATGCAAACAATTCATTCGTGACTAAAACTAATGGTTATGAAATAAAACCTTTGGTGTCCAATTTATGCCCTTCTAGGAGACCAAAGCAGACTAATTTCATTGACTTGAATGACTATTGCAATAGCTGTAAAAAATTGCCTTTGGTGACTTGTATAATTAGTCACATACTCAAAGGTTCTGTGGCTAACTTCGCATCCTTCTAATCAACTAAAGGTGACTCATTTAATTATCATCTATGACTAATATAATAGTCATTTACAATTGTATTGAGTGACTAAGGTAGTTTAGTCATAAAAGCATTCCTTAATTGACATTCCATGTCTATTGTGCGACTAAAAATAAATAGTTGTAGAATCATTTTGTGATTGTTTGGATAAGTTTTAAAGACAAAATTTATAGTCACCAAAACACAATTTGCTTATAGTGCTGGTCCTAGGGTTGGCAAAAGTCTAGGTCGGGTTTAGGTTTGGGGCTACCCGGGACCTACCCGCATGACACACATTGCTACCCGAACTTGGACCGTGCCCGGATTTTTTCTATGCGGGCCGGGCATATGCCTGGCACTATCGGGGCACGAGCTTTTTTCTGAGTTTTCTCTGCCTGCATTTTCCAAGCACTGGGTAGAGGCATCCCTCCTGGGCTCCTTATGCTTCAAGCCTTCAACTTCAAGTCTTCAAGCATACATAAAAGTTTACTTTTAACTAACAAACCCGCAACATTGTCCAAAACCAAAACAATTATTTCAAGTAAATTCATTCAATCTTATAGAATTATTAAAATTAAAAAGGGAAAAAAATTATGTAATAAATTGTTACAACATCCTAACTATTTCAATCTACTTTATAAATTTTAAGTAAATAACAAATAAAAATTATTTCAATCTATTATCTACTATCTAAATTCATTCAATTTCTAAACTAAATTCATTCAATCCCTATAAAAAATTTAAATTCAACATGACAATAATCACCAAATAAATCTAAATAAATGTAGCATACGAACACCCAACATATTACATAATACATATCATAACTCCAATATCAATAACCAACATAACATATAAAAATCCCAAAATATCAAACACAAATAATTCATAAAAGAGTCTAAAATTCAATACTGTCACATATGTAAATAATAACTTCATGTCAAGCAGCTCAACGATTGTGCCCCATCATCATCATCATCTGAAATTACCTCCTCCCCAACAAAAATCTCATTTTTCGGAACTCCACCTAATAACAAAAATAACATATTAAGATTTAAAAGCATTTTGACCAAATAAATAATACTATGACATAATTGAAATAACTTTATAACTCGAGAAGAAGCCCAAATCCAGATTTGAGCACACATTAAGGATTCCAAAGTGTTAGGATGAAGTTTACTATGATGCGAACTCAAAAATATGCCCCCGGTACTAAAAGCTGACTCAGAGGCAACAGTGGATACAGGAATGGTTAAGATATCCTTAGCCAACTCACCTAAAATAGGATATTGGCATGTGTGCATCTTCCAAAAAGCTAAAATATCAAAGTTCGGAGTAGTATCCAACAATTCATCATCTAAATACATATCCAACTCCGACTTAGTCACCTTAACATGCTTATTTCGACTTCGAAATGTTTCAAACTCATCTACATCACAAAACTTATTCGGATTCAAAGAAGATTCCAAAGGAACATCTTCCAACCCAACATCCTGCTTATCACTCAAAACCATATCTTTCATTTCAAATTCTTTCACTAAATCATGACAAAGCTTATGTGCACACTCAATATGCTCATCCGATGTATCACTATAGATCTTTGGGAAATAAAAATTAATCAACATCTTATATCTTGGGTCAAGTACTACAGCCACAACTAACATCGAATGAATTTCATTCCAATATTTTTTAAATTTATCAGTCATAATCTAATAGCAAGATTATTGGAAGTGTGCCACCCATTAATTGACATTTTCATTTTACATATAAACGGAAAGAACAAATTAGCAGTATGGTATCTTGTACCCAAAAACATCTCCGTTAACATGTAAAACGATTTCAAATGCTCCACCATTGTGGCTGCCAAATCCCACTCACTGTCACTAGGCAAGCTCTTATATTGAGGCTCACGCTGTTGTAACCAAGAAAAAACACTTCTATACATCAATGCTACATCAAGCATGGCATAAGTAGAATTCCAACGAGTTGGACAGTCTAATTTCAATTTTTTTTTACAATTAATTTTCAATTGCCTAGCAGCTAGCTCAAAAGTTTCAAACCGTTTTGGTGTTTGTGTCCAATAACTCACACTCTCCCTAATCTTTCCAACCCTGTTTTCTATAACTTTCAACCCATCTCGCATAACCAAGTTCAATATATGAGCAGTACATCTCATATGAAAAAATTTACCATTGGAAATTAAGGTACCAGGATCTAACCTTGATAACAATTTCTCCACCATTGCATCATTAGCGGTACAATTATCCAAGGTTATTGAGGACAACTTTCTATCCACGTTCCAATCCAGCAGACATTGTACCAACTCATTAGAAAGGGCTTCAGTGGTATGGGGGCTCGGAACATAAATAAACCTAATAAATATTCAAGTGATAGCATTAAATACACAAACTTAAAATATTATAACAATTTAAACTTGAAAAGAAATCAAATATAAGTAATAAAAAATTGAAAGAGAAATTAAGCAACTAAAAAGTTATAGACAAATTACCTTAAAATTCGACTATGCAATTTCCAGGAGTTGTCAATGAAATGTGCTATGACAACTATGTATCCCTTTTTCTGGTTACTTGATGTCCATAAATCCGTAGTAATAGCCACTCTACCACGATTTTTCTCTGACAAATGCAAAGTCTTAACCTTCTCAATTTGATACAGTTTCAAAATCTCATTCTTCAAAGTATTTCTACTCATTGGCTTAACCACGGGGTTGGCATGTGCTATCATTTCTCTAAAGCCTTTATATTCCAAAAATCTAAGTGGAAGCTCATGCATTACCACCATTCTTGCAATCAAACTCCGTAAAACATTTGGATCGAAACTGTCAAAGCCAATGTCACAACTCCCATCCTCTCTTTTGAGCACTTTGAGACTTCCTTGAAGTGGTTCCTCTATTTTCAGTTGATTCTTTGTAAAACAAGTTCTCACGTGTCTGTTCAAGCTCGTGGCCCTGATATGTATTTGGCTTCTAAAATTGTATTACAGTGCATGCACTTTGCCTTTTTTTCTCCATTAATAGTTACTTTTGTAAAGTGATCCCAAGCCTTAGAGACTTTCTTTCCCTTTTTATCTTTAACAGTTGACAATGAAATTTCATCAACCTCATTATCATTACTATCTTCAACATTACGGGATAAATTTGGAGCACTTGATGAATTAATTTCTATATTATTTGACTGTGACATCGCACTGTTGTTTATTATAAAAAATAATGAATTATTATAAATAATCATACAAATTACATAGTTATAATATTATGTAACAAAATTAAATTAAAAGCAACCTAAATGCTAAAATTAGCTCCTATTAATAAAAAAATTATCATACAAATTACATAATTATGAATATTATGCAACAAATTAAGTTAAAGCAACCTAAATCTAAATTCAGCTCCTATTAATAAAAAATAATCATAAAAATTACATAATTACAAATATTATGTAACAAATTAACTTAAAAGTAACATAAACACTAAATTCAACTCCTATTAATAAAAAATTATCATTATATCATACAAAATTACATAATTATAAATATTAAGTAATTGATTTAAACTGTTAAAGCAACCTATAATCTAAATTCAGCTCCCATTAATTAAAAATAATCATACAGCCATAGCATCCAAGAAAAACATTAAGCATATATATATAACACCTAACAACAATAATGTCAATTACTCAATTTCATCATTTTCTTTGAAAAAACAGCCAAAAAAATAGATAATGCCTCGTGGTTCGTGGTTGTGATGGCAGAGTTGCAGATGATAAGGCGACAAAATAATAGAGTGAGACCAACTATGATGGCTGATGTTGTCACGCGGTGGCTGCCACTGAGAAGATGACCAAACGGTGGAGAACTCTATGACGGCTGTGCTCTGTGGGAAATGAAAAGAGTTTACCCGGACCGCATACGTCGGGTCTGGGCCGGATCCAGTCCGGGTGGGCTTTTTTGCCACCTCTAGCTGGTCCGATCCAAACCTTTTATTTTTTGGATCGAGTCAGTTGGGTCAGATCGAATTGGATTAGATATTTTGTCCAGCCCTACTTAGTGCTATTTTTAAAATTTTGGAAAAGGACCTATTTGATAATTGTTCATATTTATATAAAAAAAAATGAATCATAGATCGTATGCAAAAACTTTATAAGTTGGCCTGAGCAAAAGCAGTAGATTGATTCTAAAGATCAGCACACTGATTTGTTATAATTAAATTGACCAGGGAGTAATCAGCTAACTGGTTTACTCTAAGCAATTAATCAGTTTGTTTGAATCCTTCAATGGTAAATACACGTATCAACAAAGCAGTGAACAGGTTTGTTAGAGTGGTAAATTAATTTTGCGCAAATTTGGGTTTTATGTTCCTAACTGCTAGTTTATGAAATTTCTATATAAACCCAACTCCAAATCTTGATATTTTTAAATATTTTTGAGTTTTTATTTGCTTATCCATATATATTCATGCATATCTGAGCTATCACTTTCTTATATATTCTTGTGAGGAACACAATTTTTGTGAACTTCATTTCAATCTTTTAATTGAGTGATTGTAAAAAATGAAAAACACTTGTGTGAAAAGATGTGAGATGTACACATCAAATTTGTGAAGGTTTATTGACACTTTTGAAGTCAATTACACTCTTTTTTTAGTCCTTTAGATATAAGACTCTGTGTTAGTAGAATCCCAAATCTTGGATTGCTTTGAGGGGCAGATGTAGGCTTGCTTGCCGAATCACTAAAAAATTATTGTGTTATTTTCTCTACTCTTATTTCTTTAATTTACTTGTTATGTTTGTTGTTGTATTGTGATAGCTGGTGTTACAGATTGTGGTTCTTATTGTTGGGAAAAATTTTTAAATCATGTTTCACTACTTCTTGGGTTGTTTAGAATTTCAGATTGATTGTTTTCCCCCCACTCCCGCAAGAGAATGCTTGACAGCTTTTTTTTTTTTTTGGGGAGAGTATAATTGGTTTGTGTAACATTAAAATTTTAAAACATAGGATATCTTATAGTTTTAAAATCTTTTTAGTTGAAAATATTAAGGAACTCAATATTTTTACATTTAGTTATTCAAAAGGAGAAAAATATGTATATTTAAATCTATTTAAATTTAAAAAAATAAAATATTGTCACTTCCTTTATCACCTCATCATTCTCATTTTGATGGTAATAAAGGGGAATTTATATAGGGGAATATCTTTTGCTAATTACAAATGGTGAGATGCCCCGCCTTAACGAGTTTTTCAAAGACTATTGAGACTTGCCCAAGTGTGCCGGTTTTCCTAGTTGAACTTGCAGCCTCTTCTTTTGTACTCCTTTTGACCTTTCTCAATAAATCTTCCGAATTCGTATTAAAATTTTAAAAAAAAAGTATTAAAAGGTGAATTTCAATCACACTAGGCTTCAGCATTATATATATCCAGGCCCAATCATATTGTCCACAAATTTTCACAAAGGGGCTTCTTCTCACTCTCCAAATATGAGGGTTTGTTTGGGCCCATTTGTTAAAGATGGTTTCCAACCTCTGAACCAAACAGCTCCAACTCGGACCAAACAAAGCGGGACCGTATTATTACATGGCAGCTGTTCATTGGCCAGACGATTACCGAACACGTGGAAAGACATCGGTCCGAACTCCACGTGTAAATTATCAATTGGTCTAGCGACGTGTACTTTTACATGAAATCTAATTACACACCAAACATACTTAACATTAACCAGCCTCGATCGGATATTATAAAAACTCCTAAATTTATGAAACTCGATGCTATCAATCAAATTTAATCCTTTTCGTCTTCATCGTTCTCTCTCTCCGTTTCAATTTTTCAAATCGGAAATTATCGTTTCACGAACGTACGACATGTCTTACGTTTTGTAACTTCTAGATAATTAATAGTGACAATGAATCTCTTGAGTTTGTTTCCTGTAATGGACGCTGTGGCGTGGAGAGGGCTTGTTTATACATTGTTTATTCTTCACTTTGTGTTCGCTTGTCAGCTCCTTTTGTTACAGCCTCTTGTTTCCGCTTTTGGTAATTTTTTTGTTTTTAACTCCGACTTCAATTTTTTTTTTCAATTTACTTTTCAAAATTAAAGCATTGTTTATTTCCTTATGGAATTAATTTGGTTGAAATTGGAATTACTTGCTTTGATCTATTGTTGCTGTGTAAAATTTTTGTTTACTGATTAGAATCTATTGGGTGTTAGTAGTAATTTGAGTGTCAATTTGGCTTTATATATATATATATATATATTTTGGTATGGTTAGATTTAGTTGAAGATCCTAAACTTTGAGAAAATGTATAAAAATAAATAAATATTCTAGGTTTAGGGTGAATGCTAGTTAATGTTGTTAGTGGGAGTAGATTTTCAAGCTAGACTCAGTATATTCTTGTGCTGTATTATAAATGTACCTAGCTAGAGTCTAGACCCCCAGGTTGTAATTTATCAGTAGATTTTAACCATCTAAAAAAAAAAGTTATGGTAATAAACATTTCTAGTGTTTCCTAATTTGTATATGTGCATGATGTTAAGGCTATTTTGTGTTTTAAAGAAATGTGTAATTGGGTTCATTCAGCTTATATTTCTTTGTGCTCAAATCTGTGCAAAGAAACAACAATTGGTGTTTTGGCATATTTGTGAAATTTGAGCTTCTTTGTAGGTTAAAAATATTGGGTTTCTGAGAGTTGGATGTTATCGATTTGAATGTATTTGGTAGCTGGTTGGTTGCCTCCTTTTGTGGTACTTAGTCCGTTGAAGTTTTACGTTGCATATCTTATGTGGTTTACTTGGATTTTGTAGATGGAAAACCTAGTAATGCAGCTGAGTTGTTCGAGAGAGTTTCAAAAAGTATAAAGATGAAACATTACAGCGAGGCACTTGATGATCTCAATACTGCTATAGAGGCTGATCCTACTCTTTCTGAAGCCTATTTTCATCGTGGATCTGTTCTTCGCCAGTTGTGCAGGTTGTTTAGTAGTGAACATATATATATCCTTTCTATATTTTAATATTTCATTTTTCACATGCCGATCAAGAGTAACTAAAGATTGTGAACTTTTTGAAAGTTTTTGAGGCATTGATGATCAGTTAAGTCCATCTTCTCTTGATTGTACTTTGTAGGAATCCCAATTCTCTGTCACACCCTTATTGTCCCTTGCAATTGACAAATGTCCCTTCTTTATCTTTTCGTTCACATGAATGTTTGTAAACTATGCCTGTGATCATTATGATCCATGCCAAGCAGATTGATGCTACTCCAGCATACATGAACTCAGAGCTTTAAATTGTCTTTGTAGGAGCATGATTTTGTTTTTTGAGATTGGAAACAGAGCATGATGTTGGCCTATACATGTCTGAACTATGTTGATTAGAAAAGAATGGAACTAGGGAACTAGTACATGCCTAACAATCAGTATTGTTGAAGTTGGTTTCTCTAAAGTTGTAAGGACCAAAATGGCCTTTAGTTGTTCCTCTGACCCCAGCGATGAGTCTAATTCTAATCATATTCGTTGATCTAATTGGAAATGGACGGTCATAGAAAGGAAATATGTATCATGTACAAATCATTTGAATATTAGAAAAGCCTGTGGAACATCCCTCTCTTTCCCTCGTTCCTCCAACTTCTGATTGGAAACTTATATGATTCAGGTGCTTTTTCGATGTAGATATGAGGAATCTGAGAAGAACTACAGAAAGTTTCTGGAGTTAAAGCCAGGGAACTCAGTTGCAGAAAAAGAGCTCTCTCAGTTGCTACAGGCTCAGAGCACTTTCGATTCAGCTTTGAAGCTCTATGATTCAGGAGAATATACAAAACCCTTGGAATACATTGATAAAGTTGTACTTGTTTTTTCTCCCGCTTGTTCAAAGGTATCATATCCTTGTATGTGTTAACAAATTATTCTTAGA
This sequence comes from Citrus mangshanensis, assembly GCA_030449895.1. NCBI lineage: Eukaryota > Viridiplantae > Streptophyta > Magnoliopsida > Sapindales > Rutaceae > Citrus > Citrus mangshanensis. The sequence continues at coordinate 5,870,238 of JASUUJ010000280.1, read as the reverse complement.
TACATTTATGTTTGTTGTAATAGTTATTATTCCAGCATCTTTTGGTAGATCCCCAGGTTTGGGATAAGTCGGAAAAGTTGAGCACTTGGAACGCTACTAATTTGATGCATGTTGCAGGCCAAACTCCTGAAAGTGAAGTTATTATTAGCAGCCAAAGATTATGCTAGTGCCATTTCTGAAACTGGATTTCTGCTCAAAGAAGACGAGAATAATCTAGAGGCCTTGCTGCTCCGAGGCCGTGCCTACTACTATTTAGCAGATCATGACGTGGCTCAAAGGTTGTTCGAGCTTATCATATTCTCAATTTAATCTGTTTACAATTATAACTTTTTACTCATAAAAAATAGGTTCTATTCAGGCATTTCCAGAAAGGTCTTCGCCTGGATCCCGAGCACGGTGAGCTGAAGAAAGCCTATTTTGCATTGAAAAATTTACTCAAGAAGACAAAAAGTGTAAGGCCACCAATAAATTCTTTGGTATTTTTTTTTTTTTTTTGGTTCTGTCATCTTTTCATTGAACTTTTCTGGGGCTTTAATGAAGTGGAACTACGCTTGGTGTTTTTCTCTTCTGTGATCTTATTTAGGACTTAATATGGCAATTAACATGTGTGTATCATATATAATGTCTGATTACTTTACCTGAACTTGATTGTGTTTTATACAGGCAGAAGATAATGTAAGTAAGGGTAAGCTGCGGGTGGCAGTGGAGGACTTTAAGGCAGCTCTTGCACTGGACCCTAATCATACTGCACATAATGTGCATCTTTATCTTGGTTTGTGTAAGGTCTTGGTCAAGCTTGGCAGGGGTAAAGATGCTTTAAGTAGTTGCACTGAGGCACTTAACATTAATGAGGAGCTTATTGAAGCTTTAGTTCAGGTTTGTTGTGTCAATACATGAATTCTACTTATATTGCTTTGCCTTCCATCAGGACAAGGCCAATTTGTTTGGCTCCTTTTTCATATGACCGTGTTCATGTTCTTCCTTCTTGACATTTTCAGAGGGGTGAAGCTAAACTTTTAACTGAGGACTGGGAAGGAGCTGTTGAGGACTTGAAATCAGCTGCTCAACAGTCACCTCAGGTTAGTCATAGTATAGTTTCATAAATTATTTGCCTGAAGATTACATTATGCTCCAAAAGAAATCATAGGATGCCAGTATAGTTCCCCAATCAGTAAACTTTGGCACATGTCAAGTCTTGTAACTTTACATTTATCCTTCTCAATTAGTTATTGATTAGATCACTTTTGAATACCTTATTGTCAGTATGCCAGTGAAGATCTTGAAGTCTTGTTAATAGGTGAATGCTGTTGACATTCTTGTAAACATGCCTAGTTTAGAGCTTATTGTTTATTATGTTAAAGCATTTGAGTGTTATTTATAGAAATTTTTACCTATATCTGTATTTGTAAGACTTAAAATTTGCTATATCTGCAGGATATGAATATCCGAGAAGCATTGATGAGGGCCGAGAAAGCTTTGAAGATGAGCAAACGCAAGGACTGGTACAAGATTTTGGGAGTTTCCAAGACTGCATCAATATCAGAGATCAAGCGTGCCTACAAGAAGCTTGCTCTCCAGTGGCACCCAGATAAGAATGTCGATAATAGAGAAGAGGCAGAGAACAAATTCCGTGAAATTGCTGCAGCATATGAGGTTTGACTCTGGAACTAATTTATTTTTAACTTGAAACACTTTTTTTTCTCATGTTCTGCTTTTGATGTCATATTTCTAATCAGCACTTGTATTGCCCCTTACAGGTTCTCGGAGATGATGATAAGCGTGCAAGATATGATAGAGGGGAGGATATTGAGGAGACGGGAATGGGTGGAGATGGTTTCAACTTTGGTGGTGGGGGACAGCAGTTCACTTTTCATTTTGAAGGAGGCTTTCCTGGTGGTTTTGGAGGTGGTGGTGGCTTTCCTGGTGGCTTTGGATTTAATTTTTGATTTCAGTGAAGCAAGGTTTATTCATTCACGAAAACTTACAAGAGCAGAGTTGTTTCCATCAGCCAGGAGTGTACCAATTTGACTAATGCTGACTGGTAAATGGTGGTATATAGTTTAGGCCATCAAAGGAGGGCTTGTTTATGGAAAACTCTCTATCTTTGCAAAGTTTTGCTCCGTTGATATCTTAATTCCTGGATTTTCTTTAGTTGATTTAAGGAATTGTTAGCCCTTTTCAGTTAGTTATATATATTGCATGTACTCCCTTAGTTATCAATATGCTTGGACCCCAACTGACCAAAAATTCCATTCAAATTGTTTGAATTCTTCAACATAAAGAATAAAGTTATCCTGATTTTTACTATGACGAAGTTAAATGGTTGCATATACAGTATTATCATTTGCAAGTAACTACCTCTGTGTGTGCCTGCGATCGCAAACTTAACAGATTTAGCAAATAAAAGGTTATATCAGATCAAAATGGTGAAACTAGTAAATTGGCCAGGATTTTTCCAGCGGCAACTGTAATTTTTTTTCCCCCTTTAATATGCTGAAGAGTTGGATTTTGGTTACTTGCAGCAGAACTTGTTTCTGGGTTCGTTAGACTTTAATTTATGTTCATACGGGATTTCGTCAGTATCGCCTCACCTTGTAACCATCAACTGTTAAGACCAAAGAAGCTAATTCATAAAAACATGGAATTATTGAATTAGAAGACTGGGGGAAGAAAAGGATGGGAAGTCTTTTTCTCTTGAGATGGGAAGTCTTTTTCTCTTGACTAACTTCTGATGATGATTCAATTATTTGAAAGAATAAAGATTTCCATCCAAACTTTAAACAGAATAATACAAAGATCTGATCATCAACAAATACAAAATATCAGCATCAACCAAAATACCAAACAAAATCTTTAGCATCCCAGAAACATAACTATAACAAAGAAACAGCCGCAAAGGCTGAAATTGCAGAGGATGCCATTGTGAGTGCAAGATGGTTCAAACCCAAGGCTCCAGAAGTATCAACTGAGGCGTCAGTGGAAGACCCTTTTGGAGTTGCAGCAACTGGGACATCCTTTTCTGGCGTCGAAGGTGCTGGAGCTGGTGCTTGTGATCCGAAAAGGTCCAGTGGAAGTAGCACCTGATCAACCTGATACACAGCTAAATTGCTTCCACTAAATACAGTGTTAGCCACTGTTGCTTCGTTAACCCCAGTTGTTAAGTTCACTTGATTCCCTGAGGTTGTGACATTAAGCGGGAACTCACCATCATTGCTATTTCCAGCCTGAGTACGCAGAGGATTGCTAGCAGTTTGGAATTGTGATGTGGACATTGAAGTAGGGAGAATATGGAACTGCACAAGCTGGACCTTTTGCTGATCACTTAGTGAGTTGATTGTGCCTGATTTTAGATTAGCAAAAGCATTATCTGTTGGTGCAAATACTGTAAGGCCCTGGTTTGAGTTATTGAGCTGTGTGTTAATTTGGTCATCTTGCTGGGCGTTTTTGAGCAGGCGAATGAAGGAAGTAAATTGGCCACCCTTTTCAAGGATTGCAGTGATGTTTGGCGGGCCTGATGGTGCTGCAGCAGGCACTTGAGCAGAAGTTTTTATGCAATGAAGAAGGGAAACAAGAAGAAGAAAGAACATGAAGCAAAATGGCTTTGTCATTTTGTTAGCACGCTGCTTTTATTAAGACTGTAGCCTGGACTATTCTTTTCAGCTGGTGATGAAGAGGAGCATTCAAGGTAGCATATATATTGACTGAAATCAGATGGAAAAGATTGTAAAAGTTTGGTGAAATGGTCCTATTTATGGTGGGGAGGAACTCTCAGTATGGGTATCTTTCTTTGCAAGGAAGATAAATCAAAAAAGAGAAAGAAAGATTGTATTCCAAGGCAGGGAAGTAACAGCCAAACAATGCAGTTGATTAATGAAGGTTGTCATGTGGCATATGCTTTTGCTTGTTTCTGGGGACAGCTTAATTTAAGATGAAAACTTTAAGTTCAAGTTGTGAATAGGAGTACCGGTCTATAATTATAATTATGACGACCATGATGTGGACCAATGCTTTGCTGGTCTCTAATTTTCGATACATCAAACAAAGCTTCAAACTAATTATGACCCAGCACTTTTTATTAAAAGCAATTCTTGTGAGAACGATTCCATAATGAGCAGAAAATAGATGGATCTTCGGCTCATAAGAGTATGTGGATCTACGGTGTCATTATGAATAGTTCGTGACTATAAAGTTAAGCCATTCTCGTAATAATAATATTACTACTCTTTATACAATTTTATTATTACTACAATTAGAAGTTCAGGGGGACTAATATTGATCAGCACTATAATAATGAGAGCAAATTGAAAATTGGTTATGAAATCAACGGAAGCTACTCCAAATAAATAAGAAATTTATGCTTAATACATATACCACCATAGGTTCTTCCCACAAGTTGGATAAGGGTTGCGAGAGTGCTCATTTCATAAAAATGGACAATTTTATCTTCAGATTTCATCTCCTCACCTCTATTCCTACCATTTCATGGGTTTATTATTGGATTACTCGCTTTATTTAGAAGGCTAGTCATTTTAGTTAGAAATCTGAATATTTTAAACTCACTTCTAACAAGTAGTATTAGAGTCGTATCTTTATAGTTCGGATGTGGTGGACTCAATGTCAAACAAATTAGGTGGGACCAGTGTGGCTCTCTAACGGTAGGGATTTCTTAGGGTAGGGATTGTTGAGTAGTTAAGTTGTCTTGTATTGCTTAAAAAAATGATGATACATGCGCGATGCGCCTAAATATTGGATGAGTCACCCTATCTGAAGAGTAATGATATTTGATTTCCTCAAATTATCTCACCAACCCTCACATGTTAATTTATCTTATTAGTTTTTAGAGTTATCCTTATTAAAGACAAAAATATTTTATTTTATTTTTTTTCTCATTCTTCTGCACCCCCTACCTCTATCTCTAGTATAACCATTAGTTTGCTACTTCATCAACAACAAGTTCATCATCACCACCACCATCACTACTACCACCTATCTTCTTCATCATCAATTCATCACCTCCATCAACATATGATGAGTTTCAATGTTAGGTTTTCTTAAAGTTTATGAACAAGTGGTGGGTTTTGTTGTTATTGACAATATTAGTTTTGATTTTGTGTGATAATCTATTATTTTATTTTATTTCAATTTGGGATTTGATTAGGAGTTAATAGTTGATTCAAATTGTGGTTCAATTAAAAAGTGAGAAAGAAGTGAGAGATGAGAAGTTGATCTATTGAGAGCTTGAGAGAACACTTTTGTATAGAAGATGTAAAGCAGATAATGGGTATTCTAGAGAAAGAATTTGAAAAAAAAGGATCATAATTGAATTACTGAAAAAAATCGAATAAGTTTTGAATCAAATGAATTTAGTGTAATTTTTCTATTTTAATTAAAAAGAAAAGAAAATTTAAAATGACTTTGCATCTTTAGACCCATCTACATATTTAGACTGGATAAAATTAAATATAAGTATCAAGGGAAATTCACTTTGACTTTGAAGTGGCTACTACTTCTTAGATACACGCGTTGCGAAATTTTACAATTGAATCAGTTTCGAAAAGACTTATGGCCGGGGATGTTTCAATTGGTAATGCTGCTTCAATAAAAGGATGGCAAAACAATGGGCTGGGCCTGATTTGGCAACGCCTAGATCAGGCCTAGGCATGTTATTTGAACACCCAATATAGGTCTAAAAAATCTGGATTTTATGATATATTAACTTCAAATTTTTATTTTAGTAAAATTAGGCTATAGACTTTAATGTTTAAAATTTTTAATATATGTAATAAATTATATAAAATAATTTATATTTTTAATACATTTTTTATAAAATTTGAGATTTCAAGCTAGACCTAACTTATCAAGTGACGTCTAAGTCTGGTCCTACCTCATTCTCAAATTAGATTTGAGTTGGGCATGTATTTTTGACATCCTACTCTAATAACCAAGCACGAGACCGATGTTGCATGAACAAAGAAGAAAGAAATATTTATTTTTTAATTATATTTTAGTTTTTAATAAGAGAATTATGAAATAAATAATAAAATTAAAAAATAGAGGTAATGAGATAAATTGAGTGATCAAATATATTCAATTATATCTAAAAGACTAGTTGAAAACCTGGATAAACTAGGCCCCCGCCTGACAAGCTGAAGTGGTTCCAAAGTCCAAATGGAAGGTAAGGAGATTGATTATGTTGACGATTTTGCTCATCTCTTGAAGCCATGATAATTATAGCCTTGTGGTCAGTGGAGAGTTAATCTGAGGAGCTGCCATGGCATCATTATCTGTATGAAGCTGGATTTGGGCTTCTCATAAGAACAAAAGTAGAGCTTTTAACGCCCCTTTAAATCTTGATAACACCCCTTTGAGTTTTATTCCTAAAATACTCTCAATTTAATTTATGAGAGATAGATTAAAAACACATATATTAAACTTAACCATCTTTCTATGTATTTTCACTAAAAAAAAAATTTATATTTTTATTTATAAAGTACATGCAAAGATTAAAATATTAAAATATTTTTCTTATTACATGATTTTTATCTCCACAAATCTAAACTCTTATAATTTAATTTAAAAAATATTTTAATTAAAATTTAAAATATAAATACAAATTATGAAATGGGTACGTAGAGTGTCTCTTAAAATATTTAATCAAATTTCCATTCAAAATAAGAAATGAATTAATTTACCTTTAGTGATTCAGGTAATTTCATTTAAAAATCAATTTTATGAGAAACTTTGAAGGGGTGTCAAAAGGCTTACTCTAAGGCTCCATTTGATGCAATTTATTGGATAGAACTTATACCAATAGCTTTTTTTGACAAAAAAGAGTGTCAGTTTAAAAAGTCCTTTAAAATTATTAGATTGTTTGATTCTACACAATTAAAAGTAACTTTGTATAATTAAATTACCAAAGAGGATATGAAAAAAGTTTGTATCATAATTATACAACTTGTAACAAAATGCATCCAAACTATCAATTAATAAGAAAAAATTAGTTCAACCATTTCTTCAATGTTCAAAATTAAAGCACATCAATAATATATTCTTCTAAATAAATAATATTATCCAAATTAAAATGTTAATCAATAACATAACTGAAATGTTAACGGTGCATGAGAAGTGTTGCAATTTGATCATGTCCCTGGTCTGTTTCACGTACATTAGATGAACTTCTACTTTGTTCTTCATTGTTCTATTCCCTCTAATTCTCACTTTCACTTGTTGGAAGTAATTCCTCATCATTATCAAAAGGTTGAAATTCTTGATCATTATCTGTTTATTTTCTTATAAAATCATGAAGAACCATTGAAGCAATCACAATTTTCACTTGGTTACCAAAGGGAAACTAGACATTTGGCGCAAAATTTTCTATTTATTTTTCTAAACACCAAAAGTCATCTCAATTGTGTACAATGGCGGCGCCACATTAGGACTAGGGGGGCTGAAGCCCCTCTTAACTTTTTAAAATTTACAAATTTAATTTGATATTTGTCTCATTGTTAATTTGATTTATCATAAAGACCCTATTAAAATTTAGAAATAACTAAAAATTTTAAAATAACCAAAATATTAAGTATTTATTTTTACACTTCCAACCCACAAAGGAACATTGTTATTTTGAAATTCGTTGGGTCCTAACTCTCCTCACACAAAAAAATATAAATTACTTCACCTTACTGAGTTTATCCAAATGATTTTTCTTCAACAAATCTTATGGCACTTAAAATTCAACTTGGTGTCTACATTATGGAGGTGAGTTCTAATAAAAAAATGTTTGAAAATTGAAAATTGTAATAAGAAAAATAATTGATACTAAAAAGGATAAATTATATTCATTAATTTATTTAGTGATAATATTAGTATTGATTTTACTAATTGTCATATATACAGTAAAAAAAAAGGTATTTTTAGCTATGAATTTTGTGAAAAATCGTCTATGAATCATATGAGAGATCAATAATTGAGTGATATTATTGTTGTATATATAGAAAAAGATTTATTTTGTATTCTTGATTATAAGGTTATTTTTCAACGTTTTTAACATATGAAAACATGTTGAGATCAATTATAAATATATTGAATTGAATATATTAATGATTTTTTTGTATTTATTACTTGTCAATCTTTTTTCAATTACATTGTTATTTAGCCTTAGCCCCTGCTAGATTAAATTCCTGGCACCGCCACTAATTGTGCATATCAAGGAAGAGCGGGCATGATTAAAAATTTCTTTGTTTTTCCTCTTGGTTGACTTTTACTTCGAAAATCTAGAAGATGATATCACTCACTTTTATAAGGACCTAAATAACCCGTTATGTGATGACATCTACCATCTACCAGGTAATATTTACCTATAAAAGTACATAATCCTACATTTAAAAAAAAAACAACCTTATATAGAAATGTAACATAAATAGTATTTTTTAACTAACTTGTGGGTGGCTGAGGAGAGAACAAATTCTCTTTACATAAGCATATTATGGGCAGTGCCTTCCCATCCAGCTCGTGTAAATGTAAAATACATATTAAAATGAAATGCAACCATCATATTTTGGATAAGAATCCCTTTTCATCCAATATACATTATTTGCTTCGATGTAAGCACTATAAGCAATATATGTGTCCCATCAATTACCCCAATATAGTCTTTAAAAGATAGCCAATATCGTTCATCATCCCTATTTTTTTGGGAATTCTTTTAAATTATGGCTCTGATAGTTTCAAAAAATCAACAGCCATATGACAAGCATTATCTAACACTATTTCAAATCACCTTGATATAGTTTCACCAGAATGTTGAAATCTTTCTTGAACTATTCTATTCTCAAATAAATGATCTAATGTGGTAAAAAAACATAGCCATTGTCTAAATTATAAATACATGTTTGCCTCTTTTAAGGCCATATGATTCACTCAAAACTTTACATAATTAAATACATGTTTTTCCATTCTAAATTGTTGGTGACATCTATCTTTATGTATATTTAGCACCTCTAATACAAAAGAATGTCCTAAATGAGGTGATGTTCTACATGGTTCCTTTAAACTACATTTAATAAAATGATTGACATGTAATGCAACTCCAGTTTGTATCGTTTGTCATCATTTGTATCCAGCATCATTTTCATCAATGTAATTTTGCTCATTATTATCGTCATTTTCTAGAAATTCCATATCTATACACACATATATAATAAAAATTATTATTATTCGAAAAGAAAAGAAGAAATAAAAATATATTCACAATAACCATATCATAACTTAAAATCAAATAAAATAAAAATATCCCAATTGGTTCAAAATAATATTCTTAATACAAGAACATAAATAAAATATATTAAAGCAAACAATAATATTTAAAATAAGAACAAACCATAAAATAAAAGTAGAAAGATTATTTCATGAACTTCAATCACTCTATTTGAATATCACAATTCTTGATTGCAACAAACATCTCCCTATTGTCCTTCTTAAGAAAAACTTTAGCGCATTAGCTCACTTTTTATCTCAATTTTAGGCATGTTATGTAACATTTCTATTACTTCTGCAATGTTATCGCAATTTTCACCATTTTTTATAGGTATAGATTGTCTAATCTCTATTGCTTAACATAAGCGATCCAATTGTTTAGAGAAGCTAATTGTAGCTCCTTCTCATTTTTGAATTGGTAATTTTCTTTTCCTTTCATTATCATGTGTATATGCTATAAGAGTACCATTATCAATGTCAGTCTCAATATTCTTTAACCCATCAAAATTATTTGACTCAATATTGACATTCTCCTCCTAAAAATATGTATTATTACCTTCACCAACACATTCGTTAGAAGGTCCATCCTCACCATCATTTGGTACAAAATAGTAGCAACATTTTTAAGCAAAATTTCTAGTTGGTCAACATTTCTCAAGCCTTTATAACAAAATTTAATTACTTTAGAAATCTCCTACAATAATTCAAAAAGATTATATGTTAAAAATATGTCTAAATTACTCCCAAAATCATTTCCTATTACATCGTAAATAAAAAAGGTTAGAAAATTGCACCTTCAATTTTCTCTCCCACCATCCATCACTAGTAGTAATTGTTTGTTTTATAGGATTCCATCCTAAATCTGTTTCATTTCTTAACAAACTTGTCCAAAGTTGCCAATCTTTTTTTTAGGATATTCAATTGTTTTTATTCATAATCTCTACCGATCATTGAATAAAAACTTAATAATAAAATTTTTTTCACCCAATCTTATTAAAGTGACTATTTGGTCAGTTCCAGCAAATGTTTCATTCACGCAAATCTTAACAAAAACATCAATGGTAACATCGTCCCAATCTGCCTTTGATTTTTTTTCCTCTGTAACAATTGCCATTCTAGACAAAGGATATCTAATATTATTACAACAAAAAAATGTTGCACAAATAAAAGCAAAGAGGGAACAAATTTCAAACATAGATTAGCGATTGGCATGTTTGTTGACTAAGATAATAAAAAGAAAAGTGAAACATTAGCAAGTGGTGGCTATAATTCATATCGTGTAGATATACTTTAACAGTGATGAAGAAAATATTCATACCTACTACGCTCCTCACCAAAATGGTGGCTATGAGTTTTCTATCAAATTGTGGGGATAATTTCTATTGCATAGGGTTTTGTATGTAATAGTAAAGTGGCAACAATCTCATTTTAAAAAAAGTGAAGTGGCAGCAATTAATTTTTTGTCAAATGGCAGCAATAATTTTTATTGTGTAGGTTTTGTATATAAATAAAGGCATTATATAAGTAATGAAATGTTCTTAGGGTATTTTTGATATTATATATGTTTTGAAAAAGTTATCTAACCTTTGCTCCCAAAAGCTGAAATTTTGAAATTTTAGTAAACAACTAACCTAATACCAACAAAAATTTTAAAAGTAGCTTATGAGATTAAATAAGCACTTATAATCATTAGATAAGCAATACCAAACAATTAAGAACAAAGGTAGCAATATATTCATCGATGATGCTTTTAACCTTCTTTTTAATCTATTGATAAAACCATTGTTCTATTAAAATTACATTTAAAAACAAATCCTTTCTTTTTATTTTTTTTATTAATTATATTTATTCTGAGGAAGCTAGTATTTTTGAATTTTGTAAAAGAAAAGACATAAGAAAACTTTAAAAAATTTATCGCTCATAAGAATTTTTTATGTGAAGAATGAGGCAGGAACACTGCAAAAGTTTTTTTTTTTTTGGATTTTTTTTTCTTGCGACTGCAAAAGATTTTTCAAAGTGAGAAAACAGCTACAAGTGAATGATTCAGATAAAAACAATGTTAATTTAGAGAAGAATTGTATTTTTAATATTAAATAGATATAATTGACAAACAAATTTTAAAAGAATATAAGGAAGGGTTCTTTTAAAGCCCGTCTTGTTCTTGGGTGGAGTTCTCGTTGGTCATTATTGGGCCCAATAAATGATGCAATCTCTTGCGAGGTAGGCTTTCTAGAGTTTCAAATTTTCAATCAAAGCGCCCACTTTAAATATTCTATAGAAGGTATCTTTTTTTTTTTTCTTAAAAAAAAAACGAAATAGTTTGAGAGACCAATTTCAATATAATTTTAAGGGTTGTATTAATTTAACCATTAAAATTCCTTGGGATGAGGCTAACCTTCGCTCACATAAATCGTGAAAGGATTTGACTGCTATGTTATTGAATGGAGATTATTTTAAGAGTGTTAAAATTATAAAATTCTTTTTTTCGTTTATTTTTGGTGCATCAACTAATTTTATTTTCTTTTAAATAACTGGAAGTAAAGTAAGATACCATTTATTTTTTTGTCTAAAATGTGAAAAAAGTCTAAATTTTTCAAAAGTCTATATAAGTTTGAATAAATATATTTGAATGACTTTTTTTTTAAATTCCTAAATATAAGTGACATCTTATTTATTTTTATAAATAAAAATATTTTAAATATGAATATTTGATATTTATGCCCTTATAAATCAAAATAAAAAAGAATTAAATTTTATAATTTAGGAAATAAACATATTTCATCGAGATATTTTTAGAATATAATATTTATTTTTCATTAAAAATATTTTTTATTCAAATAAAAATCACAATAATTTATCATTTTATTCAAATATAAATGTTCAAACAAATAAGTAAATTTTAAAAATATATTCCAGACTTAAAAAGACATTTAATAAATAAGTCCTAATTTTGACAAGGCAAATAACATGTGTTGTGTGTGTTAATATTGTCATTAACTCAAAAACAGTACTCAAGATCCCACATTGATGAATGATTGTATATTACAGAATATGCTGTAATCACACCATGCATATACTTTCCACCCAATCTACGCTGTCTATTTTATCTACCGTGCACCCAGGCGTACAGTATCATTTCTCAAACTATTTTTAAATCGATCAACAAAGCCAACCTTTTCACAGTTGAATCAATCTCCACGGAAAAAGAGTTCCCCTCCCTTCTCTTCTTCTCTCTTTAGTCTTTGCTTTGATTCGTAGTTTCACCGGTAACGAAATCATCACCGTCCGTTTCTGTTGACTTTATTAACCCGAAAGTCAAACTTCTATAATTAATGAAACAAAAATTAAAAAAAAAAAAACCACCCTTCAACGTTCACAAATCACAATAACAATCGCATAAGCCGCAAACCACAGGATCCAAGCCCATCCGTTGATCCGGCACCTGCTGCAGCCTGCCATTGAAGAGAGAAGACCCAGAACAGGCAAAGCAACAAAAGTAAAAACAAAACACACTCTCACGAATCCTCTTTCGAGGAGGAGAAAAAAAAATCAAAACCAAAATCATAAAACCCTAGTGTCATGATCACATGCTCTCGGGTCTATCGTAAGAGAAGAAACAACCATGATCAACACGGCCAACGGAATGATTTCGCAATCGTCTTCATCGGCAAACGCGCAGTCTCCGGGTCTTAAGACCTATTTCAAAACCCCAGAAGGAAGGTATAAGCTTCACTATGAAAAGACCTACCCTTCAGGTCTCCTCCACTACGCACACGGAAAAACTGTCACTCAGGTACTTCAAATATTTTTAAAAATTTTTTTATTCTTTCAGAAATTTTTTTGAAGTACCCAGTATGTGAAATCGGTTTCTGGATGTATTCCTTTGGTGAATATTGAACCTTTTCACGTTGTTGTTAATACCCATTTGTCAATCTCTGATATATAGGCAATTTTCGTTGCGTCAATCGGTTTTTGTTTCTCAATTTTCACTGGGTAAATTTGAACAATTTGTGACCACATTATAAAGTTTTTTGAACACCAGTGCTTTTAGTCAATTATATATGCTTCCACGACATCAGAATTTAGAGCAAATTTTGGTTGGATTTGATTGCACAGGCTACCCTTGCTCACCTCAAGGAAAAGCCAGCTCCATCAACACCGACTGCCCCACCTTCAAGCTTTAGTGCCAGCAGTGGGGTGGTTCGGTCAGCTGCAGCAAAGCTTTTGGGCACAGGGAATGGGAGTCGTACGCTTGGTTTTGGTGGAGGCAATGGGGGAAGTAAAAGCATTAGCGGTAGCAGTAGGATTGGTTCATTGGGTGCTTCAAGTTCAAGTACTTCCATGACTAATACAAATTTTGATGGCAAAGGGACTTACATAATTTTCAATGTTGGGGATGCAATCTTTATAAGTGATTTGAATTCTCAAGATAAGGTAATCCAGTGATGTGTGGTTTTTAGTTTGAATAATTACTGTGTATTTTGGTTTGTATATGAAAGTTTCAGTGTTTTTTGTTGAATGTAGGATCCAATAAAATCTATTCATTTCAGTAATTCAAATCCAGTGTGCCATGCATTTGATCAGGATGCCAAGGATGGGCATGACTTGCTTATTGGGTTGAACTCTGGTGATGGTAATATTTTAACTTGAATCTGACTTACAAGTTTGATTGGAGAGGTCAAACTTTTCAAATTTATTTGTTCTTTGTGTATTATTGTAGTCTACTCCGTGTCACTGAGACAGCAATTACAGGACGTTGGAAAGAAGCTTGTTGGGGCGCACCACTACAACAAAGATGGTTCTGTTAACAACAGGCAAGACTTCTCTTATGATACTCACTATGCATCTTTTTTGTTTTTATTTTTGTTTGTGTTTACTCAGTACGATTGTTTGTATTGATTTCTCTTCTGAATGGAATATTGGGATCATGGGATATTGCTTAAGTTTTGTGGAGTTGCATGAGATGGTTTTATGATTATGAGTGGTCTTTATTGGGTTTTTTTGTTTAACTACTGTAATACATGCTTGAGAGTATACTGTTGAGAGACATCAAAGTCTGTCTAAAAATATTAAGGAATAGCATTTAGGCTTTCTTCAAGAATAACTAAATTTATTTATCATAAATTTTGAACATATTAGAGATAGATTAAGAATAACTTAAAATTGCTTAGGCTATATAGCCTGGTTGCTTAGGTGAGATGATGTTTTTCGACCTTCAAATTACATAGTTTAGATTAAGAATAACTGAAAATTGCTTAGGCTATATGTCCTGGTTGCTGAGGCGAGATGATTTTTTTGACCCTTCAAATTACGTAGTTCTTTATCAGACTTGCTTCGGCAGCATATTGTGATATAAATTAGGAAGAAGTTTTTTTTTTTTCTCTTCTTTGCCTTCAGTTCACAAATTTAGTATCATGGTTTTTAATTAAGGGTGTTGATTCATGTAATTGTGTTGCGTTTGTGTTGTGTCTTATTTGTTTCATGTCAAATTTAAGCAAACATGGATATGACCTACTTATTAATTATGTTGAAACGTTAAAACACAGATATTATCCGTTTATTAATTATGTTAATCATGTCAAACTATTTAACATATTTACTACAAAAAAAAATTAATTTAAAAAATAAAAAATATGTCCATACTATTATTAAGAATAGATCATAAATAAGTTAACATGACATGAATAAGTTTATAACAAAATATAGATATGATGTAAATAATTAATTTAATGTTCAGCATATATATTGGTTGATTTTTTCAATAATATTATCACATACTAATTGATACTCGTGCTATAAACGTGTAATCGTGTTGAGGTGGTCCAACATAGATACAACATGGTTATTTATCGTGTCAACCCATTTATTAATTGTGTAAATAGTTGTCAACATGAATACAGAAAAGTCGTGTCCTAACCCATTTTGCCATCTCTATTTTTAATTGAAATCACAAGACTATGACTCTGTTAAACATAGATGGTTCGAGTATTAGGTGAAAATTCTGTGGCAGTATAGTGGGAAAGATGTTTCAAATGGTCATGCTAATTCCTCCTATGTAAAAAATGAGGCTGTGTCCCTGTTATTTTGGCGTCATTAATGAATTTTTACTCATAAAAAATAAAAATTCTATGTCAAATGACTGTGATCATTAAATTATTTCTTAATCTTTCAAGAAATAGTTTGATTTCCAGAATTTTAGGTAACCTGCCCACAATTTGAGTAGCGCTTTCAAGAGTTTCAAGAGGTGTAATTTATAAAGGAGATGGAAGATAAAAGTTCTGCGTTGATGTTTGATCTGATGAACACTTCAGTTTGTGGTTATATATTTACTTTCTTGTTGGGGGTGGGGGTGTTTTGTTCTAGACTTGTGAATTCTTCTTTATTTTCTATAATCATTATTGCGATTTCAGTAGTCTAATAATGGATATCTATCACCCTACTTAGGGACTTGAAAAAGAAAAATGGGAAAAAGGGAAAAAAAATTATGCTTGTTTATTGGATTGTAAATGATTAACAATAAAGATGTAATGCTGAGTTCTCTCGAATGACTACTAAGACTCTTTAACCCTTGTTGTCTAGGTTCTGGCTATATATTCTTAGTGAAGCTCAGTGCCTGAGTTTGGAAAAATATTTAGTCTCGGCTCGAAACTGTTAGTTGGATTTTGTCAGTGTTCTTTATTTTTTATGTTAAACTGTCCCTTGACTGATCTGAGTGAGTTCAGAAAACAAAAATATTTTCTAATTCGTAGTTTAAATTTTTGGTGTTGTATAAGAACATTATATATTCTATACTCAATGCACTTGGAACCAATTCGATTAACTCTTGTTTCCAACAGTCGTTGTACTAGTGTCACGTGGGTTCCTGGAGGCGATGGTGCTTTTGTTGTTGGTCATGCCGATGGGAATTTATATGTGTATGAAAAGGCAAGCCTTAAATATCAAGAAAAATATTTTCTACTTCCTAATATTCATTTTCCATGTGTTGCATAATATGATTGTGCTTTTGCCTTCTATCTTTAGAGCAAGGATGGTGCTGGTGATTCTTCATTCCCTGTTATCAAAGATCAAACCCAATTTTCAGTTGCACATCCACGTTACAGCAAGGTACTGGAGTCAATGTTGTATAAATCTTCTGGATATGATTCTTTCCCCCCCCCTTTTTTTCCTTTTTCTCAATTTGCATTTAAGAGTTTATACTCTCTGGAAGCAATTGACTGTTGTTCTTTCATTAGTTAGGCTTTGTAGCTCTTTCCTTAATTTGATCCTTCTATATGTTTGGCTCTGCATAGTCCTGTTTAAAGTAGGATGAGGCATTGCAGTGTGCAGCTTCTTTGTTGCTGAGGCTAATTTTGTTTAGATTTACAGCAGGGAACAGAATCTATTAGTCTTGGAAAAGCTACATTAATTGTGATGTTTCAGATAGACCCCTTTCGGTGGGTTTTTTCCCTTTTGGCTTTCCTCTTTCTCATCCAAGAAAATACTCACTGTACACCTGGATAAAAGTTCAGTGGTTCCATTCGGTTGCCTCCTTACTTTTCTTTTTGGTTATCCTATATGATAGCCTTTTCAATTCACATTTGCTCTCTCTCTCTCTCTCTCTCTGTCTCGCTGTGTGTGATCGCATGCATGTATGAGCTTTAACTTTGTCTAAAAAATCATTTGATAAATCTCTGGTTTCAGCCTCATGATATGGGCTGGGACCTTCTCCTGCTGTAATTAGCAGACATTGTGCATCTACTTGTTTTGACTGATCCACTCTCTATCAAATTTATCTTTTCGATTATGTTTTCTAAGTGAAATGACTGTATGTATAGAATTTTAATTCTGTTTCTGTATCAGTAAATTCATTTTAAGCATTTTCATGCGGGTTATGGTTCAATAATCATATTTAATAACCCTGAACACATTAGATTAATTGACATAAATATCTTGTTCACCTTGTGCTATTCTTATGCAGAGCAACCCTATTGCCAGATGGCATATCTGCCAAGGTTCAATTAATAGCATTGCTTTCTCTACTGATGGTACCTACTTAGCGACTGTTGGAAGAGATGGTATAATGTTGACCTGATGACATTGATATCTTATGGACGCTCATCTTTAGATATTTTGTATGAGTTCAAGTTTTTCTCTAAGTGTAGGTTATCTACGAGTTTTTGACTATTCAAAAGAACAATTGATTTGTGGTGGCAAAAGCTATTATGGTGCTCTATTATGTTGTGCTTGGAGGTAAAAATCTATTCTATAACCCTAGCTATTCAGTACTTTTTAAACTAATTTCTTTCTGAATCACAATTTTGTTTCTTTATCTAAACTTTATGTTCTATAACTCTATTGGCTTTTATAATATTATCTTCTTGGAGAACATAGGAGGCATATTATATTCTAACAACTAAGTGACTAAGTGCTGTTAAACAGCATGGATGGAAAATACATTCTGACTGGTGGTGAAGATGATCTAGTTCAAGTTTGGAGTATGGAAGATCGCAAGGTTGTTGCTTGGGGTGAGGGGCACAATTCGTGGGTAAGATTTTTATCAGATAATCTCAGATTCATTAATAGTTTAATGCATGTCACATCCATCTTACTTCGTTCTTACTGGAATAGTTCTTGCTGGATGGTATTGGCAGGTTAGTGGTGTAGCTTTTGATTCATATTGGTCTCAGCCAAATTCAGATGGCACAGCGGAGACGGTCATGTACCGGTTTGGTTCTGTTGGTCAGGTATGTGATTGGAAGTATCAGCCTGGTTAAATTTGTAGATAAGATGTTGGGATTCTTATTTATGAATGGTGCAATTACTCCCGCTGGTGCTTACAGAGAAATATACATATTGTTGAATGATTTTGCTCAAAAGCTTCATCCCTGAAACTACGTCGTTTGAGGGATCTTGAAATGAATACTCTTGTAAGAATTTCAAGTTAGCCTTAGAAAAGTACAAGATGGGATTTTCGGTCTTTGGGTGTTTTGCATTTGCCAGGCTTCTGTTCCTGCTTGTTCTAGTAAAACTTTATCATGAAAACCATACGGAATGAAGTTAAAACAAGGGAACCAAGATAAAATTGGGTGAGGTTTTTTCTTTTTCTGATATTCGCCCCATATCTACCATGCAAAGTATATGGTTGAAAAGAAGGCTCAAACAATTGACATTTTGACCTTTGATCAGAGTAAGAGTAATATTGTAGTATATCAGTTCAGCATTTTGCACTTCTACCTCCATTCACCAGTAGTATGCTTAATTGTTTGTGAGCAGGACAAAGAAAATGATAAACTTAAGTATTGCTTTCCTTAAAATCACCTTTGTGCTTCGAATCTTCGTACAATCATATCTAGCCATTGTTGCAACTTATCTATTTGTGATTTGGGAACAGGACACAAGGTTGCTTCTGTGGGACCTGGAAATGGATGAGATTGTAGTGCCATTGCGCCGAGGTCCTCTTGGAGGGTCCCCCACATTCAGTACCGGGAGCCAGTCAGCCCACTGGGATAATGTTTGCCCGGTGGGTACTCTGCAACCTGCTCCAAGCATGCGAGATGTTCCAAAGTTGTCTCCACTTGTTGCTCACCGGGTTCACACTGAACCCCTTTCTGGTTTGATATTCACCCAGGAATCTGTTCTTACTGTTTGTCGAGAAGGGCACATAAAAATCTGGATGAGACCGGGCGTGGCTGAAAGTCAATCTAGCAGCTCTGAAACTGTGTTAAGTACCAGTTCAAAGGATAAGCCATTGCTGTCAAGCAAGGTTGTCACCTCTAGTTACAGGCAATAGCAAACTGTCAATCATATGCGAGGCAAACGAAGCTGTTTTTGTCACGGTGTTGCATTTCTATTGCTAGCAAGGTCGTTCATCTCTTTTCATCCAGTTGGTTTTCTCAGGCTTAACATGGGGTGAAACATAATCAGGTGCAGTTAGATTAACCAACTGGTTCCATTGTATATTCAAGGTAAGAAATGCCGTTGATGGCACTTAGATGTTGGGAGGAAAAGAGAACTTCCATTGTAAGTAAAAAAAGGGGGGAAAAAAAGTGGGCCTGTCGCTAGAATATATTTGAACGACAGTTACAGGAATAATGTGAAATTACTCCTTTTAAGATATCACTTTGAGGTGCATTCATTGATTCAAGTGATTATTTGTTCTACTGGCAATGCATTGTTACAATTACCATATAATTTTTGTTTCGTACGTTAAGACTGGCAGATTTTAGATAACTTTAGCCTTGTGAACATTGTTATTTAGTGTTTTTATGGAAATTTCATTGAGTTTGTGATATCTTTAATTCAATCGCTTCTCTTATGTTTCCTCGCTGTTGTATCTTTATCAACATCAATTGGATAGCTTTATGCTTACAGTCCTAGGTGTACAGAAAAATAATGCAAACACAAATGAAAATTGATTCAAATTTTTGTTCCATCTTTTTTAGGGGGAAAAAACATCTTATTACAATTCAAAAACATCTTATTACAATTCAAAAACATCATAATGTACCCATATACAATTCCATTCCAATAAGTTCCGAAGAAGATAAAGAACACAAGAAGCTGGAATCCAGGAGATGAAACATAGATACACGACATATCAACTAATGGAGAAGACACTGTACACAAAAACATACAACTAACATAAGTGATGCAGTTTCTATACAGCCAAAAAAAGCATCATCTCTCATTGATACACCGAAAAGTTGTCAACGGTCATGTCAGCTGCCCCATGTGCTTTCTGAGTCTCTTACTTGAGATTCAAGGTGCAGAGATTCTGTCGGGGTTTGATGAGTGGTTGAAGAAAGTTGATCTGGTTGCGTCGATTCCCCAGTAACAGGCTGGTGCCTTGACTGAGCTTGCCATCTTCTCCTCCGCAAAGCGTCAGTAAGAATAGAAGTTCCAGCCATTGTGATTCCAAACCCAGCAAATGTGGACAGCAGAACAACTATGACAGCCTGCATGTGAAGCTGTGGATTTCCCACAAACACACAAAATTCACATCATAATTCTACAAGAAGCAGGTATTGAAAACAACATTTACATACTCCTAACCACATCATTGTTTTATTATTTGATTGTTTAGTTTAACAAGCGGAGTACTTAGATATATTTCCTAAGTGGAGTCAACGAGACATAATATATACTGAAATAGTTATTGTGAGCGGAGGTCCCTTACCAAAGAATAAAAAAGATGGGCAGCGAGAACCACCAGTCCAAATTGAATAAATGCATAAAGCCAGATAAAACTTTTCCTGACTGAACACAAACTTAAAAGGGTCAATACTGATAGCTAACTCCACACTCTATCTAAATTAAAAATATGAACTCAATCCTACCCATAGTTGTTGCTGTCGTAGAGGCGAGAAGACCCAATATGCATGAAAATGGAAGAGAGATGGCAATTGCACCAGACTTCATTTTTCCAACCTGTCAAGTTGACTGTTAACAACTATGACAATCTTGAAAGAGCAGCATGCAGAAGATTCCAAACTTACCAGAAGTTCCTCAAGAAAACAAAAGTAAGCAAGCATGCTGACAATGACAAGAATTGGAACATCCTGCCAGACCCTGACAAATTTGAATAAACAACCTTTAGATAGGACATTTTAACGAGATCCAAAATAGAAATCTAAATCCCATGGCCTCAATTGCTTGCCAAGATTACTTTCGAATAAACGACTAATAATATTCAATATTTTAAAAAATACGGAAATACTACATAAAACAAGTAGAGAAGCTAAGGATGTTATTCAATGCAGCCATTAAAGGTAGGTTTCAGGCTTGCCTGTATCGAGTAACCTGAGCTCCACTGTCTGGCAAACTACTGGCCTGGACATTTTGAAGGCGTAAAAGGGTAACAGGTAGGTTTTCGACTTCTTGCTTGCACACCTCACATGTTTTGTTCCCTTTGATACTAAACCATTTTACAGCACATTTTCGATGGGCAAATGCAAGTTCGCCTTTGCAGCCGCATTCCATCTTGAGTGCGTCAAACCCTTCTCCCAGTTCAATGAAGCAGATTCTGCAAACGGCTTCTTCTTCAGGAATATCTTCGCCACCATCATCCTTTTTATCTGAACAATAAGACTAAGATAAGGCATAGGTTGGTTATTGCAAGTTAAAAAACATAAATAAAATTTGCTGCTGAAAACCAAATATGCAGCCGTATGGTAATACCCCAGTATTCAGGATTATTCCATAGAAAATTTCAGGTTAGATCACTAAGAAAATTGATGAAACCAAAATATTACAAATAACTTGAAAGAATTAAAATGATTTAATTGCCTAAATATTGGCCAGTTTATACAGCCGAAATTTACTTCTACTCTGAATTTCATTCAAGCCAAATGCACCTGGAATTTAAGAAAAAGCTATATTGATTTATTTTCAGTATTATAAGTTTCTTGCACTGCACTTTAACTCAAATTTTTTAAATATTGAAATTTTCTATTATAGTCTTCATTTCCCTTGATTTTGGGGATGTGGAAATTATAGAATGAAGAGAAAATATGGGAGTAAAGTTTACCAGTAGTATTTGAAGGAAATGTGTTTGATGATGTGGTCCCACTACCCTCAGCCACTCGTGGAGTGGTAGGAATAACACGGAATACACCACCTAAAGAATCCATCTGCCTTATGCTTCCATCTTTGTTGAGCAAAGGGACTGAACGTGAACGATGAATAGGTAGTGGAGCTCCTTTCTGTCAACAGATAATTCTATAAGAATTTAGAGGAATGAAAAAGCCCCTTACATGTTATAATTGTTTAATACAAATGTACTATGAATGCAGAAGTCAAGTCCTCATAATAAACATATATAGGAGTCAAAACTGAAATCAAATTGATGCAGGAAATTCCCACAGATTTTCCCTCTACTTAAAACTACTTCTGCTGCACAAGTCAATTCCAATGTATCAACTTGAACTTAGCTTATTAGACCCCCATAGACATTGAAATGCCAATAAGTGGTAATGAAGAGGTTGAGGGGAAGTCAGAGAACCCTTTCATTTGTGGATTCATTACCAAATTAAGGTTCTTGACAAGGTGAAATGGACACAATTAAATAGGATTTTGCTTTACTCAGAATTTTAGTATTTCTTCGAAAACAACAGAAGTTACTACCAAACTAGTATCCACGTTCTATAGCATCCAGGACTGCTAGTGTGCTTAATAGTCAACACAAGTACTGAATACATAAATAAAATTTTCAAGCTAATATTGGGTCAGTACTCACAGCAGAATTCAGTAGATCAGTTGTTAGTCCCCCATGTGTAGACTCTGGATTCGAGTGAGAAACAGGGGTAACAGGAAAAGATGATGTTTTCTTCATTCTGGGTGTGAGGATCTTTGTAAGCGATGATGCCCTTGCAATCCGAGGCTTCTCCCTTGTCTCTGTAAATGAACTTCCTAGTGCCAAGATTGCAGCCTTTTCGATATCTGAAGTAGTATTACGATATTTGAAACTTAGCTTTGGAAGGAGGCTTTTAAAGGTTGTTTTACTTTTTGATGAAGAAGGAACAGGGACATCATTTATTTTGCCAAAACGAGGACTAGGCATGGGAGAAAAATTAACTCTTCTTGAAGTAGTTGGTGTTGAAGGCATGTCTATTCTCACAAAACCCTCTTCCACTTCCTCAATTGTTCTCGATGGTATGTTTAAGACAAGATCGTGCTGTCTCTGTGGTTGACTAGGTGAGGTTACTTCAACTATTTCAGTTGCATTTTCAACCTACAAAGAAGTTTAACCTACATTAGCAGGAATACAAAGATTAAACTTCTGTAATGTAAAAAAATAATCCCCAAGTTAAAGCACAGCCACATAACCATCACACAAGCTCACAGCATCCAATAATTTATGAGATACCGACAAATAAATACTAGAAAATTAGCATCATCGGCTACGTCTAATTTGCATTCATGAGTCAGAGTAAAATTGCTGCAAGCACTAGGGTCAGGTTAATACTTAGGTAAAAGGATGGACAGGTCTACAAATAATTTACCGAACAAATAAAATGAGAAAGCAGAAATCTTAAATAAATTGAACAAAGGCTCTTAAATACAACGGCTGTGGAACTTGTAGCCGTCAAGCTTGGCAAGAGTCATATGGGCATCCACATCGCATGAGTGAATATGTTCCAAGGGGATAGCTTAATCAGGTAGATCCTGTACAATGGAGCAACAGGTCTAGAGATAAATTTACTGATGGCATTTATGAGTGAGTAAAGTCACAAAATTTCCTGGATTTAAAATAGAAAATTATAATTCCCTAACCCACCGTCCCACCCAAACAAATAAAATAAATAAAAAATAAGTCAAAGGAATAGCGTTGGCAGATTTGGGAGCCCTATGGCTATGATTTGTTTCGGTTAGCTAGAGTTTATTCTTCTTATTTTCATGAGATCAAACAGTTTTTTAGATGTAGCATACATTAAAAATTATATTTAAAAGCTCAAGCTTTAATTCTGAGATTCAATAAAGTATAAACAGATGTCTTTAAGTAGCCTTCTTAATTACTGAATGCAAAAAATTGAAAAGCTAATCATTGTCAATATAAACTTTTTAAAAAGCTTCAAACAAAAACATAACCAATTCAAGTAAAGGAGTCGAAACAACAAAGCAAAGACTACTTTAAACAAAGAGCAAATATAGAACAATTAAAAATTTTGTAAAAAAAAAAAAATAGTACCCTTTGAAGCTGAGGCTCACTAGCAATGTTGGAAGCTGCTTGTTCATCATCATTCACAGGTACTGGTTCTTCTTCTTCATTTGCCATATTTTTTAAAATAAAAATAATTTTAAAACTGCCAAAAAAATGGGAGTCGGAGATAACAGCAAATATTAACAGAAACCCTGTTTTGTACCGCAAAATCTCAACTTTCTAAACAGCTTAGAATCTGGAAGTGAAAAGTAAGTGGTAGTGTTGGAAGCAAGTACCAAGAGAGATCATACGTGGACAAGTTTCAGCTGAGAAACACAAGACACAAGATGAAGGTGACAATTGGCAAATAACACTTTCTCTTGTCATGGCCGCAGTTTTGTAGTTTTAGAATTTAGACTGGCTGGCTGGTTTACGATGTCGATAATTCATAATCATCTAAATCTATTAGATTAGAGTAATTAGCATCCATGTCCCTAGTTTGTCTAAATTTCCTAATTAAGACATAGTTTTCTCATTTGTGTCATGTAGGTCTATTTATTTTCTTCTTTTGTCTTTCCTAAAAGGTTTTGCTCAAATTCGCGTCAGCATGGATGTAGAACGCAATCATGGCCTTTGCTTGATGGGCCATTTCTATATATCTATAAGAAAATAACTTAAATAAGACCTACTTTGGTTAAAGTTAGATGTAGTAATTTAGTTTGGTTGGTCATGCCTTGTTTTTGTCGCATGAATTTAAACTAATGCAAATTTGAAATAATCAGGCCAAGAATCTCAAACATTAATTCGGCATAATAATTGAATTTGTTGTATTATGTCATCTTCCTTGTTGGCGTGGTATGAAATTCAAACTGATACAAATTCGAGTTAGGGTCAATTTGAAATTGCAGTGACTGATTAAATAAGTTATTTTTCTTGTGCAGATGAAATAAGTTGCTGCTTAAGAAAGCAGTTTGGTATTTTGTAAATTGTCTTGTTGCGATTGTTAGAGTTTTAAAAGAAGTTTACATATGTTTGGTAAATTTTATTATGAAACTGTTGTTTTATTATATAATTACTTTTTATTTTTGAAGTATTTTTAATAATGTCTAGATATGCCTTGTTCTTTGTAAAATACATAAAATTATATAAAGTGAAAAAAAATTCAATTAAATAAAATCTAATATAATTATCTTGTCAAAATATTAAAGTTATAATAGGAACTCTAAAAATTGATGATGACTTATTTAATAAGTTGCTCATGAAAAGTAACCCCCGTCTACTTTTAGAAGCTACCATCCAAATAGAAAAAGTTATGAAATAATAGATTTTACCAAATTTATCAAATATAATTTTTGTCAAAAATTATTAAATAAGTAGCTTATTAAATTTCAACCTCAATCTCAAATAGAATCTTAGGATGTGTTTGGGATTAAGGTACTATAACTTTAAGGTACAACTGTTGTAGAAAAAAATTGTAACTATGAAACAAAAGTTAATAATATGTAGTAAATATAAAATTTAAATAATAATTTTGACAAAATTATTAAAGATACAATATATTCTTCATTATACAAGTGAAAAATCATATCAACATAACTTTTAAGTTACAGCAACTAGTGTTTATTAAACACTTTATTGCTCTAACTTTTAAGTTACAGCTGTCTAATCTCAATCTCAAACGCACCCTTAATCATATCAAGATTCTTTATTGAAGGGCTGTCATTCTTCTGTCTTGCTTTTGTTTTGTGTATTCAGTCAAAAATGAGAGAGCCAAGGCAAGGAAGTTTCCTACGATGAAGTTATACTAATTAGCACAATTATTAAATTTCATCTTACCCGGAAGTTACCAAGTCTTGAACAAGTAGGGAGCGATTCTAATTCTATTTTTAAAAGGAGAAGTTAATATAAAATTAATAACTTCATCGTAGGAAACTTCCTTGCCTTGGCTCTCTCATTTTTGACTGAATACACAAAACAAAAGCAAGACAGAAGAATGACAGCCCTTCAATAAAGATCGTTTCATCCTATTGCATTAATTGATTTTGGTTCTTATACTGTGACAAGAGGGGATTTTTCGGCTTTGTTGTAACTGGCTTTCAATCTGAAAAATAGTAATTTAACTCTATAGACGATCATAATTTCGCTTTCCTTTGATGTGCAAATAAGCATGTTAATTATCACAATTAATATCAGCACGCCTACAATTAACAGCTTTGTATTACATTTATATAATGTCTAATCAATTTCTTTTTCCAAATATAGCCAAACACTTTTTTTTTGTTTTTTTAAATATGAGAACAAAACATATTTCTTTCAAATAAAAAAATGAATCAATAAATACAAAATAAATAATCATGTCATCATGTGTCAAAAGTTCTACAATTTTTTTTCGTTTTCCATTATGTTGATAACTCATGCACTAAATTGCTACAAAAGGCAATTCGGTTATCCTCTTCGGAATTACCAAATTTTGGACCTAATTGATACAAACAAATACATTATGTTCTTACTTGAGACAATATAAAATTTCAGGAATCCGGATACAAATTAGCCCACGATCTAATTTGGTAGGAAGATGGTTTTATCTTTATCCCTTCACATATCATGTGGAGTGATCTAGTAGAACAAGTATTCTCATAAGTTTTAAGTTTAGGTTCAAGACACTGATGCTATGGTGAATTTTTAATGGCATATATTATATAATATCTATAATGTATAAAATTGCTTAGAGCTAGTTTGGTAATATTGTAACTTTTTGAATAATTATTATTAGTTTTGATGTAAAAATGAATTAGTGAAAATTTTGGAAAAAAAATTATTTTTAAAAGTGCTGTAAGTTTTAAAAGCAGTCAAATGTATTTAGTAAATGTTACTATTAAATTGTGGTATAAATATAAATAACTAAATTAAACATAATGTTAAATAAAATTTATTTACACATTTATAAACATGTATATAAATTTTTTTTTTGTCGTGTATATATAATAGTTGATAACTAAAATAAATATTTCATGTTATTAATTTATATTTTGTTTTGTTATCTCAATATAATTGATAATAAAAATAATCTCTTGAAAGTTACTATTTTATTTCCTAACTAGTAAGGATAATTTTAGATTTTTATAATATATATGAGAATATATATGAAATGGTATTAAATATAAAACTAATTCTAAAAAATTAGATTTTGAAAAACTACTTCTTTCTTACTTTTCGAAATCTATTGTAGAATAAGCTGATTTTGCCAAAAGTGATTTTAAAAAAAATTAATTTTGAAATTTCAAAAGTTCACTTTTGAGTCCAACCGAACTTTTATAATTTTGATGTAAATTTATAGTACTAATTGGGTCTTATTAATTATGAATAAGACATTGATTGTTATGTAAGTATTACATTACAATCCATTATAGAAGACAAGTTATTTTGATCATTTTACAAAGATTTTACTTTCGATAACACAATAATTTTCTAGTCTTTGTTTCTTATAATCTATATTTCAACTTCCAAGCATGTTATATATAAATTAGCATATAATTTGTTTTATTATTTCATGTAATCTCCGTAAAATTAAGTTAAGATATAAATTTAAATTTGAAAAGACTTTTGGAGATGTATTTTAAAAAATTTTAGTCTTCCAATTTCTTTCCACAAATAACAAGAACTTTGAAGCTCAACAAACAACAATCATACTATTCTAACAAGGATTAATCAGTTAAATGATCAAATTTATTCTTAACTTAATTTTTTTTTAAAATAATATGAATTTTTTGTAATTAATTTTTAGGTTGAGTTTGCACAATTTGAAAGATGAAATGTAACCGCCCTTATTTATTTCGCTGGGAAAGATTTGGTGGAAATAAAACTGTCCAAAAATTCAACAGATTGTTGAACTTCGAGTTGTTGTGAGTCGCAATAACAATTTTGAGCCATTTGAGCTTTTTACTTGTATTTATAGAGAGGCATTTGGCTTCTGCATTTTTTTCTATTCGAGATGTTGGCTTTTGCATATTTAAGGAGTCACTTATTCTTATGAAAAAAAAAAAAAGAATATTAAGGCTACTGAATGTGTATAATATGTTGCAAACCTTGCCACATTATGATATATTTAAAACAAATTGATTCTTCGACCATATGACCCATTTTTTTTTTTCCGAAAGTCTAATTCAAAGAAATATAAAATCATGGACAACAACTATGGGACGTTTCTGTCATTTTTTAATTTGAAAGTTTAAGTCTCTTCTTATGTGTTTGTGGAATTAATTATCATATTACAATTCATTTATTCTACATCCACGTAAGTTTTGACAAAGATCTTCATGTTTTTAAATCATAAACTTTTAAATCTTTATATTTTGATAATTTTTAAGATTATTGGAGGGAATTAATACCAAAATACACTCTCGAGCCAGGGTTTAATTAGATGCTATTGATTCATGCTGGCATCTTCTAATTCTCCATTTCCTTTTTGAATCATGCAGCATTTGATGGATCTCTGAGCTTTTCAACAATTGATGACTCGTGAGTTGTAACTATCATCACATCACTTCAGTTATTAATTATATGACAGCTGCTAAGTTATATTATGCATAACTTAAAGCAACTCGCAAGTAGTCACCTAATTCAAAAATATGAAAGTCTCTTAAATATTTGGGAGCTCATCGGTGGCTACAATTAAATTTTTCTCATGTGGATGAAGTTTTTTTTTTTTTTTTCTGGTTATTTAAGTGTGTATACAAAACACCCTGGATATCAATTATTTTGCGATATAAGTGAGAATTGAGATACAAATTAAAAGGTGTAGTATTATTTATTATTTTGAGTTTTTTATGTATCCACTATTTTGTATTAGTAGGTATTATGTAAAGTACAAATAAGAGTACGAAGTACAAACCCAGAAAAATACGTTGTCCTTAATTTTTGTCAAATAATGGGAAATAAATAAGAATACACTTTTTCGTTAATATTTTCAAAAACATTTTGAAAATATTAAAATCAATTCCTGAAAAACAGTGGGTAACCATGAAATCTATGGGTGCAGCAGCCGGCTGAAGATTCGTGTTACCAAAAGACTAATTAATTTTATTTAATTGGTTGATGCATTTCACTCTTATCTGGCAACTTGCAGTAGACAAATACTAATGAAAATTCTCTTTTGATTTTGAGATTTTATTTCAATAATTAAATATGTAAATTAATTAATCATTTTCTATCATACATGAATAAATCTTTTATTCTCAACCTTGTGAAATACAATTGAGTCTACTAGAACCAAGACGAGGCTAACAATTAATTGATGACAACTATTGTTAGTTTGTTAGCAATAAGTTCTGAAAAATATGAATAAACTATTAAGAAACAAAGAAAAAAAAAGTTATATATAGAGATGCTATATCCGCATCATTATCCCTCTTCTTCCTTGGATTTGTCACTTTCAAGTGAAGAAAGCAAACTGAAAATGTATTATCTTTATTAATCTTATCATTATTAATAATGATAATACATTGTTATTAATATTATCATTATTATGATTATTTAATTGTGCAATCAACTTAACGTGGAGAACAAGGACAAAGCTGACTGAAGTAAAAATTCCTAGTTGCGGGGGAAAAATGATGGTCAAATTATAATTATGGATTCATTTCAGGTGGGTGCATATAAATTAAATCAATAAGTGCAAATTATAATTTGCCCTTTAGTCCTCTGGCTAGATTTCATTTCCTAGTTTATTTTATCTTTTTTTTTTAATAAATGTAACAAGTGGATAAAGTCTTAATTCATTTTTACCTCCTTATTTCTTTCAAAATTTAAATATAAAACTACTTCAAAACCACTCGTCCACATTCCTAGTTAGTCATTTCATTTTAAAAAATAATTCAAAATATCTATATCATTAATCAGTGTTAAATATTATTTTTCTTATGAAGGAAAAAAATTACTTTAGATTAATCTAATAAGTAATGGCAACAAAAATGTTTTGCATCTTTTATAAGAAAGTAGGTTTTTTAATCTAAAAAATTAATATTTAAAAATTAAGAAAAAATAATTACAGTTATGTTTATTTATTTGTTTGTTTAATAAAATATTTACTTTGAACACCCATATTGTTGTAAAATTATTTATTATAAAAATACCCAAAAAGTTAATTACTATTAAGGACAAAAAATTACAAATTAAAATAACAATATTAGTTTGACCACTCATTTAACAAACCCATCCAACATTTAATTCTCTTACCATCTGTTGATTGTTAATTTTAGGCCAATTGAAGGAAAAGTTCAATAATGAAAAGGATATGTGAAGGCAGCATCAGGTAGGTAGGATCTTTAAGCTTTTGAAGAGCCTCCAAGCTCCATAAAGGATCCCGTGAAAGGAACGTGATCGATGGACTAAGAGTAGGATACAAAGGGAATACGGTAAAGTGAGGAACACTGAAGCCTGCCTAGGATGCCTTATGATTCAGAAGCTCCTTCTCCATTTCCTGAGGTCAACCTCCTTTATCAACCATCGGTTCTGAAGGGATGAGACAGGTTCTCCAATAGGAAGCTTAAAAGTTAACAATAGGTGATCACCAACTCAGAAGGAGGGATCCAAGAACCTTCGCTTATGTCTTAAGCTTATCCCAACACTCTTTAGGTACTATTGTACGGGACAATAGTCTCTAGGGGATAAATAGGTGTGCCAACATCAGGAAGCTCAAGAGGAGCCTAACTCTCCTACAAATTGTTAGAAAGGCCAAAACCCGACACGTGCATGACTCATGAATGTTTTTTGTAATGACTTAATTTTATGGGACAATAGGTGGTTTCGTCGCTAAATATTATTTTTTTTTCTCTGACTAAAATTAAATTCATCACAAAACCTCATTTTTTACGACTAAACACAATTTTTATTGTAAAAATATCTGCCAAATATATTTATTTTTAATTTATTTACGACAAAATAAAATTTCATCGCAAATTCTATAGTTTCAACCACCACTTGAAGATTTAGTCGCAAAAAAAGTGATAAAATTAATATATAACTATTTTTTGAGACAAAACTCAAATTTTCGTCCCAAATATCTACTTTTTGTGACTTGTTTCAACTTATCACAAAAAGTCAAAGATTTTGGTGGGAAATCTCCTGCCACAGAAATTGTTGAAGGATATTTATAATACTTTTTGCGACAAATCATTGTTTAACAACAACTTTTTGTGACCAATTTTAAATTAGTCACAGTCATGATTGGTCGTAAATTTTATACTTTTAGCAACAACTTTAAAATATCGTCACAAAAATGAAATATTTTGGCGGAGATTCAACCACCTTACATTGTTTAAACTCAATTTGAACAACTTTTTGTGACCAAATCTAAATATGGTCGCAAAAGACTTACATTTTATATATATATTTGAATTATTCTTCTCTCTTTCCTTTTCATCTCTAAGTTCTCTTACTCTTATAATTCTCATTCTCTTGTTCTCTCTCTATCTTCTTAGCTAATTTTTCTTACAATTTGTTATTGTTAAACAATTTTATTTGATTATCATGTGTAAAAGTTAACTAACCAGAAATTAAATATTGAAGATCATATATAAACAAAGAGGTAAAGAAAATCAAGACGCAAGAAGGTAAAGAAAATCAAGACGCAAGAAGGTAAAGAAAATCAAGAAATTTATGAACAAATGTAATTGTTCCAAATATTACATGTTATTTGAAGATCATTATGTAATTGTTCCAAATGTTTAAATTATGTAATTGTTCTAAATAATATAATTTCATTTGCTAAATATTTTTTGTATTTTTTTTATCAATTATAAATTTTTTAATTTAATTCTTTACTTTCGTGATGTTGGTCAAATTTTTTCTTTTTTTGCGACTAGTTTAAGTATGGTTGCAAATATTGTAAATATGCGATGAAATAATTGGTGGTCAAAAAGTAATGGAGTGAAGTTATATTTTCTAACCATTTTTTTGTCGGTAAAAGTCATTTTTTTTGACCAACTGATAAAGTGGACTCAGATACTTTTCCTCAACAGATCTAATGTCACCAACTTGCGATCATAGTTTTTTGGTAGCAAATTATTTTTTAGTCACGAATTTAATATGTTCTGCAACAAATTTATTGGTTGCACGTGACCATAATTCTCGTTGTGTTTAAACATCTATATTTTTGCAAAATTATTTATTACAAAAATATCATAGAAGTAAATTACTATCACAAGACAATGAATTATTAACAAATATATCATAATTATTTTGAACACTCATTTAATAAACCCATCCAACATGTAATTGTCTTACCATTAAATTCTGAGATCAATAGTTGATTAATTTTGCCTACTACGCCTTGACGATTCGACATATTCCTCCTCCTAGTTAGTTGATGCATTAGCCAAGCATGCTCTTGGTGCACGTGTCTGATTTTCTGGTTTGGATGAAGGAAATTTCATGCCATTTGACTTGTTTCCTTTCATTATTAGTGTTCTAACGCATTTAGTTTCTATAAAAAATTATTATTATTAATGATAATAATAATAACAACAACAACAACAACAACAACAACTTGAAATTGGTATCGGGTTAAAGAAAAAAAAATTAACTAGTTAATAAAAGCTAATTGGAAAGAAGAACAATGAGCATAGAAATTGAGATGACTCCGTTTTCTTTTGTAGTATTTTGATGATTGACTTTCAAACCAAACAAAATTTAATAAAAGAAATGAGTGTCCAGAATTAGTTTTTGAGTGTAATACAACTTTTATGTGTGTGGAGTGATTAAATATAATTAATTTAAAAGATATAAATGAGGACCTTTTTCTCTATTTTAAAGAGTACATAAAATAATAATCAACTTCTTAGAATAAACATATGATCGCACAAAATAATAGGGTGTTTTAATTTTTTTTTAGTGTATAAATAGCTCAATTTCGAAAATTAACCTTAAAAAAAAAGTTGATATGCAACACTGGTGCAAAAAGGAGGCTTAGCCGTCAAATTATGCCCGTTAACTTGACCTTTCGTTTTGAGAAGAAGAAGATGATGATATGATGATAACAATAATGACAACAATAATAATTAATAAAAGGAGGAAAATGAATGGTTGTGGATTAGCTCCACCACCACTACGTAAATTGCAAGAAATGAAAGTCAAACATGATATTATTAAAAGATGGTAATCAATTGATGGTTGAAATTTAAGTAGCATTATTTTAAAGGTACATACAAAGTGCAATTTGCCGTGCGCATTCCCCCCCTAGTTGTTCACTAGATTTCAATGAAATCACTAGTTTTTTTCTCTTCTCTAGAAAGTGAAGATGCTTATGTACCATTGCACGTATGATGTCTTAATGACATTGACCCAAAACTAATATCGCCATTGGAGCCGGATTGCAACCTATATGCGCATGAATTGACACCACTAACTATTCTCATGGACTCAGCTTTTTATGATATTATAAAGTTACTTTATAGTACCGAAATAGTGTGAGTTTGTAGTTCATAAAGTGTAAACGTTTACACTAAAGAATAGCTCTTGTTACTATTATCATCGTTAATAACACTTGTAAAAATGTACAGGGAAAGAGAGAGAATTATAACATCATATATCACTTGCTAAAGAAACCGTGTAATTATTCAATAGATGCAATACAAGCATTTTAGTTTAATTTTGTTATGTGCCGTTGTACAAATTCAATTGGAGTCTCAAAGTTTTGAAGTGGGTGTGAGCCACCACTTTGTGAGTTTCATCATATAGCATTGAGTCATTGTCGACTTAAATGGTTGGCAAAAGGCAACATTATAAAATACGTTGTCTTATGTCCTGATTATTTGAGATTTTAGGGTTGAAGTTGACTTGATTTAGGAGGGAGGCTTTATTAGATGGATTGCGGATGCGTTTTATATACAATTAAATTTATGTGTATGTATGATTTTATACTTTAAAATTCCCTCAATTATATCAGTTAAATATAAGGTTTGACTTTGATGATAAAAAATCTGTCCTCTCTTGGGTGGTGGTATTGTATATTACTATAACATCACATAATTGGGTGTATTTTTTGGCCATGTGAAGTCATTCAACCATTTTCTTCATTATTGTAAGTAAAATAGAATTAAATACCTCTCTTCTGCGATCGGCAACCTAATATCGTTTTATGAGTGTTTTACTGATACAAGTCTGATTTTTAAAAATCCTAAGCTCTGTCGGAATAAAAAACTCAATTCAATACTTTTTAGGACATGCCTCAAATCTGCTCTAAAGCGAAAGAGAAAGAAGAAGAAAGAAAGAAAATGTAGAGTTTAGTTTAGTGTTTTTCACTCTTATCTCCCACCTCAAAATATAAGAAATTAAGAATTGTCCATGAGATGATTATTCCAAATAGGATAATTGGATTAACAGTAACAATAATCTTCCACTATTTCGATTGTTTCATAAATGGATCAAAGACACATGAGGGCCACAACTTGGATCCAACCAAAAGCCCAAGACAGAGTGATGAAAAAGTATTGTTAAGTTTGACTGAACCCAACAAATCTTTTAGAATTAAAGAACCTGAATCTCTCACAAGGATTTTGTTGTATGCACACGAGAATGGCCGATTTTGAAATTTATGTTTCTAAGGGCATGTTTCGGTTTAGAACCGCTGTTTTTGTTTCCAAAGTGTAAGTGCAATAACCGTTCGGTAGAGTATATCTTAAAATAAATTACAAAACGAAGAAAACTTACCTCACCGTTAAAAATTGTAAAACAGGTTAGACATGTTTTTAATATTTTTTTTAAAAATATATAAAATAAATTGTAAAATACTTACCATATGTTTTCCAAAACTGTGCTCCACATTTTCTTATCTGAACCTAATCTCTTCTTATCCCAAACTTTATGGTGATCTTCTCTCCTCAATTTCATCCTCTTATATTTTTTTCATCTTCTAAATTTATTCATCCCAACGATTTCTTCATCATATCACATATTAGTGCAATTTTGCGGATCCGGATCCGGATCCGGATCCATAAATTTTTTTGTAGATCCGGATACATGTAATATCCGCGACGGATGCAAACGGATATTACGGATATCCGGATCCATAAAATTAAAATTAAATAATTTAAAATATAATTTAAAAATTCAACAATTTAACCATTAATATCAAATGAAATTCAATTATAACCCAACAATTAACAATTTAACATGAAAAAAATACAACATCATCATAAAATCCACAAATAAAAATATCACAATATAAATCAAACACAAAAAATAACTAAATTAAAGTATACAACCATTAAAATCCACGAATAAAAAATACTACAAATTAGAAACTACATTTATGCATTTATCCTTATAGGTATTAATTCACTTAAAATCAAAAATTGATTTGCTAGAAATTTGCGCTCACCTTTTGTGTTAACAGCGACTAACAATGGATTAGTGGAAAGAATGGACAAGGCAGCCAAGCGCGGTGTGTTTCACGGGAGCCAAGATGCAGCGGGTTGCTTACGTTTGATGACGGCGAAGTGTGCTGAGCGAAGCGAGGCAGGGCAGCCGGCGTTTGACCTTCGACGACAACAACGTGTGCTCAGGTCAGGCGAGGCATTCGGCGTTCGATGACGGCGACTGCAAACCGAACGACGTTCAACAGTTAGGGATTTAGCCGAACGGCGTTCAACTATTGTTGCCTACGCTTTTTGACTTAGGGTTCAATATCATCCTCTGATATTTTTTTCATCTTCCAAGTTTATTCATCCCAACGATTTCTTCATCATATCATGTATTAGTGTAATTGATGGAACCTACATCTATTGTTGTGTGGTCACCAGCACATAAACATACATCATATTGGGATAAAAAAATTTAAGTTGCTCAAAATTTTATGTGTGCGTGTTATTTTGACATGATGTTTATATTTGTATATATAAATTGAAAAAATACTACCAATGACTCTAAGGTAAAAATATTTATAGATGCCTTAAATTGATTAGAAACTAAGTTTCCTATATGTGTGTGTGTAATTTTATCTTTAGCCTTTTTTTTTACCCTATTAATTTCTGCTTTATTACTACTACTTTTAGGATAATACTATGTTGTGGACTTTGAATACATAAATATGAAAGGATTTTTGACACTATATGGAGGTGATTGATATCATTTATGTGATTATAGAGGATTTGGTCGAGCACAATGAGTCCCTCAGAATTGTTTAATTACAGACATTCATCATTGCGTTAATTGCGTAATGTAATTGAGCATTGCTTTGGTGTTTTAAAAGCGCGATTTTCAATTTTAAATGACGTGCATAATTATAAATTACGTAAACAATGATTAGCTCCAATTGCATGTTATGTTTTACATAATTTTATTCAATGAGAAAATACAAGAGATAGGTTTTTTGATGATTTTGAGATGCAAGATCTGATTATCGATGACGAAGGAGATACTAGTAAGCCTCTTACTAATATTGATTTATCTCTAGCAAGTGTTGTAGAGATGAATGCTACAAGAGATCAAATTGCAACTTCTATGTGGCATGATTACATGTAATTCATGAGGTCTATAATGTAATTTGATAATCATTTTGTTTAAATCATATATGCTGTAATATTTATTTTAAATATAGTGTAAAAATAATGACAATGTAAAACCTTCTTTTTTTAAATAACGCTAATCTTAATTATTTATTGTATGGTTGTTTATGTATTTATATAATCTAATAATTTGTTTAATTTTTTAATGAATTATATGTTCGGTGAAGGGAGATTAACTAACTAAAATTCATAGTATTAGTCAAAAAATTATTTTTTAATTATAAGTATGAGCTAAAAATTTAGTAAAAATTATTTTTGAAAATGGTACTGCTGAACACATATTACATACTCATTGTTTTTTCATGTTCAATTGTTCATCAAACACATGTCAGTATTTTCAATTTTAATATATAAGATACAGAAAATAGTACAAAACATATACTTAACATTTGAAATACAATAACTGTAAAATACTATTTTCGTTCTCATTTTTTAAAAAAATAAAAAATAAAAAATACTGAACAAGAATTTTTTGCAGAGTAGATAATTTTTATTTTATATTAATTTCTTGTTAAGGCTGTTTAGTGTATCAAATCTTAAAAATTTGACCAATGATTAATACACCCAAACTCCAATCCATGGTTGGGTTGATAATAATGCTGACTAAAAATTTTTCAATCATTTAATTGGCAGATGTTATCTTTTAATTCAATTTAGTCCTCAGTAAGCGTGACAATGGGTGGTATTTAAGCAGTTTTTTATGGTGTTTTTAAATAAAGGTGGAGTTTACTTAATTTAAAATTTTAACCTAAAAATATGGCTTAATTTTTCATTATTATATCCATCAATCCGAGGCAAAAGATGGAGATACATAAGGGTTATTTGTTGACAGTTGGATACGTTGGATTGGGTTACTTTAGCATGAGTAATATCGATATTGTCTTTGGTGGCAAAAGTGAGATTATTAAATAATTTTCTTTCTATGTTTGTTGATGGTATTATTGCATAAACTCTTTTTTTTTTTGATAAAAAATGAAACTTTTCATTCAACTGGTTTAGAGAACAAAGACAAAACATCTACTAGGTATTCACTCGACCAAATTACAGTATCCAGGCTTTTTAAAGCTCTTTTGGCAAGGGAGTGAGCAATTGCATTGCATTGCCTTGGCACATTTTGAAGTACAAGAGATTGAAAATCTTTATTGCTTTTTTGGATCTTTGAGATTGTCCACCAAATTTCTGTTCTGTTGTTGATTTTGTTGTTTGCCAGGTTAGCCACCTCACTACAATATGTTTCCACTATCAAGTTATTGAGGTTTACCTTCTTCGCGACCTCTAAGCCCCACTCTACAACTTGAGCTTTTAGAAAGGATACATTCCCATGGAAAAATGTATTTTTGATTGCTGCAGCTATCACCTTCCCCGATGAATTCCTTATCACAGCCCTTAGACCTCCTTGTTGTTTATTATTCTGAACAACAACATCCACATTGATTTTAAAATGGTTGAAAGATGGTGGTTTCCGTTCATGTTGCTTACTGGTCTGAGAATCAATTTTGAATTCTTCTGGCTTTCTCTGCACTTTTTTATAAGCATCCATAATAACTCTAGCTTTGGCTATTAAAAAAATGGGATATGACCTCTTCCTTTCAAATATGAGGTTGTTTCTTGTGTTCCACGTAACCTACCATATTGCAGCTACATAGTTGAACTCATTATTACCCAGATTGTCTGTTAATCTATGCATCACACTCAACACGTCTTCTTTAATAATCTGCTTAATTTCATCTTCCAAGTGCATGAATTTCCAGATTTTCCTAGCCATCCTGCATTCCGTTAGAGCATGGGAAACATTTTCACATTTGGCTTTACACATCTGACATATCGGTTCCTGTATAACCTTCCTCTTCCACAAATTATCAGCCGTTGGAAGCAAATTCCTTACAGCTCTCTAAACAAAAATCTTGATCTTCTTTGGTAAATCTAACCTCCAGATTTTGTGCCATCCCTACAATCCCCTTTTTGAAACTGTTGGAGGTTTAGAGAATTTGAGATTGAGGGCTATCTGATAATTACTCTTCACTGAGTACATCCCCTTTTTGTCATAGTGCCATAACAACACATCCTCTTATGGGGTTCTGGGAAGTGGTATTGCTTTTATGCACGTTGCATCCTCCTTTGCAAAATTTGCATAAATTAATCTTTCATTGCATTGATGATCTGAATTAATAAGCACTCTTGAGCTTCTATGGGCAAAGATGACCTGAAAATTGGCTTGAAGGTGGTAGGCTTGGGAAGCCAATTACTGGATTGAATTTGGATTTTGTCCCCCCTCCTCACTCTCCATCTCAAATGTTTTTGAAGAATATGTCTACCCCATAACATACTTCTCCATATGAATGAGGGGTTACAGCCTGCTGATAATTCTATAAAATGAGAGTTATCATGGAACTTTTAGACGTAAATCAATAATACTTAGAGAGTAAATAATGTGTTTCTATTGCATTTTTGTTACATTTTGCATAAATATTTATTTTAGTTTAGTCTTAATGAGTTTTGCTTAATTTAAAGTAATTCGTGCTTAAATTGTGTGCATAATTGTAGGTTTCCAGAAGTTTATAATTTATGGAAGGAATGCTACTGCAATAGGCTTGCAAAAATGAGGAAGAACTTAGCTACAAAAGAATTGAAATAAATCTGGAACAATGTAGTTGCTGTAGCCGTTGCTGTAGCAATCCTGGAACAACGACAGAGAAAATTCCGCGTGGGATACTTTCAGAATTGCGATCTGCAGTTTCCTAATCTAACTTATGCTCGCCCTAGGCTTCCGTTTATCCTAATTTTCAACTATAAAATAAACACACATCATAAGGAATGAGGAGAGCCATCACCCAAGGAGAAAAACACAAAGAAACAAAAGAAAAACAAAATCCAAGAGAGAGATTAAGGGCTGCACAAGAGGAGAATTTACAGAAATCAATTGGGAGTTCAATCCTTCTTATTCTTCTCTTGTTTTCTCGTTTTCTATTTATTTATGGAGAGGTGTTTCATGGCTGAAACTTTGTTCTTTATTTTTCTTTTACAAACCATAAACTAAATTTATTTGTGGTTGAGTGATAAACAATCTTGATGGTTTATTGACTGAATATATGTGTTGCTGCATGTTTGTTGTAGCAGTTTGTTTTGATAGTATTTATTTTTATTCATTATTTCGGTTGATCACCCATTTAATGATACAAGTTAGGAGAGAGCCGCAAAATGGCCTATCTTAGTGGAACATATCAAAGCAATACTTGGTTTTAGATTGAGTTTCCTGGATTGAGTTTAAGTTATTCCAAAAGGGTCATGCTTAATCTAAAATTAATGATGAACTACACATAGGGATTCACCTTGTAGGGTAAATAGAACTTAAGCGTGTAATGCTATATCTTATATTGGCATAACAACTGATCACTGTTACGTTGCATATAAATATAAGATATCCAACATGCGACAGCTGATGATACATAAGGATTCTGCCCAGTGCTGTAGCAAATACTGCAGCAACCGAGCCGACCATTAGAAAATAGTCAAGACCATTAGGAGAGTTTATTTACTCAATTACTATATATTCCTATTAGTTTTATCCTTGAGTTTGATGTGATAATTTACTTGTTGCATTTTATTTATTGCGTTTTTATTTTAATTAGTATAATAGTTTCACTAATTGTTTTATTTTAATTTAGCACAAAATCTGCACTGTTGAGATTGCTGTAGCAAATTTAATAACATCAATCCCTGTGGAGACGATCTTGAATACTCATTACTTTATTACTTGTTGTGTACACTTGCACATTGACACTAATAGCATTAGTATTTATACCTAACACCTGTTTTAGCAAAAAATTAATTTGCTTAAAGTATTTGACCTTCATAACTTTAGCCATCAGCGAATCCGGGTATTGAATTAGCCTCTACCCTTGCTTTGCAACCAAGGCTTAATTGAAGCTTAACATATCTCTAAAGCCTACCCTTCTTCTACTCTTAGCACAACTCATTCTTTCCCAATTTGCCTAATGGATCCATTTCTTATCATTCTTTGACCCCCACCAGAACCTTGCAATGACTCTCTGGATATCATTACAAAGGCCTAGAGGGATATTAAAAACGATCATGGTATAAGCTGAGACTGCCTTAATAATGACCTCTTTGTCTCCACTAGAAAATAGCTTGTGCTGCCAACTAGATATTTTATTCATGACCCTGAACTTAAGCTCATTAAAGAAGCTTGTTTTCTTTCTGCCCACTATTGATAGTAATCCCAGGTACTTTTCATGTCTGGAGACTATAGTGAGTTGAAAAATATTTTTAATTGCTACCACATACTCTTTTGAAACTTTGCCGTTTAAGAACATAGAGGACTTCTTGAGATTAAGGAGCTGTCTCGAAGCTGACGTATAGCAATCAATTTTTTTTTTTAAATGTCTGCAATCTTCTATGGAAGCCTTTGTAAATATGAGACTGTCACTCGCAAAGAGTAAATGGGAGATTGTAATATTTCTAACAAATATCAGTCCATGAATTAGCCTTTTTTCTTCTACCTGCATCAACATATTCAAAAACACCTATGCATATATCAAGAACAAGTAGGGAGATAAGGGGCACCCTTGTCTTAAACCCCTTTGCAGCTCCGTTAATAATGGCTAAAAATGAGGAGGTAGTTATACAGTCAATAACTAAATTTATCAATTTATTGGAGAAGCCTAGTCTTTCCATAGTATGCCAAAAAAAAGACCACTTAACCTTGTTATAAGCTTTGCTTATATCTAGCTTCAGAGCCACTGAAACTTTCTTTTTCCCCTTGCTATGCCTAATCTTATGTAAACACTTATAACCAATAATGATGTTATCTGTTATCAATCTATCAGGTACAAAGGCACTCTGTATTGGTGATATAGTATGATGTAGGATTTGTTTTAGCCTATTAACTATGACTTTGGTTATTATTCTATATATCACATTACAAAGGTTGATTGGTCTGTAGTCAGTGACTTTTCTAGGCTTAGCAACTTTGGGAATCAATGCAATGTATGTGTGGTTTAGTAGAGTAACGGTACTTTACTGATTTAGAACATGAAGGCAGGTTACAATGACTCCTTTTTAGACAACTTCCAAGTGCTTTAAGAAAAACACAGCTTGTAACCCATCCGGACCTGGTGCCTTTGTTGGGTACATTTGTGAGAGTACTGATTGGATTTCCTTTGCTGCAAAAGGTTGTTCCAAGAAAGCATTCATCCTAAAGTCAACTTTGGGGCTTATTCCTTGCAAAGCAGCCTCTATTTGAGCCTCATTTGGTTGTGAAGTGGTGAACAAATCCTGGAAATAGTCACAGAATTTGTTCTCTATATCTCCCGTATCCTCCAACCAATTTCCTGAATTATCTTCAATGCTTTTAATCTTGTTCTTTTTCATTTTTTAAGATGCTTTGGCATGAAAAAAATTGATGTTCTTGTTCCATTTTTTCAACCTGTCAGCTCTCGACCTCTTTTTTCAGTACACCTCTTCATCCATCAGCATACTTTGAATTTTCTTTTTAATCTTCCCGATTTCATTCCCCTTTTCATATTGATCTCCCCCACATCTTTAGCTTGCTTTAACCTCTTTACTAGCTCCTTCAACTTCTTATCTTTGCCACCAAACTCTTCTTGGCTCCAAAGAATTAGTTGTGCCCTTGATCTTTTGCAACATTTTGAACATATGGACTGGACTTACATCTTTGTTGGTCTGCCGTTTGGACCACTCCTCTTTTACAATGTTCCTACATCTTTCGTAAGAGCTCTACATCTCTTTACAATGGATTCGAGTGAAAGTTCTCTTTTCATACACTAGGCTCCTCTGTCTCCTATTGATCTCCATCATGACTGGGCTATGATCAGACTCTCAATGAACTAAATTTGTGGCCAGGTCATCATAAAATTCAATTTTCCACCCTTGATTGCACATAAACCTATCTAGCTTTTCCTCAACCAAACATTGTCCAAACTGTTTGTTTGACCAAGTAAATGGGTATCCTCTGATTCCTAAGTCAAAAAGCTTGCAATCACGAACAACAACTCTAAATTCAGCAATTACAACAACATTTCTATCCAACCCTTTACTCTTTTCATTTAAGCTAAGAATCTTGTTGAAATCTCCAAAGCATAGCCATGAGAGAGTGGACATACATGCTAATCTCTTCATTAGTGTCCATGTGTGTTTTTTCTAGTTTGTTTCAGGATGCCCATATATCCCCGTGCCTCTTTAAACTTTATCTCATGTACTTTGGACTTGGAAGTCAATATGGTGCTTACTGTAAGAGCAAATTTGAACATCAATATTAGCTCTCCACAAGAAAACTAGGCCTCTATTTCTTCCAACACTATTTACACCAAAACAATTTTCTAATTGTAGCTATTTGCATGTCTGCTTAACCTGTTTAGTCTTCAACTTAGTTTCACAGAGAAACAAAAGTTGAGGCTTGGGTGAAGAATTTTTTTTTAAGGTTAGGCACGTTCGAGGATTCCCCAAACCTCGAACGATCTAACTTATAAGCTTTATGGCTGTCGGCAGGGTTGCTCCCTAGCTTCTGTCGATAAATTTTCAATAAACATCCCCTCATTTTATGTCAAGACATTTATTTCCTCCTCCCACACCAGTTTGAGCTTTGTTGCTGTAGAGGATATTTGAATTTGGTCTGCCTGCGAGACTACTGGACTCCCTAGCTTCAGTTTTTTACATTCTAGGCTTCGTCTTATCTGATCCCTCATAGCTCTCTTTAGTGAAACCGGCCCAATAACACACATTCCTGTCACTGCCCTTTCTCTAACTTGTAACTTTCATTTCTTTCTTTTAACTCTTGTATTTTGGCCAGAGGTGTGATTCTTTTAAGTACTTGTTCACAACCCATCTTTTGCTCTGAAATTTCAAGGCCCAACAAGCTCATTGTCTCATTTCCACCATTCGTTCCATTTTCCCGCCTTTTTTCTATATTTTTTCCGGCTATAGTTTTCTTTTCTCTAGGCACCACCCCTATATCTGTTGCAACTACTTTTTGAATTTGAGCTATAGCCTGTACCATATTGCCATCCTTAATTAATGAGCCCTCACCTAATCTTTCCATATGGCTAATCCTTATTGGCTCTATACTCCCATCTGTATCGGGTTGGTTTAACCCGAGTGCAATCTTTTTTCTCAGGTTAAGCTGACCCGTTTCTTCACAAGGTTGTTCTTGACTCACATTGTTTTCCAATGCTGCATTAAATGCTCTTTATTGTTCCTTAGCTCAATTTTTCCTTGACCATTCTGCTTTAGTTTCTGTTTTCATCCATGCTCCAAAGGCTAGTTCATCATTTGGCTACCCTTTATAGTCAAGGCATTCTGTGTATTAGTGCCCAATCCTTCCACATCAAAAATAGAACTCTGGTAATCTTTCGTAGGCTACCCTCATTGATAGTTGCTCTCCATCTTCCAACTTTAATACCAAACGTTTGGTTAATGGTTGTATGACGTCCACCAGAACTCTAATGCGTGCAAAAGAATCAATACACTCACCTGTTTCATCTATTTCCACTTCTTCCACCTTACTATTTTTTCCTCTTATCTCATGTACACTCTCCTTATCCATGCACATAATGGGCATGTTGTGAATTTGCACCTAAAAGGGAGTGTGAGTGAAAGCTTGTTTTTTTATATCCCCAACACCAATTAGTTCTGCTAGTATCATTAGCGATCTATCAAAATGCCATGACCCTTCGTAAAGAATTCTCTCTTTTTTTTTCACTTGCTGAAGCAAACTTGAAGACAAAGATGTTGTCCCTTAAACTCTCCACTT
Organism: Citrus mangshanensis; assembly: GCA_030449895.1. NCBI lineage: Eukaryota > Viridiplantae > Streptophyta > Magnoliopsida > Sapindales > Rutaceae > Citrus > Citrus mangshanensis. Next base: position 5,826,014 of record JASUUJ010000280.1, on the reverse strand, counting down.
TCAGCTCCTTCGTAGATCTCCAAGCTTGCTGCATGGCTGCCCTTAGCCCTTTGCGGGGCACACTCTGAGCATGAAGAATTTTCCCAACCAGACAGTATGCTACTAATTTTTCTCCTTTTGTCTTCATTCTTCCTATGAAGCTAATCATATTCTCTTCTTCTGAATTCAAGGTTATAGCTTCACACCTACGTATGAGTTCATCATCATCCATCTCTTCCCGTTTAAACCCAAGGATTGCTATTTAATACTGTTACCTTCCCCACCAACTAACTTTACTTCATATGTTTTCCTAAACTTCAATAACCCCTAAGCAAAATCTCTGTTAATATTTTTAAGAGATTTCCCCAACCACACCCAACTCGTGAGTGACAATCTGGATCCACCAAAGATCCTCGTAAACTTTCTATCTAGGTTCCTTTCAGAGACAAAGGGCCTAGAGGTAGACTCTGTCAATTTCTAACATAATCTAATCGCATAAACTCTTATTTTAAAAACTATAAATAGATTAAATATAAAAAATTAAGGAATGTTTTGTCATTTCTTTTTTAATACTTGAATTTACCGACGAATTGATTTAATTGAGATTACATTTCACATTTTTTTAATAATTTTTAACCATGTTCTAATACAAAATCTTAAAAATTTAAAAAGTAAGCAAGAGGTCTGCTCAGCACAATCCCACCACACTTGAAAGTTGACACCACTGCCACTAATTTTAGTCACCTGCCAAGCAAGAAACTTCACCCCTGAAAAAAAAAGAAAAAAAAAGAAAATTAAAAAAAAAAAAACTGGAGCAAATGCATGAAGTGAAAAATGTCTAAGAAAATTCCACTGGATATAATCACAGATATTTTCTGCAGACAACCAGTGAAGAGTCTCCTGCGTTTCAGATGCGTTTCAAAGACATGCTGCTCCTTGATCGACAGTCAAGATTTCATCAAGCTGCATCTCAACCATTCCATCACGACCTGGTCCAATCGCAGGCTCATTCTCAAAGGTGCACATGATCTCTACGCTTTAGACTTCGATACGCTTACGGTTGGTACTGGGGTTCAACCCCACCACCACCCTTTGAATATCGGCAGTGGGACTGAAGTTCTTGGCTCGTGTAACGGTTTGATCGCTTTGTGTAATTCTGTACAGGAACTTGCTCTGTTTAACCCATGAACTAGAAAGTTGAAAACACTCCCACTCCCACCCTGTCTTGTTGGGTTTCCGAGTGCTTTTATTTTTTATGGGTTTGGGCAAGACAAAATTAATGATGATTATAAACTAGTTAGAGTGTTACATTTCAAGGGAAACGATGGTGATGATGTTGAAGTCGAAGTCTATAGTCTAAAGACCAACTCTTGGAGAAGAATTAGTAACTTGCCTAGATTTCTTCGTGATTTCTACATCACCTTTATCATTCTTTGTTTAGGAAAGGTTATGGTGTGCTTGCTGGTGGTGCTCTACATTGGGTATCTCCTAAGAGCTCCACACGGTCTGTCATTGTGGCATTTGATCTGGTGGCTGAGGAGTTTTATCAGTTGCCACTGCCTGACTCTGTTAACGTTAGCTATGCGAATGTTCATGTGGATGTGGGTAGTTTGGAGGGATGTCTATGTGTTTTCCGTTTCTACAACCTAGTTTATGTTGACATGTGGATGATGAAGGAACATGCGGTTAAAGAATCTTGGACTAAGTTGTTTTCAGTTCAGGAGCCAACACCAACAAGAAGCTTTTTATTTCTGAGACCTTTAGGTTATTCAAGGAATGGTGTCAAGCTCCTCTTGGAAGTGAGAAGGGAGAAACTTGTATGGTTCGATTTAGAGACGAATAGTCTCAGGACTGTAAAGATTGACACTCATGGTCTGGATTTTATTGATACAGAGATCTGTATGGCAAGCCTTGTTCCTCTAAGTGATAAAGGTGGTGGTTGTGGTGGTGGAATCAATGGCATGAAGCGGCGAAACCTAGAGGAAAAGGAGAAGAGACATAAGAAGAAAAGGTAGAACAGCTATATCTGTATATGTGTTTAAACTGTTTTCTCGTAATTGTTATTTTTGTCGTAAACAAATTTTTATTCTATAATGGATTCTTAAAAGCGTATGCTAGGAGTTGGAATTTCTAGTTTCGTTCCATCTCTTAGATTTGGCTAAACATTTACAATGCTTTGCAAATTCCATGAGGGAAGCAAAGTTAAGATTATCTCTGTTGTGTTACAATTTCAATGTTAATCACTAGTATAATGCAGTAGTAATCTCTGTATTTTGATTTTTGAGGTGTTCATGTATGGATCATTATTGTTTTGCACAGGGATGATTTCTTATGTACTGGGTTTAAGTTGGTTTTGTAATCACATGTAGAGAACGCAGAATTGGAGCAAAGTGAAAGGAGGTAAGGAGGTAAGCAAATTACTTTTCTCATATTATAAGTTACTAGAGTTGATTTCTTTATTTTCCAGTTTGTTTAATTGGTTAATTGCTTAATTTTGGCTATTGGTTAAGCAGTTTTATAAGTATTAATAATACCAGCATAATTTACATATCCAGTGACCAGTGTGCAATGTTAGAAGGACTAGTGACTTCCCTAACCCTCTTTGACTTTGTAATTGATCTAGCTAGTTATTGATTTGCTGATTTTGATGCCGTAGAGCTCCAAAGGAAGCAGTGAAGGGTTCTGATAGTAGTTGTTTATTTTGAAGAACTATGTATAGAAAGTTTCAGCTGCAAGGTGCACATTGTGTTGACATATATCCTTTTGTAAAATCTTGACATCCAACTTGACGTAAATTTGAATTGAGTTGTACTAGCGACAAGGGTATCACCTCATGACCATAGGTAAATCTTGTTGTCTTACGGTTTTTGAAATAGAAAATGAAAAATAGTTGCAAATGGATCTTGAAAAGGTTGAAGTAGAAATTGGATTCTGTTAAAAGCAGGTTTCATTGTTTTTCAGTAAGTTTTTTGGAAAGCTCAATTCCAAGTAGGGTTGGCAGAATTCCCCGCTTCCGATCTCGGCCCGTTCGAAATGGGATTTGGGACAAAATTTTATCCCAATTTACTATTTGGGTCGAGATTCATGGTGTTTGAAATTTTTAATTGGGATGAAAATTTGGGTTTTTAGAAATATATGATAAGTCAGTATAATGAATTGCATATATCGAACATGTAGGTCATATGTGTATGATAAGTTGTCTTTAATAAATAATATATATGACATGGCGGATACAGGCATATGACATGTCGTGTTTTGCTAAGTCAACAGTGTATGACAAAAACCGCATGTCATCTTGGACAATTTGGGATCTGATCGGGATTCGGGATCCCAGTCAAGACAAGATCGGAGCAAATTTTTGTTTCGATTTATTATTTGGGCAGGTTCAGGATCGACAAATCTTGGCCTGTCCCGTCTGGTTGCCAACCCTAGCCAACCCTAACTCCAGCATAGATAAAATATCCTTAACAAGATTTGGTTTTGATTTCATCCAGAAGCTAGGCATATGTGTATTCTTTTCTCATCCGTCGGACCTCCTCCATTTACATAGTCGGATCTCCTCCATTTATATCCATTGCTCATTGGTCTTGCATATATTTCAGATGCCTAAACCATCAATCAAATTTGAGATTTTATTCATTATTTGCACAGTAAGACCAACAGTTATCAAAAAGAAAAAAAAATGAAAAATAGCTTGAGAGAAGCTCATTCGCTATGGCACCTGAAATAAGTTTAAATTTGGAAGGATTTAAGTAATGCATTTAAAAAACTTATGATATTTTTGCAATAACAAGGACTCAAGCGAAAACTATCCAAGAAAAGAAAGTGTAAAATTGGTTGAATTATAAATTAGAGTACAAAATAGCCCAACCTTTTACAAAATTCTATGAAATCTATAATTAAAGTGAAAACGATGAGTTCTTGTTGGTGTTAAAATTTGAACTAAGCAATGAAGAAGCGACATGTGTATGAAGAGTGGCAGTGAAACAAAGTGTTGTTATACTATTATTAATTAGCAAGTGATATAAGACCGTTTATTTGTATATAAAAATACACTAGTTGCTTCTCAAGGAAAGACTGTAGGAGTCACAATGATCTCGCTTAAATTCCAAACTTCTTATGTAATATATATAGCTTTGGTGACAAAGCCTTTCTAGTGCTCTTTAGCTTATTAATCAGCCTCTTACACACTTATTCCTTATCACAAGTTTATATTTTTTCAATAATAATAATAATAATAATAATAATAATAATAATAATAATAAATAAATAAATAAATAAATAAATAAATAAATAAATAAATAAATAAATAAATAAATAAATAAATAAATAAATAAATAAAATAATAGCAAAGTTATATGTAATAAAACAAAAACCACTAACCCAAGGCCTATAAAGATACAATGTCCTTAAAACAAATTTGTCACTTTCACAATGATGCTTGAGTTACATTGGCATTTGTCTCGTAAGATATAATAGATTTGAATAATGTTTGCAGCACAAAATTTCTATTCTTGCAAAATTCAACAAGTGTTTGAATTCTATTACGTTGAAGCCTAAAGTTAGAGAGTATTTGCTTAAGAGAGAAGAGATGAAAATCACTTAGATTTTATTGTCTTTTGTAATTGAACATGGAAGCCAATATATAGGTTTTTAAGAATTGAGTCCCTGACAATTCCCTTTAAAGCGGCGTCACTTCTCTTTCATATAGGTGATTTTTTAATAAAAGAATAACCATCTTACTGTACGTAGATTCCTAACGCATAAAAAAATCATTAAAAGCATAGGGCACCTTTTTCTTTCTATGAGCATCACTGTTTTCATCATAGGAATAGATAGGAAGGTAATCCCCTCATGATCTAGCAAGGTATTTTATAATTAAATTGTGCCTTTGAACCTAGTTTTTAGAATATCCAATCAGCTAGGTTGGTCAAAATTTTCATGCCATTGTTTTGGTGCTTTCTTCGAGCTATATAATAACTAATTTACATACTTTCTTTTCTTGTCTTAGAGCTATAAAGTCTTCAAATTGTTCTATATAGATTTCTTCATCTAAATCTCTATTTAGAAAGACTGTTTTTACATCCATTTAATATACTTGTAAATTACTCAGTGCAGTAATTGCTAGTATCATCCTTATGAAATTTATTCTCGTTACAAGAGAATAAGTATCAAAGTAATCAAGGTCTTTTTGTTGCTTATAACCTTTATCACAAGTCTAGTCTTGTACTTATCAATTGATCCATCAGCTATCATTTTCTTTTTGAAAAGCCACTTGGATCCTAAAGTTTTGTGTCATGGAGGAAGATTTTCTAACTCTTAGGTATGATTCTGTAAAATGGATTCAATTTCACTATTAATAGCATCTATTCACAAAGTGACTTCTACTGAACTTCAAAACTTTCATAAAGCTTTGTGGTTCACTCTCTAGTTAAAAAATCAGAAAATCTAAACCAAAAGAGTTTTTCTTTTTAGCTCTTTTACTACGTCTACGTTCAAAATTGAATCTCTTGTTTACTATTTTGAACCTCGTCTTTTCTTGGTCCTCACTATCTTCAGTGATAGTCTCATGTGTTCATTTAATCGAACTTGAATGCTTTTTGAATTTAGATGGAAATACATGTTTTTAAAAAAAAGCTTTTCTGGATTTCATTATCGTATTCTTATGAATATATGATATATTCGACTCATCTACAAGAAATCGATAAACATTACTATTATGTTCATAACTATTGAAAACGCAGTTTATAGTTTTTGTTGCTGTCTTCACTTTCTTTCGAACACTTGTAAGTATTTGTGAGAAGGTACTTTACCTTTCCATAATTCATAAGGGGTTTTTCTACTTTCTTCTAGGGTGCCTTATTTAAAAGGTAATTAACTAATAAAATAGTTTCTCCTTCACATATTTTGAGTAACGAAAAACTTATCAACATTGCATTCATCATTTCTTTTAAGGTATAACTTTTTTGTTCAACGATCCTATTGGATTGAGGTGAATAAAGGGCTGTGATTTGATGTATGATTTCCTATTGTTTACAAAGTGACTTAAATGGACAACATACTCACCACCTATATCAGTTCTGACTCCTTAGTTTTCTTATTTAGTTGATTCTCAACTTCATTTTTATAGAGCACAAATTTCTCTATAACTTCGTCTTTGCTTTTTAACAAATACACATAACCAAATTTTGTGCATTTATGATAAAGATAATAAAATATTTGTTACCACCCCTCAACTGTGTAGATTTAAATTCCATATATCACTGTGTATTAAGTCAAGTGATTCAGTGTTCTTTTCAATTCTTTGAAATGACACCTCAACACAAGATTCACACTTATGTTTCATATCAATTTGGAAAGTGGGTATATGATTCATATTAATTAACTTATGCCAGACATTATAATCAATATGTCTTAATTTACCATTGAAACAACTTAAAAATAATTTTTAACTCTCAAGTATAAGAGTGTCTTGTTATATTAGAATTTCGTGAGTCCGAGGTCGATTCACGGAGAAAAGATTTAATTTGTTTATTTTATTTTATCTAAAAAATAAAATAAAACTTGAATATATGCAACTTAATTTAAGTGAAATTATGAAATTAAATTAGTTAGGGTCATAGATCCACTTTTAGTAGTAAATTAAATTTAATAAATTCTTTTTGCCATTTTTTATTTAGGTTTATTACCCCAAAAGATTAATTATATAAATTATTATTATTTTCCATTAATTTTATTATGGATTAAGTATTTATTGTGTCAAAGTTTAATTTGTCTACAATAAGTCAAAATACCATTTTACCATACCTTATATTAAGATATTAAGAATTTATTGTGCCAAACTCCCTTGTTTGTCTACAATAAATCAAAATTTCAAAATATAAAATATGTATAAAATTAAATAGAAAATAATTTATTTTATATAATTAAAAATAGAATTTGATTAAATCATATTTATTTCCTAAGAGTTTCACCTTCCCATAACTATGATTATTTGGCCAACCATAATTGAAATAAAAATAATTATTAAAATTAAATTACTCATAATTAAAAGGAATAAAAACAACTAAAATTGAAAATAAAACTAAATTTATTTTAAAAATAATTATACAAAATATTAAAACACACCTGAAAAATAAGATTATAGGGAAATTAAGAGAAATTGCGAGTAAGAGAGATGCCCAAAACATAAAAATGAGACTCTATTAATAGAAAAATACATTCATAATCCAGTGTGTTGCGGTCCATCATAAACTTTATGCATGTATTCCTCACAACCTTTAGATTGAGATCCAATGGTTGGTCAAACTTTAAAAGTCAACATTACACGTGGCATGATGTAAAGCATCCGATTCGGTCAAAGAATGGTTGAGATTTGGCAGGTTAATGGTTGGATCGGGTTGACCCAAATACAAAGGTTTGGATCCTACAACTTGCTTCATCAACCACTGCCACGTGGCACGATCGTGGCTATTGAATCATGAATGATTGAGATTTAGTCAAAATTGATAGCTATCCAATGCATTCATATATATTATAAGCTTATTTTACTATCCAATCAGTGCTCGGTCAATCCTAACATTTCTTTAGCTCTTTATCGTTAACTCATTATCTAAATTATCATCAAACTTTTTTTTGTACTCAAGTAATTAACACAATACTTATGGGGCTTCATTAAAAGAAAACAACATTTTTGTTCCAAAATTCATTAGAAATTCTATTTTTAGGTAGTAGATTACTCACACATATTTTAAAATATTATATTTTTAACCCATGCAGCGAGCTTTAGGCTAGTGACTCTCAGATCAGTTGGCCTTAGGGCCTTAAGTATTGAAACACTTCTACGAACTTAATTACTCAGGTTGCTAATAAATAAACAAAATATATATTTATAACCCATGTATCAAGCTTTAGGCCAATGACTCCCAAACTAGTTAGTCTTAGAGCACTAGGTGTCGAAACACCCCTACAAACTTAATTATTCGGGTTTCTAATAAATAAGCAAACAATAGATTTATAACACATGCAGCGAGCTTTAAGCTAGTGACTCCCAAACCAGTTGGTCTTAGGCCTCTAGGTGTTGAAACACCCATATGGACTTAATTACTTAGGTTCTAGATATAGCAAAATTAAACATATTCAAATATTTTTTTTTTACAATATACATTTTCTACTACCTTAAATATTATCCAAAGTAAATCAAAATAACTAAATGCTATAAAAATTTTAATTTACAACCCACTAGTATGTGTCATAATGTGTGTGTGAAGAATGATTTAATAATACCGGTTAAATGAGTAAACAATTAAATGACTTAATAACCAATTAGAGAGTTCACAAATTTGAGTAATTCAAAGAAAAGGGAACAAAAATAATTTACTATAAATTTCAAAATCAAAATATAATATAACAAGACTATTAGGATGCGTATCAAAAGTTGTGACTTTTTACATATCCATCCTAGACAATTTTTTTTTGGTTTTTTTAATCAACTATTTCATTTCCCCTTACCTGAACGAGACATTACCCTCAATGTTTTAAAAGGAAACGGGAAGAGTTTAAAAGACATCACATGAACACTGCAACAGAAAATATTTACAAACAGAGAGTTAAATCTAATTTGCACTTCTTACTACTACTGCTACTACCATCATCAGTCGACCAATCTAGCGCATAAGTCTTAGAATCTGTCTTTAGTGTATAAGCTTATAAAAGATTAAGTAACTCATTAGCAGTATAAGCACAAATAAAGAGTTTTTTTTTTATACAGTAGGTGAAACAAAATTATTCTTAATTATATGGTTAATAAAAGTTAGCAATCCATCATAAAAATTATTAACATTTAACAAACTGATAGATTTTTTATGATTATTCAAATGAGCTCAAGATGCAAATATAATCAGTGCCTCAAGAGTTGCGATATCTCCTACCAATAAAATAAAAGTATCAGCATGATTTAGCATTTCAGATATTCTCTCATGCATACTTGATACCACTAATTCTTCTCTAATTGGTGGGCCAGACAGGCATCTTAGAAGTTTAATGGCCTTTGGGATAATACCTAGTACTTGGCTTCCTCTAGTAAAAACAACTTCTAAGACAAGCCTTGATAACCCTTGTTCACCTCCTCTATATACAAGGTGTATTTTTCTCTCTGCTATGACCCGACCAAGATTTACAGCTGCGTGAACGAACCACTTTCCATAGTGAAACCTAGAAAAGCCCATAAATATTTTTGAATTGTTTACTCGAAGATGCTACTATTGGAATAATCTTCAAAAATAAGTTATGAGTGTTTAAAAAAAGGAGCTCATATTTAAAGATCTTGGTGACATAAATAATGAGAAATAACTGTAAATGGGTTGGCATACTTGTCAAATGATGCGTAAAGCTTGTGGCTCAATAATTCGAAAGCAAACAGTACAAAGAAAAATCAAATGGTGATTAGAAAAAGTAAACAGTAAAAGAAGAAAAATAATGATTAAATACAAAATCAAACTACTAAATGCAATAATGCAAATGATAAAAGAACAGCAAAATAAACAAATATTTACTAGTAGTTGTGATTGTGGCTCACATCTTCCTCTAGTTTTGCGTCTAGAAACGGCTTGAACGCCCTCTATAGGTCAATGATAGGCTTCCCATCCAGTTTTCTTATAAACTGACAAACATGGTCTTTTTTAGTTAGATTTCAAAGACTAAATTGTGCACTTTCATTTTAGAATAGTATCCACAAATTATGAATCTCAAGTTGCACATATCCGCTTCGATGTGTTTCAAGAGATCGTAAGATATCATCCAACGATTTTTTACTCAGGCCATTTTTAACGAATTTAATTTTATCTTCACGATTATCAGAAACCATTCTTAAAGATTTACAATTCGATCGTTTGCAACTAAATCGTACACAGTTATGACATTTTGAGCCAAGTTGTTTAACTCATTTTTTTTAGCAAATATACTTTCACTAAAACTAGACATGTAAGAAACAAATGGATAAAAAAACTCACCTGCTAGTCGGAACTTTGCTTTAGTTAACCAACAAATGTTAGAAGGAACGCCATTGATCATTATCAAACACAGTCGTTTGCAACGAGTTTTGTAAATTTTCCTGAGGGCATTTTGAGGGAGAGAGGGAAAATGTTTATGCAGTTTATGTAGTTTATGTTGTATTTCTTCTATGTTTGTTTTTTAGGTTTCAATTATTGTGGAAAACTGAAGATATCGACTTAAGAAGTCACGAAGTATCGTTATCTGCCATTTATATGGAAAAATAAATCAAATCACACCAAAATTAAGAGAATCAAATATGCAAAATCAAATCAAACGTGAAAGTGAACAAAACAACAAAAACAAATCACACAAAGTAAAAAGAAAAATGGACTTACATTCGTCATTTTATTGAGTTAACATTAAGCTCCAATTGAAATTCATATATACCACCCTTTATTTCTCTTAGTTGTCTTTCTAAACCTTCAACGTAGGACACTAATGTTGGTGGTTGCAGATCCTAAATTGGATGTGATTTATAGTTTTGTAACAAACCTCTTAAGTGAAATTTCACACGCAAAATGTTTTTAAAATGTGCGAACAATATCTTTCTTATTAAGGTACTCATGACATATAATGAAAACTGATGAGAGAAAATACAATTGTCAAACAAACACGCTTAAGTAAGAAATATAATGCTAAAAAAATGTATGGTGCGCATCAATCAAGAAAAAAAATCAAACAATGAAATGAAAAATAACAGTAAAAAATAACAAAAAAATTGAATCACTCATTAAAGATTTAATCAAGATTTGGTGGGTTACCCAAATTGATTTCGGTGTATTCCTCACGTGGTTGATGTTCCAGATATGATTTTAATATTTGACCATTAACTTTAAATATGACGCCATTTTTTTAGATTCTCAATTTCTATAGCCCTATATGAATATATATTTTTTACAATAAATGAACACAATAATTATAAAACAATATTTTTAGACCAATTTCAAATGTTTTTTGTAAAATTATTTTATCATGAAAAGGTTTTGTTCTTACCTTAATAATTCTTGAATTTTTATATGCATCATTTCTTAATTTCTCAAGTTCATTCAATTACAATTTTCGCAAATTACCAGCATCATCCAAATTTGAATTAAAAACTTTAATAGCCCAAAATAATTTATGTTCAAGTTCAACAGGTAAGTATCAAGGGTTACCATAAACTAACCGATAGGGTGACATTTCTAATGATGTCTTAAATGCAATATGGTAGGCCCAAAGTGCATCATTAAGTCCAAGAGACCAATCATTTTGGTTTGGGTTAACCATTTTTTCCAAAATTTATTTTATCTCCTTATTTGCTAATTCAACTTAACCATTGTTTGAGGATGGTAAGGAGTAGCAACTTTATATGTAATTCTGTATTTTTTCATTAAAGACTCAAGTGACTTATTATAAAAATGCTTACCTCTATCACTGATAATGGCTCGAGGGATTCCAAATCGACTTAAAATGTTTTCTCTTAAAAATTTAACCACAGCTTTGCTATCATTATTTGGACAAGAAATTGCTTCAATCCATTTGAGACATAATCAACTGCAACTAATATATACACAAATCTAAAAGATAATGAAAACGAACCCATGAAATCAATTCCCCAACAGTCAAATATTTCTATCTCAAGTATAGGATTTAAGGGCATCATGTTTCTTTTAGTAATTGATCCCAATTTTTGACATTTTTCACAAATTTACAAAATTCATATGTGTCTTTAAATATAGTAGGCTAATAAAATCCACACTGTAAAATTTTAGATGTACTTTTTCTTGAAGAAAAGTGTCCACCAGATACTTCAGAATGACAAAAATTAATCACACTACTTACCTCACTATCAGGAATACATCGCTGAAAAATTTGATCAGGGCTGTATTTGAACAAGTAAGGATCATCCCAATAAAATTTCTTTACTTCAACAAAAAATTTCTTATTCTCTTGAGCATTTCATTGCAAAGGCATTTTACTGGTGACAAAGAAATTAACAATGTTAGCATACCATGACTTTGAAATAATAGAAAATAAAAATTCATCAGGGAAAAAATCATTGACAGGTGTTATGTCAGTGCAGAATTCTTATGTGAGTCTTGATAAATGATCAGCAACGACATTTTCGGCATCCTTTTTATCTTTGATGGTAAGGTCAAATTTTAAAAATAACAAAATCCAACAAATTAGTCTCAGTTTCACATCTTGTTTACTCATCAAATATTTCATAGCAATGTGGTCAGTAAAAACAACAGATTTAAAGCCAAGCAAATATAAACAAAATTTTTTAATAAAATATCACAGCAAGTAATTCTTTTTCAGTTGTAGAATAATTCATTTGAGCATTATTTAAAGTCTTACTCGCTTTATAAATCACAAAGGGTCTACCATCAATTCTTTGCCCTAAAACAACACCAATAGTGAAATCACTTGCATGACACATTAATTCAAAAGGGAAAGATCAATCAGGAGATTGCATAATAGATGTAGACATTAAAAGACAAATTATTTTCTCAAAAGATTTTTTGGCAATCATTAGTCCATTCAAATAGTGCATCTTTTAATGAGAGGTTACAAAGTGGTTTAAATATGGCAGTAAAGTTTTTTATAAACCTCTTATAAAACCATGCATGTCCTAAAAACGATCGCACGCCTCTAACTGTTTTTGGTTGTGGCAATTTAGATATGACTTCTATTTTTGGTTTGCCAACTTCAATTCCTTTAACAAATACAACATAACCCAAAACAATTCTAGAAATAACCATGTAGTGACATTTTTCCCAATTCAACTTGAATATCCATCTAGAAAGCAGTAATAGAGATGTCCAGCTACTGTTTTTAGGATTTGGACGAGGAATGATAATAGAAAATGATCTTTTCTAGAGGCTTCATTTAACTTTTTATAATCAATACACATGCGCCAACTAGATGTAATTCGTGTTGGAATTAATTCACCTTTTTCAATTTTTTAACAATAGTGATTCTAGATTTTTTAGGCACTACTTGTGTAAGACTAGCCCATTTACTATCAGAAATAGGGTAGATAATTCTCACATCAAGCAATTTAAGGACTTCTGTTTTGACTACCTCTTTCATGTGTGGGTTTAATCTTCTTTAAAGGTGTTGAAATGTTTTAGCATTTTCATCCAAATTAATTATGTGTGTGCAAATTAAGGGATTAATGCCTTTAATATCATTTGGATGGTTTAAAGTCCATCCAATTGCATTTTTATGCTTTTTAAGAACAGTTATTAACTTACGTTCTTGGTCGCTTGTTAGACTAGAAGAAATTACAGCATGATAAGTTTGTTCTTCTCTAAGAAAGACATACTTCAATCATTCAGGCAAAGGTTTCAATTCTAGTTTAGGTGCTTCTTGTAATTCTGTCTATTCAATAATTCCAAGCTCCTCAAATTTTGGCTCTTCATCATAATTTTGTAAAGTTTGTACAAAATCAAGAAACGAATTTATATTAGAAATATCAAGTTCAAGTTGCTTATTTGACTTAATTGAATTAACTAAACAAACATCTGAGAGTTCAAAAAAATATCCTTTTTGAATATTTTCCTCTATACAAAATTCAAGTAATTCTTTTTTTTCATCAATATCATCTTCATTATCATTTTCTTCATTATGCTGCCTGCACATGTTGAAAACATTCAATTCCAGAGTCATATTTCCAAAGGATAAAATCATAAAATCATTCTTACAATTGATTAAAGCATTAGTAGTTGCTAAAAATAGTCGACCTAAAATTACAGGAATTGGTTTATAATTATTCACAACAAGTTCAGTTTCTAGGGCAATAAAATGTTTGAGGCAAAAGAAAATCGTAGAAGAATTGTGAACGACATGTGGCGATATTTGACCCACCTTCAACGATGGTTGAGTAGGAAAAAAGGGTATCTTGCTTACCATTTTCTAAGCTGACCACATTGGTTCGCACGTCCGAAACCACTCATTCTTTTTCTATTTCGAAGTCTAACAAATCTCATTCTCAGGTAGTCGGAGGGCTACTCTACAAGACTTAGAGCATATCAAGGTTAAGTATTATATCCTTTCTTTAGTTGATCTCCGGGTACCCTACAAGAATGAAACCCAAAGCGCCTCAAGACAGATAAGGTAGCCCTTCTATTGATTTGGGACTTTACATATCCTCCAATCTAGCCTTTAGGTGTTATGGTCGGAATTACTTGAGAGATATATTTCGCTTAGAGAGTTAAAGGTGTTTTACGAAGGGAAAATGATGTGTTGAGTGTGGATAAATTAGAGAAAGCTGGGATGACCAATGAAAACCCTTTATCGGCTTCTCAGTATAAGTCATATATAGTTAGAAGATATCCCTCCTCATCCTATATTTGTTTCTGTTTTATACATTTCATTCCCCTCTTTTTTTCTTTTTTGCTATAGCGTCCAATATTCATGCAACTGACTCTTTTTTTTTTATACACAGTAGTTGGCAATTGTAAATCCTCTCTAAAATGATTTTGATTCTTTTTTCACCGAAATGAATAATGGCTCCTTCAATGGCCCGAGTATCACTTCTTCTGCGAAGAGCATCCGACCTTCTCGTTTTCCGGGGGCTGAACTAGGCCACCGAAAAGCTCATATATCACTTCCTTACTCACTCAGTAAAAGTGCTCGCGTGGATGGGCTTAACTGAAAAACAAACGACTTTATGGGTACCTCTACTACCCGTAAAAGAAAATTGATATCCCTCTTCTCTCTGCCTAGGGATTTCATTGAAGGGGAGCTGGATCCAGTGGTGAATGGAAAAGTCTTACACTTGCTAGATATGTTTATAATACCACCAAGAACATCACCCAGAATTGATTGCTGATTCGGGTAGGTTGGGCCTGACTGGGTGCTATATGCGACCTTTTATTGGTGTTTTCTGTGGTAACTCTTACTGTGCTAAAGCTAATACTGAATGTACCTCACCTCCCCCGGCCGAAGTTCTCACCAAATGTTTCTGATACTGAATTTCATACCTATGCAACTTCTGCTTATCCCATGTTCAGAGGGAAGAGGGTGAGGACGAGGTGCTTGTTGTGTGACTTTATTTGGTGTTACTATTTGTTTGTTGGCATTTTTCCTGAATTATGAATTAGAACTGTTTTCTTGACTTTCTGATATTCCTCGTTCTACCAGGGTACCCAAATAACTTCAATGTAGTACTAGCAAACTCCTCTTATTTTGTGATGGTATTTTTATTTTTTGTAGTTTTAGATGTTGTATCTTTGATGCATTCTGAAATTTGACTAGGCGCATGGGGTACCTCGAGTACCCTTCTACTTAGATGTTTACTGAGCTATCTCTTACTTTATAATGAAGCAACCCAATTTCATCATCAATATATCGATTTATCCAGATATGCTTGTTGCTAATCTTTAGAAGATTATGACGATTCTTAGCACTTCTCACTAACCAAAGTATCGGTACAACAAATTGTTAAAGTATGTAACTCTACAACTGGCCTAACAACAAAGGCGAACTTATTTTCTGCTTTCCTTGAGCCTTCTAAGGCTTCCTCTTAGTGCATTCGAGGAATGACTTTCTGTTATAAGATACCTCTGATCTTATATCATCAGTGTATATCAATAAACTTAGACGTGCTTATTGCAAATCTTAACAAAAATTGTGGCAAATCTTTTTACGAAATGATTGACAACCTCATGATCTGCCATTCGCTTTTAATAAAAAAATGTGAAACAAATAATAATAAACGTAGTTACTCGTTTTCTCTTATGCAAGCTGATGGAAAACCTCATGATTCGCCATTCTCTTAGAATCAACTTAAACACAAAAGATAGTAATAAAAGTCGGTGCTCGCCTACCCTTATATAACATAGTCAAAAACCTCATGATCTGTCATTCGCGTAGAATCAAGTAAGTAATATAGATATAGATAAAGGTAATTGCTCGCCTACACTTATGTGAGATGGTAAAAAACCTCATGATTTGTCATTCGTGTGGAATCAAATAAGCAACATAGATAGAGATAAAAAAAAGGTTGTTCGCCTGCCCTTATATGAGATGGTCGAAAACCTCATGATCTGTCATTCGCCTGGAATCAAATAAACAAAATAGATAGTGATAAATATGGCTGCTCGCCTACCTTTATAAGTACTTTAGGCATCTAACTCATGTGATTACCCTTTACTTGTAAATTTTTTATCCTTTACCTTAGCTTAAGCAGAAGAGTGGAGGTGTGGTCATACGCATACTTTAACGAATCCTCATTATATTAGGGTACGACTGTGTACTTTGCCCTGGAGTTTTCTTTGACCCTCATTTTCTTCATTCAAATCGGCATATTTTCATAATCACTCTGAAAAGTTAGTGGTGATTTCTTTATATTCTTTTTACTATATCTGACCTTGAGTAGATCATCATGATCAAAATAGGTCAGATGCCCTAGTTACACCAAAATAAAGCAACCTTTTAACACCATTATGTATCATAATAAACATTGGACAACAACAAACATGAAATTAGTTTAATGGTGAACATATTCTTATTAAATGGCATTTAGGTCAGATGCCCTGTTAACACCAAAATAAAGCGACCTTTTAACACCATTCTATATCATAATAAACATTGGACAACAACAAACATGAAATTAGTTTAATGGTGAACATATTCTTATTAAATGGCATTTCAAACTACTCATCTACATTATATAATCAAAAAGCCAATAAAAGAGCACACATCATGACATTTTGGAAAGAAAATACAATCATAGGTAATGGAGACATGGATCGTTACATGACACTGCACTGTTATCATAAGGAAAATAGGGGATTCTAAGATCTCTTATTCTTTTCACTAGAAATTAAGGAAATTGAAAAATGTAACTAATCGATTTAAAGTACTGTAGGTACCCATACAGTCGACCATATATTACATGCATATAAGCATTAAAAAAAAAAAGACAGGATAACTAAAAAGAGGTTAAGTGTGATCCCTTTAATAATAATATAGCTTCTCTCTACCGGGGCCGATGGTGATTACTTTCCCACCACATTCATGTGCATTGGAAAGATTTTGGATGCAAATTTCCCAGACTTATTCTTCTTCTGCCGCCGGCGTTGCCTCGCTCAGGTACCCCAGGATTCCCTCACCTCTAGAGTCATTGGCAAATTCAACCAAAAAACCGACAATGGCTTAAATTCTGGTGGTCGAGCGAGGCCTATGTGTTCCGAGTGAGTATCCTCGGGTACCCCTAATGCCTTGATGTTCATTAAGTCTATTTTCACTAGCGGTACTATGTCCCTGGTGAGCTGCGTCTTCAGCTAAGTACCAGAAGCAATCTGATAGCTTTTTTTAAAGGCAAGCTGCTTGCTGGTTCCTTTTGATGGTGATATCATATATGGCAGTTGAAATTTTTATGGCGAGGTGATGTAGAGATACTGTTGCTTTGATTTTTGTTAAAAATGGTGATTAGTGTTAAAAATTTATGTTTATTAAGGGGTAAAAATGTTATTTTGTACTATTAATGTAATTTATATTTGTAATTGTGTAACAAATTGTGAATTTCTAATTATTTTCCTAAATATTTGATTTTGTGTATTTTTGTGTGTTTATTAGGTAAAAATAATAATTTCATACAATTTGAGGCTCTAAACAAATGTACAGATGTTGAATTTGGATTCCAGAAGTTCAAGAAATTATGTCATTGTCGAGGAGGATCTGAGATTTTTGTTGTAATTTTTTAAGTTTTTACCACAGTAAATGTGGTAATTGTAAAATTATAAGTTTTTACCACGTTATGTATGGTAATTATTAGTAGAATGTGTTGAATATGCTTGAGTGGATTAAGTTAGGTTTATGTTTTATTAGTGAGAGAAATGTAAGGTTAAGATGTAATTCGATTTATTTATTTGTGTGGTGTGGATTTACCATGTATTAGTATAAGTAGAGGGGGGAACACACCTCTACACACCTTCTCTTCTCTTCTTTCCCCCTAAATTATTCTTCTCATCTCTCTTTGTAATATATTTTCAATAAATAAAATTAATTTTATTTCAATTTTCAAATTCTATTTTTAATTATGTGTTTTTCAATTTTAATAATTTCCTTTATTTCAAAAATGTTTAGCTAAATATCATAGTTATGGGAAGGTGAAACTCTTAGTAAAAAAAATATGATTTAATCAAATTCTATTTTTAATTGTACAAATTGAATTATTTTCTATTTAATTTTATCTATATTTTATATTTTGAAATTTTGATTTATTGTAGACAAACATGGAAGTTTGGCACAATGAATTCTTAATATCTTAGTATAAAGTATCGTAAAATGGTATTTTGACTTATTGTAGACCAATTGAATTTGGCACATTAAGTTCTTAATCCATAATAAAATTAATGAGAAAATTATTTTAATTTATACAATTAATCTTTTGGAAAAAAATTAAAAAAATATTAAATTGTATTTATTACTAGGAGTGGATCTATAACCCTAACTACTTCAACTTCAAAGTTTTTCTTAAATTAAATTGCACATTTTTAATTTTTAATTTTATTTTTTAATAAACTTAAATAAATAAATTAAATCATTTCTTTGTGGATCGACCTCGGACTCACCGAGTTATAATATAACAAAACACTCTTATACTTATGAGTTAATAATCACTTTTAAGTCGTGTCAAATGGCCTGCCCAGAATGATATCGTAGGCTCCTGGGCTATCCACAATGAGAAAGTCAATCATGTGAATGACACGGTAGGGCACCCTAACAACAGTGACGGACAAGGTAACGATGCCTTTTAGAATGACAATATGACCAGCCAAACCAATAAGCAGTGTATCATTCGAATATATTTTTGGCGTTAATAACTTATCCAAGGCGCTTTTTGTTGAGTGTTAGAAAATGTATATTTATAAAGGAGAAAATCATCATTTTACATTTCAAGTCTTACTAACAACCTTTACTTTTATGTATTTAAGTTTCTTGCAATTTAATTATGTGTGTTTGATTTTAATTAAGTATTTTATGTATTTTAGGGGTATTATAGTCATTTCAGAATAAAGGAGAGATCATACGGAAAAACGGACATCACTTTTGAACTCGGTGAAAACCAGGAGAGTATAAAGGAAAAAATCGCTCACATACTGACTATTCACATGTACGGCATCGTTACGCATCGCTCATGGCACTATTCACATAGACGGATCGATGACGTGGCATTGGATGAGGTGTCATGATCCGTTGACTAAAATTCTTATGCTTTATAGTGACGTGGCAAAGATATCAGACGAAAAATCTCGCAGACGATCACACAGATTATTGTCAACCAAACCGTGTTACTATTCACCCGGTCAAATCGTTTCAAATCGGGTCAAGCAGATGACATGGCGCAATCCTGAGCGTCCAAACTGTTTTTAATCCGATGGCTATGATTTACTCCATGTATCTATAAAAAGGGGGCCTCCCCCCCCTAATTTGATATCTCTCAATCTATTTTTGGACTCTGTCAGAATTCCCTCTCCATCTTGTATTTTCTTCGTATTTTAATAAATTCCCATTTTGCCCTAGTTCAATTATGAGTGGCTAATTTCTTTCAAGCTCAAGGTGAAGTCTCAACATGTGTCATGGGCTTTATTTGGTAAATTTATTTTCTCTTCCTCTAGTTTTTGTGGATGTTTTGACTTTCTCGACAAATAATACTAATCTTGTCTGCCTTGGTTTCACCTCTAGTACAATGTTATTATTATTCGCACGATTTAGCACCATATTGATTAGGCGTGATTCATGAGGTGTGGATTCCCCCTCATGATTTAATTGGTATTAATACGGATTATTTAGCCCATGATGCATGTTTGATCCAATACCCAAGACGTCATTTCAATATAATTATCTTCAATTTATTCTCACACAATTCCAATTTTAGAATTTATTCTCGCCATTTTAATTTAAGTTTTAGCATATTCCAAATCATTTCCACCACAAATCCAATCACCCATTTACAAAATTAATTCTACACACAATTAAAATCCACCTCCTCGTGGGATCGACACTCACTATGATCTATACTACTTTGCAGTACATTAAAATTTGCACAACAAGTTTTTGCCGGGGAGGTAAGTAATTTTTAGAATTAATTTTTGTGAATAATTTCTTTTATTTGTTTTCTTGTATTTTTTATTATTATTAAAAAAAAAGAAAAAAAAAGTGAATCTACATTTAAAGGTTAGTATTTCTTTCCTTTTTCTCTTCTTTAAAATTCTATAATTTAATTTTCAATTTATTTTTCTTTGTAATTTTTTTTTGTTTATTTTATTAATTTAATTTTTAGTTAATTTATTTCACGTATTTATTTTTGTGTATTTTTATAGAAAGGTTGTAATAGCGCAATAAGGTTAGTATCGTAATTTCTCACTCTTCTTTATTTTTATTTGTTTTGTTCTCATCTTTATTTTTATTTGTTTTGTTTCCATCATTATTTTTATTTTATTAGCATGTAGGTCATTATTACCTAATCTTGAACCTATAGACCTTGAATTAGAAAAAAACACTTCGCACACACAAACAAGTTAAAAATAAAATGGATTTGCAACCACAAGAGAGGCCATTTAAGGACTATTTTAGTCCCTTAGCTAATTTGAGCACATCGTGCATAAGATACCCAAATGTACAGGAGTTTTGAATTAAAACCTAGTGCTAAATTGTCTCCCACATTCTAGAAAATGAGGACCATATAATCATTTGAATGATTTTCATGCCATTTGTCAAACTTTTAAATATGAAAATTTTTCAGACGATGATGTTAAACTCGATTATTCCCATTTTCTTTAAAAGATAGAGCTCATGGCTTAATACATTCGCACAATAGCATTTCATCATGGGAACAAATGGTAACAAAATTTTTGAATAAATATTTCCCGGCATAAAACAAATGCTATTCGCAGGAAATCTGAGTTTACCCAGAGAGGACGAGCAATTTTTCAAACATGGGAGGCGATTCAATGGACTACTCTTGAAGTGTCCACATCACGAGAAATGGCACCAATGCCAATACTTTTGGAGGGATTATTGCCGAATGTGCAAGAATGGCTAATGGAGGAGAGCTAATGTCAAAAAGTGCATCGAAATTTGGGAATTCTTCCAATGACAAGCGATAATTCCCAACAACGAGTCGATCACTCAGAATACTAGAAGAATTACGGAGTAAATGAGGTTCAAATTGGCGAGTCAACTTGGAATCAAAGAAGTCAAAGAGATGGTCAAGGTCTTGCTCGACAAATAGCATCGTTATCGATCGTTAAATGTAACCACATGACCATGACTCATACTCGATCAAGCCAATGCCATAGGTGTAATGAGAAAGCCATCAAATTACAACCCATACTCCAACACATATAACCCTCGATGGAGACCACCCCAATTTTTTTCTCAAGGATTCAGAATGGACCTACGGCTCAGCCTCCACCAATGCAACAAATTCCTCAAAATCCTCAAGCCTCTCCATTTAGACCATACAATCGTAACCATAACTACTCTCAACCTGGGAGGATGCATTCCATTTCAAGAATGTTACTCACTCCACGATTGAACAATGAACCGCACCATTGATGGACTACTAAACGAAATGAGAGCATGCTTCAATTCACAAGCTCAATCGGCCAAGCCTCGAGAAGATGGTGGGACAACTTGTTTCTTGCCTTGGCAATGACTGAGAAAGGCAAGTTTCCAAGTCAACCAGTGCCTAATCCTAAAGGAGTACATGAAGCAAGTGCCAGTTCACCACAGCAGCATGGAGAAGTCAAAGCAGTCATGACCTTGCGAAAAGGAAAAGAAGTCGACAACAAAGTGGAGATGCCGGTGACAAAAGAAAATCAAATTGTACCTGTGAATGTTGAGGACTCACCACCGGAGGAGAAAGAAGAAACCAACCCACGAGAATATGTTCCGAAAGCTCCATTTCCCCAGAGGTTAGCTAAAGGCAAGAAGGGAAAATCCACAGGTGAGATTCTTGAAATCTTCAAACAGGTAAGTGTTAACATCCCGTTGCTTGATGATATTAAACAAGTTCCATCTTATGCCAAGTTTCTTAAAGACCTTTGTACTAAAAAGAGAAATATGCATGTTCAAAAGAAGGCATTTTTAACAGAAAACGTTACTTCTATACTCCAACATAAAATTCCTTTAAAATGCAAAGACCTGTGCTCCCCACTATCTCATGTAGCATAGGAACCACACAATTGAGAATGCTTTGTTGGATTTAGGAGCTAGTGTAAATTTGTTGCCTTATTCTCATTTGTGAAACTCGACCGGGAGAATTGCACCCAACTCCATGGTGTTACAACTTGCAGATCGGTCCACGAAAATACCTCGTGGTATTGTGGAGGACGTGCTTATCCTGTAGACAAGTTTTATTTTCCAGCTTGATTTCATTGTAATTGACACTCAACCAATACAGATTCAAGGAAGCACATCCCCATTATTCTAGGCCGACCTTTCTTGGCAATCGGATGCTCACATTCAATGCAGGATCGAAATATGCGCTGTCCTTCGGCAACATGACTATGGAGCTGAACATCTTCAACATTGCCAAACAACCTCACAGTGCAGATAATGGAATTGTTGATGTGGATTTAATTGAAGCATTAGTTGATGACACTTTTCTTTCAAACCTTAGTGATGATCCTTTACAAACGTGTTTAACTCACTTTGGTTTGGATTTTGATATTGACAGATCGGTCGATGAGGTCAACGCCCTGCTTGACTCAGCACCATCTATGGATACTAATAAATGGAAGTCAAGAGTTGAACAACTAGCACCATCAGAGAAGCAACTCATCCCATCATCAGAATTACCACCGAAACTCGAGCTCAAACCATTGCCCAACACATTGGAATATGCATTTTTGGGGGAAGAAAGTACTCTACCGGTAATCATCTCATCATCCCTCAATGACGAACAAAAAGGTAAGTTGTTGGATGTTTTGAAAGAGCACAAAGGGGCATTAGGATGGACCATAGCATATAAAGGTATAAACCCTGCAGATTGCATGCATTACATTCACCTCGATGAAAATGCCAAATCTACTAGGAAATGCAACGTCGGTTAAATCCTAATATGAAAGAAGTTGAATCGAAGTCCTATTAGATGGTGTATCATTTACCCCATTTCGATAGTTCATGGGTCACCTGCATGTTGTCCCTAAAAAGTCGAGTCATGAGTTACCAATGCTAATAATGAATCGATACCCAGAGTGACTACAGGATGGCGTTTATGATTTGATTATAGAAAATTGAATTTTTTCACAAGTAAAGACCATTTTCCTTTACCATTTATCGATCAAATGCTTGATAGATTAGCAGGCCATGAATTTTATTGCTTTCTAAATGGTTACTCAGGACATAATCAGATTCCCATAGCACCAAAAAGATCAAGAGAAAACCACTTTCACTTGCCCTTTTGGCACTTTTGCATATAGGAGGATGCCATTTGGATTATGCAATGCACCGCTACATTTCAACGATGCATGTTGATTTTTCCGATATGGTTGAACGATTCCTCAAGTCTTTATGGATGATTTTTCTTTGGTGACTCGTTTGATCAATGTTTACATCATCTAACGCTAGTTCTGCAGAGATGTATCGAGAAGAATTTAGTCTTAAATTGGGAGAAGTGCCATTTTATGGTAAAACAAGGTATTGTCCTCACATCATTTCGAGCAAAGGTATTGAGGTTGACAAAGCCAAGGTGGATCTCATTTCTAATCTTCCTCCACCCAAAAATGAAGTAAGATCTTTCCTTGGTTTCTATAGACGTTTCATTAAAGATTTTAGCAAAGTTTCTAGACCCTTATGCAATTTACTTGCTAAGGATGTACATTTTATCTTTAGTGATTCATGTCTTATGGCATTTGAAAAATTAAAAATGTTGACATCATCACCCATCATTCGTGCCCCAAACCGGAGCTACCATTTGAGCTAATGTGTGATCCGATTATGCAAGAGAGCAGATTAGGAAAAAGAGTTGATCGAATTCCCCATGTTATTTACTATGCTAGTATGACATTGAATGATGCACTTGAACTATTCAACTACCAAAAGAAATGCTAGCAGTGTTTGCATTAGAGAAATTTCGATCTTATCTCATGGGTGTAAAATAATTATATTCTGATCACGCTTCTTAAATATCTTCTCACAAAGAAAGATGCAAAAGCTAGACTAATTTGGGTGTTACTTTTGCAGAATTTGACTTGGAATTCAAAGATAAGAAAGGCACGTAAAATGTCGCGGACCATCTCTCTCGCTCCATTTTGACACAATTACGTAATCATTACCATTGAATGAGTCATTTCCGGATGAACAATTAATGAATGTGGAAGTATTACCTTGGTATCTTGATATAGTTAATTATCTTGTTAGGTAAACTTCCTAACATTGGACCAAGCAAGACAAGGCTAAATTCTTTGCGAAATAAAGAATTTCTTTTGAGATGACCCGTATTTGTTCAAGTATTGTGCAGATCAAATTGTTAGACGATGTGTCCCGTGAAAGTGAAATTCGAATATCCTTTCATTCTCCATGAACAAGCATGAGGCCATTTTGCTAAGAAAAAAATGACTAAAGTTTTACAATGTGGTTTTTATTGGCCAACTATATTTCGAGATGCTTACACTTTTTGTTCTTCATGTGATAGGTGTCAACGAATGGGAGCATTACACGAAATACGATGCCACTAAATCCAATTTTAGTGGTTGAGATTTTTGACGTATGGGGTATCGACTTCATGGGACCCTTTCCCCTTCTTTTGGCCATCAATACATATTGGTTCTTTGTTGACTACGTATCCAAATGGGTAAGCAATTCCATGCAGAACTAATGATCACAAGGTGGTGATAGGATTTTTGAAAAGCAACATTGTCTCGCGCTTTGGATTCCCTCGAGCAATAATCAGTGATGGTGGTGCCCACTTTTGTAACAAAGCATTCAAAGCTCTTTTGACAAAGTATTCAATCACACACAAAGTGGCGACCCCGTATCATCCGCAAACCAAAGGCTGTTGAGATCTCCAATCGAGAAATAAAGCACATATTAGAAAAGACGGTGAGGCCAGATAGAAAAGATTGGTCATTAAGACTTGATGATGCATTATGGGCATATAGAACGGCTTTCAAGACCCCGATTGGGATGTCACCCTACAGGCTAGTGTATGGAAAAGCTTGCCACCTACCTGTGGAACTTGAGCATCGTGCGTATTGGGCCATCAAGAAATTCAACTTTGACATGCAGCAAGCCAGCTCAGAAAGAAGATTACAACTGGCAGAACTTGAAGAAATTCGCAATGACGCATACGAAAATGCCAAGATTTACAAGCAACGGATGAAAGTCTTTCATGACAAGCAAATTATGAGAAAATCGTTCACTCCAGGTCAGAAAGTGCTTTTATTCAATTCTCGCTTGCACCTATTCCCAGGTAAGTTACGCTCTCGATGGTCTGGTCCCTTTATTGTTCATACTGTTTTTCCACATGGGGCAATTGAAATTAAGGATCCAAAGAACGGTGTCACGTTTAAAGTTAATGGTCAAAGATTAAAGCCATATCTAGAGTACCAACCACATGGAGAAGACACCGAAATAAATTTGAGTGACCCACCAGATTTGAATTGATTTTTTTTTCCTTTCGTTGATTTGATTTTTCTCTTTCTTTATATTATTCTTCTACTAATTGAAATTATTTTTGCATAAGTGTGTTTGTTTAACTATTAAGTTTTCTCTTATCATTGTTAATCATGAGTCTCATACTTAGACTGCCTCCTCCCGAACATTCTTAAACCACTTCAACGTGTCAAAACTCATCTCAAAAGCGCATTCAATTTTGTAAAACACATAATATTTGGGCTCTACAACCACCAGAGTTAGTAGCCTATGTTGAGGGTTTAAAGCCAACTCGAGACATTGAGAGAAGTGTTTACGACATCCACTGGAGCTTGAGGTAAATTCAATAAGAGGACGATTTTAATTTTCTTTGTTTGTTTTAATTTGTTTTTCTGTTTGTGTGCTTTAGTTTGTTACCCCAGAAAGTGGCGGATAACGGTACTCGTGACAATCAAGTTACTTCAGTTTCCCATAATAACTGACATTCTGAGGCAAAAGTATGGACAGAAACGAGATTCTAGCGAAGCTTCACAAGCGATTCCCTTCACTTCCTCAGAATGCCCTCCTTACGATCTATAAAGCTCGGTCCGAACGCATACAATTGCTCACGAGGAATAACATACCGCCGATATCCGTTGGTTAATCGAGGCGAAAGTACGATTAGCAGTGAGTTACCTCCAAAATTTATTGCATTCATGCCTTGTGGTAAAGGAAATTATGCAAGAAAACGACGAGCTCAAGAATTTCGCTTGTCATAAGTGTGCCGAATGAGTTGCGATAAACCCATGTTCTTT
This sequence comes from Citrus mangshanensis, assembly GCA_030449895.1. Lineage (NCBI taxonomy): Eukaryota > Viridiplantae > Streptophyta > Magnoliopsida > Sapindales > Rutaceae > Citrus > Citrus mangshanensis. The sequence continues at coordinate 5,799,591 of JASUUJ010000280.1, read as the reverse complement.
AGGAATGGTGTCCGATAACAGGAAGATAAGATTCAATTCATTAGGATGGCTTGAATAAGGAGTCATTGGATGATATTCTTCTCGTCTCAAACGCATCCCGGTGGATATGTACAAGGAGCGATTCTCCGCTATGGCCATTATTCCGTAAAGAGCATGCACGATATAGTCTCGAATCGACTATAAACGACCTGTTTGCTTTATAAGAAAACCGGATAGAAGCCTATCCTCGACCCATAAAGGGCGTTCAAGCCGCTTCGGACGAAACCAGAGGAAGATGTGAGCCACACGCAACTACGTGTAAATATCCTTTTACTTTATTGTTATTTTATTTCACTATTGTCTTATTGTTTGCATTATTGTCTTTAATAATTTTATTATTTGCTTTTTCCTTTTATTTTTCTTTTGACTTGCGAGCCACGTGCTTTACGCGTTTTTGACACCGACATATTACCTCATACACAATCATGACCCACTATCACCAAGACTCTTAAATGTGATATCTTTTGTCAAGCACTCACAAATTATTTTGAGAAGTATCGCAATGGCATACTCCAAATAGACAATTCAAGAACATTTGTGTGCTTTCGGATTTACCTATGGCAAACATAAAGAGTTCGCTGCCCATCGATCTTGGCCGAAGCATAAAGAAAATTACACTTGGTGTATGGAGGAGGTAACCGAGGGTTATCAAAAATGGTCTCGAAGCCTTTTATCGGGAAGTCAAGTGTTAGGCATCATCCCAAGAGTTGTAAAACCATTGGGCAGCTTCGTCGACTCATCAACCGGAGAAGAGTTAGTCGCCTCGTATGCAAGAAAGAATAATCGAAATGCTTAATCATGCTGATGCTTTTATTTTCCTTCCAGAGATCTTGCAACACTAGAGGCACTTATCACACTAGCATCTTGGGCCCATCTCGCACATCCACCGTAAACCCATCGGTTTGTTAAATGTCAATAACTTTTATGATGGCTTTATCGCATTTCTTAACCATGCAATAAAAACTACTTTATTCCTTCCCATGCGAAAATTTTTATTTGTGCTCACACGCTAATGAGCTACTTGATATGTTACAAGCTTATGGAGCCAAACCCTGGACCTTTGTGTTGGAGCGTCCAAATAATGATGGAATAGTAAAGTACAAATTAGATTTAACTCTTCGTAAATATTTTCTTGCACCACCCAGGTGATGTCTTCTAAACTCTACTTCTTTCCTTTAAAACATTGAGGACAATGTTTCGTTCTGGTTGGGGGGAGGGAATAGTTGACAAATGTGAAATCTTGGTTAAGTTTTTACTAATTTTTTATTGTAGAAACTAATCAAGATGGCTGAATATGGAGTGTAAGTTACTCTGAAACGCATCTTCATTGTTTGAAAAAAAACCAAAAAGATAAAAACAAAAAAAAATTTCTTTTTCTTTATTAAGTTTTGATGTTCATTTTTCTTCTTCTTTTATTTTCTCCTCTATAAATATACATTTTCCAACTTTTGAGTCGAAGATGGTGAATACGAGTGTAGTGCCTCTAAACGCATCTTCTTAAAAAAAAAAAAAAATCATTTTCTTTTTCTATCATTTTAAGTGTAACTTTTCTAATTAGTTTTTCTACATCATTTTCACATTTCGCATGCATATTTTCCTTTCTTGTTTAGAATAGGGGTAGAATGTTGTTTAAAAAAAAAAAAAAATTTGTGTGATTTGTTTTAACATCGATGACATGATTAATTTCAAATTTTAGTATTTGTATTATCTTTGGTCTTAAGTGATGTTACATTATGTTTGCTACTCTACATGTTGATGTGAGACAAATATGAGTTGCTTAAAGGAATGAACATGTCATAATAAGTACCAAGTGAGTTTTGAGCCTATCATTTTTCTTGGAGAGTAACCCTTTGCCCATTCTTTATACTTTATTATTCTATATACGATCTCTGATTTCTTTTGAGTTAACCAAAAAAAAAAAAATGTGTTGCTACATTGGGAGGCCCATTTAACTAGTAGATATGGAAGATTATTTAAAAGATGGAAAGCGCCATCTGATCCGTTTGAGCCTTTCTACCCATCCCTTTTATTAAATATCCGTAGTTAACCCTTTTTTTTAAAAAAAAAAAAACCTTTTTTTTCAACTTATCATCTTGACCCACTCCGATTTGGAGTATTACCCAATGTCTTATAAGTTCCATCACCTATTTATGTTTGAGAAAATGTAAATAATTATGTTGTTCAGTAAAGTTATGCCAAAAAAAAAACAAAAAAAAACAAAAGTTGTTGTTTCAAAAGAATAAAAATAACAATAATAGGTGAAATCCACCTTGCAACTTCCAAAAAAAAAAAAAAAAAATTTCTCTGCATTTTTCTCAAACATACACTTTGTTTTCCTTATTTCCTTTCTTTGTTAGCCATATCCCTACCCTACGTTACATCCTAATAAAAGTCCTTCCTGATTTTAGGGAGCTATAATCTGAAGTAAAAGCTAGTTATATGGGCTAAAAAGATGTAATGGTGCAAATAAAAGAAAAACAAAAAAATAAATTGGGTTGACTAACAGTTTTTATTTGACTTGAGATCGTATTATTTCTAAGCTGAGGGCATATTTCTTTCATCTTGGTGAGAGCATGTGATATCACTTCTGTATTATTTTTCTCTCAATTACCATTCATGGAGTGACTATTTTTATCGGGTTTAATTTCTTTGAGAGTGTCACTACTTCCAGTGAGAATTTGGGGTTTGACATGTCATTCTTGAAAGTAGCTATAACAAAATCTACTGGGCTGATTCATGTGGATGGTTGATGTGGGTGTGATGTTGCTTTAGACTGGAGATAATGCTTGTACTTTTATTTGATTACTATCATTAATCTGATTGAATAAACAAGAATGCTTCTAAATAAAATAAAATAAAAAAAATCATTTTGAATTTGAATTTGAATTTTATTTTTGCTTCATTTGCTAGGACTAAAAGTGTGTTGAGTGTTAGAAAATGTATATTTATAAAGGAGAAAATCATCATTTTACATTTCAAGTCTTACTAACAACCTTTACTTTTATGTATTTAAGTTTCTTGCAATTTAATTATGTGTGTTTGATTTTAATTAAGTATTTTATGTATTTTAGGGTATTATAGTCATTTCAGAATAAAGGAGAGATCATACGGAAAACGGACATCACTTTTGAACTCGTGAAAACCTTGAGGAGTATAAAAGGAAAAATCGTTTACATATACGACTATTCACATGTATACGCATCGCATTCACATAGACGGATCGATGACGTGGCATTGACCGATGAGGTGTCATGATCCCGTTGGACTAAAATTTTATGTATCGCTTATAGTGACGCGGCAAGATATCAACGAAAAATCTCGCGCATACATGCATCACAGATTATTGTCAACCAAACCGCTACATTATTCACCCGGTCAAATCGCTTCAAAGTCGGGTCAAAGCATTCACCGCGTTGGCTGATGACGTGGCGCAACTCGAAAGGCCCAAACTGTTTTTAATCCGATGGCTATGATTTACTCCATGTATCTATAAAAAGGGGGCCTCCCCCCCCTAATTTGATATCTCTCAATCTATTTTTGGACTCTGTTTTCTGTAATTCCCTCTCCATCTTGTATTTTCTTCGTATTTTAATAAATTCCCATTTTGCCCCTAGTTCAATTATGAGTGGCTAATTTCCTTTCAAGTCTCAACATGTGTCATGGGCTTTATTTGGTAAATTTATTTTCTCTTCCTCTAGTTTTTGTGGATGTTTTGATTTCGTCGACAAATAATAACTAATCTTGGTTTCACCTACAATGTTATTATTATTTGGCACGAGCACCATATTGATTAGAGCGTGATTCATGAGGTGTGGATTCCCCCCTCATGATTTAATTGGTATTAATACGGATTATTTAGCCCATGATGCATGTTGATACGGATCCGAATACCCAAGTACGTCATTTCAATATAATTATCTTCAATTTATTCTTGTCATTGCAATTCCAATTTTAGAATTTATTCTCGCCATTTTAATTTAAGTTTTAGCATATTCCAAATCATTTCCACCACAAATCCAATCACCCATTTACAAAATTAATTCTACACACAATTAAAATCCACCTCCTCGTGGGATCGACACTCGTCACCATAGATCTATACTACAACAGATTCGTGCGCTTGCGAGTACATTAAAATTTGCACAACACTTTTAAAGATAATGTCTACGGAACTATTTGTGTCCACTAGCATTTTTGTCACTTCGCCAGTAGAATCCTTTAATGTGATGACCAAAGCGTCGTCATAGGGGTATATGATACCTTTAACATCTTTTTCCATGAAATAAATTGATATGAGATGGTGGGGTACCTGAGGTACACCACTATCTTGAAACTGATTCTTTGGCCAATGATAACAGCTGGCAATGGCGATGTATAATAATTTTATGGGTTTTCTAGACTGGCCGGCTAGAGTAAGTCCACATGTTATCACCTAAACATAAACTCCTTTCTTAGATCCTTAAGGTGCCTCACATTCAGGGCTGGTATTAGGTATGTGCTTGCCTTTATCTAGCTCCATAGACTTCTAAACTTACCTTACATATGCAACGAACTCCTTAAGGTACTCATTGAGAACTAGAAATTCAATTTTCTTACGCAAACGGAAGCATTCAGTGGTGCTATGACCAAAATCTTTGTGAAACTAGTAATATTTTAGGCTACGCTTCATGTTACGGTACATGCGCATGGGCTTGGGTGGGTGGAGTAGGCTGTTGTCTGAAATTTAATAGAAGATCGGTTCTGGAGAGCAGTTCAAAGTGTGATAAGATTCATACTGAGGTTTTTATAGTGGTTCTCTCAACTCTGGTTGAGATGGTCTGACAAGTTGTGATATGTGGGGTACTCTATCTTGGTGTACTTCAGTTTTCTTAGGTTTCTCTTTATTTTTCATGACCTCTGCTTTCTCTTCTTGTCAATTCAAGTGGCACTTCTCATTCATCTTGATTTGTTATAAGACTCAAGAGTGGGCTTCTTTATATGAGAGAAGGTGATGCTTTTGAAAGAAACGCCACAACTTTCCCAAATGCATATTCTTTTCGAAGTGGGTCAATGTGTGTTGGTGACCAAGCGTGCCCGTCCATAATACTTCTTGGTGGAAATAGGCTACATAATTTGCCAAAGGTTTGGATTCCCCTTGCTTAATGAAAGCTAGCTTGGATGCCACTTGATTATGGGAGGTAGCATAGCCAAATTCATAAATGACCTCTGTGAGGAGCTGATCAAGGAGGATACATTACCTGCCTTTAAAGATCTGAACTAAGAATTGCTAGGTCCAGTGAGTGTGTGGGGAAATATCCGACGCATAGCCCTCTCGTCGATAATTTAACAAGCATTTGATTGTAGTACAACTCAACATGATCCGTCAAATCCGAGGTACCCGAATACATGGGTATCTGAGACTTACAGAAGGCATCCTGGAGAATTGTTGTCTAAATCTCCAAAGAAAATGGCAAGTTGTACCCTACTGGTGTTGGAGCACTAGTGACATTCTATTTCCTAGATAGTAGCTTTACTTGAGCGTCCAAGTGTTCCATTTTTTTTTCCAAGAACTCACGGGGTGCCCCAGGTTCACCTTGAGATACCACTCCCATTTGAGAAGTTCGTTTGGCATTTAACTTGTGTTGAAGATCCTTGCAAACTCGCGTGTTATATTTGGTACCTCGGCTAGTACATGGGTGGCTAGAGGCTGTATAAGGTTTCTTCCCAGGGGTTGCGGGTTGCGACTTAAATCGAATACTCGATAGATCCTGCCTTATTCCATCACTTTCAAGTACCTCAGAGTATGGGACAATTTGCTTTTCTACCTGTGTTGATGGAACATCCTAAATGCCGGGAGGAATTTTTGGTTTATGTATTTGAGAGCCCACAGCGCGAAGAATGGTGTGAGCAAGTTCTTTAAAGTGTTGTAGGGAAACAGACTCCTCATTTGGGCAAATACCAATAAATTGTTTGACGAACTTGCATTTGTTGGGTTGATCTGTTCTCCTTGCTGGATCACCGACCACCCCATTGCTATCATCTCTCACTGATGTCAAATCTGTCATCATAGCGTCCAAGGGTACGTTAGGTGCCATGATTTCTAAGTATACACCATGATTAGTTTAGTAACTACTGTGGAGGCTTTTTATGCTTTCCTTACCCAGACAGTGCCAATTGTTTTAAGTGGATTTTGGGTGCAAGAAAAGAGGACAAAACCTCACCAAAACAATGAATTTATTTTTTTAGGGACTCAGGGTACCTCATTTAACCGCGGTGTGTGGGCTGTTTTAGGACTTTAAAAGAGATAAAAAAAGAGTAGGAGAGGGATGATAATGGTGAAAGGTCAGATGTGGAAAGTGAGGGTTTAAAAGGATGCCTTTAGACCTGCAAAACAGCAAATAGAGGTTATAGCTAGAGCCAGCGGTGGCCAACGACCACACTCCAATATTCAAGTCAACTACTTGAACTTTTTTAGGTGATGAGAGTTTGCAAACTTTTGAAAATAGTGGCTAGATGTTAAAGAAGACCTCAGCCTTTTTAGTGGAGTGGGCGTGTTTGGTGATAATTATGACAAAGATAGAATCTTGTTGCCTTTATATAGTACACCCTGAGTACCCTGCCGTATGGCACATCTTTAGAGGTGATTCTAATGTCTTTTCTGAAACCTTTTCAGCCTTTTCACCTTTATTATGCTTTTTGGAACGTTAGGAGCATGCTTGGGAAGTAAGGAGTCGATTGTTTGGCAGGGTTTGTTGACGTGGTGTATGCTGCAGGTGGTTTAGGACAGCTCTGAAGAGGTTGTCTGGACAACTTTTAGGCATAGCAGTTAAAGACTATTGTCTTTGGCATGCTGCTTTTTGCTTTTTACAAGTGTAACAACTAACTGTCCTCTTTTTTCAATAAGATATTCCTTATTTGATTTTGCCAAATCAAATATTCTCTTTGGCAGATGGAAATGCCACACGTGGCGAGTATATTTGGATGTTCTCTTTAACTACCTTTACTCTGATGTGGCACACCCCACATACCCACTTAATTACTAGGTGTAACCAGTAGAGGTCGGGTACTCCACGAGAATAACTTATAGTCATATAACTTTCACATCGACATGTGACGTTTCATTTTCAATATTTTATTTATCCCCAAACAGATACATTTCAAGGATAAAATGCTTGGAAAAAAATCCTTCTAATTTCTAAGGATAGAATTAAAGGATAAAAATCTTTGGAGAGATAACTTCCTAGGATGGAATTCAAGGATAAAAATCCTTGGAGAAAAATCCTCCTAGGATGGAATGCAAAGATAAAAATCCTCCTAAGGAATAGAATTCAAAACTAAAAATTCTTGAAGAAAAATCCTCCTAAGAATGTAATTTAAAAATAAAATCTTTGGATAAAATCCTCCTAGATATAGAATCCGAGGATAAAACACTTGGAGAAAAATTCTCCTAAGGATAGAAAAATTCTCCTATGGATACAATTCAAAGATAAAATCCTTAGAGAAAAATCTTGTTGAGGATGGAATTCAAGGATAAAGATTCATAGAGAAAAATCCTCCTAAGATTTTAATTCAAGGATAAAGATTCTTGGAGAAAAATCCTCTTATGATGGAACTCAAGGATAAAAATCATCACGGAATTCAAGGATAAAAATTCTTAGAGAAAAATCATCTTAAGGATGGAGTTCAAGGATAAAATTCTTGAAGAAAAATCCTTCTAAAGATAAAAATATTTGGAGAGAAATCCTCCTAAATGGATTCAAGTACAAAAATCATTGGAGAAAAATCCTCTTAAGAAAAGAATTTAAGGATATAATTCTTAGAGAAAAATCCTTCTAGGGATAGAATTCAATTATAAAAATCCTTGGAGAAAAATTCTCTTAGAATGGAATTCAAGGACAAAAATCTTTAGAGAAAAATCCTCCAAGGGATGGACTTCAAGGATATCCTTGAAGAAAAGCCTTCACATGATAGAATTAAAGGATAAAGTTCTTGGAGAAAAATCCTCCTAGGATAGAATTCAAAGATAAAAAATCATTGGAGAATAATCCTCTTAGGATAAAATCTGAGAACCAAAGTTCTCACCCCGAAAAAAAAAAAAACACCAGAGATGGAATCATCGTCAAATAAATCTCTTGTGTTTAAAAATCCTAGAATAAATCACCAAAAAAAAGTCTAAATTTTAACTTTAAAAATTTTAGACTTTGGAGGAGGGAGCAATTGTTGCACTGAAAATGGAATAAGCCTACTTAAAACTCATATAAATATGGTCTCAATAAAGTCCCATGAAGAGATAGACAAACCATCTAGAATAAATCTCCCAAGTGGTAAGGCTCCGAGGCCCAAAAAATTTCAAGATTTCTAGGATCTCATCTTAAAACAAATCACCCAGGATAAACCTATTAGGTACCTAGGATCTTATACTAAGATAAATAACTTAGTATAAACCTTTGAGTTTCCCATGACAAACCACTTATGATAAACCTCTTAGGCTTCTAGGACAAACCAACTAGGATAAGCCTCTAAAGTTCCAAGGTTCCAAGACTCTTATGATTCCTGATCCTAGGACAAACCCCTAAAGATATCAAGGTTCCTAGAATCTCAGGCTCTTATGATAAACCTTATAGGTTCCAAGGTTCCTATGATCCTAATATCTTAGGAAAAACAACTTAAGAATAAAATGATTTCTCTTTTAATCTGTAAACAAGCTTGCATATACATGTGTCAATCAGCATGGGCACAAGAAGACAAGTGTCACCAGATGTCATAAAAACAATGACACTTGTCATGTCATCAAAGTAACTAAGACTCAAGTCAAACCAATTTCACCTGTAAACATGCCCTCTATTCACACTTAAACATAAGAAATATGGAGTCAAAAGGAGAAATGCTAACTTTCTTTCTCTAGATTTTCTCTCTCGAAATTTATATTTCTAAAAATTTGATAATTAACTTAATAATCAGAAGGTTTACGCCCGCAAAAGCCTACCATTTGATTGTTTTCTTGTGTTTGTAGAGTATTATTGGATAAAAATATCCTTATTCCCTAAGGAAGTAGACTCTTAAAAGAAAATTTAGAGGCCCATTAAAATTAGCCTAAAGGAAAATTATATTATTGTTAGCCCAACAAAGATGAATCAGTTCTAAGGGACCATAAGTGGTTGGATTTGGCACCAAATAAGTTGGGATAAAATTTGCACCAACAATATTGATTTTCTTTTTCCTTTTAGATCTAATACTAACCATTTTATTATTGTTGTTGTTATTCTTGTGATTATTATAATTATTTTCAGTGATGAAATTCAATAACTAAGAAAATTGTTTATTTGGAGACATAATATAGGAAAACAAGAAAAATAAAAAAAATAAAAGAAAAAGAAAGTTGTTTTTGTTAGAGCTGAGTCCCATTATTTGTTGAAGATTAATTATCAAATTATCCAATATTATTACTCAAAACTCATGTGAATATCTATATTCTTATTTAAAAAAAAAGATAATTAGGGAAATATCAAATTAAAAATGAAAAATAATTTTTAATTTTGAAAACAACTCTTACCCCACTAGCAAACTGTTTCAACGGCGGTGTACTTAAGACAAGTGTTAAATTTATAAAATCGTTTATTATTTTAATAAATGCAGGGATTGATTTAATAATTCCTTGACATCAAATCTCAACCTTCTTTTTTGTCCCCATTATAAATTCAAAATATATATAAACTATTATTCTAAATAAAGGGAGCTCAAATGTGGCTGGATGCGGCGTACCCCGATCTGTAAAATACGGTTACAATAATCACACGTCCCTTTTCCTTAATTTCTAATAATGCGTGTTGTGTTTCAAATTTGATTTTTGAAACTAGAGCTAACGGCTGTATTTTAGATAATTTTAAAACTTAATTGTTATTTTTAATAACTACAGGGACTATGTTGAAAATTCCTTAGTCCCAAATCCCCATTATAACTTAAGTCTTTCTGTATCAATCATAATCAATCCATCGATCAATCATAATCTAGATTAAACTACTACAAATAATTGCGGCGCAAAAATGGTTGGATGTGGCGTTTACGGTTTACCGTTTACCCCATCTTATGAAGAACAAGTTACCGTACGGATCACATGGCCTTTTTATATTTTTAATATCCGGTTCCGTGATTCGATGCATTGAGTGAATGGTCTTACGAAGCATCTTAAAAAGTAAGGGTCCCACACGCTTTTGTCAGCTGATAATAATTCATATGATGAGCTGTTCTCATCGAATCGTATCTCGACGGGTGTCCAAAATCGTAATTATAGACCCTATCCTGCTGCTGCCACGTAACCCCATCTGTCAACCCCGCGTCCACCAGAATTGCCGCTTCTATTATTATAATAGAGGTCAGATCTACACTTCACTCTCCATCTACTTCACTTCCCTGAAACCCTAATTTGTAAAAAGGAAAAAAAAAAATTTCTCCATTTTCTTTTTTTTTGGTTCTTTTAATCAAAATCCATTGTAATTGAGAGAAATTCGATACAGAAGATGTAATGTAGAATTGTTAAACTGATGATTGGTGGGTTCGTTTTGAGAAGAAACATGGATCAAAAGTGGTTCGAGCCAAGGTCGAAGAGGGTTCCAAAGAGAGTCTGGTTAGGGTTTCAAAAATCAATGGGAGTCCTCGTGGGTGGAAATCACACCTCCTCCAGGTTTTGCACTCGCTAAGTTTTCGTTTTTGCTTAGTTTTAGCCGGCTTTTTACTCTCACACTCATCTTTTAAATTGTTAAACAAAAAAACGAACAAGGGATTTTACTTTTTAGTTTCATTTTGCTCAAGATTCGGATATTGAAACTGAAAATTGATGGATTTGAAGACCTTGAAATTCAAGATCCTTCATGGGTCTCTGGCGAGACGTGTGCTTTTACGCTCTTTTATGATTGTCTCGGCTTTGTCCATCGTTCCTTTGCTGCAAATCTTATTTGGGTCCGATCCTGTTATGTTTAACACTGTTTACTCCAATGATTGTACCGTGATTTCGGGTTATTCGAATCCGTATATCTTTCTGGATCGGCTTATGTATCCCATTTTGGGCTCGATTGAATCGAAGCATTGCAAGGAGAATGTCAATTTGACTGTTAATGTGGTTGGAGAGCTAATGGGCATGAAAATGTTGAGTTATGATGTGAAAGCTCTCTGTGTCGGCGAGGGTTCTGCCTCGTCCGTGTATGCATTGCGAGAATTGGGATTTGAATATGCATGTGGGGTTTATAGACACCCATTTTTCTCGCTGAAGCATAAGAAGTTCGTTTATGAACTTGACTACGAGAACAAATCCTTTGATTTTGTGTTCTCCAGGGATCTAGATAAAGTTTCTGTCCCTGCACTTCTAGTGCTCGAGATCGAGCGAGTTCTTAGGCCTGGTGGAATTGGGGCTATGCTTGTGGGTATCAGTAGTTCTAGCCCGAATAGCTTGATTAGATCTGCGACTCCAGTTTCATCAATACTGAAGACTTCTAGAATTGTGCATGTTGGTCATGTCAATGGGTTTACTCTGGTTGTTTTCGAGAAAAGAATGGAAACTGTTTCCTACTTTGAGCAGTTTCAACTTCCAGCAGACTGTCAGTCTCATACCAACAATAAACCATTTATGGAGTTCCTTGAGCCTTTGGTGGAGCAAAAGCCAATGGGATTTGAGAATAAGATTACTTATTTGCCTAAGTTTATCAATGCTGCCTCAAAGAAGCGGTTAGTGTACATCGATGTTGGGGCAGGGGAACATCTGAACTCCAGTGCTAAAAGTTGGTTCTTGCCATCGTATCCTGTGGATCGCAAAGCTTTTAATGTTTATTTTGTTGATCATAACACTTCAGTCATGCTATCTTATGTCAAGAGGCCTGGTATCACCTTTGTTTATCATCCAGACCTTGCTGGGAGTAAGGCTAAAGCCAATCCTGATAGTTATCAAGATCCAAATCCATATGGTGAGGATGATGGTTTCGACTTTCTTCTCTGGTTTAAAGAAACTGTGCACTTTGCAGATTTCGTGGTTCTGAAGATGAATGCCGGAGAAGTAGAACTGAAATTTCTCACCGAGTTGTTCAAAAGTGGAACCATATGCTTTGTTGATGAGCTCTTTCTTCGCTGCTCAAATCGTGCAGATGCCAAAGATGCATCGGGTGGAAGCTGCATGGACATCTTCAAGAGTCTCAGAAGCAGTGGTGTGTTTGTTCATCAGTGGTGGGAAGACTAAAATCCATTGTTGTTGATGTTGTCTTCCATAAACTATCATTTTGGTTTCCTTTTCAAGTGTTGTTGCTGCGTCTTGTTGTTTGTTTATGTTCTGCATCCAAGTTGCTTTGTGGTTGGGCACTTGTGCTAGTTATGCTAAATAAACAACCTCGAACTTTCTATGTTATTGAATGAACCGTGTTGTCTGTTGTGTTCTTAATTTGTTACTTCTTAGTTCTTATGTGCTCCTCGACCATTCGACACCAAATCAAGGCTCAAATTCCTCGATGGTGTTACGAACCTATGAAGCTGAAGATGCTGAATGATCAGCAGGCTCATAAGCTCTAGGAGAATCCAACCTCAGCTGCAACTTTCAGCGAATGATGGCACATTATATAAAGGGATGTAATGAATGTTACACAACCAATTCTCGAGATAACAGCTTAATTGAAAGCGACAACCAATTCCATGGCCCAACTGTAAGGGCGAGAAAACGTGAGTCACTTCGTATAATTTGAAATGTAAAATTTGCAAAATAACTGAACATAAACACAGTTTTTAAATAGGGGATTGCTACTTTCCCTCTTCAGTAATTAATATATATCATTTATCCCCATACTATTTTTATAATGGCCAAAAATTTCTCTGACAGCATAAATTTACTTTTATTTTTAACTACTCTTTTATTTACATTTATTATAAATTAAATAAATTACATGAATAGAAACTAAATTAAAAAAATTAAGTATTAAAAATAAGAACTATATGTTTTGATATGAGCAAAAAAATTAATAATAAAATTTTTTTCTTATAATTATTTATTTTATGAACATTTAATTTTTTCTGGGCTGCCGACGCAAAGATCCTCATCTCCATTTGAGAATTCTCTTTACTTTTGGAGTGAGAATTCCTCCCAAAACATTTCCTCAAGCATGACATAATCCCATGCCCCACCCATTTTTAGAGGAGAGGAGGGACTTGAGGGAGTGAGAATCCACTCCCACCTCTCCATTTTTTACACTTTCATTTTTTTATTTAATTTAATTTAATATTTTATAATTAATAAAATAAAATAAATAATATTTATTTGAATAATAATATTATATTTAACTAAATAATAATTTGCATTGATTCTAAGTTAAAATTATTTAAAAATAATATTATTATATTTATTTTAAAAATAATAGTACTATATTTATTTAATATTAATAATAATAAATAGTTTATTCTAAGAAAATATTAATTTTGTACTAAATAATATTATATTATTATTTTATATAATAATAAATTTAATATAATTATATTAAATAAAATAAAATAAGGTTTTATTTTATATTAAAATTAAAATTAATAATTTATTGTTCATAATTAAGAATATTAATAATTATAATAAATTTACAAATATAATAAAATAAATATTATTCATTAAATATATTTTTTTTAGTTTTGTAATTAAAAAACTATAATTCTTTAAATAAGGACAAAATTATAATTTGAAACTATTTACTCCAAATCCAAGACAAAATAAACACATAAATTGGATTATGATCTCTATTCCATGCTTCCATTCCAGTGTAAGTAAACAACCTACTCCCACTCCCACTCCACACTCCCAATCCTAGGATTCTCACTCCTCAAGATTCCCAATCCAATCTAAAAAGTAAACGCTACTTAAATTATTCACATCCTTATTTCAATAATTACAAATTTTGAGGTTATATGGTATCTTACAGAAACAGTTTGGATCTGTGCTGTACTTTGTGTTAAAATTTATCAATAAATCAATAACCTAATTTTAATATATTAATGCTCTTGGGACCATACTTTGTGTTAAAATTCATCAATAAATTAATAACCTAATTTTAACAAAAATTAATACCCTTGGGACCATAAATTAAAAATATTCCAAAACTTTCTTAACCCAAAAAAAAAAAAGGAAAATAGCTCATCATAAAGGGGTGGTTAAATAAAATAAAATATAAAAAAAACTGACTCAATCAACATAAATCTTGAAAAGCATGCCTTTCTTTCTAGATTCGGATTTTGGATACTCTCTTAATTTAATTTTTCCTAAAATTTTAAGATGGTGAAGACACTTTACTTTAAGTCTTTTTACAATTTGGATTTAATGTGCTTTTGACACATTATTTAAGTCTTTTTACACTTTTGGTTTTCCTTTTTAAGACAACACAACACATATTTTGGAGGCTATTGTAAAACTAACCGATAATTAATAGACGTCATCTCTGCCTTTGTTTTCTTTGCCAAGTCTTAATTTATTTTAGTTTTAGTCCTTGATATAGGATTAGCTGCATAACCACTCTTTCTTCTTGGAATATATAAAAAAATATGATCATCTATTCGATCACCATGCCAGTTTTCTTCTTCTACTTGTTTTCTTCTTTTTTTGCTCCACTTTTTTTATTTTGTATTTGAATTGGGTATTATCTCAATTAAATTAATTTTGTAAAAGAAAAAGAATAGTTACATCCCCAGTATTTGGAAAAATTGTCAGGTAAATTCTTAAGTTTTTAAAACAATGAATATCGGGACTTCTTTTTTACCATAATATCCATTGACTCTATTAACCCATAAAATTAACTCCATTTTTCATAATAAATAAATATATAATATTAAAATAAATATATACATTTTAATATAATTTTAATATTTGGAAATATATTTTAATATTGTACAATCTATTAAACATGTTTATTATATTAAAGTAAATTTTACAATAAATTGAAATGTGATATTAAAATGAATATATAGCCATTTAAATTATTTTAAATATTATATAAAATAATTTTAATATTATCTATACCTAAGATATATTTTATTAATTTTATATCTATTTAATCCAAAGATTCAATTATAATCGTTATAACAAATACATATTATTAAAATAAATATAATAACTTATATTTTAATATTATTAATCTACCTAACAAATTAAATTATTTATATTATATTTGTATTTATTAAAAATCTTAAAGTCAAATTTTTTGCTACAATATTCAAAGGGTATTCTGGTAAAAAAAAAGTATTGGTGTCCCTTATTAAAAACTCGGAGATCTCCGTGATAATTTTCTCAAAGCTTAGAGTGCAGTTGTCCTTTTCCCTATTGAAAATACAAAAATTATTGGAATGGCTATAGTTATTAGTATAATATAAATAGAATTGTTGACTGTTATGCTTTTATGTTGATTGAAAGTATAGTTTTGATAGGTTTTGTTGTGGTAAAATTTACAAAGGCAAATGGAAGATTGACACATGCTTAACAAGGTGTTTTGTCTATTAAGCCCTTAACAAGCGAAAAGTGAGAGCTAAAAGAGTAGGGGTATTGTAAAAAAAAATGAGGTGAAGAGGCATGAGCCACCCTAATTTTTTTTAAAAAAAATCAAAATACGTCTCTTACTTTTTTCTTTTTTTTTTATTACATGAGACTATTGCTCAAATTACAACTCATATTACATGAGACTATAACTAATATTTACAAATCAGACTATTACTGGGACCAACTTATATCAATGCTAATGGAGCGCCGCCCAGATTTTAACCCTCACAAATATTCAAGGGATGTCTGCTCCTCACACTTGGGTAAGGGAGAAGACTGCCTTCACTCAAATTTAATTGAAGAAGTAAATACCCCTACAACGATTCATGTGCCGCTCCAAGAGGACCACTCGGCCTTTGGCTGAGTGGCTAAAATACGTCTCTTACTTGATGCCCAAGCATTGCCCCATTTTACATGTGGACCACAACAACGGTGATAAGGCCTCCACAAATATTTGGTATGTCAACAAGAAGATTCTCTCATTGGGCTAGCTTAGCTCCACCAGGAGAACCCACAAATAGCCACAGCAAAGGACTGTACAAAGGGCCACTCTCCTGTAGGGTTGGCAAATTAAGGATTTGGGCTGAGCTTTTTCAAGCCGAGGTCCAAGCCCATTAGAAAATTTAAAATGAGTTAATAATATAAAATTTTTGTTCATCAGTGATAGAAAGACTTGGTTACTTTATTTTATTTATTTATTTTTTTTTTGAAATATTTTTTTATAATAACTTGATTATTATTAACTCATTTCAAGTTTACAATAATTTTAAAAATTTTTTAAAAAAAGTAAAAATCAAGCTCGGCCCAATTATTCTAATTTAACTTTTTTTTAAATAGAGAGCATGGGTCTGGCCCTATCTTTTATTCCTAAACTCTTGTCCAAGCCCTCATGTGCGAAACCCGGCCTATGTGCACTTTACAGCCCAAAAGGATTGCCACATGATCCCTACAGAACCCCTCCCTCAACCCACTGAAGGAATGACACGTGATAACTTGATCCACGAAGAAACCATTATATTTAAATTTCATAGTAACATTACTAAAAAGCCCTTAGATAAGGTAGGAGCAGCCAACTACGACTCGCCATATATGCAAAAAAGACCAAAGATATCCTTACGAAATTCCACTATATAAATCTCACAAAAAAGAGGTCTCTTTTCACTCTTTCACTTCATCTTCATTTTCACATAAGCCTAGCCTCCTCTCTACTATAAATTGACTTGACCGTTAGTATGTTGTCATAGTGACGTCTCTAACAATTGTTTTCCTCTTTTTCAAGCTCTCGCTGGTTCTTCCCTCCACCTCCTCCTCTCTCAATTCCTTCTTAGAAAACTAGAAAGAACATCTCTGATAGTAAGTCCTTAAATGTTTTGGGCAAAATAATGGCTTGACCAAAATCTTACCAAAATATTTTTGCACCATCTTATGGGGTATCGAGCAAAAAACTCATTACTTAATTGTTTCATCTATATAAACAGAAGTTGCTTCTCCATAAAGAGCTCATATTCCATTAAAAAAAAAAAATGAATACTTTTCTCTAAGAAAGAACATATCATTCTTCACAAAGAAACTATCTTTCTTTACAAAGAACCTACATTTACACTAAAAGCACCCACTTTCCTCCACAAGGAAGTCATCTTTCATCACAAAGACTTGATCTTTCTCCACAAAGATGTGATATTTCTCCATGAAGATGTCACATTTCTTTATTAAGTCTTTACTTTTCTATACAAGGAGCCTAATTTCTCCAAAAAGGGGTCTATCTATCTTATCTTTCACTCTCAAACACCGTAAAGAAGGTGAAACTCGAAATCAACAAAAGAGACAATTGAGAGAGATTAAGAAGAAACTTAACAACCCAAAAATCACACAAGAGCAACTAAGTCCAAAGATTCGATGAATCTGGTCGCACTACCAAAATAATGCTTATTTAATTTGTTCCCATATTAGGAAGAACTCTCTAACAGAGTGGATCATTGTAAAGTGATAATATCAATTAAAAGTGAGAATAACTCATAAAAGGTACCTTAGAGTGAGAACTTTTAGAGGGAGCCTCAGAATGGGAAGAACTCCCCAATAGAGGAATCATCAAAGTGAGAAGATCTGTCTAATAGAAGAAACTCTAGAATTTGAAGGATTCCACAATAGAAGGAGTCCTGTAGTGGGAAGAACTCCCCAATAGAGGAAGTACAAGAGAGAGAAGAATTCCCAAAAAGAGGAAACATCATATTGAGAAGAACCCCACAATAGAGGGAGCCCTCTAATAGAAAGAACTCCCTAGTTAAGAAACACCAGAGCAAGAAGAACTCCTTAAAATAGGATGCCCTCAAGTAAGAAGAATTCCTTAACAAAAGAATTATCCCAGCATAAGAAGAACTCATTAACAAAGGGTGCCATAGAGTGAAAAGAACTACTGACAAAAAAATCTTCTAAGACCGAGAAGAACTCCCTAGTAGAACAAGTCCCGAAGTGAGAACTTCCAACCAGATTGAGTGATTGCCCTAATATGAGGGAAGACCCTAGACACCCCAAAAGTTTAAACTGACAAAAAGGTTGTCTTTATTGAGGGAGCCCCCTAGACTGCTCAAGCATAGAAGATGGCGTGAAGTTCACTTTAGACCTCTCAAGCCTCCAAGATGCTGAGAAGGTATGCTAATCAATTCGCCACAAATTCTTCAGCTCTCTAAGATATCGAGGAGATCATCCCAACATTCCTGGTTTGAATATAATTTATGTTGTCTAATATCACTTGCTAATAGTAATTTTGTGACAAAAAGACTCTCATCAATAGAGATTGAGAAAATGGATCGAGATGCGGAACAGTAAAAGGTCGACATGAATTGGACAGACAATCTTCTAAGAGAATGAACAAGCTAGCCAACATGGTCTATAAGTTTGGGAAGAAAATAAGGGATAAAACTTACGATCCCAAGGCTAGAGTGTTGTGCCTGAACTTATGCATTTTAGCAAACTGCTTCTTCTATTAAGGATGCAGCGTATGATGTGTTGGAAATTCTATCCGAACTCATATGTTCTGGATATGGAAGAGTGGCGTCACACAAGCTACCCCGTCATCGTAAAAGATGTTATCAAGAAACGGATGAAGCCAGTGACTACTACCTACTATATATTGTGGTTTAACCATGCTAGATTTTGATTCATGATATCTTTTATATCATAAATGGTGGAGCATGGTGCATGTTTAGCAATCCTGTGCGTAATGAGAATTATGTTCATAGCTTGAAAACAAATTACCGTCACTCATACCGATGTAGGAATTAGAGAACATTAGTAAGGAAAGAGAGGGGAAATTTAATTTCTTGAGCAAATATTATTCATTCCTCTTTCTTTTCTAGAAGAGTAAAGTATTTGGGATGATTTTTTGTCAATAAAAAATCAAATTAAAATTTACAAAACTTCATAACTTAAGCGTTGGAGTGTTGTTGCCGACAACACTGTCAGCATCCTGACTCGTGTTATCTTACAGGATTACAGATGATTCAATCCAGCATTAGGTAAAAATATTTTCGACATCCCAACCCACATGGCCCTTGAATCAGCCTCTAACCTCACCACGTCGGATCTATCTCACATTTGGCAGTTGGCCCAAATTCTTGCGTCAACAGATCGTAAATTCCATTAATTTTTAATCCAACATTAACCTACAAGGCTGCCCCGCAAAGATCCCCGTCTCCATTCTCTAAATTGAACAAATCTGGACCAGTACATTATGGAAATCCAAATTGGCAGCCACTTAATTCTTCACATCATTGCACAGGGCACTAAGGCCGAAGGTACCTTTCTCCTGACGGCAGTAGGCCCACGTTCTTTTACTAACCCATTATAGGAAGTTGAATTCAAAGTTCAAATCCACCCAGCGTATTTTTAAATTGAAATAGAAAGAAATTTATTATTTAGAACAGGTAGATGAAATATTAGTAGGAGAAGAAGATAAAAAGCCAAAAATAAGAGAAAGTAGCCATAAACTTGAAATAGAAGAAATTTATTATTTAGAACAGGTAGATGAAATATTAGAGCATCTCCAAAAGCCTCTATAAATTTTACTCTTCAAATATCTATTTGCTTACTTAATAAATAAAAAAATATAATACCAAAAGACTCTTCAAATAAATAAATTAATATTATTTTAATCAAATAATTATTTTTTTAAATGAAAAGTCAATAAGAATTAAAGACTTCTCTCTTTCTTTAAAAAAGTAATAAAATACAAATCAAGAGAGAGAAATTAACTCTCCAAATTTGAAGAGAGAATCAATTTTTCAATTTTAATGTCTTTTCTTTAAATATTACTCTTCAAATAAGAATAAAATCTTATTCAAGAAAGCTTCTTAGTAAAAGAAGATAAAAAGCTAAAAATAAGAGAGTAACCATAAACTTATATTGGAATTCATAGTAGAGCCATCAAATGTAGAAAGTTATGAGGAACCCCATAAACTATTGAAAAATACTTGGAAGCAGAAAGAGTATTCAAAGTTAAAACAACATTAAAAAATTAGAAAACCATGCCACAAGTTAGAGATTTATTAGTATTAGAATTAAAAGATCATAAACCGAGCCAATGGAAACAAGTATTTAACCAATGGAAAGGTAATTTATAAAGAAAAGTTAACAGCTACTCTCCAACTCAATCAACCGCTTCTAGCCTAACCCTGAGTTCACAGAGCGAACCCGCAACCTATTCCTCAGCGTTCAGCAATTGGCACAAACTATAGAAAAGGCACCAGCGTTCTGTTGTGGAGTAAACAAAAGCACATCCAATACAATATATATCATGCGATGAAAATTCTGAGGAATTGCCTCCAAACGCTTACACTTGAAAGCGCAAGGCACCGGCTTATATATTTTGTATACAATGTCAGTAATATAGTAGCGCCATACTAGCACTTAAGGAGTACAAACTTTAGGTCTGATTGTAAGGAGTATAACTTTCGGTCTGATTATTACAATTCCAGGTAATGCCTAAGGGAAAGAAGGAACAAAAAATAAATTTGAAGTGCATGGAAAGCAAGACAACAACAACAGACTACTATACATAAACTGAGCAGCAGCAACTTCTTCCATCTTCGTTCACTACTCTTCAGGCCCATTGACCTTTATCTCCAAAAGTCTCTCAACTGGTTGTCTGCAAATTGGGCAGCGATTTGTTTGGAACCTCAGTACCTTCGCACAACCACTGCACATACACTGCATCACAAAGTACCCCACCAAGAATGAGACATCAAATAGCAATTGCAATAGAGTGATTCTACTTATTAATTATTTTCCTTTTCCTTTTCTGATAACCAAATTGTCTACGAAACAAAAAGTTGCCAATATACAAAAATGTAAAATAAAAAAAAATGCCTACAATCTGTTGTATCTCACTATATCTTATAGTAGCATAGGATAAGATGAGTAACCAAAGAATAAGTACTGAAACATTTTAAACAATTCGGTGTGGAATCAACATTTTGACTGGCATGCAATCATTTTTTTTCAAGGATTCTTGCAATTACCACTCATTTCAAAATCCAACCCAGCCAGGGTAGATTGATGATTTCATAGGAATCCGGGGAGAAATTTTTCTGTTCTCAAAATATCAAAATGAAGAAAACTCCACCATTGGAATAGAACACAGCTATACGCATGCAAGCGAAACCATTGCACAAGAAACAAGAGTTCGTCGGTCGCGGCAATTATCAAATTTAAAAGCAATAAGTAAAATGGATATGTACCATGTGTCTGCAGGGAAGGACAGTTGTGTCCCGTGGTTCTGATAGGCAAATCACACATTCTTTTCCTGGATCATTTGCATCGACATCACCATCAACAGAATTCCCAATCCCATATATCTCCTGCAGCTCATACCTCATCCCATTCACCCACAGAATCTGCTTCACAACCCTCACCTGGTATTCACCTTTCTCCTTCTCGAACACTGCCTGAGTTATCTGAGAATTCGCAGGTCCAGGTATAGAGTTTCCATCTGATCCATTCTGATTAACAGGAGATGCATCTGCCTTCACTGCAAGAGGATATACATCCACATTACCCTCTTTCAGTAGCTCCGTTTCCTCAAACATTGAAAAGTCAATCCCTGTTCCAGAAGGTTGTCTGAACTTCTGGCCTAGACCCCGTTGGAATTGCACTGTCACTGGTGCAAAAAGGTTTTCCTTTGTTGGTGCCAGGTTGCAGTCTTCTCCTTCTTTAGCGAAGAAAACAACAGTGATGCTGCTTGCAAGAGAAACAGTTATGTTAAGATCAAGATAAGATAGACAAAAAGTAATAACTTTACCAACCAAGAAGAAAAATGCATTTTCAAATTCCAAGAACAGGTCATACAGCCATCATGAAAGCAGCACATCTATTGCAGACACCCAGCTAAAAAGCAGTGTATTCTGTTAAGTAAGCATAAAGTACTCTTTAAATGACACCAGATATTGGATACTGTTTGCTAAGATTTGATTTTTATAGAAAAATATTACGCTACCACAGATTTAATTGTGTCTTATAACCATAGATTTTTATGCTGTAAGAAGAAACAATGGTTCTTCTACCATATCAACTGGTTTAAGAATAAGTAAAATCACTAGATAACTAGAAAAAGTGAATAGTATCACCCTTTTCATCGTTCTCACAATTAAAAGACAACAGAAGCAGCAAGCAATAGTATTATGTATAAGAAAAATGAAATTTCTCGGCGGTTAGACACAATTTTACAACAAAATTTTCTTCTGCCAGAAAAATAACATCTATTTCATAATCCTCAAGAATATCAATTCATCATTCTGGACATTAAATAACTTATAATTTAACCTCATGCAAATAAGTAATGGAAACCTACAATTTCAAATCTAAATACTCTTTCCTTTTTTAATGTGCCAAATCCACTTTTGGAGAGTCAATTTAACATATCCATACCAAGTGCTAGAAAATGAGAAAAAATTGAAAAAAGATTTGAAAGACATCAGCTCTTATCTCAAAAGGCAAACTTCAAAAGGGAGATGGAAACCACATTTCCAATAAACTTCAGTTATACTCATTAGATGCTTCTGATATTGTTAAGAATAAATGGCTAAAGCTAAAAAATGGGGGCACTTAATATGTAACTAACTTGGCAAAACAGCATGCAGCTTTTATTTCTTTTTCCACCTTCTTTCCAGTGATTCTGGAGAAAGTATATTTGAAAACATAAATTGTTCCTAAAGATGTCAACCATACAATTCCCAAGCATATCACAAAACTACAAGCTTAACTCTAACAGTGGTATACAAACAAATGACAATAGAAGGTACACAGTTTCTTTGTAAGCAATTGTATTGCTACTCCAAGCTCTCACTTCCTAGGTTAACTATTCAAGTTGACATGACATTCCGCTATGCAATAAAGAAATTTGGATTTAAGAATCCCTTAACAAGTCCATATGGATCATATCAATAAGCAGAAGGTACCAGACACGGCCACTGCAAAATCTTCAGTAAGTATGTTGATTAAAACTCTATCAATCACATTATATAAGAAGCAAAGTTTAAGAAATATAAACAAACAAAAGCTGAAGCTTTTAATTGTTTATTTATTTATTTGTTTCAGTTACCTCCCAGCAACAGTAGCATCAAAGGTGAAGGAAACCAAGAGCTTCCCAGGATTCTCCTCATCGGCCTCCAGCTTCAAACTCTCCTTCTTCAAATTCACATCATTCCGTATCGTAACCGCCTTCTGGTGCTCCACATATGGAGGAGGAGGCGCCACCATGGGCCCACAAGGATACCTCCATTGCCCAGGTTCGCCACCGCCTCCGCCACGATGATGGTGATCAAACGGCGCAGGAAGCGGCACCGGCATCGCCGGAGGCGGCGGAGGATAGTACCCACCTGGCGGGTACTGATAGTACTGCGGCGGCGGATTATTATTATTATTATTATTTGGGTTATTAGAATTAGGGTACTGCGTCGGGTAAGGAGTCACCGCCGCGAAGACGTAGCGATTGGCGGTGATCTCTTGCTGAGGAGGCGTCGGCGGCGGGGGAGGCGGGTGACTTCGTCGGCTCCCGTGCCTACGGCGGCCGTTACCGCTACTGCTACTGATGTTTCCCATAAGAAACAATATTGAAGGGAGTAGCGACCAGTAAGTGAGAAACGGAGGCTACAAGTAACGGAAACCGTTAAATAATTGGACGGACAAAGAGTTGATCCGTAACTGTGCGTGTTGAGAGAGGAAGAGGAAGAGGAAGAAGAGATAAAAAGGAAAGAAAAAAGGAATCTTTGGATGGGAGAGGGAGAGAGTGAAGAGGGGTTGCGTAAAGCGCAAAGCTCCACCCAAATCACCTTCCATGATTATGCGGTTGGATGGATTCAATTGAGATTTTGCTAAACTCACCCACTTTCTTTCTTTCTCTCTTCCTTTTTCTTTCTTTTTTTGGTTTTCTCTTTCTTTTCTTTTTCTTTTTCTTTTATTCTCCTTTCTTTTAGGGGAAAAAAAAATTATGAAAGTGAAAGAAAAAATATTTTGGAGGGAACTGCACTGCATTATTTGTTTTCTACTATACATACAAAGAGGTGTAAAATTGTGAAATGTGTTGTCTCACAATGGTTCAGTAAAAGGAATTCTGTTGGACAGGATTAATCCTTCCAGTTTATTTAAGAGACCAGTTTTTTGGTAAAATGCTTAAAACTTTTAAGTCCAACCAAACTTTAGTAACCAAGATGTGATGGTAAAATAACTCATATAGATGAGATGAAAGGCACCTAGGAATACACAAGAAGATTCAAATCCTCAAGGTTTCGGCTCTCCCACAAATGTACAAAGGAGATTTATGATGTTTTTACATTTTGGATTCATATTTTGGAGTGGAGAATTCTCAAAATCAATTGTTTATTTCCTTTGGGAGTGGGTGGAGCCGTGGAGCGGAGTTTCACTTTATGAGCTTCACTCATTTTTAATTTACATTATTAAAAGTATTAACGATTATTATCATTTTATATAATTAAAATTAAGAATAAATAAATATATTATTGTACAAATTTATTTTCTTATTTATTTTATAATTAAAAGCGGCATATCCTTTACATAAGGGTAAAATTATGATTTAGAAAACTCACTTTTAATTTAAGAAGATTCAAATCCTCAAGGTTTCGGCTCTCCCACAAATTTACAAAGGAGATTTATGCTGTTTTTACATTTTGTATTCATATTTTGGAGTGGAGAATTCTCAAAATCAATTGTTTATTTCCTCTGGGAGTGGGTGGAGCCGTGGAGCGAAGTTTCACTTTATGAGCCTCACTCATTTTTAATTTACATTATTAAAAGTATTAACGATTATTATCATTTTATATAATTAAAATTAAGAATAAATAAATATATTATTGTACAAATTTATTTTCTTATTCATTTTATAATTAAAAGCGGCATATCCTTTACATAAGGGTAAAATTATGATTTAGAAAACTCACTTTTAATTTAAGATAAAGTAAACACATAATTAGAATTCTCATTGGCAATCCACACTCCTATTCTTAAATAAATACATTATTCTTACTTCTACTTCATACTCTCAATCCTAAAATTCATACTCCTCAGGATTCTTTCTCCTATCCGAGAAGTATAAATAACATCAAATTCTTTAGTTTAAAGATTAAGGGAGTAAGTGCAGACTAGCTCAACTAAGAAGTTATCATTGACAAAACAAAATTACAAGTAGCTGCCAACATTTCTTGGACAAATAATTCATCCAAAGTCCAAACAACAAAATTACCATCTTTTAATGTTAGCTTATGCGGTGCTTGTTTTTTCAATTTAGTAATTTAATTAACTTAATTTCAATCAGTTAAGTCATTATCTTTTCTTTTCTTTTCTGCAAATGAATATTTTTATTAAGCCAATTTTTTTAACTTTTGGCTTAGGGTCAGTTCTTTTTTGACTTAATAACTTAATTGACTTAATTTCAATCAATTAAGTCATCAAGGCAGTGTTTGTCTTTTTATCTAAAATCTGAATAAGTTTGAATTTGGCTGAAGTCTGAATAGGTTTGAATTGCATATCTCTAAATGATATTTTTTTTAATATTTAAATATAAGTGGCATTTTGTTTGTTTTTATGAAACTCAAACATCTTAAATATGATTATTTCACATTTATGTTCTTGTAAGAATTATTTATACTTGTTATAAATTTTAAGAGTTAGATACATGCACATTACAATTAAAATCAAACATATGTAGAACTAGGCACTAATTGATCTTTAAATAAAAACATTATTACATTACTCCAAATGCAAAATTGAATCAAACTTATTATACTAATTAAACTTTTTAAAGATAAGAAAATCAATTACATCTTGCGAAGGTTGATTTGCGAGTTAGTCTCATAGCTATTGCATGAAGACTTGATCTGATGGTCCAAAGAAGTTCCTTGCATTTGTTAATTGATTCAAATTTGCACTATTATTTTTCAACTCAACTTCTTAATTGCCATACTCTAAAAATAATGCATCAATAATAGATAATCTTGAAAGAAAATTGTGTATCACAGTGAATGCAATAACAATTTTTGACTGAGTATCAAATGGATACGAGGGCTTTCGCTTCAAAATTGGAAAATGAGCTTCTAGAACACCAAAAGTATGCTATAATAATGCTCCTTAATTTCACATTACTATGGTTGAAAATCTCCTCTTTTCCTCTACCCAGACCACCATTACGAAAATTATTCAATCAATAAATAGATGAAACCATTCATGCATGTATTCCAATAGATAAATAAGTGCCATTATAGAGGTTCCTTGTTGTTGGATGAGAAAGAACAAACAATTCGTGATTCAAGATATAATTTTCCAGTGCCATCACCAGGTAAACTTTTCCTTTTATATAATTGTTAGACATTTTTTTTCCAACAATTAACTCTTGGTAATTACTGAACCTAGAAAAATACCATTTAGTGGATGCTGCATATACACATACTAGAGGATTTATGACACCCTACAAATGCAAATATTATTAATATGATAAATATATCAATTATATCACTATTTATCATTGACAAAAGATAATTTACCTTAAGTATTTTTTGTGATTGGTTATGCCACTTAATTTATCATTAAATGAAGGAGGAGTAATCATTTATGTGATTACCAAATCTATTATTAACCTCAATGAGTCAAAGATCAATTAATTGCTTTCTTTGGAACATGATCATTCCAATTTGCTCTACAAACTCAACATTCAACCATCTATGATCGAATCAAATCATTTACATGTTACAATTAGAATTGAAAATAAAAGATAATTATGCCAATAGTTATTGACTTCTTCAATGTAGACAGTCTTATCCTCTATTTTTAGAAACTAAAAATAAATATTTCATAATAAAATTAATACCAACGACAACAATCATTTAATGTTTCAAGTTTCTTAAACTTAAAACTAATAGCACACGCTAAATAGAATCAAAACAATATGCAAGCATAGTATATACACAGCCATTCACATCTCACGGGTGATACCAATCACAACAAATCAATACAAAATTGATGAGTTGAACAACCTAGACAAAAAATTGGGAAGCAATAGAATATTTGTCGATTCTTTTCTCAAACCATTAATAGGAATCACATTGTTCATATAGAAATAAGTTCCCAAATATTTGATTTACTTTACTTCAACCACAATACACAAGTTAGACAAGTTATAAACATTTTTTTTTAAATTCCGGAGACTCCCCCACATGCAAAACCCAATCCGGAAATCTCTAAACCCTCACTACTCAGTTTCACTCTTAGAACATGGACTTGAGGCATCTCCTCTACTTTTACACAAAAACTAGATCTTAGCTGCAAATTTGCAAAGACTTGCTTCAATGTAAAGAACCTAAAGAAAAGTTGACTTACTAGCTTTCACGTTTAGTGAGGGATCGACTAACAACCCACTAAACACCAAATGGGAAGCCCTATGATAAATAACATTTGTTTTTATTTTTTAATAAGCCTTTCTTCTCATATAAAATACATTACTAGCTTCACTATTGGAAGATTTGATATTTTATTAATCATGTAACTTTCCATTAACTTTCTTGGAGCACTAAATTTTGTATTGATGTATGAACCACAACCAGCATATACGGAGAAAGTTTTCAACATCCAAAATATATAACATAGTATTTATAAGAATCGTAATAAAAAAAAAATACCTTAACAACGGAGATTCATCGACTGCTGTACTTGAAGAATTCTAGTGCTAATGAAAAAGAGAACAAATTGAAATAATAGAGAACATGAATTACAAAGAGAAAAAAAAGGGGGATTAAGTTTTATAATACATAAATATGTAAATTTAATTGAGATATTATTGGAATATAGTATTTATTTTCTATTCAATTTTTTTTAAATTTAGATAAAAGTCATGAAACTTTACTTTTTCTGTTCAGATGTAAATATATGAAAATCAATTATAAGTTACAAAAAACAAACAAGCAAATTTGCACAAAAAAAAAGAACTTAACAAATTTTCAGACTTTAGACGTTTAACAAACAAGCTCTAAGTCTATTTGTTTTTTCAACTTAATAAAACTATTCAGTCATTAAATCATTAAGTTATTAAGCTAATTTTTTTAATTTTTTACTTAATTTAAAAAGTCTGAATGATATAATTAAAAGATATTCTCCAAAATATCCCTATCTAATTAATTAATTTTCATCTTTACCTAAATAAAATTTATTAATTAGCATCACTGCCCAATTCTATAACTTGTGATAATATATAGTGGTAGACAATTATTATTTTTTATCTTTTTATTTCTTCAAATTAGCATCATTTATCTTCATAAATTTTTATGAACATTTGTCATATAAAAACATCATAAATAATAATAAAATTGATTAACATATACTAAAATAAAAAATTGACGGGCTATATTTAATTAAATATGATTTATGCTATGATAATATATTATATTATTTATATTCTTTGAGATATTTATTATTGTTTAATATTTATAATTTGTAAGGACACAAATATACAAGTGCTAGTTTTTAGAATTTTTAAAGTTAAAAAAACAACTTACTGTTGTTTATATTTAGCTATTCAGACAAAAAGAAAAACAAACATATTGTTCAGATTCAAATATTAAGCTTTATTCAGAATTTAGACTAATTTACGTTTATTCACATTTCAAACAAAAAAAAAATGCCACCTTAATCTAAAAAGTCTGAATGATGTCATTAAAGGATATTCTCTAAAGTATCCATATCTAATCAATTTATTTTCACCCTTACCTAAATAAAACTTACTGATTAGCATTATTATTCATTTCCATAACTTTTGATAATATAGTAGTAGATTATTATTGCTTTTATCTTTTTATATCTTCAAATTAGCATTATTTATCTTTACAAGTTTTTATAAATATTTTTCATATAATACATCATAAACTATAATAAAATTGATTAGTATGTTCTAATTTAGAATACTAAAGTATTGTATTCACTCGAACATGATTTATGTTATTATAAAATACTATCTTATTTATGTTTGTTGAGATTTTATTATTTATTTAACATATAAAATTTGTAAGGGTAAAAATGTAAAACTACTAGTTTTTAAACTTTTTAAGTTGAAAAATAAAAACAAACAACTTAATACTTATACCAAAGATTCAAAAAAATAAATATATAATTCAAATTCAAATATTTATCTTTATTTAAAATTTAAAATTTAGGTCTTTAATAAAATTGATTAATACTCTCAAAGCTCTTTTAAGAAGAGTTAGCAAGAACATTATGATGTCTTGGGGCATTTTAAACTTGTATCAATTGAAAACCTCTTTCGCTTCTTTTAATTTCCGATATAATCCAAAAGACTACCTATATTCTCATTCATTAATTGAGTAAGCATTACTAATACATAATCTATCATAAATATTATATACATTCCTTTCAACTTTTAAAACCACTAAAAGTTGTTTCTTAATCTAAGGACAAGCCAACTTAGCCTTAATTGCGCAGTTGTACTGCGCATATGGTGGAACCAGCAGCAAGAAATTCTAAAGTTCAATCTCTCTTCTATTATTTCACAACTCACAAGAAGGGCAGGAGTGGGCACCATGAGCAGCCAAGGGTAAACCATTTGCTTGAATGAGTAATTTCCAATACCTGAAAACATAGTGGACATGTCAAAGAAAAATAAAAATTGTACAAACAATTAAGTAGTTTTTTAGTGAAAATAACATTAAGAGCATTCTGAGAGAGTATTTTATGATAGTTCATGACATTTTTGAATATTACATAAAATAGAGAGGTAAATGTTTGTTTATCTCTATATTTTGTGTTAAGTGTCTATTTAATTCTTATATTTAAAAAAATGTAGATAAATTATCTTTATATGAACAATTAATACCATATAAATTTTTACTCAAATTGCAACTGTTTTTACAAATTGCACAACTTTTTTGGTTCAATTCATTATAACATTTCAAATATTAGAAATTTATAATTTTAATCATTTATGATAATTTTTCAATTATTTCATTCTAATTTCAAGTCAATCCAACCCCCACGTTGACCTTATCACTTAGGCTCCGAACACATTTAATATTTTAATACTAATACTAAAGGTATAACCCAATATAAGGTATGTTATTCTTACTTAAATTTTTAGGACAAGGACACTTATACCTGCAAATTTTGGAGCAATAATCACGTAAACTCGCAAGTTTTCAATAAGGGACACTAAAATTCGTTTTATTATAATATTCTTTCACTTTATTAATTAAACAAAATTGATTGCTATGTTTTATAATAAATAAAAATATAATATCAAAATATATGTAACAATATAAACATTTTAAAACAACTTCAATATTTAAAAAATATATTAATAATTTACAATGTTATATTTTATTAAACTAAATTATATAATAATAGAAACACAATAGGAAAATAAATATATAAAATTTAAATTATTTTCAATATTATATAAAATAATTTCAATATTATTAATACATGAGATATATTTTGTTAATTGTAAAATCTATTTAATCCAAAGATTTATTCTAAAGCTTTTATAATAAATACAAATATCCTATTAAAGTTATTTTAATAATTAAAATTTTTTAAATTACATTATATGTTAAAAAAATTCTAATATCATTAGTTTAGTAGACAAATTAAACCATTTAAATTATATTTGTATTCATTAAAAAATTTTAAATTCAATTTTTTTAGTTACTATATGCAAAAATATTATGGTAAAAAAGATTAATATTATGGTAACTAAATTTTAATATCTTAATATAATATTATTATATTATGTTGTATTATAATAACTAATATATAATATAAATTATTTAATATTTAGTTTAACAAATAATTAATATTTAATTTAGTATAAAAAATAACAAACACTTAAATAACAATAAAGTTTAAATAATATTCATTGAATATTAGTATTAATATAAAACAATGATATACAAATATTATTATATATAATGCAGTCTACTACACCAAATATGGTATTACATTATAACTTAATGAAGTATAATGCAATACATAATAATGTAGTATAGGTAGTCCATTGGAATATAGTGTCAAATTCACCCTTAAGTTATTGGAAAATAGCTCATAGGTATAATAAGTATTTTACTCTAACACTTCATTTCTAAATAATTATAAAATCTCACACTTTACTGCTTTTTTGTCATGATTATTTGTTGACCGTTAATAATCAGTAACATCATGGTAATGTAATTATGGCATAAGTGTCTTCATTCTTAGAATAAATCTAAAAGTTTAGTGTAAAGGGAAATATTGTCATTAGAAAAATAAAATAATTGGTATTGGCGAAAAAAATCTTTTACTAATATTTTGCAAATTCATTAATATTTTTTGTACTTTAAGTGAAAGATTGATATGTTAAAGGTTAATCAACTGTCAACTAATAGTATTAATGGAAAATAATAAAATATCATATTAAGGATGACAAAAATCCCCACGAGAATGGTAGTTATGGGAGATTTTCTTCATTTGGAAAGGGTATGAGAAAAATTTTATACTCAATTTTTTATTTGGAAAATGGACAAAATGATCTTTTTACCCAATTTCTTATTCAGACAAGAAACATGGATGACCCTCCCCATTTTACAATTTTCCTATTTTAATCCATTTCCCCATTTTTTCATTTTAATCTTTAATTTTAATTTTATTATTTTACAATTATTAGTGAATAAATAATAAAATTTACATTGAAAAATATTAAATAATGGTGTACATAACAAATATCAAAATATTTATACGAATAATGTAAATATTAGTTAAAATAAAGACTTTAATGTAATTTTGACTTAACCATAACCCAAAGCTCACAATCCCACAAGCTCACGGTCCACAAATCAAATTTTAAGCAACTCTCGCACAGTCTCAACCATTCTTTCCAAATTATTCACGTTGTAGTTAGCACCCAACTCATTCTCATCTTATCATAACCTAGTAGCACGTCGCGTGTCGGAGATTGAGCAGCCCAGCTTATCATAACGTTAGCCAGAAGCCTCACTCACGCATTTGTTGCGCCGTTATTGGTTCCCAAGAGCTATCATTGCTCATGAATAGTATGCACTTCAATATTGCATAAAGTCACATTATTTGCATTTTGTTTTGAAAATCATTGTTTGAATATTAAATATACCAAAAGTTTGATAAAGTAGAATAAAATAAGACTCATTCACGACCATTCTCTTTTTATTTTGTATATTTTAAGGTTAATATGATTAAATTAAGTTTAAAAACAAAAAAAAAATCAGCTATTGGGGGGTTGAGAATTTGCAGGAATCTCCCATTATTATTCGAAAGGGAATAATGATTCCCTTAAGTAATTCTAACCAAGACAGGGAGGGGAAGAGAACATATGTAGAACATCAGAGATGGGTGCTGGATGTCAATCCCTCCCCTTCCTGTTGCCATCTCTATATAAGATTATGTATTTTTTTAATAATAAAATATTACAGTACCACACTTATTGTAGCCAGATATTATTTTCTAATAGCTAAGCGGTAAAAGGATTACAACCCATATTAAATTTGACGCGTCCAAAATTATCGGGCATAAATTTCATACATATGATACAATACTTTATGGAAGAAAAATATACAAATTGAAGGAAGAATTGATACTTTGATAGACTGCATGGGGACCATCGACGGAGCACTCAACAACTTGCCTACTTTTTAATTTACCTTTTTTCGTTAGAGATAAGATAAATTAATATTTCTTTATCCTTTTCTTCGTCCTTAACAGAATTTAATAAATTGAACTTTGAAGACAAATTAATCATTCAATTAGCTTTACCTTTGTCTACAATACCTGCATCAATAAAGCACATACATGTACAAGTGAGTTTCAATATCCATTGAACCGTTGGTTAACTCCATTTGGAGAGTGCTTAGCCCACAAGGGAATGGCTCGTATAACAAGTTAAAGAAAAGAGTGGAGCTATTGGCACCCCTACATTATTCTTACAAAATCCCACTTTAAATAAAATTACAATTAAGGATAATTAAAAATTAAATATATATAGATTTTTTTCCAACAAATTGCTTAATTCATAATCAATCATTTAAAAAAAAAATTCTATATGTTACTTCCTATTTAACTAAAATAAATTGTATAAATTTAGAATAATATATTATTCTCTTTTGATTTCTTATTGATTAAATATTTTTATACTTAAAATTGCTTTAAAATTATAATTTGAAATATGTGTTATTTCAGCCAATGATGAATACTAAAAACTTATCACCCATATAACTTTTTAATTTGTGTGTAAATTAATAATAAAATTAAAATAATTAAAAAATAGTATAATAATACTTTGAGTTTTAACAATAAAATAAATCAAATGAAAATTGAAAACTTAGAAAAGTATATCTAAAATAGGGGTATTTTCAAAAATAAAATAAATATAACTAAAAAGGGGATTTTATGAAAAGATGAGAGGGTGCCAATAGTTCAACTCTAAAGAAAAACCTGAAACCCCAAAGAGCCCAATAAAAGGCCCAATACTTCCCAATGGTGTCGGTCCATAATCAAGTTTGACCAGAATTAGTATCTTCCAGCGGCAATCTCTGGCCTAGGCCCATTGAAACGTTCTAGAACCCCTAGTTCTGTCCTAAATTTAATCTTGCAAGTCAAGTTGCTTAAGGAGTAAGTGGGACAACTAAATCTTCATGATAAGTTTAATCATATCTAAACAAGGGGCCTTACTATATTATAGTTTATGTATGTAACATTCCATGATGCGACAAATAATTTATTAAGAGGGCGCCACGTGTAATAATTAAATGATTTAATAATACCTCCTCCGGTTCCAATCCGGTAACAAAATTCTTTTTACTCGCTAATTAACCGGCTGCAGAATCACTTACTGAAATTACAGTGGTTGATGCCATTTGGATTTCTTTTCTGTATACAATAAATGACATATAACAATCGAAATTTAAAGATTAAGTTTTCTAATAATATTATTAGAGGGATAAAACCTCATTCGTTCTCTATATTTTGAGATTAGTGTATGTTTGGTCTGTATATTTTTCAAAATACTTTAAAACATCTATGTCGTTAAACTATTGACGCCCATAATGTTACTTATTAGCTTATTTTTATAATATTACTCTTTTACAATAATGTTTCTTTCTTTGAACAATAATAAAAAATTTAAATTACCAATTTAACTCAAAAATAAAATAAAAATAAAAAGAATATATATATTTTCTTACAATAATGTTTCTTTTTTTGGACAATAATAAAAAATTTAAATCACCCGTTTTATTATTTTTTTTGGAAGATTACGTATATCCAAAAAATTAATATTTAAAAAATTAAATTACTATTTTTTGGATATTAATAATTAATATATTAACTACTTAGCAGAGTATTCCACAAAAATTAATTTAATTTTTCTTTTTATTAACAAAAAAGAAACATAATTGTAAGAGGTAATATTGTAAAACCAAGTTAAAAGGAAACAAAAAATAAGAGTAGGGGTGTCAATAGTTTAACAACAATGATATTTTGAGACATTTTAAAAAACACAGGGACTAAGCGGGCATTACCTCAAAATATAGGAATTAAACGAACTTTTATCCTATTAGATATTGTATTCAGATAATACTTTGAATAGCATATTATCCTTTAAACTAATTAAATCAACTTTTAAAAATCAACATTTACTTTATACACACATGTAAATGCTAAAATAACCCTTTATTTAACTTCTTTTTTTTAAGGTCGTAGAATGCATTCATTACAACGACATATTAAACTTAATTTATACGTATTCAAAATTTAATAATGATAATTTTAAGTTGATGGTCCTAGACTTCATAGTAGCATTAATTTCATGTTTAATGGTAGAATTATCAAGCTCAATGACAATGATTTCATGTAATGCTTTATTTCATAATTACAATTTTGAAGTTAGTGGTTCTAGATTTCATGTTAGCATTAGTTTCATGTATTTTTTTAGATTTATTATTGATGGTTTCATGTGATACTCAATGATTTCATGGTTAATGATTACAATTTTAACTTAATGCTCATATATTTCATGTTTAATGATAGATTTTTCGGGTTTAATGTAATACCCGAAGTAAGAATGTAATTTTCTTTATTCAACAATATACAACATAAATTGAATATTATAATTAACAATGTCAATTATTTTATTTCTTTATATTATATATATATATATATATATATTCTAAAGCCATACTCACTTTAATTGAATTGAAATACTTTTATTTAAAATAATTTTGATTCATTTAATCTATCTGTTAATTGATATAGTGATTATACATATTTCAATGCATAATAAGTTAAATTGTGTATAAAATTCAATAATCTTTAGGAAACTATTAATCTCATCTCATTTGATTATACTTTAGTTAACTATATCATGACTATTATTACTATATTTCAAGCGATATAAATTTTTTATTCAAAGATCTATTGATTAAGAGGAGTTCATTTATAAGGACAAATA
Organism: Citrus mangshanensis; assembly: GCA_030449895.1. NCBI lineage: Eukaryota > Viridiplantae > Streptophyta > Magnoliopsida > Sapindales > Rutaceae > Citrus > Citrus mangshanensis. The sequence goes on along the minus strand of JASUUJ010000280.1, from coordinate 5,764,018 downwards.
TTCTGATATTGTTGGTATGTTATGGCAGCGGTAAATTCATCAGTGGAAATAAATTCCCAAATCCCAGTAATCTTGCTCAGCGCAGAGTCATCATTCTTTAAGACACATACGCAAGTTAAATATTATAAAAAATGTCCGACAATCCAATAAAAAGGGAATCTCATTCATGAAGAAACTTTAATGCCAAGAAAATCAGGTTAAAATTAAAATAAAAAACCCGTAAAGTAAAAATAAAAAATAAACCTTATACGTAAACAATTTAAAATGCAGTGTTGCAAAACAACAAAGGCAAACAGATTGTGGAAGAAACTTTTATCTTGGAGAAACTTTCGTGGAACTAGAACAAGAACTTAAAAGCTATAACCAAATGGTTTGGAATATCTACAAAATCATACCTGCATGGAGGCACACTTGTCAATTGTCATTGACTTTTATCAACTTGTCTTTTGCCTTACACCTCCCTAGCTAGAAACATTTCACCCCTTGATAAAAAGCTCAAAAAAAAAATTAAAAAAATAAAAATGATAAACTTAAAAGAATGGAAAAACAAGCTAGTGGTCTATACCTCTAAAGAGTAAAGACCAATGTCAAGCTTCTTATGACTGCGTATTCTCCTCTACGAATTGTCTCCTATGAGTTTGGCAAATTATCAGCCAGTGTCTAAAACTCTGCCAATTGAATTTGTTTTGGGAATTGGGATGCCTATATTACGTGAACATACGACTTAAGAATACACTATTATTTAGTGACCAAGGAAAGTTGAAAATAATACATGAAACAAGAAATGCCTAAATACTATTTGTTGATGCGAGATTCCGGTTCTCCTCGTTCTACTACCAGGATCTCTGCTCAACAAACTTTGTCACGACCAGGAGGTCTCCTCGTAAGGCTCCTTCTTCAGAGATTCCTGCACACACAGACAAGTCGAGTCACGGTTGTTTTCCTGCAAACCCTCCGACGCTCAAGTCGGATATGAAGGTTCGGAGCGCTTGCTAGAAATCATGTGGCTATTAGGTTGTTTTCTCCCCCTTTAGGAATCGAAATTGCTAACCCTTTTACCTTCGTTGGCTACCTTTTTATAGGCTTGCCCTGAGTCACGGTCCTCCGCTTGTTTCGAGACGGTATGGGACTCTGACTGCCGCGTCATGGGCGAACGTGGGATCTTGCGTGTTACGCCATAGTTCGGGAAGGCGTGGGCATCGTGGTTCTGCGAGATCTTATTTCCGCCTTTTTGGGGACGGTATGGGACTCCAAGCTGCGTTATGGGCAAGCGTGGGATCTTGCGTGTTACGCCATCGTTCGGAAGGCGTGGGCGTGGCTAGATTCTCGGAGCGGGAACATGTCTTGCCGCCAAGGTCTCCTCGCCTCTCGATCTCTGGAATGGCCTCGTGCCTCTTACGGGAAATTGGCCTCGGGCGACATGCTTGTGGGCCGGATATGCTCTGCTCGCCATTTACGGTCTCGTCGGCGTATTTCTCCCAAACACCGGTCCCAGGTTTACGGTGTTGGGCAATGTAGTGGACGGTAGAAACTCGATAGTACTCGCCGCGTGGGGTTTGGAAAAGGCCCAAGAGTCATGTCGCATTTAATTGCGGACGAGGTGGCGTGGCGAAATCAGCCTCCATTTTGAATTTCAAATCTACGGATGCAAGATTCTCGGGATATGCGTTATTAAATCGGGAGTCCAAAAGTTTGCTCCTGGTAAGAAAACCCAAAGTCCTTAGACGAACTCGCCATTTTCTCTCTTCTTGTCTCTCCGTGAATGAACCTCGGCCTTGAAGCTTTCATCCTCGCCTCTCTCTAGTCTCTACCTCGGGTATTTCTTTATCTTCGGTCTTAGTTAGTTGTAGATAATTTCTTTTCTCTGCTTTGCTTGAGGTTGTAGTTGGAGGTGGTGTTTTGGTTAGAACTTAGGATATGTCGAAGGGTAAGGAGAAAGTCGTTGAGGTTGGCGACAGAGCTAGGTTTCTTGCCTCATTGATTACGCTTTTGACCCGGGGTCCCCTTAGAACCCACTAGGTCTAGTGTTGGGACTAGCGCCAGGAGGATGTCCCCGGACCTCCACGAGCGGAAGTAGTGCTGAAGTGGGACCTTCTGGCTCGGAAGACACTTTAAGTGAGGATCAAGGAGGTGATTCTGGTGAAGGATCTTCACCGGAAACACCGCGACCAGAAGGGCGCAGTACGGTAGGAGGTAGAGCCTTGTCGCGGGACTATGCTATTGATTACATGACCTGCACGACCACATTCAACGAGCTGGATGACCTCCGGCTCAGGTACCACATTCCTGGTGAGGTACTCCTTAGGATCCCAGGAAAGAGAGATAGTCCTAGCAGGCCTCCTAAGGGGTATGTCACCTTGTTCCTCGAGAGCTTTAAGTACGGGCTAAGGTGCCCCTTGCAGCCTTATTTTGCTCGCATTCTCCACGGGCTCAATCTAGCTCCTGGTCAGCTGAACCCCAATGGGTGGAGAGTGCTCTCTGGTCTGTTCATATTGTGGGGGGATGTTGCCAAAGCGAGCCCACGGTTGGCGAGGTGAACATCTGTGCAGTGAAAAGATCTTTGGTTGGTATTACTTCCAATCAAGTACTAAGACCGGAAACCCATTGAGCCTCCCTCTTTGGTGGTGGTGGGGTGGAAGAGGAAGTTCTTCTTTGCTGGGGGTCCCTGGGGTCAATTTGCTCAGGTCGATGGGCAGGATTATCGCGTCCCACCCCGTTTCATGGTCCCAGGTTGCTTGCTCGCTTTAGACGTCTCGTATTTATAATTGTTCTTGTTATATTGGTTTGTCTCTAACCTTGTCTTTGTAGTTTCTTGGGGTGTTCATTTCCCGCTCAAGCCTGATCAGCTCAAACGGGTCGAGGCCGTATTGGTTAATTCCTGCCCGTGCCGAGAGCTGTTAACCACCTACAACCTGCTCGAGTCTCGTTTGGTGCCGCCTGGCCATAGGATGGAGGACGCAGTGATTGGAGCTCTGACCCGAAAACGTTCTCGACCTCCAACGGCGAAAAGGGACCAGAGTAAGGATGCCCCCCCTGCAAAGCGGGCCAACATCGTGCAGCAGGTCCCACCCTTGAAGATTTTACCTCCTGCTCCCGTAAAAGTCGGGGAATCTAGCGGAGCGGCCACTGATCCTGCCTCCTCTTCTCCACTTCGGTCTCGCTACTGCACAGGCGAGAACACTTTGGTCCCTATCTCGATGAGTTGTCCAAACTCGTGAGCAAGAAGGACACTGGAGGACTTTCACACGGTTGTACAGGCGGTGGTGGGAGCCATGCAAGTATAGCGCTTTCCATCTGCATGACCACTCTATAAGGCCAAGGTTGGCCGTTACGAGAAGATGAAGGAGGACATTGATCGGCGGCCAGGCGATCTTGCAAGAAAGCGGAAGAAAGCGGGAGACTTGAATCTCGAGAATCGAGTTGATGGGCGGAATCTCTCGCTCAAAGGCCATTACTCTCGGAGGAGGTGGCTAAGGTCATGGAGAACACTGCAAAGGCGGCTATGTACGAGGCTCGGCTCGAATCTCTCCGCGACTCCCACCGAGTTCGGTCGAGAACTTGGAGAGAAAGAGGCGACCCGACCGGGGACTTGGCACTTTGCGTCATGGCCGTCCTCGGGAAGCAACACCCCGATCTGAAGATGGGCGACCTTGCAGCTGGTGTTGCTCAATATATGGACGAGGAGGCGGCCAAGGAAGATGCCGATGGGGTAGAGCCGATCGTGATTGAGGAGGAAAACTCTCTCCTCGTGCGGTCCTGCGATGTCGGCGGCGAGCACCCCGGGCCAGCGCTGGTGATACCCTCCTGCTCTGAGGAGAGCCGCCTTTGGGCTTACTGACCCACCATCTTCTTGATGTATTTCTTTGTATTGTAATGAACTATGTTCGTGAAGGTTATCCCCTCTGTTAATTATTAACAAATTAATAAAAACGCTTTTCGATTACTTTCTTGTGTTGTAATTACGAGTTATTTTCGGAGAATGCGTTCGTCTCGTCGTCAAGCTTGCTCGGTTGGGTATATGGTCTGCCAAATGCCTTAGAAGACATTTCGATGATTGGAGATTCGCCTTCACGTGGCGGCGGCAACAGCTGTCTCGCCGTGAACAGGCTTTGAGACTTTGTCGAGCCTTTGCGTGCCTCGGATATTTTTCGATGCTCGGGATTCTGCGCCTCTCGTGGCGGCAGATCCGGCATGCACTGTCTCGCCATCTCGCAGGCTGCTTGCCTTAGACGATTTTTCAAAGTTCGGGATTACTGCCTTCTCGTTGCATCTCGCCATAAAGCTCACGAGACTTTGAGCCTTTGCACGACTTTTTCAAAGTTCGGGATTACTGCCTTACCGTGGCCGAGATCTGGCATGCTTGTCTCGCCATAAACGAGCTCGAGACTTGGCGAGCCTTTGCATGCCTTTAGGCGATTTTTCAAAGTTCGGGATTCTTTCTCGTGGCGAGCGAGATCTGGCATGCCTGTCTCGCCATAAAGCAGCTCGAGACTTGGCGAGCCTTTGCATGCCACGACTTTTTTCAAAGTTCGGGATTACTGCTTTGCCTTTCGTGGCCGGCAGATCTGGCATGCCTGTCTCGCCATAAAGCTCGAGACTTAGCGAGCCTTTGCATGCCTTACACGATTTTTCAAAGTTCGGGATTGCTGCCTTCGTGGCGAGCGGATCGGCATGCTTGTCTCGCCATGAGCTCGAGACTTGCGAGCCTTTGCATGCCTTACGATTTATCAGCGATTTCAAGCGAATGACATTCCCCGTTCCATTAATTGCAGGTTTTGATTATACATGAACTTGCTTTTGACATAAAATAAATAAGCGCAAATGACGAGAAAGAACACGAAAATATTGACAACCCTTACGAAATATTTCGAGATGTCTTTGCGTTCCAAGGCCGCTTCACCACGTGTCCGTCCATGCGAACACTTGTAGGCTCAGGTCCTTTATCTGCTTGACTGTATGGCCCTTCCCTTCGGTCAGCTTGAGTCGAATCTTTGGTGCTTTGATTCACCGATTCTCAGGCCCAGATTGCCGTATGTTCACCTTCTGATTATAATATCGGGCAACCCTCTGTTGGTAAATGGCTGATCGCTCGGCTGCTTGTTCCCGCCTTTCCGTTAGCAGATCAAGATTCAAGCACATCTGCTCGTCGTTCTCCTGCTCATTGAAATGACCTGTCCGGTGTGTGGTCGTTCCTATCTCAGCCGGCACGACCGCTTCATGTCCGAAGGCCAAAGCGAACGGTGTCTCCCCAGTTGCGGTTTTGTGGGTTGTTCTGTATGCCCATAGCACACCTGATAGCTCGTCCAGCGCACTTTTTGCTCGTTTTCAAAAGTCTCTTGATGGTCTTGTTGCTTCCACTTGTTCGATTGAGGGTGGCGAGCAATACTTGACTATCCGAGGTTACGGCGAAATCCACGTGATTATCGCCTGCCATTATCCGTTACAAGGCATAAGGGATCCGGCAGACCGGGTTTCTCCAAGTGTTGTTTTCTTCCGTGATCATGGGGCTTTACCTCTATCCAGTGAAGTAGTCTATTATCGCATGCGTTTGCTCCTCGTGCCTTTGGCAATGGGCGATCGATCTATTCCCCATTGAGCAAATGGCGGGGAAATCATGGGGTGAGCTTCTCGGTGGTTGGTTAGAGAAATTTGCAAAACTCGGCACTTACACAACTCTGGCGCATCAGTGCATTGTCGGCCGAAATATCCATCTTAAAACCTTGTGGGCTGGGACCTTCCGCGAATGATTTCGCAAATTCCTTCATGTACTTCTCTCGATCGTAATCCGCGTCGTCTCGTCCAGGACAGAAGGAGCGGTAGTGTATATCCTCGCCCGATACTGCCCGTCAATCATCGTGTATCTCGAGGCTTGGGCTCTAATCTTGCGAGCTCGCAGCGGTAATACCCGTCTACAGGTATGAAACTATCGGGTCCCTCACGAGCATTTTTGTTCTATCCGCCAGTCGATCGATGCTCTGGACTTCACCTCAGGAGGACAGGACTTTGGCAATTTTTCTTTGCCATCCTAGCCAAAATATGCTCGACTATTCTGCTCCACGGGATTTGTACCACCTGCTTGAACTTCCCATCATTTGCTTGACTATCTTTGCCCATCTTCTCCTCTCTCGGTTGGAATCTTTCATGACATGATTCGTGAAATCGATCCACTCCTGCTTTCACGGCATTAGCCAATTCCTACTATCAAAGCCGTACTGCTGGTTATTCGTGCAAATTCCACTTTGGCGTAAGAGATCTCCTCCCCTGGGGCCTTAAGACAATCCCGCTCGAACCTCGCTCCCGATGACCCATCCACAGGACATGCCATACCTGAGCCTCGTCGTTTCCTACAACTGCATCTCGTTGATCTAAGCATACTTCAGGCTCTGTGAATTCAGCTACGAAATCGGCCATTGCCTGGGCTTTTATCGCTGCGCGGGGTTTATAGTCTATGTCGAACTCGCTCCCCAGCCGACCAGGCATCGGCTTGTGCGAGTGTGGCGCAATTGCTGGTTTGTTATTACCGAGACCGGGAACGCTTGAAAATATGGCCTCAACTTCTGAGCAGCAACCACAAGGGCGAGCGCCCATTTCTCCAACGGTGGGTATCTGGTCTCGGCGTCGAGCAGGGCCTTGCTGGTGTAGTATATCGGATACTGAACTCCTTCTTGCTCTCTCACCAGAACAGAACTGGCGGCCCGATCCGATACCGCCAAATACAGGTACAACTTGTCTCCATCCCTCGGTGTGGACAACGGGATTGTAAGTATTGCTTGAGTTGGAAGGCTTCGCATTCGGGGTCCATTCATTTCTTTCCTCCTTATCACTTGAAAGAATGGTGACACTTATCTGTAGCCTTGGATATGAACACGCCGCCAACCTCCCCGTAAGGCTCTGAATCTCCAGTTACGAGGAGACGTCATTTGTCTGGATCTTCTCAAGGATTTGCTTCAATCCCCTATGGCTCATGAATCCAAGGAATTTCCACTGACTCGACCCAAAGCACACCTGGGTTGAGCTTCATCTTATGCTTGAAAGCTCGAATGTCTCCTCGAGGTGTCGACGTGTTCCTTCGGGATTTTGGACTTAGTGATCATGTCGTCCACGTACACCTCCATGGTTTTCCCAATCAATGGTTTAAAGACTTTGTTCTGATCTTTGATAGGTGGCCCGCATTTTTGAGACCGACGGCATTACCTTGTAGAGAACAAACCTTGGTTAGTGGCGAAAGCCGTGCTCTCTCGCGCTCGTACATGGGGATCTGGTTGTATCCGAGAACGCGTCCATGAAGGTGAGTACCGGTAGTTGAATCTACTATGATCGATCTTCGGTAAAGGGAAGGCATCCTTTGGGCACGCGCTTTATTGGTCTGTGAAATCCACACACATCCTCCATTTGCCGTTTGCCTTCTTTACCAACACCACGTTCGATATCCACTGGTGGTGACCTCCCGAATGAACCGCTTCTCCACCTCGCCATTTATAACATCATATCTCTCGGTTTGAAGCACCCCTTCTTTATGTGACATGCTACCTCAGGGTCAATCCCTGGCATGTCTTCATGTGTCCATGCAAACACATCAGCATGAGCCTGTAAGCATTTCACCAACTCCTGCTTTTGCTCTCCCTTAAGCCTCGACTCCGATTCTGACCGTCTTTCCCGGATTCTCGGTCCCAGGACTTCTTTCTAGATCCTCTACGGTTCTTGTTTGCCTTTCTGCTTTCCCCGGGTATCGAGGATGTTATCTGCATTGCTTCCTTGCCGAAGAGTCTTGCGATCCTCTGCTCTCGCACTACTCCGACTACCCCATTCACCCAGTACTTGAGCCGGATAATGGTTGGACAACACCGCCTTGCTCATCCAAAAATGGCCGACCCAGGATCATCGGTAAGGACTTTCCTCATCCACTCTGACAAAGTCAGATCGTTGTTCTTTCCGTCGGGAGCTCCCATTGTGATAGGCGGCTCGACCAGGAGGACCAGCTTCCCTCCTCGAACCCCTTGAGGAGGTATTGGTGTATTCCAACTTCCGGCTATTCCCACCTCTTCCGGGTGGACTTAAACAACACATCAACCGAGCTCCCTCAGATCGTATCCGGTCCAACTTCTTGCTGTTGCCTTGATGACTAAAGCATCCTCGTGGGGTATAGAATCCCCTCATCCTCATCCATCCACATGATTGGCACTTGCCTGACCCTTGCTCGTTTGGCTGCTGGGGTGTTGAAGAGTACCTCTTTACTGGTCATGGCGTACCTAGCATAATTTTTTCTCGATCTGTTGGAATCTCCGGCCAATGTTGGGCCCCCAGCTATCACCCTTACTGTAGGCTGCTCGCGCCTCAAGTTCCTGTCACTCTGCTCCCCTTCACTCGTTGAGGTTACCACCGGGAATGTCCCATCCACAAATTCGTCCAGATCCGATTTCTCACCAAATCTTCAAGGTCTTAAGATCTCTGCATCTTGTTGTGTGGCCATGAGTGCCATGGAACTTACTGATGGCGTCCCCTATCTCTCTGTTGGGTAGCCGTTATTGGAGCAGGAGGTATAGCAACCCCGATCCTTTATGGCCTCGTACACCTCATCAGGATATCTTGAGAAGTATACCGCCCATAGTCACAGTCGGCGGGTGCACTTTCTTTCTGTTTGCTCGTTGTGAGTTGGGGCGGTGGCGGCATACAGTGCCGCCTCTGCTATGGGAATGTTGATGAAGACCTCCGTATGCCGAATCATGCCTTCCCCAAGGCTCCCTAGTTGGGGAACGAGGAGGTTGCGCCCTGCGCGTGGTGGCCTCAGTGAGGTTGGTGGCGATCACCCGACCTCCTACTCACTACCGTGATCGGTGGTCCCTCCTCCTAGTCGGTCCATTCCCGGTAATGCTTTCCTCTCTTTCCTCCCAACCCTTCTAACCTGGGGTCTTAAGTCTTTGCCTCTCATCTTCTATCTCAATATCTCTCTTGCTTTGCTGCAGCGGCCGCGTCGTCGAATAAGGCTCCTCAAGTTGTACGCCTATCTTCACCCCTCTTTCAGTCCCATTAATGCCAGGGATGGTTGAAGGCTCCCAAATCTAAACACGGTGATACCTCTTGATGAATTCTGAAGGGTTTCTTGCTCCCCTGTTTCATCTTTTCCATCATGTCATCTTTTGCCATTGCTCCATGAATTCTGGCACATTCGAAGGTTTTAATGCCGCCACGAGGAAGTTTCTGCCATTCTCGCGCCACGTCCCTCGAGGGATAGTGGGAACACCACCTGCACCTTTGGGATTGAGATAATCCTTGTACCCGATTATGTCGTTGAAGCGCTCTCGTGCGGATCGGTTCTTCTGAGTATCGAGTGCAGGAGGCGGAAATCTCTCGGAATAACTGCCCTCATGATCTCTGCCGCGAGCGGTGATTCCCCGTCCAGCATTATCCTCCAACCAGGGGCTCTGTTCCTTCCTTGCATGTCGTCAATTATCTGCGCCAGTCTGCGCACTTCCTCCTCCAGCTGTATTGCACGACCAGGGTCACGTGCTGCAACTTGATCCCGCTCTTGCTCTACATCATGCAAGTGTTGCCTCAACTCTGTTTCCTCTGCGTTCACCAGTCGTCCTGCGTCTGTCTTTGGGGGCTCTCTTTCTCTATGAAATTCTCATGACGTTACCTCTCTCTCACCACCAAATCTCCGGTGGTTTGACTTCTCCCGCACTATCGGGACTGGCGTCACTCCGCGCCTCTCATCCCATCCTCTCGGGGTACCCTTCGCTCGCCCCGCAGCTCATGTAGGATGGTTGTCAAGGTCTCCATCTGCTTTTCCATCCGTTCCATCCGGTCGAACATGACTTTTTCCCGTGCTTCACTGACTATCTCCCTCAGCGTCACGGAATCGTTAAGCCTCCTGTCACCCCCTTGTGCACTACTCCCCTGCCTCATCTCTTTTCTGTTTCCTCCTCTTCTTGCTTTCAAGCTTTTTGCTCTGTCCCACAGGCGCCAAAATGTTGATGCGAGATTCAGTTCTCCTCGTTCTACTACCGGGATCTCTGCTCAACAAACTTTGTCACGACCGGAGGTCTCCTCGTAAGGCTCCTTCGGAGATTCCTGCACAGACAAGTCGAGTACGCCGGTTGTTTTCCGCGCAAACCCTCCACGCTCAAGTCGAGATATGAAGGTTCGAGGCAGCTTGCAGAAATCATGTGGCTATTAGGTTGTTTTCTCCCCCTTTAGGAATCGAAATTGCTAACCCTTTTACCTTCGTTGGCTACCTTTTTATAGGCTTGCCTGAGTCACGGTCTCGCTTGTTTCGAGACGGTATGGGACTCACCGCGTCATGGGCGAACGTGGGATCTTGCGTGTTACGCCATCGTTCAGGGGAAGGCGTGGCTGTCGTGGTTCTGCGAGATCTTATTTCCGCCTTTTTTGGGGGACGGTATGGGACTCCAACTGCTGCGTTATGGGCAAACGTGGGATCTTGCGTGTTACGCCATCGTTCAGGGGAAGGCGTGGCTGTCGTGGCTAGATTCTCGGACTGGGGAACATGTCTTGCCAACTGCCGCCGACCGGGTCTCCTCGCCTCTCGATCTCTAGCCGGAATGGCCTCGTGCCTCTTACAGGAAATTGGCCTCGAGGGCGACATGCTTGTGGACGAGCCGGATATGTCTGCTCGCCATTTCTGGTCTCGTCGACGTATTTCTCCCAAACACTATTATTGCCTAAAGAAAATTACATTACATTCTATTTCCATTGCTTATCATATAAAACGGTAAGAGATGGAGTTTAATCAAAACTATTTTTCTTATCTACTTTTTTAAATTTTTCAATGAAGTGGCATCTTTTTTAAATTTTTTCCTATAAAGTGGCATAAATTACTTAAGAATTCATTCTGACTTTCAAAATTAGCATGCAGATCAAAATAGTGTAGCCAAATTAATGCCTTTTCCTATTATTGTAAATATTATTCAACAAACAACATACAAGCTCTAAAACCCAATACAAAAGTTCATAAATACTTGTTTAAAATTTTAAATGAGAATTAATTTTTTTAAACCTCTTATTGTAAATATTATTCAACAAACAACATACAAGATCTAAAACCCAATACAAAAATTCATAAACACTTATTTAAAATTTTCAATTAGACTTAATTTTTTAAAAAAAAAAAAATCTAATTGGTATCATGAAAGAGCATTTCGAGATGGAAGCAAATACTTACAATGAAATCACAGAATCAGTTTTTCCATCAACAGTCAACGACATAGATCAAAGCTAAAATGAGCAACTAACAAAAGGAAACAAGCTAATTAGAACATATTTAAGCAAAAATGCTATAAAAATTTTTATAGCATTTTTGACATAGATCAAAGCTAATTAATATTTTTTATATTAGCATTTGTGATTTATTATATTGTGTTATTGATATTTTATATATTGGACTATTATTTTGTTATGTATTGGATAATTATCTTTAATCTTAATATTTTTTACATTATTAAAAATGTATTTCATAATTAATGGAAAAGCCTAGGCTCAACCGCCTGTAAAGGGCTTTAGCTTGTTAATAATAATATGGGGTTGGAAAAGTCCGGCTGAAGCCCACAATTTGCCAACCCTAACCATAACACCTAGAGGTAGTAAAATGGGTTATGACATGATTATATGACACAGATACGACACACATTTTTTGTATTCATGCTAATAGACATTGACATGATTAATATATAAATTGACATAACATGATACAATAAATAATCGTGTTATATATGTGTTGAACTACTTTATCATAATTACACATTTATGACACAAATATAAATTAGTATTTCGTTGAAAAATAAATAATATATATACTGAATACTAAATTAATTTTTTTGTATCATATCCATATTATGTTATAAACTTATTCATGTGATATTTATATCACATTAACTTGTTTTATAAACTATTTTAAAAAATAATATTGACATATTTGTTTTTAAAATTAATTTTAAGTATTTTGTATTAAATATGTTAAATGGGTCAACATGATAATACGATTAATAAATAAGTTGTATTCGTGTTTGCTTAAAATTAAGACGACACGAATATGACACAGTTACATAAATTGATACCCCTAATGACATTTCTTTGATTAAGGGCGAATTCTGCTCTAAATAAAGTTCATTAAAAACCCTATAACCATACCCTCTAAACCAAGTTATAGTTTTGGCCATATTAGGTTTAGCTAAACAACAAACCTTCTCAGAGTCATTGTCTAGTATTAGAAAAACATTCAGAACCCTACAATCGCACCTTTTCAGTCACTAAAACCCTTAACACCATCTCAAAAGTGAAGATTGTGAGGGTTTTTATTAGTTTATAGTCGTATCAACCCTAGTCACCAACAAAAGGTTCTCCATTATTCAATTTGCATTATCTGCTCCAACACCACCATTCTCAACATGACCCTTTCTTTTCCAAAAAGAACCCTATTAGTGGTGAAGCTAGCATCATTTTTGGGGGTGGGCTAGATTTTTTTTTAAAAATCATTTGATTTCTCAAAAAAATTGTTTTATACAAATGAAATTATTAAGTACACTACATAAACCATAAAACTATAAAAATACAATGTCAAAAAGAAAAACACTATCGATGATGTTGTGTCCTGCAATTCTTCAAAAAGGAAAATTCATCTATTATTGCATCTGAGTCGTTATTGTCTATAATTTCTCTTTCAATGTAAATAACCATACATTCTGAAAGATACTCATTCTCCATCTGGTTTTGATGTGTTGCCTTAATCAGTTTCATGGCAGAAAATGCTCTCTTTGTCGTTGTTGTTGAAATAAGAAGGGTTAACACTAAACTAATTAATCTATCTAACAAGAAGTAAATCTATGACTTTTTTGTCTCAATTAATCTTCAACACAATTCAGAAAAGGGAAGTAATATTTTGAAACTCTTGAAGAGATTGTACATCAATCTCAAAGCATTCTAATTGTCTTCTCAAAGCATATAGCTCAATCTTAGTGAAATCTTAAGAATAAAATCTTTCAGCAAAACTGTGAATATCTTCAATTTTAAATGAATTCAATGCATCAATAGGATTTAAAGTTGAACTAAGAGTAAGGAGTTATAAAGTTTGTTCAGTGAATCTATTATTCAACTCCATCAACTGAAAATCTATCACAACATTAAATATATCATAATGATAATAATGCTCAATTGTAATATAATCATTCTACTGACAAGAATGTCCTGTGCCTTTCATATGACAAGCTCTCATATCAGGCATATCTATCTCATTCTTTTTCACAAAATAAAACTACATTCTCAATAAAATTTTCCTAACCATTGTCTCGCAACCTTTGAAGAAGTTTTTTTGTAGTTGAGAATAAGTGCACAACATTTAAAATATCTTGAGATTTCACTTGTAATGCTTGATAAAGTAAATCGCTCACCCCCCAAAACTTTATTTAATAAATGCAAAATGGAACACAAATTTAAAAGATGTCATTGATTCACATGACTTTAGCCTCTCCATGTATGCTATTGTTAGGCCCACACTCTACCAACTTCCCAAGAACTTTACGAACAACAGTAAACAAATCAAGCAACCTATTAACAAAACGAAAATGAGAGCTCCACCAAGTAGCTCCAAGTCATTGCAAAGTATGATTCACATGACTTTAGCCTCTCCATGTATGCTATTGTAGGCCCACACTTTACCAACTTCCTAAGAACTTTATGAACAACACTAAACAAATCAAGCAACCTAGTAACAGAACGGAAATGAGAGCTCCACCAAATAGCTCTAGGTCATTGCAAAGTATGATTGGCCCTTGTATCAGTTTGAACTTCTCCTGAAGCTATCAAATCTATCATTTCTACTTCCTAAACAGATTTGAACTCATAAAGTCGTTTAGCAGATGAAGTCAGAACATTTACAATTAAACCCAATGCTGAAAAGAAAAGCCATACATTTGACACATCATTAGATGCTGCAAGTAAAGCAAGTTGTAGTTGATGTGCAAAACAATGTATATAATATGCATATGGGTTGTCTTTCAAAAATAATGCTTGTAATCCATTCCTTGCACCTATGATGTTACTAGCACCATCATACCCTTGCCATCGGATATCTTCAACTAAAAGATCATATTGCACAAGGACATTACATATTTCCTTTTTCAATGTTATTGTTGTAGTTTCCATGACATTGACAACTTCAAAAAAAGGCTCTCAAATATATCCATTACAATCAACATACTTTAAAATGATAGTCATTTGCTCTTTATCAGATTCATCAAGTACTTCTTCAACTAAAATACAAAACTTACCATCTCCAAGTTCCTTTCATATCTTGTTTCACACTTTATTTGCAAGAATATTTAAAAGCTCCTTTTGAATGTCAGACGATGTATACTTAGCATATGATGGAACTGTTAACATATATGTTTCTATAATATTGATTTTGATTATAACAAACAAGATTAAGAATGATTAATCTTTTAAGCTCAAATTATTTAATATTCTTTTTAAATAAATCATTATTTTCACATTATAAATGTTTTATATTTAATGGAAAAATGATTTTATGAAATTGATTGTTTTTATTCTTTTTAAATAAATCATTATTTTCACATTATAAATGTTTCATATTTAATGGAAAAATGATTTTATGAAATTGGTTGTCTTTCAAAGTTTATGGTTTAATTGAAAGCATTTTGAAAATTTTGAAATAAACAAGTATTGCTTGAAATTTTGGTGAAGGACTTATTTGAAAAGTGTCATAGCATTTTGGGCTATAACATAATTTCAGAAAGTTTTGGGATTAACAAAGCATTATTTAGAAATTCTGAAATTGGACCTATTTGTAAAGTTTCATGACGTTTTGGGCTATGGTATAATTTTATAAAGTTTTGGGGTCAAACTATAATTTCAAAAAATAATGTCTTGTGCTATCAATCATGTAAAGCGGCTAACCGTTTATTTAAAAGCGGCTAACCGATAATTTTCGAAAGCATGTTACGCGAAGTATTGTTAAAATGATGATTTAACGGTGAAAGCAGTTAAATTATTATTTCTTGAACCGTTTAGTAAAACGGTTAAACCAAATTTGTTTTGCAGGTCTGAAATTAATGAAAGGTAAGCCTAAGCGGCTAACCGTTTATTTGAAAAATTAACTTTAACTTAAGCTAAGTTAATGGTTAATGATTTTGTGCAGACAATTTATAACGGCTAGTTTTTCAGCTCCAACTATAAATAAGCTCAATCAAATTCAAACAAGAAGAATTCCAACGATCATCATTGAGCAAAATATTGAGAATACAACTTTCATTGAGCTTTAAATCTTTGTATTCATCTCATTCATTCACACATTGAGCTTTTACTTGTGATCAAACACATTGTGTGAGAGAGATTCATTTGTAATCCTTTTTGTAAAATCAAGTTAAAAGATTGTAAGTGTTGGGATACACTTGGGTTAAGAGATTGGGGATAATCTCTTGTTGTAAAGGTCCATTGACACCTTGGAAGTCAATTGTAAGCGTTTGAAGCCTTAGTGAAATCCTCAAGCCCAGTGTGCTTGGAGGCGTGGACGTAGGCGGGGATTGCCGAACCACGTAAAAATCCTTGAGTTTGCTTTCTCTTCCCTTACTCATTTATTATTGTGCTTTTATTGAATTTATTGTTTTTGAATTTATTAAGGCATTAGATTGGATTTGTGTGTGGTTTGCCTAGGATAATTTTTAAAATCCCAATTCACCCCCCCTCTTGGGTTGCCTAGTTAGTATTTCAGGAACCTTTTCTAAGAAAACTTTAGCAATTTCTTTATCACACTTCGTTGAATGCTTTATCAACTCTATGAAATTTCCCCTATTTTTTGAATTAACTGATTCATCATGACATCTAAAAGCACAAACTTGCTTTGCTAACCATTTAATAGCAATAATTGAGGTCTTCAATCGTAGCCTAGTCTCCAAAACTTGTTGTGAAGATTAGGCATTAATTAATCTATCAATGTGTTGAATTGGGTTCCTCAAACAACCCTTTATGCTGTAAAAAAAGACTTTTTTTCCATTATTGACTCTCTTCCAACTAGAAAACCCTTCAATAATGAATTTTGGATTGTTTGATTGAATTTCATAAAAAAGAAAGCATGGAAAACAAAATGCACTATTTTTTACCTCAGAGTACTCAAGCCATGGAAAATTTTTAAACCAATTATTGAAATCTACGTTCTTCTATGCCATCATTAATTAGTGGATAATCTCGTAGTTTAGTCTAATAAGGTCCCACTTTGATGTACTCCCTTCGAATATCATCACATTGATTTATTGAATATGTCCCTATTTGATGACATAATCCAAGATCACGCTCCAGATAAGTATTTCTAGTTTCTTCAATTTCAACCCTTTGAGATTTAGAAGTATGTTGCTCACTATAATCTTGAGCACTAACTTGAGATGGAGTTAAAGACTTGGTGGATGATTGATTTTTACCTACTCTTAAAAAAAAAAGGTAAAGTTTTTATTGGCTTGTTTAACATTGAATCTGTAATAATAATACATTAGAGAGTTATTAATTTTTTATTCAAAAATTTGACAAAATTACAAGTTAAAAACTAATTCGAAAAAAGTCAGCATGCAACAATTAATTGTTTTACTATTATATTCACTCATTCTTTGTATGTCATCATTATTTTATAATTTCAAGAAGATGAATCAGCATATTCCACTTTGTATGCCATCATTACCATTTATCATATTCTATTATTTTTTAATTTTAAGAAGAAAAATCACAAAATCAACAACTTCCACAGTTCCACTTTGTATGCCCAAATGCCATCATTATCATAAGTCATATTCTATTCTATAAATTAAAATTTAAAATACAAAATGGTTTGAACTAGGCGTTGTATGAAGAGACAGATATTGGGCATTCGGCTTCGGGACTAGGGATGTCAATTTTGCCCGCAAACTTGCTCAAACTCGCCCGCCAAAACTCGCCCGCTGTAGATAATTTTGCAGGTTGTGGTGGGTTTGATATTACAAATTGAAACCCACACTTGGATGCGGGTGGGTTTGCTATTAGCCCAATATCCGGTGGATACCCGTATAGATATCCGCTAGACCCGTAATTTTTGTTAAAAATTTTAATTTAATTTTAATCAAAAAAATATTTAAATCTAAAAAATATATAAAGAAAATAATGCAATTATGCAAAGTGCCAAATAACTAAAGTGTTTTTGTGTGGTCTATTTTTATTTAACTTAATACATGAATTATTTCATTATTACAATTTTTTCTTCGAATTAATATTTGAAAAGTATTCTTCTTTGAAAAATATTAATTTTAATCATTATTGTAGGCATCATGTTGGATGGATGCTAATGATGGTGAATGAAATGAAGATATTCTCTCAGAGCTTGTGTTGAATGATAATATGAAATATAATTGTTATTTTTAGATACTAGTTTGTGATTTTTTTTAATGGATTTGTGTATTTTATACTTAAATTTAAGAATTTGTGTTGGATTGATATTGAAATTTAAAATTTTCATTTACATTGGTTAAATTTAAAATTGAGTATGTTATGTGGAATTTGAGGTTATTATTGTATATTTATATATTAAGCATTTGTAATTTTAAATGTACAAACCCGCAAAAAATCTGCCGGATACCATTGTGGGTTTGGTAATTGTCAAAACCCGCAGCGGGTGGGTTTTCTTAAAAAAATTAAAGTCCGCTCCAAGTTGCAGGTGGATTTGGTAAATTAAATTTTGTGCGGGTTTGGGTTTAGTAATGGCAAACCTGCTGCGGGTGGTGCCCATTGCCATCCCTATTAGGGACTTCGGGTACAGTGAGAGTTTGAGCTTGTGGGTGCGGGCCTTGCGGCAACGGCTCGGCGTCACTCATGAGGCAACGACTGGGCGTTAATTGGGCATTCGGCAATGGCGAGAGACTCAAGCAGTTGAGTTTTGATGAATTTAGATTTCAGATTCAATTGGATAATTCATGAGTTTTTGTGAATTGTGATTTAAGGAAAATAAAGATTCCTGTAATTATTAGATTTATTTTTATTCTTTTATAAGTATTAATAAAGCCAAATTTATAAATTATAATTAACTATTTTTTTTTCAAAAGGCTTACCTAGGTTGCAGCCCCTATTAGTCAACTCTTAACTTCACCTCTAGGCCTAATCTCTGCAAGTCAACAAACCAGAAGTCAAAGTTATGACGAGGGGATATTTGGGCCAATTCAACATTCGGATACATTCTTGGATCTTTCACTTCAGACCACAAAATAAAGCCAGGCAGCAGATCGTAGACTAAGCTCAAATTTTAATCTGGCCAAATTATGTCCTGGGGAGGGGGACTCTCTAGCTAATCTAGAAATAGCATGTGGCCTGGTCAAATTCTTGTTCAAACGCCTGTTAATGTTAATAATAAAATTTGGTTCCCATAAAAAAAGGATTGATGATAAAATCAATGTTCATTGGGCCATGACTATGATATTTTGGGATAGAGTAACGATATATATCTCAAATTTCATTTCAAATGACGTGTCATTAATTGTATGGTTGATAATTCTTTATAAGATCTAAGTGAATTAATTGTATTATCTTACTAATCAATTAATGAATGACACATTATTTAGGATAATTCTTTTAAATAAAAGATTTAAGATGTGTAGAGCTACTCTTTCGGGTATGGCACTTCACAATCTAAATACTAGGAATGATCAAGTAATGGTATCTCTAACAAGAGTGCAGTAGTCATACCAATTAATGATAAAATCATAATCAATGGATTATCATGCTATGTATAATTCATATATTTATAGTAAATAAATGTCAATGAATAAGTGAGCTTTTGGATGGACTTGTCATTCAATTTAGGATTTGGATCCGGTGCTTAGCGAACCTTTTGCTAACCTTTGTAAGATCTTGCGACGTGGCATTTATGATTTTTAACGATTAAAATTCATTTTTTTCCTTTCTATCTCATTATCTTATGAGATTTTCTCTTAATTAACTAATCTTTTTTTTCTTATTTCAAAAAATTAATAAAACATAATTTTTTCTTTCTTCTTCTCAGCCCTCTGAATTGTCAAATTTTCTTTTAAACTCCCTCCAAAACAAATCAACCTAGTCACAAATAACTCATGTTCAAGCTTAAATTTAACCGATTACAAAGAAAGGAAACAATAAATAAATTTTCCGTTAAAACAAAGAAATCATTCATGAGAGATTCAATTTCAATATGCATCTCGTTTAGATTTGTTGCAATTTTATTTTCTCTTTTTTCCTCTAAGTTTGTCTAAAATAACGAAATAATTATTTTTACTGGGAGGATTTGTTTAACTTCGGTTGGGAAAATGATTTTAACTTATATTTTCTCTTTAAAAAAAACTAAGGTTTACTAGTTTCATATGTTCATGAAATTTAAAAAATGTTGTAGAATTAAAAAAGAAGAAGAAGATAATAACGCAACAAGTAGAAGAGATTGTTTTTATAAGGCAATTGAAAGATAATCGGTTAAAAAAAGGAGAGAAAAGGGAAAAAAAATAAATCTTAACCATTAAAAATCATAAATACCACATGTTACAATATCTTACAAAGGCTAGTAAAAGCTTAGTTAAGCATTGAATTCAAATCCTTCAATTTAAGTGCTTCATTCAACGTCTAATATTATAATATGATAATATGCAAAATCAAAAAATATAAGCACCTCCGTCGCTCTGTACTATTTTATTTCTTTTAGCATATTTTTATTAGTCGAATCTTTTAGTTAATTGGTTTACATAATAAGTCAATTAAAGAGTGTCCTATCCATTTAGGGCACATTTGACAAATTCTATTGTATTATCTTGTATTACATTATTTTAATGTTGGTGTATTGTATTATATTGTATTGCATTAGTATTGTATTATAACAATATTGTACAATGTTTGGTCCTACACTATACTGTATTAATTTTTTTATGATTAATTTAAATTATATAGTATATTATATTATATTCATATATTTAAATTGTATTAATAGTTTATATTATTATTAATTTTAAATTAATATTATTCAAATTTATTCATATTTAAATATTTATTATTAATAAAAAACCCCGCGAATTGACTTGGGTTACAGGTGTGTTCTGGCGGGGCACCCGTTGAAGATAGATTTGCCCGTGCTACGGCCGGGAATGGGGGGAAGGCATAATAGAATGTCCTTCCTTCTTTTGAGATATACTATAGGAGTCACAAAGTCAGTCCGGTTGGATCGGGGACAGATTGTTGATTTTGCGATGCCATTCCTTCCGACCTCGGAAGGTGCATTGATCAGATTACCGATCGGCCGCGGGTCGTGCAACACAGTTAAGCCGTGGCTATGGAGGATAAAATCAAAATGCAATTTTTCTGTGGTCTCTTGGTGATAATGGTTGAATTAGGCAAATCAATACTTACCCACCACCTCTTCTTTCTCCAGCACCATGATAATCTCCACCTTTATTTAAATCTCAAAACTTTTAATCAAAAGAGGGTGTCGTATTCGTAAAAGAACTCTTTTCTTTGGAATATATTCCGTCTATGGGTGTAAAAGATTTTATCTGAAAGTGTTTAATTGTAAAGAATTTATGTGTGAGTTTAGTCAATATGAATTTGTAGTTTATTTTAATTTTCAATCGTAAGTACAATGTAATGGCACATCCTGAATGGGCCGAGCAGGACCCAGATCAAGACTTGATGGACAGTTGGAGTGACAGATGCATGATGTCGCGTTGATGCAGTGGATGCCAATATGGCATGGTGCTCTGATGTGTTGCTGAGGTGGCCAGTTAATGATGACGTGCTGCTGACATGGTGAAATGTGGCTTGCTCTAAAAATTAATTAGGAACAATAATAAGAGTAATGCTAAGAATTCCAGCAATAAAGTACTAACTTTAGTCTCAATTTATGTCATTACGTGGCATCATCTATTAGATATTAGGATAATAATTTTATCAGTTATAAAATTAACTATCCAATAAACCGATAAAATATAATAATTGGGACTGTATTGTTGGAATTCCTAACATTATCCTAATAATAATACATCTAAAACTACCTTGACTCAAGCCGCAGATTTAACGAAACGAGTGTCTAACCACCCAGTCAATCTTACATTTTTTAATTATTTGCAGACTATATTTATTTATTTATAACTAACCGTGCGTAATTTATGAAACAACATTGATATTTGGCCCTAAACTTCATACCGAAAATAACGTTTTCTATTAAAATCAAACCAAAATCGAGAGGTGGTCCATCACCCACCAACTCTCTTTGGTCGATGCCATCGTCCAGGTTCGGAGATAGGCCATCATCCATACAAATAAAAGTTTGATATATTTGGTTTAACGAATTTTCGGACCCAATATCATTTTTTCTTTATAAAAATATTATTAAACTAAATAAACTTTCAATATCAATTGTTTTGGTCCATATCATTCAAACCCTTCAATCCATTTCATTTGAAGCTTTTCAGATTTTGCATATTAAATCATATAAGAATTTTTTATTAATAAAACACTTAAATTTCATTTTTCTTCAAGGTTAAAGTCTATGTTTTGACCCTTTATTTGATCATGATCTCATAACATATACCTTTCTAAACTTTGAGTATGAAAACTATTCGATGATATTCCTTGAAAGGCAAAATTACACATTTTGGTTAATGAAGCTGGGCATTGCCCAAGCAAAAAAACATTTGGTGTATTCCTTTTTTTTTTTAAAAAAAAGCGAAATATCAGTTTTCTTTATGAAATATCATTACAACTAAGTAAACTTTCAAGATCAATTATTTTAGTTCTTATCAAACCCTTCAATCCACTTGGTTTTAAACTCTTCATATTTTAAATTTTAAACCATATAACCTAAAAGAAATTTTTATTATAAAACACATAAATTTCATTTGGAAAATGATGTTTGCCCCGGGTCAAACCCCGAAATTAAGCAAAATGGCGTCGTTTTGTTTTTATTTTTTGCTTCTCCAAAACGTTGTCGTTTCACTTACCATTTGCAATGAAGAGTTGCACCGTAAATCTCTTCCTCTTCGTTTCTTCGTTTCACCCGGAAATGAGACAGATAGAATTGTTTCACCTAGGAATGAGACAGATAGAAGAGCAAGTCATTCGCGATTGGTTTCACCATAAATCTCTTTGTTTCTTCGTTTCTTCATTTCTTCGTTTCTTCAAATGCTTATTAGTTAAAATAATTGGCTGGGAAATGATGATTCCTCTCCATTCTTTGCTTCAACTGGGTAACACTCTCGCTACCCTTTAATAATTTTTTTTTCAATTCGTTCTTCCTAAATCAAATGCCTGGCTATAATATCTCTCAGATCTCAAATAAGTTTCAGTCACAAGAGATTAATAGCAAATCACTATTGCCATCAAAGGCCTGGCTATCAATTATTTGCATGTGTCTGAGAGATATATAGATCGGCCAGTGTTTGTTATGTATGAAATATGTACTGCAGAGTGAGAGTTGCAAACGAGCTTGGAGCTGGTAACGCGGAAGGAGCCAAGTTTGCTGCAATAGTATCGGGGGTGACATCAAGTCGTACTTGGTATCTTCTTCTGGATATTGGAAATGGTAAGTGAAACGGCAACGTTTTGGAGAAGTAAAAAAGAAAAAAAAATAAAATAAAACGACTCCGTTTTCTTTAATTTCGGGGTTTGATCCAGGACAAATATCAGAACTCATTTCATTTTTTCTTCAAGGTTGAAGCCTGTGTTTTGACATTTATTTGATCATTATCTCATAGCATTTACCTTTCTAAATTTTGAGCAGGAAAAATGTTTGATGATATTCCTCGAAAGGAAAAATTACACATTTTGGTCAGTAGAGCTGGGAAATAGGCCATCGCCCAACAAAAAAATTTGGTATATTTAGTCTAACAGAATTTTGGACTAAATATCATATTTTCTTTATGAAAGTATCATTAAAACTACATAAACTTTCAAAATCAATTATTTTAGTCCATATCAAACCCTTCAATCCACTTAGTTTGAAACTTCTAGATTTTGCATTTTAAACACTGTAACTTAGAAGAAATTTTTATTAATAAAACAGTTAAATTTTATTTTTCTTCAAGGTTAAAGTCTTTGTTTTGACCATTTATTTGATCATGATCACATAGCATTTACCTTTTTAAACTTTGAGTAAGACAACTGTTTGATGACATTCCCCCAAAGGTACAATTGCACATTTTGGTCAATGGAGTTAATGGTGATGATATTTGTTAAGTAATTTGCAATCTTTGTTGCTAAATCTTTTTCAATTTTAAGTTTTTTATATTGTATTTATTTTTAATATATTGTGGACTAATATAGTTATTCTAACCATTTTATGTTTTACCATATTCTTTTATTATGTGATTAAATATTATATTAATATGTCTAATTATGTTAAATTCTATATAATAATATATTATAAACAAATATAACCTTAATTGTATTATTTTAATTCATAATGAGATGCACAATTTTATAATTAACATATTGGGTTCTTTACCCTTAACCAAAATGTTTGTAAATCCAACCCATTGAGAGTTAAATAGATAACTTAATTATTTCTACTTTGTTTCTACTTTTTTGGGATTAAATAGGTAACTTAATTATATATTTTTATTAATGTTCAAAAAACTAAATATTATTATAAGAGGGTAATGTTGTAAAAGCAAGTCAAAAGGAACAAATAATTTAACAGTGGTATATTTTGAGGTATTTTTAAAAAATACAGGGACTAAATAAATAATAACCTCAAAATATAAGAGTTAAATGAGCTTTTATCCTAGAAACTAAAAAGAGACACTATTCTCATATCAACACATTGAAATTATCCTTGACAACCTCTAGTTTGCTCATGAATATGGCAATTGTAGATAGAGACATACAAGACACATGTATGTATAATTTTTCTCGGGTGCTGACGTCCACAATTTATTCACCCTTTATAGCTAATATTGTAAAGGGTTGAGTCCACCCCTAAGGACGATTTCCATATATGTATATGTATACAACTATCAATGCAAAGAGATGTTTTGTGCAAAATTTTAATATACTTACAAATCATAAAAATAGAGTAATGATAACGAGATTGAACCCACATGAATTGTTATAAATTAGAAAGTCTAATTTAAATGTAATTCACTATTAATCCTAGCCTAATTGAGCAAATTGAATTTAAGGAAAAAAAAACTATTTAAACTAAAAAAATAATTAAAAATAATAGAGAATTTAATAAAATAAAGGTTGCTAGGGTTTCATGATCCATCACTATTCAATTAATAATTATCTAATTATTACTAATCTCAATTTTAGAGTGATAGTTCGAAATCAATTTATGTCACCTCATAAATATAAAAATTAAGCTCAAGTAATTAAATCTAATATAGGTTGTTTTTCATTTTAAGGTATGATTTCTAAGCATTATACGTATCCTATTCAAAAATAAAGAATTAATAAAGTTTTCTAGACATTCTAGGTATCCAATTTATTGAAGTAGTCAAAGAAAATCACATAATCGTTATTTCATCAAGATTAATTTAATCAAATAATCTCTTAATTACCAAGAATATATGATATTAAAGATGAAAAGATAATTACTAAATCAACATTTGAAACAAAAACCATAAGGGTAAAAGCTTGTTTACTCCCTCTAAATTTAGGGATAATGTCTGTTTAATTCCTGTATTTTAAAAAATGCTTCAAAATATCACCGCCACTAAATTATTGACACTTCCACCATTATGTTTTTGTTTTTTATTGCTTGCTTTTACAATATTACTCTCTTACAACAATGTTTGCTTTTTGGACATGAATGAAAAGAAAAAGAAATTAAATTATCAATTTAACCCCAAAATATAAATAGAAACAAAAAGAATATATATTAATTTTTGTGGAATACTCTTTTTTAGGAGTTAATATATTATTTTTCAAAAAATTGGCAATTTAAATTTTTTTTACAATATTATTTTTTTGGACATATCCGAGCATTTACAAAAATTAATATATATTCTTTTTATTTTTATTTTCTGTTTGGGGTTAATTTGATAATTTATTTTTTTATTACTGTCTAAAGAAAAAAAACATTATTGTAAGGGAGAAGCAAGTAAAACAAAAACAAAAACAAAAAACAAAAAGTAACAGTAGAGATGTTAATATTTTAATAACATAAATGTTTTGAGATATTTTAAAAAATATAAAAAATAAATAGACATTAATCTCAAATAAGGACTAAACGAGCTTTTAACCAAAACCATAATTATCAAAGAAAACATGTAGCCAAATCCATGTTAAATTCGATTTCTTAGCCGACTTTAATAAGCTAAAGGAATCAATTAGCTTCCTTTTTAAATTCAGTACCACCACTACTTAATAAACCACGGACTTATGGCTTCCATTAATTCTTAATTTATTTTCAATTGTTATTCTTTAATTAGGCTCTTTTTTTAGGGAAAAGTTTTTTTTCACTCTTAGGGTTTGATGTAATAGCCTATTTCATTTTTACAATTTAACTAATAACTCATTTCTTCTCTACTTTTTAAACAATAGCCCAAAACATTCGTCCATTAATTTGTCCTTTGTTTACATAATTTATTGAGAAAAAAATAGAATTTTCAATTAAGGAGATACAATCATTTTAAAATAAAACTCTCAAACATAATTAAATAACATCTAACTTTCTACTGAAATTTAAAATTTAAGGATAACTTAATGAATAAATAATAATAACCCTAAATAATGTATAAAATATACTTGGGACAAAATTAAAAAAAAAAAGAACATAGATTTCACAAGCCACTGCAGTGTTTTTCTTTTACCTTATTCCTAACTTTAATATGGTCAAAATAAATAAATAAACAATCAATTAATATTGTTGTTTTACTAAAAATAAACATAACTTCTTCATTTACTTAAAGACATAAAAATATAGATTTAATATACTACATAATAAAATACACTACATTATAATGTGTATTTTTTTCATCTTGTATCTTATCCCTAATTAAAAAATTATTATTATTATATATACATTTATAAAAAAAATTTAGCTGACTTCATTAAAAATATTTAATGAACACGCACAAAAGGTAGATCCAACTAAAATATAAAGGAGCCTTAACCCTTCCGGGCCACTAATTTTCCTTTAAATAAACGTCAAGAGTCAAGACCTTTATGAGAAAGACAATAAAACGAATTTGGCTATATCCAAATTCAACAAAATGTTTATGGTTTAGTGGTAAGTATTCTATTTTATGATTTTAGACATCTTGGTTCAACTCTGTACAACCATAAAATTTATCTTTTAAAAGATATTTATGCATATTTCCTTTGATTTATTATTATACTTTTTAAAATTAAAAAGAAAGAATAAAATCTAAATATTTATGTATATTTCTTCTAATTTATTATTAATTTTTAAAAATTAAAAAAATAAATCTCAGTTAAGTGAACAGTTAAAAAAATCCCCTAAATTGAATTAAATTGTTTGAATCAAACACACCTAATCGAACTAGTTGGTCCGCCAATACACACATATATGTTTGTTTATACCTACATACACACACCCACATATTCTTTAGTGTTATTTTCGTTTTATTAAGTTATCTTAGATTTTTTTAATTTATGCAAAAAGTCAAAGTTATTTAAATTATGCTAGAAATTTTTATTTTTAAAACAATTTATATTTGTTTTATTGAAAATCTTATTTTGCCCTCAATGAGTTATATAGTAAACTAATTGTATGTTCACGGAATGGTATCTTGAGTTATCATTTAAAAAATAAGGACAAATGTATTACTGTTTAAATAAATGAGTTATTACATTAAATCTCAAGAGTGAAAAGGATTTTTTTCTTTTTTTTTTTAAATTCCAGCTCCAATCATTTTTTGATTTAATAAAATAATTGAATTAATTAAAAATAACAAATAAAAATAACTGCTAAAAATATAATTAAATATAAAATATGTAAATATTATATGCTTATCAAAATGAAAATGTTGAAGTTATTCTTCACCAAGACATTTCTTCACAATTTCTGAAATAAAGATCTCACGTGGTGCTTGGTTGTTCAAAGTCTCGTACAACATTTTACTCTGTGGGAGTTAATGGGTCAGGACGTCAGGTTAAGCTGTTGCCTTTCCGGGAAAACACTTTTTTTTATATAGCAGTAACTCAATTAACAAATTGAAACGTGGTACTTTTGTTGAACTTTTTAGAAAATATATAATAAGAAAAATATTCCTCTACGTTCTATATTTTAGTTTAAGTGTTTATATAATTTTTATATTTTTAAAAATACCTCAACATGCCTATGTTCTTAAATTTATTACATTCTTATCTTTACTTTTTTTTCTTTTACAATAATACTTTTACTACAATAGTTTTGATATTCATTAATTTATTTATTAAAAATTAATTATTTATTAGTAAATTAACCCAAAAAATATCAGTCTAAAAGAATTAATATTTTTATAACCTTATAAGAATCTTACTAATTATTATTTATAAATAAATTAATACAAGTTTCAGTAACATTTAATACTCTTACAACAATCTTACAAATTAATTATTCATAAACAAATTTATTTACAAAGGTAATCATGAAAGGAAAACAATAATAAAAATATTACACTAGTTTTTATTTTATTTTTTAGGCAGAGCAGAGTTGATAAATTAATTTTTTTTTCTTTTCATTAATATCCCTAAGAATTTTATTGTAAGGATCTTATTATGAAAGTAAAGAACAATTAAGGAATATAATTAATAGTAAGGACATCTTCAAGCATTTTTTAAAATATAAGAATTAACATGCACTTAACTCAAAATATAGGAACTAAAGGAGTATTTACCTTATATAATATTAACAAAACAAAATATAAAAAATACAAGTGGGATTAAGGCTCCACATACTCAACCAAACATTTGCTGTGGCTATTAATAGGTGGTCCTTATCCTTCAATAATGTAATATATACTATAAACTAAAAAAATAAATGGAGAAAAATTCAAACCCCACTAGTTTAACAAGTAAAAAATCCAGAATCATTGTCTCTGCCGTGTGAACATTAAACTTTGAAGCCTCTGCTCTATATATATATATATATATATATTAGCTAGCTTTCTCATTAGAGTCCGAATTTTCAATATTTGGAGGAAATTTAGGAGTAGCTAAGCTGCAGGTACAAAATGAAGCTGCCTTTTCGTTGCTTAAGCTGCTGCTCCGCTATTTCATCAGAAGCCGCTGCTTCCGCTATGGTTAGAACCGGCAACGGTAATTAAAACCTTCAACATTTTTTCTACTCTTTGGATTCAAGATTGATTACTCTTGATAGCTTTATTTGTTTTATATATGTATATATATGTAATTACATAAATGCCCGCAAACGAAAACCAGGAGGACAAAATCATGAAGCGTTTCAGGTATTTTCTTACAATGAGCTGAGAAATGCTACCCAAGATTTCTCTAGTTCTAACAAGATCGGCGAAGGCAGCTTTGGTCCTGTATACAAGGTTGGCTTAATTTCTTGCCTGAGCAATATCAAATTTAAATACAAGGTTTGATTTAGAGGGCCGTCATTGATTTAGTGCATTGATTGATTGACTACATATGAAGGGCCGGCTTCGAGATGGCACAGTTGTGGGGGTGAAAGTGCTTTCAGTTGAGCTTGAATCAATGAGAGGAGAGAGGGAATTTGCATCAGAGTTAGCGGCTCTATCAACAATCAAGCATCAAAATCTTGTCACACTTCGTGGATGTTGCATTGATGGAGCCAGAAGATATTTGGTCTATGAATACATGGAGAATAATAGCCTTGCCCGTATTTTACTTGGTGATATTTCCTATTAATCTTCTATTATTTGATTATTTTTAATTCGCTCACTTACTTTTCAAAATTTTAATCCACCTCCATTTTTATTAAAAAGACCAAAAAGAAAAAAAAAATCATCCATTAGTCCCCTTTTTTCCCCTTATTTTTAGAACAAATATAAAAATTATTTGAAATTTTTAAAAATGAAAAAATATATGAAAATAATCAATTTATGGGGGATAATATGAAATTTACCCTTATTATATCATAACATCTCTTTCAATATCACATAAAATCTTGATAAATTCATAAAATATGATAACTTCCTTTTTTTTTTTCATAAATACGCCAGCAGCCAATATGATACCTCTTTTATCTTTTATCTTTTTCTAATTTTCTTCACAAACGGACAAACAAGCCAATCCCAATATGGACCTAATATAACATGCATAAAGACTAAAGTACCCCTCATTTCTTGTTACACAATAAACTCAAAGTCAATGAATCAATTGCCTTCCATTTTCTACTAAACACTTCAAGTATATACAAATTAGTACTCTAAATAATATCCTTTTAACTCTAAAAATTCACATATTCTATGAATCTAGCTAAAATGGTAGATGAGTTAATATGAGATTTTGATTGTACTTAGCTTGTCTTTATAATTACAGTCTTCCCAAAGAATTAATTAAATGACATAAAAATGACTCTCAGCATTTTTCTCTTTTCTTTTTCTTCTACTTATGTGAATGTGAACATAATAAGCTATTAATATTCATGTATTTATTTAGTTTTTTAAGAGTTCATTGCTATGAGTTTTGATCGTGTAGGAATCAAGTAATAATATATTGAACATGAAATCAACATTCATTGGTTCATAGTAGAAATCACTAGTATTTATCATAAATGTATTTTGTTTTTTCAAATGTGTAAGTATGTAAAGCCTAAATTAATTTTTTAGCTCCCTACTCGTGGGTGATTAGTAAAAAAAAATTAAAAAACAATTATTTGAAACCATTTGGTCAAGCCTCTAAAGGCAGAAACATTTTAGTTCTTATACATGCATTTTCATAATAGGCGGGGAGCAAAATAGGATGAAATTTAACTGGGAAATTAGGCGGGAAATTGCATTGGGAATTGCTCGAGGGCTTGCCTATCTACATGAAGAGGTTAAACCTCGCATTGTGCACCGAGATATCAAAGCAAGCAATGTACTCATTGATCATAATTTCATGCCAAAGATATCCGATTTTGGCCTGTCAAAGTTGCTAAGAGATAACGGATCTCACATTAGTACCCGAGTTGCTGGAACATTGTAAGTAAATTTCCTGATTAATCTTCTTTTATTTACCCTTTCTAATACATGTTATTGGAATGTTAATGATCAGTCATAGCTAATGAGTTAGTTCTGCAATTGTTAATGCGAAAGAGGCTATCTTGCTCCAGAATATGCTGTTAGCGGACATTTGACAAGAAAATCAGATGTTTATAGTTTTGGAGTATTAATATTGGAAATTATCAGCGGTCGACCAGTTGTATCTTTTAATTTAGAACAAGGGGAACATTACTTGGTTCAAAAGGTAAATTTTATTTTCCATTATATTTCTAAGTTTTTTTTTTCATAAATATTGCAACTGTGTTTATCGAGAATTTGGATACATACACTTATATCAACAATATCCGGGGAGAAATCTAACCCTATTCTAGATATTATGGAAAGAGGAAATAATTCTATGTAGATTCGAACTGGTGTCTTCAACGATATTGGAAGCGCTAGCCCACCACTTTAGTTGTAGCCGAATGGCCATTACATTTTTAAGTTGACTTGTTATCATAATTTGAAAATGGAACTTCTTCGTTTTGCAGGCATGGGAAGTGTATGAGGATAGAAACCTAGGACGACTAGTGGATCCTACACTTGAAATGAACTGTCCTGAAGAAGAGGCCGTTCGATTCTTAAAGGTGGGGTTGCTGTGTGTGCAAGAAAATGTAAGGCTGCGGCCATCAATGTCAACAGCAACCAAGATGTTGAACAATGAAATTGACATTCAAGATGCTGAGATTTCACAACCTGGACTTCTCTCTAACTTTATGGATATCAAATTGGGCCAGCAAAACATGTCATCATAGAACATTTTCTTCCTCAGCTTGCAGGTTCAACATTCCTAACAGTGATAATGTTTTTGACACTTTTGCTTGTATCGTGGACGTACTAACCTTCCGAACTACAACTATATATATAGCAGCTGAAAAATATAGTGTAATTAAATAATGAAACAATTTAATTATCCGAGTAATTAAAGTAACATACAAAGCATAATCTTCATACCTTGGAGGCATTAATGGGAAAATTAGAATAACAGTTTATGCGCAGTCAAAGCATCAACATCCGCCCCTGCAGCAAAAAACTCCCACAAAAAGAAAACATGAAAGTCAAATTGGTTTTGGTTTCTGATATCATTTTCAGTTTTGAAAGAAAAAGCAAGCTCCTGTTGAGAATTTATACAAATTCAGTTAGCTAGGCTGTCCTGTCTTACCTTTGCCAATCTTCTAACACAGGCTAGACAATAATGTAATCATTTGGCCTTGCACGGATACATCATACTTCCCTTGCCTATGTTACTTAAAATGTCAACAAATAAAAGTGAAATAATTAATTTTGGCCGTTGAGTAACGTATGACAGAAACAGGGGTGGACAGAAGATTTACCTCAGTAATAACTTGGCGGCTACCATGGGATAAACATCAAAGGATTTAAAAGCATTCTGAAATTTCCAAAACAGACAGAAAAATTCAAAAGCGGAGCTGCAGCTAAAGCTTTTGACACTAAATTTAGCATGCATGGCTCCTCGCACGCTATCCGCCAAGACCACCAATCTTCTGATGGGCTTTGCAAAAAGCATACAGGGAGCCAGGCATACTATATATCAATCGTCAAACATGCAAATCCTTGCTGTACTTCTGAAAATGTATGCAAATGATTAGTATTGCTTGAACATGAATCATAATTTGTTGATATATACCTGTAGTGACAAAGTTATTAGCAGAGGCATTTAAGCAAAGGAAATAGAAATACATACATACATATATGTATATATACACAGAGAAAGAGAGAAAAGAAGTCACTTGCTCTTGATGAATATGCTTTTAATTAGTGATTGTCAAGTTGGCTTCTAGGTGTCTGCATTGGCAAGTAACTTTTGAGTTGTCAATCTGGCAATATTTGACAACAGAGATCAAGAAAACCACTTCACCTGAAAGGACATAGAGTAATAATGAAGCTGTAGGGTTAGAGATAGAGATGAGATTTTTGTTTTCTTTTTCCTCTTTTCTGGATCATAAAGCAACCTAGCTTTCTTTTTTTGGTCTTCTGAAACCGATTTGTCATCAAGTGTTTGTATGAGTTGGATTCCCATATCTCTACACCTGGCTAATTACTTGAATAACACACAGCTTCTGTCTCATGTCCCATTGTTCACTTTGCTTTGTCCTTTCTTCAATATTCTTCTCCTCATCCCTGCCTAAAACGAAGAGACTAAAAAGGATATTTCTCAAGCATGAAGATGAAGTAATTAAAAGAACCAAAATGCTCTTAAATTGCTCGCCAGGACCACGATGAATGTGGCTGCATTGCCTATTAGAACTGAATGATTATATTCCACTACTAACTATGTTAATTGGTCATCAAGTTGCACGTTAAGATAGA
Organism: Citrus mangshanensis; assembly: GCA_030449895.1. Classification (NCBI taxonomy): domain Eukaryota; kingdom Viridiplantae; phylum Streptophyta; class Magnoliopsida; order Sapindales; family Rutaceae; genus Citrus; species Citrus mangshanensis. Next base: position 5,731,514 of record JASUUJ010000280.1, on the reverse strand, counting down.
TCATTGCTGCACTCCTTATTCTGATTTATTTTAAATTGAGGGGAGCTCTTATTTTATTTTATAAATGTAGGTGAGGCCGTGAATGCCCTTTGCGCATGCGGTCACTTGAGCTTTTAGTAACAGTTAGGGACAAGAGTTGACGTTTTAAACTCATATAAATGTACGTGTACACCTGTATATGTTTCAATAAGCGAGATTGTTATGTTATAAAATCATGTAATATACATGATTATATGATTATGTACCTGCCGTTAGATTTTAATCCAACAATTGTAAAAATATAAAATTATGTTATTTTCATAATTATTGAATAAAAATTCAACAATTGTGAAAATATAAGGTAATAAAATCATATTATTTTTACAACTGTTGGATGAAAATCCAACAGTTGTTATATAACATAACAAAAACCTTCACTAAGAGAAAGACGATAGAAGAAGAACGGTCCTTGAAATGGGACAGCCGTCTTTGAGAGGAGAATATTGGCCTTCCATTAACTCAATGGGAAACGGATAAGAAGCTGCAATTATAATAATGTATTTCCATTCCTTGATAGAAGAAAAAGGCCCTACTCAATGAAAGAGATTCGAAAGCTGTTGTTTGAAACTTGAAGGTGGTCGCAGTTCTATCATTTGCCGGTTTAAAAGAAAAACTAAGCATGGGAATCCTCCTTTTTCCCTGACAGAATTCAGAAGCCAGAGTGGCTCAGAAATCACAAGGGTTCCTATCGTCTTTATGCTTGGATGGGCATGAATTGATGACCCACCGTGTGTGAATAGATTCTTTGTCTGCAGTACTATAAGGAAATATGTCTTTTCTTTAAACGAGGACTTGTTAATCTAAAATTAGGATATTTTTTAAATTTTTTATTTAATAATTTTTTTTATTTAAGAGGATTCTTAATTAAGGAGTATCTCGTTTTACTTAATTTATTAAAAGAGGAATATAACTTATATAAAGAAAGAAATGCTTTTCTTATAAAAAATAATCACTATATAGAAAAATGGGTGGGTTTAACTTATCTACATAACACAACAATCAATTTTTTTATAAGTAAACAATTTCTAATTCGAGAAAAACCATAGCCTATTGAAAGATTGAGTTTTATTAGGGTTTTGAGTATGAGAAAATTTTTAAAATAATTGTAATAATTTTTCACATAATAAATTTTTCTCTGGTCATCCTTGGAGATCGTAGTTTCACTCCGGTATAAGAGTTTTTCATGTAAATAGTTTTATTCTCTATCTATTTTCTGTTTATATTTGTTTGATATTTTTACTTAGAAGATATTGGATAAGATTAAACAAGCACAAGCAATGTTCTTTCGAAATAGCTCATGCAACTATCACTTGATCTTGTAGAGGAGGCTCATATGGTATAGCTTCTCAAATATAGGGATAGGCATCCCTTCTTTGGACTAGACCAATAAGGTTTGATAGACTTTAATGTGTAAGCGATAAATTCCACTTAGACTCACGGAGTTTTGTATAGAATCAAAAAAAAAATTCAATTTATACCATTATTATGATATTCCAATCCGTTAGGATACTAGAAAAATAAACGTCGTGATTTGATCTATTCGCTAAGATAAAGACATAAGAATCAGACACAATAAAACCAGTTGTTGCTGATACCTTCTTCTCGGTTCCTTCTTCTCCTTCTTCCATAACCCGAGCTCGGAGAAGGAAGAGATAAGAGGGCCCTATGGAGAATGTGGTCATAAATCCATAATAGAGTCCGACCACAACGACCGAATTGATTATCTTCATGCATAAGGATACTAGATTACCTAGTATAAAAGATTGAAAAATCATCACAAACCTCCCTTTTTTCTTTTCTATTTCAATTTCTGGATTATTATTGTTGGGGAAAGATCAATTTTTTAAATTTTTATAAAACCTTTTTAAGATCGCTCTCATATAATATATAAGAATTTGTAATCTATAAATCGTACCTTAAAAATCCGATTTAGATTTTTCCGTTGAAGTGATTTAGGCTCCCATATCACGTCTGTCACCACCACGCCTGTTAGAGCACGATCTGTCACCACAACGCTTATTAGATCACAAACTGTCACCAATGATCTTCCAGGTTATGATTCAGGTTTGACAGCGTGTGGCGCGCTTTTATCACTAAAAGAGAAAATTTTTCTCTCAACAATAGAGAGAAAAAATTTTTTCTCTGATCTGTATAAAGTTGCTAGATTAAGATTACAGTAAAATCAATGCCTATGAGATTTAATAAGTCTGACAGTTATTGCAAAGTTAATTAAATCTCATTTGTGATCCTGTTCAATGTAGTCGTACTATATCAATAAATTCATACATGATTAAGACAAATTATTCAATGAATTTATTACAATCTATACCTAAATAAAGTGTCCAACTTTATTTATCAACTGCGAACTAAATTTATTTAATAATAAGATAACTTGTATTTATATGTGAATCACATAAATACATATAATATGATTAAATGGACTTTAATAAAAATATTAATGCAATTAAGATATTTTAATAAAATACCTTATTAATTTTATTAATCAGAAAAAATATTTATTACAATTAAATAAACACATATGCTTTTAAAGAGCATATTTTCCCAACAATTATATGATGATTTTTTAACTTTCCATATATAGAATCTAAATTGAATTTAGGAATATTATGATTTATAAATACTACTTATTCAACAAAGTCGATTGATTGATACGCGTCGATTTTCTGTTACGATAAATTGACGAAACAATAGCTGATCCGATAGCTGCTTCAGCGGCTGCAATAGCTATAACAAAAATTGAAAAAATATCTCCTTTTAATTGTTTGATTGGAAAAAAAATGAGAAGCAAGAAGAATAAAGGATGGGAGAAAAAATAAAAAGAAAAGATGGTAAATTTTAATTTTATTATTTTATTTAACATAAAATTCGTCTCTTCTCTCTTTATTTTTCTTTGCAGCCCTTCCATTTCTTCATATTAAACATGCCATAAATGAATGTTCAATTCATACCTACTGGTATAAACTTGTGGTGGGTAAGTTCAGTAGATCTTTTAAAGATTAATGTCAGCAGAAATAATTTTGATTTAGGAAAATGTCCACTCACTACCTGTTTTTCTTATTTTTTCAAAAATACACATATTTTTATTTTTTTAATTGATTTTCTTTTGAAGTTATATTTTCTCACGTCTATCTACTTCCGTCTCCACACCGTTATAACTTTGCTGATGTCACAGGAGCTAATTTACCATTTTACCTGCACAACAAAAAACACAAAAAAAAAATATGGAAAAGCGGTCGAGAGCACAGCAAGCCACAAGAACGGCCATTGTTTATAATAACAATAAGAAGAAGCTTGTGCTGCCGCCAATGTTATTTGAACGACTGACTAGACCAGTGTTGGCAGGAAGCTACGGGCGAAGTCGTTGATGAAGTTATATTTTTGAGCAAACACACTGCTGTTTCAAATTGCCCCACACTCACAGTTCATCCAATCGACACAGTTTACATACTTTAGTTGATTTCTTTAATTTCTTCTTCTTAATATTAATAATTTACTTTAATCATTTATTCTTTATTATTTGGCAGGAGTACCTCATTTGAGAGCCGCTGCACAAGGTGGAGCGCAGGCTGGGCCGCACCGCGTAACCCTAGTCCCTAGGATTGGCCCGTGGCTAAGGCTCTTAAAGAAAATTGCTCTCTCTCATGATTTAGTTCCTGAATTTGCGATATAATTAACTTTTTATTCACTATTTAAAAAATAGAGTATTTTTATTTTTCTTTTAGTTATGTGAAGTTGCATTTTTTTTTTGTTTTACATGAATGTAGATTGGTGGGTACTCCTCATGGACCTGTGACGAATAGATTTATCCTTTGCTAAGACTAGTGATCGCCAGTGGGTCGTCCGTGTTGGCATAGCCCACCAAATGTTGGCCCCCACGGGCTCGTGGGCCAGCACGGCCCACGGCACAAGCCCACTCATGCCAAAATAAAGTCCACTAACTTTTTTTTCATAGCGTCAAAAACGCGTCTTGACGTGTTTTTTCTAACAATAATAATAATAATAATAATAATAATAATAATAATAATAATAATAATAATTTCATAGATCATAGTAATAATTAATGAAAAATAAAATTACAATTTTAGAATATCAATTACATCTAATTTTATTTTAACTACTAATATTATAATTGCACAGAAACTCCATTGAATGAAAATGTAATTTTTAATTTATCATAAAAATATTTTGTTCATAATTTTATTTTTTTGTGAAAAAATATGAAAAATATTTCATTCACAAATGAAACATATCTCCATTAACTATTAACTAAGTTATAATTTCATAAATGAAATATTAATGTCGTAAATTTTTTTATTTATCATTTATAAAATCATGATATTTATTTATCCATTTAATAAATTATAAACATAAAAAATTAGAATATTTATTTAAACTAGGACTTAAATTAATTTTAAAAAGCCTATGCTAAAAAAATATATTAAAAAATTTAATTTCAAGATATTTATAAAATCATGATATTTTATATTTATTTTTCATTAAAATTTTTTATTTTGATATACTTTGGCCCACGGGCCACGTGCTTAGCCCACCAATGAAGCGTGCTTATTACGTGCCTTTTCGCGTGCTGTGCTTTGGCCCATCTCTAATTGTGCCGTGCTTTTAAGGCCCGCGTGCCTAAAATTCTAGGCCTGGCATGGTCCCCGTGCATGTTGTGTCGTGCCTCGTGCCCTACTGAAACGTGCTCGTGTCGTGCCGTGCTGTACGGACATGTGTCGTGCCTCGTGCTGCCCGGCCTATTGACCATCTCTAGCTAAGACTATACTGATTATGATTCTTGGAGAGAAATGAAGAAGATATAAGATAACATGGCATAGCCATTGTATTCAATTATCTCATAAGTATGTTGTTTTCACTTTGAATATTAAATTTGAATTTCTTTTTTAGATCTAATTTTTTTGGCATTTATATAAGGCAAAATTGTAAGTTTACATTTGGGCAAAAAAATCATTTATATGATTTTCCGTTAGTTCTCTTAATAGTGTGCAGACATAAGTGGACATGTGTAAGAAAATGTAACTTTAGGTAGAAATTTACCAAAAAATCAAAGATATGTGTATTTAAAAAAAACAGAAAAAAAAAGTGGTTGGTGGATAATTTCCCTTTGATTTAATTGAGATGGGTCCAAGATAGATTTTTTATTAATAAGCGGTATGATTCAATAAATATTCAATTTATTGAGATAGATATCCCTTTCTTTTTAGTAAACTCATGGATTGAGTTACCTGATCATATTGGTTAAGTATATACATATTTCTAACCTTAATCAATATATAAGAACGCTCTATGAAAATTCAAGTCCCGTTATATACTTACGAGAATAGACATGTCCATTTTTTTTTTCAATAAACTATGCTAGGTATAAATGACCTTAGTATAGATTTGCAGGTCTTAATAAATCTCTCTTGGATAAGGCTAGTAATTAGAAAAGGTAGGTCATATCCTCAATTTCTCTCCACTGGCCTACGATTTGTATTAGTCACACCCCACCACACACAAGGCAATTTCATCCTTTTATTTTATAAGGGTATTTTTTCAAAAACAATGTTTAGCCAAATTGAATTTATGTTAAAATAACGTTAATAATTAAAGATAGTCAATAAATGTCTGTGATAAGTTTACAAAATAATAAAGACTTTGCCTATCATACACTTATAGTTAAATTTTAGTTTACTTCTTTGACAAATTGACATACTTAAAATAAAGAATAAATAATAACCAAGAGAAAGGTGATAAGAACAATTTTATACCACTCTTGACAAATTATATCTCAAATATGTATGTGATTATAGACAAGAACTCAAGAACAATTGAATAGAAAATATCACTTAAGCTTGAGACTTAACATGAATGGATATTTAGTGGATTCTATTTTTTGAGTTATTGATGTATTATGAAGCTTATTCTCTAAAAGATATTATATATAATGTCTTTGAAGGGTGTGTTTACTTATAAGATTTGGTAATCGAAATCTATAATAGAAATGATAGATAGAAGAAAAATGAAAATGAAATACGTGGAGCCCATATATTTTTAAAATTAAAGAATGAGAACCATGGGAACTGGGAATGAAACTTCATTCCTTGAACTCCCCATTTTCATAATCCCCAAATTGGCCTTAATTAAGTTTTGTCACTTATGCATTTTGGTTCTTTATAAAAATTTTGTGATATTTACAAATAGGTCCTTATAATTATAATTATAATTATAATTATAATTATAATCATCGTTATAATTATAATCGTCGTCATCGTCATCATTATTGTTGTTATTTAATTAATGTCATTATTTTTATTATTAAAATTTATTAATTTTCTTATTATTATGATTAACAATAATTATTTTGAATAATAATAATCATAATCACAATTATTATAATAAAAAACGACAATAATCAATTAAAGTTATTTTACTAACTTGTAATAATTTATTCCGATTCCAAGATAATGTAAACATTTTCAATTTCGATTTTTTTAAGTAAAGTAAATAATTTATTCTGATTCACATTCTCTATTCTAATTCCAGTGCATTTCGATTTCAATTTATTCCCATTTTGGCCTACTCCAACTATCAATTAATAAACTGTTTAGAATTGTGGTGGGTTCTCAAATAATGACTTGGTTGAGAATCTACTCCCTAAATCAGACGGAAGATCACACAAAGATCAAAGTTGAAGCTGGCCATTTGAAAATTATGCAATATAGCAGACACAAAGACACATAAAAGTATATATGCCAGGTATATTCTAGGGGCCAATCCAATTGGCCATTCACTCCAGGCTGAGCCAACAAAATAAAAAGTGCTGTATATATGTTGGCAACAGAGCAGAGCTGGCTCTTGATAACTAATTATTGGCATGTCCTTTAATCAGCTAACATGAAGTTATTATTGCTGCGTTTACTTTTTTTATTGGAGTGGGAATTTTGAGGAGTGAGAATCCTGAGATTAGGAGTGTGGAGTGAGAGTGGGAGTATGATGTTTACTTACACTAAATGAAAATATAGATTGTCAATCAGCATCCCAATTATTTGTTTACTTTATCTTGGATTGGGAGTAAATTGTTTTAAATTATAATTTTATCCTTATGTAAAAAATTATAATTTTTAATTAAAAAATTAATAAAAAAATATATTTGGAAAATAAAATAAATTTTTTATTATATTTATAAATTAATAATAATTAATAATATTCTTAACTATGTAAATCATAATTTTTTATTAATTTTAATTTAAATTATGTGAATAAAAATTATTAATAATAGCAACACAAATGAAACATTATTATTGATAATATAGTACAAAATTAATATTTTTTTAGAATAAAATATTTATTATTATTAATTAAATAAATAATTAATATTTATTAAAATTAATGTTTAATATTATTAATTTAAATATAATATTTATTTTTATTTTATTAAATTTAATAAAATAAATATGTTATAATTATTATTTTAAATAAATATGATATTATTTATTTATTTTAATTATGAGGGTAAAAAAGGAAGACTCCCACCACCCCCCATGGGAGTGGGAATCCCACTCCCCACTCCAAAATTAGGTGGGATCCATGAAGTGGAAATCCCACTCCCCCCTTAAAAATAGTAAGTAAACACTGGAGTGGGAGAAATCCACACTCCACACTCCCACTCCAGAAAATAAACACTACCTATATGTATTTCCTATTAGCTATTATTGTTGGCAAGAACTTGTAGTTGTCATATCTTCTACCTTAGATTTCATTCTGCAAATAATATAGATTTCAATAATTGAACTGAATGAATTAATGAAACATATACTAAAGATGTGAACGAAGATTTCGCCGTCGATTAGGGCTGCTAACTAATCCGATCAAAGCACTAGATTCCTTCTGGAAGTTTATCAGATAAATGATCAGACAGGGGAGATGCAAGTGTAAACAACATACAAATTCTGAGATAAGAAAAAAGGCTCCTCAGCAAACATGAAATTTTTTGAAATGGTGTATGTTTGACAATGTTGCATTTTGTTATTTATTCCTGAAATACAAAAAGAATAGCTGCTTTTTTACAAATGAGGGAAATTTCACCGTATTAATTTCCAAAAATGATAACAAAAAATGTAGAATGTCGAAAAAATTGCATCCCCTTCACTTGGGGAGATTAATGGAAACAAGCACAAAGAAAATGAAAAAAAAAAAACATGAGAGGGGCCTTAGCTGGGGTGCTGGTATGCAATGTCATGTACAAAGCTCGTATTAATTACAATTTCCAAGTGGCACTACTCGCAGAAGCTGATGTATGTATGAACTATAGGACCCAAGTGGACGACTACAAGATCAAACCATCCTTCACAATTTGCTCCAACCAAGTCGCTACTTGTGACATAGTAGGACGCTCACTAGGATTTTCCCTGATAGCCAACTCTGCAATGTCAGCAAGTTTAAAGAGTGGCTCAACATTTCTTGGCAGTGCCACATTCCGATCAATTATTGCAGCTGCCTTTCCTTGTTTGATCAAGGGTAATGCCCACTCAACTATACCAGGAGGCACGTATTCCATATCATAAGCTTTTCTTCCACTAAGAATCTCTAACAGTACAATTCCAAAGTGCTGCACATCACTCTTCATATCTGTGGTAAGATCCCTCTCACATGATGTGAGAAGACCAAAATCGGCAATTCTAGCTCCCCAATCAGAATCCAAAAGAATATTTAAAGTTTTGACATCTCGATGGATGATTGGGGGAGCAGCATCCTTGTGCAGGTACTCAAGCCCTTTAGCTGCCTGCATTGAAATTTTCAGCCTAAGGCTCCAATTCAGAGGAGACAATCCTCCGTGGAGATGGTCATGAAGCGTTCCACGGGGCATGAACTCATAAACAAGAAGCCTCTCCCCCATCTCTAAGCAATACCCCAGCAAGTTCACAATATTGCTGTGCCGGATATTGCAAAGGACTTCCAACTCCATTTCAAATTCTCTGATATTTGTGTGGATTATTGTGGCAGCATTTGCTCTTTTGACAGCAACTTGCCGTCCATCTACCAGAACCGCTTTATAAACAAAACCATAGCTTCCCCTGCCAAGCTCATTGAATTCTTTGAATCCATTGGTGGCATCTTTTAGTTCTGAAAGCCGGAAAAATTGAGCCATCCCAGGACAGGCAGAAGCTGGATGCGGGAGAGAGTCAGCAATAGCATCAGTGTCCAATTCATGTTTACCAATGCAAGATTTGGATTGTGTTTTTGACCCTTCTTCTTTTCTAGTGGTAAACAGGCGTGGTACAATACACCAGCTAATTACTATCAACAATAAACCCAAAGCAGAACAACCAATTATAAGCACTAATCTATGTAACTGATGCCAATGCTTCTGCGAAGATGCCTGAAGCCCACAAATATCCCAACAAGAACTATTCTGGCAAAGAGAGCATGCAGTGCATACTCTATCAGCAATCTCAGTACAAGGACTAGACAAGAAGAATCCTTCGGAACAATTTGACCCACAAGGTGAACAAATCTTAAGATCTTTCCTAACACACAAGCTAGTCAAATCCTGCTCATTGAGAATACTTGCATTAAATGCAAACTCCCCAGTGCTGCAAGGACCAGGAGTACAAAGCCCTGGACTACACAACTCCAAAGGAGGATCAAAATCGGTGGGCGAGCTGACATTAGCGAACCAGCAATCAAGAACCAAATCATTTTCCCTAATACCACACGTAGTAAAATCAGATGAAGCAATCGCCATAAACCCAGAATTCTTGGGCACGGATGAATAATTAAAGCTTCCCCAGCATTCAACCCCATGATTATCTTCCCTAATACCGCAAAAATGATTAGCACCAGCTGCCAATGACACGAATCGGATCCCAACCGGAGGAACTGAAACAAAATCATTATTACCCCAACATTTGACCTCACCAGATAATTCTGAGATCCCACAAAGAGAACTTTTGCCTGAAGCCAAAACTTTGAAACTCTCCGTTACATTAAAAACTCCTAAACTTTCAGAGTCTGGTCCCCAGCAAACGATCCCACCATCTCTAACCCCACCACAACTAAAACCTTCCCCAGATATAACATCTTTTAAAACAATAGTACTCACGTACTCATCGTAAAACAAATTAGTTTGTACAGAACTCAATGTGTTATTGCCTTTTCTAACAATATCCCAACAATCAACGGTACCCAAATCATGATAAGAGTAATAAGATCCTCTAACAGCACAGACGTGATTCGTGCCAGCAGCTATGCGTGAGTAAGCAGTGTTTTTATATACAGAAGGTACAAGATCTGTAGTATTACCTGGTGAACTATTTGAGCTCCAACAAAATGCCTGTGAAGTGTTTGCCAAAATGCCACAGAGAAGCCCTTCGCCGCCGGAGAGGACCGCCATTGAGGGAATATTGGAAAAAGAAGCAGAGTTGGCGGATAAAAATGATGAAGATGGTGAGGAGCTATTCTTTGCCCAGCAAATAACGTCCTGTTTGCCGCTAGCGTCAATGGCGCAGAAGAAGCTGTTTTGGCCAAAAGAGGCGGAGATGGGACCCATTGATCCAAACCCAGATACGGACATGGAAGAAGAAAGAAGAAGAAGGAGGAGAAGAAAGAAGAAAAGTGAAGAGCGGAGGAAATGCATGGCTTTGAATTGATGGTGCATTGGGGTCAGGGTTTGGGATCAAGGAGAGTCATAGACTACTAGTAGTATGAGTGTTGTGTTGTATGATTGGAGTTGGAGTGAATGGTGTTGTTTGTTGATGATATCCTGCTGGTGACTTTTGAAAGAACGTGGCTGTCGCCATTTTTACAGTGCTCGTTAGACCGTTATACATTCAATTAACTACTTCACTAATTACCGCCAAGATTGCATAATTAGCATGCGGATTAGCCACAATTTAGAAAATAAATTACTTTTTCTAAAAATTAATTATAAATAAGAAAACACGTAATATTAGAGAAGAAAGATTTGAGGTTACCCCAATTGCTTTCTGATGTTGCTCGATTGACTGTGAATACTCTTTGACACTCGTGGTTATCCAAATTTGAATAATAGTATTAAAAGGAAAGGTTTGAGGTTTAATGATTGAGACCTTTTATCCCATCAAAATAAATAAGAAAAAAATTTAATTGTAATTTGTAAATTTATCTATGGAAATGAGATACAAAACATTTTATCCTTGGTTCATTTAAGAGCGGGAAAAAAAGAATCTAGGACTAACAAGTACAACTCTCTTAATTTACCAAGCAACATTAATTAATTAATTAATTAATAGAAAAGCTCAAGAGCATGTGATCCCATTATGGCAAAATAACTAGCAGCAGTTAAGAGGACTCGTTATTTAAATGAAGAAGAAAAGAAAATTGATAACCCTAATCCTACGAAAGAGACAATAAAACTGAAAGGACAGGGTACCAGAAAATTATTGAATAAAATAATTAGATAAGCGAAAATGCAGTGTATTTTGAATAAGCGGGATTACACACTTCAGGCTTCTGTCAAACGTTGTCCTAATTTTAACACTTGTAATTGTTTGCATATGTATTAGCGGTTAAGAGAGTGACCCACTTGCCAATTTGCATGCATTATATATATTGCTATCATCACGCCAAATTTGGTTATAACTTGCCCGGGTAAAAACTCTTTTACTTTTTATATTTTGAGATTAGTATTTATTAATTTTTTTATTTTTAAAAATACTTTAAAATATTTTTATTGTTAAATTATTGACATTTATATCATTATTTTTTATTTCTTTTTGCTTACTTTTATAATATTACTCTCTTACAATAATGTTTCTTTTTTTAGATATTAATAAAAAATTAAATTACCAATTTAAACTAAAAAAATAAAATTAAAAAAGAATATATATAGTTTTTGTGGAACTCTCTGCTACGGAGAGTTAATATATTAATTTTTTTATTAATGTCCAAAAAAGTTGGTAATTTAATTTTTTTACAGTATTAATTTTTTGGACATATGTAAGCTACCACAAAAATTAATATATATTCTTTTGTTTTATTTTATTTTTAGATTTAAATTGGTAATTTAATTTTTTTTCTTTTTATTAATGTCCAAAAAAAACCATTATTGTAATATTGTAAAAACAAACCAAAAGAAATATAAAAAAATAACGATAAGGGTGTCAATAGTTTAACGTCAGAGATATTTTGAGTTATTTTTAAAAATACGAGACTAAATGAGCACTAATTTCATAATATAAGGACTAATCAAGCTTTTACCTAATATTCTGTGAAGTTCAAGGCAAATGTGTATGGTATCTCTCTCACATAAGTCAAAGAAAAGTAATCTAAATGGATGGTTAAATTATTGCTACAAATTATGCTAAGTGAATATATTTAAAAAAATTATCAAGTCAATCTCTCTTTTCAAGTATTGTTTTAATTTAGGATTTATAATTTGACATTTTCTAATACTCTTGTAGAAGAGTCATGCTCAAATCTATATTATGTACGATAATGATTTAGTGCCGAGTTACTTTTTTCTTGAGCATTAAATAAGTGGTTATTTGACAAGTAAAATATAAAACTAAAATTGAAAATAATTTTTATCCAACGATTTAGTATTCAACAAAAACTCAGTTCAGTACTAAATTATAATCCCATTATGTGTGGGAGGTGCCTTGGGTTATGAAATTTCACTCATAAGTTTTTTTTAAAAAGGATACCAACAACCTAAAATTTGAAAAAAATCATTGTGCAAACTAAAGCTTTCAATAAGAGATATCAAAACTTTTTTTTAACCACAATACCATATGAATATAATAGCTAGAAAGTTGGCTATAAATTTTTTTGAGCGATACAAATGTAATATAAATAATTTAATTCTTACAAAGGCCTGAATTATTATTTATTAATGTCATTATTATTATTATTATTAAAATTTATTATTTTAATTGTTATGATTGCTTTAATTAGTTATCATTATTATTATTTATTGATTTTATTACCGTCACTATTTTTAAAATATATTAAATTTATTAGTAAGTGGATTTAAAAGAGCATTTGGAAATCAATAAATTTACTATTCAATTATTTTTAATCAAGAATAAATAATAAATTATCATTACAACAAGATTCACAAGCTCAAATATCTTAAAAAATGATAATTCTCAAGAAATATGAAGCTCAAATGCTTTTGAAATATTCTTAAAATATTAAACTAACTTCCTTTTATGTTATTCTTTATTTATCTTTCTATAACTTTGTTGGGCTATATATATATTGATATTTTATAGGTAAATTAACATATTGTATGTATAAATAAACTAACATGTCAACTAATGCTAAAAATAAAAATGTAATAAAAAGTAAAGTTTTGTAATATTAAAATAATAAAATTTTACAACCTAAGACTTTTACATGTTTCTTATTTTGAAATTTCATTTTATTTTATAATTTTCTAAAGTATAAAGGTTAATAACCAATATTCTTAAAACATATTCAATTTATTTATTTTACATTAAATATTGATTATATAACAAAAAATATTATTTACATTTATCAAATTTTCATGTGTTAAAAAATTTTATGTGAAATTACATTATTATATTTACACCATCAATTATTTTTATGATCAAATTAAGTCAATGGATCAAATTTAAAACAACAAAAAAAATATGTGAGGTTATAAAATATAAAAATATTTTTTAAATATCAAAGCTATTTTTTTAAAATAATATATTATTATATTTATTTTAATACTATATTTTATTTATTATAAAATATTAGGGTCAATTTTTTTGGGCTTACAAAATTGAATAATATTATGGTAAAAAAGAAATCTTAGTGTCCAAAAATTTATTGGGTGTTATCGGGACCATTTCTCTAAAGCTTGGGGGTTTAAATGTGCTCTTGCCTAATATTTTATTAACAAGTACTTTAATTTGAATTATCATAACGGCCCTCCTAATTTACTAATCTTCAAAGAAACCAAATGAAAACTCATCTTCTTTAACTTATTCCTCCGCCTCACAGTCTCACATCATATCGACTTGACAAATTCTTTATGTCTATTTTGAAAACAGTAGCTCTTTTTACTTGCAATTTTATTTTCTATTTTTTGATAGAGTTTTAAAATTGAACTATCAATGAAAAAAAATGGGTTAGCGCGCTTTAATATATTTCACCATTTTTTTTAAATATTATTGACAACAATATGATTTTTTCTTCCTTGATTTCGTCTACTGAAATTGAAATGGAGTTGACTATGTATATCAACAACAATCATAAACCGTGTTAGTTAATTTTATTGGTAAATTTATTATGGTTGAGATTAGAAGTTTGAGCTTCAATCCCCGTTCATATGGGTAAAAAACATAAAAGATAATTGAGATATCATAAGAATATATATATATATATATATAGACACAAACACTAACACACAAAAAGATTTTAAATACAATCTCCAATGTATTAAAATTTATATTTTTTGTATTTTAATATTTATTATGCTTTTACTAGAGAATGACTTTATACACACATGTATAATCATTTTCAAGTGCAGACGTCATTATTTTTCTTTTCAATGCGTTGTGTGGCTTAATAGAATTATTTTTTAAATCACTATAAAACCGTGCAGTTTAGTAACATTAAAATTTGATTTTATTAAGTCGCATAGTTTAAAAATATGTCTACATAAAAAAAAAAAAAGATAAACATTTGCTCTAGAAAAAAAAATTATTTATTTATGTTGAAATTTCTTAAATATAGTTATTGTGTGAATAAACTCCCTTTTGGTTCAAATTCCTTTCTCTGCCATTAAGAACAGTTCATAAGTCTAACTCTCAAAGTTTACGCCTGCTAAAAACGAGACAACTATCCCGTATAAAGAGAGATATACATGTATTCAGTTATATATATATATATATATATAATCCACGTTTAAGAAAGTAAATTTACTTTTTTGAGTTTGCGGAAGTGGTGCTATCAACTTTGGAGAGCCCCAGCCTAGTAGCCTACCATGCACTAAGCCAAGATCTCAGTGGTGGTCAAGTCAATCTTGAAAGTGAAGAATCTTTTTCACAGGCAAGAAGAAATGAAGAACTTGTTGATAAAATGAGAGACAAAAATAACATTTAATATTCAAGAAAGGACGCGATAAATTTTACCCTCAAAGTTTCCAAAGCAATTAAAAATCAAACTAGTTGTGTGCATGAAACAAGGGGAAAATATGATCAACTATATATAATAATAATAATAATTAAAAAAAAACTACAAAATTTTGAGATTAAATGACCTCAATACCTCATGTTGACCAAGTTATTTTGTAATAGAATATTGCCATCTCTTTGTAACACAATATATAAGTAATGTATACAAATTAAATATGGGTATCTTTACGATCTCTAGGACTTAAAACTCAAAACTGTTCTGTTTGAGTATAAAATAAATACACCACATTCATCCTCTGATCCTCTCATTAATATTGTATACTACTATTAGAACGACTCAATCAAGTTTAAATTTTATAATCTTCCATAAACCAACCAACAAGCAATACATGCATTATCAAAATTAATTGTAAATTTGATATGGGGAGAGATCCAAATCCAAAAATGTCTCTTAGTCTGCAAGCACATTAGCAGGACCAACAACCAATTAATTACAAATAAACTTTTTCTCCAACTCCAAGCCCCCCACCAAAAGGAAAATTAGAAATTAAACAAAAGAAATTTTCCACATATTTGTGGGGTCGAATGCTGTATTTAATAGTGCACATGCAGCCAAAACGACCTAGAAATTCTCAACCGCCGATCTCATCACGTGGCTGCTTGGCCGACAGTCTGGTCCCTTCTGTGAAGTATTTGAATCAAGTTGCCTCTAGTCAACCTCTATCAATGTACTGCGGGCCAAAGCTACACATGCATCCGGCTCTATCAATGTATGCGCACTAAGTTTGTCATTGTATGTTGTTAAATTTTTTTTTAATTGTATGTGTTAAGTTATGATTTTTCAAGTATCTTAAAATATGAGATTTCTAATTTAACTACCATTACTTATACTACCCACCTGTTAAGATGTTTCAAAATTATACTCTTAAGGATAAAATTCAATTTATGTTCTTCAAATTACTTATAGTACAAAGTTTTTTTATGTCCCTCAATTTATCTCTATTTATTGTTAAGAATATAAAAAAAAAATCATCAATACAGTTCTATTTATCTTAATCTTTTGAACGAAAATAAAAATGTATTGAGATTTTTATCCTTGTGGAAATATATTGAATATTGTCATTTTATTTAAAAAATGAATTGAAGTTTACTCTGTTCGAAAAGCATAACAATTTAATTTGTTTAATTCAAATCAAATTAAACACGTGATTCTCATTAAAAATCACTTACAACCTAGCGGATTTCGAATTTAACTCTTGAAAATAATTTAAAAAGTGCGACAAATGACGGCACATGATTATTAACAAAATCACTTGTTAAAATTGACGTAAATCAAAATTCAGTTGTGAATTTAATGGTGAAAATGGATTGTGAGATTTAGGTGTGAGAGTTTAGGTTTAGAAATCAAAATCTCTCGCCAAATCTACTTCCTTGGCATATAACTAGGAGCCAAAAAGTAGAGAAATAGGATTTTTGGCAATTTCTTAGGTGATTAAGAGAAATCCAAGACAGTTTCTCGAAATTCTTCTTTCGTCTCATCTCAAACTAAAGTATTTACTGACTTGAGCGTCCAAGTCCTTTTTACAGGGACGAGCTCTAAGTCTACTTGGAGCAAAGGAGACAAGGGAGAATCCCGAGGAAGCCCTGGTACAATTCTTCAGCTTATTTCTTTGAAATCTACAATCCGGATGATTGAAGGTTCTTCACACCTTCAGTAATTTGAAAAAAAAAGTGCAACAATTACGGAATACTTGAGATAAAATAAGAAACTTGAAAAATACATTAAAATATTTGGTTGAATGTATTAAAAATCTCTCTACTTAAACACATAGCTCTAGTTACTCCAATAGAATCTTGATCTAATCTTACCAAAATCTTATCTCATTTGTTGTATCTTGTAATTTAGTTGGCCGTAGTAAGATTTTGTTCAGACTAATTTTTTGATCGGCATAAAATATTATATTAAATATTGGATAAATATTATAACTAGAAGTTTGCCATGACTAATCTTGATCAAACAACAATAATGAGGACAACTTGAAAAATTGATTCAAACAGAAGAGAAATTTACTCCAAAATAACGAGCTGGGGAGAAGTCTACATAAAGGTGAAGTTAAGAAAACTTAGAACTGTTTCTTCGCAAAGTAATTAGAAGATTTTCAATTTCCAGTTTCATAAGGATTTGATGGTTTGATGGTCGTATACTTGCATTTTTGTGTTGAAGCTCTTCCATGTGATTCCAAGTCATGACTCAATCGATGTGTCACTATTCATAAAGTTGGAACTGTAGAAAGTTTTTGATACAGGTTTTGTGCTGTGCATGGTCCGTGGTCACTACCTAATGATGATACTGGTTAGCCTTTTTTCGTAAAAGGATTGAAATCAATGGCGGAGGCTTGATGGAGATGATGAAGCTCATTGTCTGGGACCCAATGGATTTTGGACTTTGGGCCCCACTTGTGATTTATGAAGTGATCTTGCATGTGGGTTGCTCTAAAGTTGGAAGCAGGTCGATGTACGTGGAAATTGCGCATAGATTATATTTGTGAGGCATAATCTTCAGAATTTGTCTCTTTGTTGGATATTGTGTTTGGGTCTCTCACATCTTATGCAGTGTACTTTGTCGATTATTTTTGCTTGGGACGAGTAGGTTTTGATGGTTCAAACGAACTAGCTAGCTTGCTTGGCATTCGGCAACCTTCCTATATGTGTGATCTGGTACACATTAATAAAGTACTACATAATTGGAATTTGTTATGTGGGTCGGTGCTGTGGACATTAAAATGGAGAGAACACTAAATCTAATCCCATGGTGCTACCAACAAAAAAATATAGAATAGGGATAGATTTTTCTTCAATGTTCTGTGTATGTACAGTCTCAGTGAACTCCAATTTCTAACATATTACAAAATTGTGACCATTCAGAGGAAGGAAAAAAAAAAAGTTGCACTATTGACATCCCTTCAAAACTCTTTTACAACCTCTTTTCTAAAAATATCCCATTAAAAAGTTAAATAAATTTATTATTTCATAGATACCCTTCACCCCATTCAAATAATGTGCATATGAACAAGTTTCATTCTCTTTTTTTTTTTCCTCTTAACTAGGAATTGTGGACAAGTAATTTGATGTAGCGTCAACTGTATTATCAAGTTGCAGGGTTGAAAACTAAAGTAACAATGATTGTTGATTAGATATATAAAAAGTAAATCCAATCCTTTCTAATGAATGAAAATTTTATTAATCATGTTGTAATCTATGCATTTTACTAGTATCATGTTATTTTGTCCAGGACAAGTGTTTGAGTGTGAATCGCTTCACCTTTATTTATTATCATATATAGGAAGAAATTATTATTATTGAAGGAATGAAATGGAATAGTTAAAGAATCTAAAGTTCTATTCTACAATTCTTCAATAAAATGATACCTCTGGACTGATTGTTTTGTAGAAGAGCCACTGTGATTTAAACAAAAAATTTCTTAAAAATGAGAAAGAAACACGTTAATCGAATATGGCGAATCAATAGGAAGGGGTGAATTAAAGGTATTTAATGAAATAGATTATTGGTTTAATTACTTATATGGGTTCTCTTGGGAAAAAGGTTTCATGAGGAATTAAAGCCTCGTTAGGCCCAAAAATATGTCCTTGCATACCTACAGAATCTTAGAGAACCCATATAAGTAAAATATGTCCTTCGCAATTTTTAGATATTTGAGTTTTAAATTTTTAGCAATGAATTAATCTTTGAAAATAATATGCAGAGAAATTTGGTGGGTTCAAATAGACCCATCCTAAATAGTAATAGGACATTTAATCTATGAGATAAAATCTGGGGTCAGAACAGTTCAACTCATTGTGGAAGCCTTCATGGATTACAGTTGATTCAGCTGCTACATTGTTCTGAAAAATGAGTTGTTCTAAGCAATTAAGTGAAAATTCTGATAGTCATGGGAGCAATTCACAAATAATAGGTACACTTCATGCAGCCATTGTATCTGATTGGCAATGATATCAGTGATGGTTTTGTCATCTCAACATTCAAAATCGAATTCATATGTCAAGACTACGGGCAGTTGAGGGGATAGCAAAATTAACCAGATGTTCGCTATGTAAAAACATTCGTGTAAATGCAGAGACAGAACATTGCCCTACGCAGATAATTTTGATACGTTTATGGTTATTTATTCTAACAATGAGCAGAATTTGAAGTACAACGAACTCATTTCCAACTTTGATAAATTACAATCCAAAATAAACCAAACGATGAAACAACCAATGCATGGATCCTAATTACAACTCACATGAAGTCTAGGATTCACAACGAACCAGGAAAAGATAACATCAGAACTTAATTCTTCACAGTTGTAACATGCTTCAGGAGCATTTGGACAACATCATATTGAATTTTCTCAGCCCCAGCCTTCAGATGATGAATTTTTACCTCTGTTTCTTGTTCAAGCCTCTTCACATTCGCACCTGAATCTCCACTACTCTGTTCATGAACACATAACAAAGGAACAGTTAATACATTTATAAAAAGCCTATACTGACAAAATTATACTAAAACAGCAACAGAGCTTAGGAATTGCTGATGTTTATCAAGATAAATATCTTGTTAAAAATCTCGAGGGTGCACAGATTTTAATTTGATAATAACAAGCTACAGGACTAAATGAATCCAAATGAATATCCCTAACTTCACATGAATAGGATTCAGCAGCACATGACTAACCTCTGCAAGTTTCCTCTGGAACTCACGCTCCACCTGAGCTCGATGTTCAGCAATCTCCCTTTCAGCCTCTTCTTTGGCTTGCCTCAGTCTAGCCATTTTTGCTTTTAAAAAAAAAAAATTCAACTATAATGTCTAATTATCGGTTTTAGTCAAAATAAACACAAGAAAAGCACTGTCTAAGACAGGGGATTTTGGGCATACATATCACCGTAAGCTCAGATGTTTTACAAACAGTTATGAAAAAGAAAAGATTTAAGCGACAAATGATAGAACTAAAAGAGATCAATACAAGCGATGCAGCTAAAATTTTGTTATAAAAAATAAAAAGAACTCTAAATCACATTAATTGCGCAAACAGTTTGCATGAATAAACACAGATCCATCAAAATACAGAAGGTTTGACAATTCAACAAGAATAAGGATACTTTGATTACCATTTCTGGCAGCAGCAACAATGTGTTGAGCTTCTTGTTCAGCAGCCAGCAATTGCTGAATTCCACCTTGACCCCTATTAGATGCCATGCTTTCCTGATTCTACAACAAATTAAACTCCACATAAACATAATCACGCAAGAAAGTTCAATACAAATAACATATACAGCAATACCTAATACTCTTTGCACTATATATCTTATACTCAAACAGACCTAAATGTACAGTAAAACCAAAAGAACCGATAACCATATCTCAATTTTCTTGGGAATTTTAACTTTAACTGTCATGAATGAGTGAATAAATGAAAGCTTTGTATTGTAATCAAAATCTCTTCCAATCAGCCACATAAACTGCAACGAAGCTCTTGAAATTGACAAACTTATTTTTTCTCCCCCTAAACCAAATAGACATCTTTGCAGATCCAAGTGACTAATTGATATAAATTTTTATCGATCCATAAAAGAAATTTAAAATTTCAAATAAACGAAGAACTTTTAGATCCAAACTACCAAGTTATCATTTATCATTACATGTGATTGGGCGAAAAAATAAAATTAAAATAAAAAGAGAAAAATAGGAATTTTATTACAAGTAGATCTGATTTGCAGTAAAGGGTCGTCGTAATTTCAATTGTAAAGATTGTATAGTGGAGGAAATCAGAGAGACTTATTAATATTATGTACCTGTTGAGACTTGCTTGCGGCCAAGATTCAGTGAAAAGCGGGGGAACAACAGAGACCTTTTCTTCGCCAATCTAATGGTATTATTATTAGGGGAAGAAGATGACCCGATCCGACTCCACTTTTATTTATCAGGGCCAATTTTTATTTCTGGAAAAACGGTGCCGTTTCAGACTGTCAGTGAAAATTACGGTTTTTATTTATTTATGGTATCTCTATGTTAAATTTTTTATAACTTACAACTAATAAAAATAATGCAAAAATGAGTAACATATAAGAGAGTCATGTGTGGTCAATCCGTCAATATCTTGTCTTTGCCTTACTTTTAGTGATTATAAATTATATTAAATGTAACTTAGAGATATCAATATTTATAAATTCAGGATTTTGAACCATTTTTGTGCAACATTCAACCTGTTTTATAAATTTTTTATTAAGTGGTCATTTTTTTTTTATTTTAATGCGCACTTTATGGTGTATGATAAGATGCATGTTAATAATTGATTGACAGATTGTAAAACCTATAAAATAGTCTAATCAGTAAAATCTTAATATATATCTTGTCGTGCACATGTCTAATTATAATATAATTAAATAAGAAAATAAAGTTTCATTGACGCTTTTTTGTTTCACATGAAAATCATTTTTATTGACTTTTTAAATTGACTTAAAGGTACATCCCACAATTGAAGTCCTCCCTAAAATATCTCGTGGTTAAAACAAAAAAATAATAATACACTTAAATAATTTTAGGGTCCAACTACTTTGCGTCATGAGTTTGGTAGCCCAGTCGCTTATCTTTTAATGAACAATAATGCTACACATCTTAAATTTTTTATCCTAAAAAATTATCCCAAATGATGTGATATTTATCAATTAGTTCCTGAGATAATACAATTAATTTATTTAGATTTTGTAAAAAATTATCAACTAATTGATAAATATCACATCATTTAAGATAATTTTTTAAGATAAAAAATTTAAAATGTGTAACATTATTATTTAATGAATGCGCCTTTAGATAGCTAACAAACGAATTTGAGAGCTGAGATTTAACCATCGGAAAATGGGTAACCGACTGAAAGAGTTCCAGTATAAATTCATACTGTAGTGAGAATCTCACGCAAAACACACGCACCGTAAGCCCACGCGCGTTCTCCCTCTCACTCTAATCTCACCTCACCCACAGCGCCACCAATCTCACCTCCTTAGGCCACAACTCTCACCACCAATCGATTCTCCCTCACCACGCTCCGTTCTTATCATCGGCTCTCTCTCTTCCCCGTCGATTGTGTCTTGCTCCTTCACGCTGCCTCACTCCCTCGGATGTCTCAAAAAATTGACTTGCAGCTTCACTCTCTCGGCTTCACTCGCCATTGCCTGTCGTAATTGATTTCTGGAGGTAATTTGCGTCATTAATTCCAAATTTGATTCTCTAGGATTATGAATTTGTGAAGATTCAGCTGCCATTGTGTTAATTTGTGTTGAGAGTATCTGTTGTCAAGTTTGCAGTGTACTGGGCAAGTCAGTTCAGTTTTGTGTCTGGAAACAAGAACACTTAGCTTTGTGAGTTTTATGCCATTGTATTGATTCATTTGAGGAAGCTTAAAGAGATGAAGCTTTTGTACCGTCAGTAATGGCTTACTTGCATAGGATATGAATAGGGTGGCTTGCTTTTTATTTGCATTTTTTTATTCTCGATGCTCAGCTTCATATTGCTGGAAATTAAATTCAGATATTGATTTGTATTTGCCTTTTTTTATTCTTCATGCTGAGCTTCAGATTGCCTTTTTTTATTCTTGATGCTGAGCTTTAGATTGTTGGAAATTAGATGAAAAATATGTAGTTCTTTTATTTGCGTTAAATTCAGATAAATTGACTCTTATATGTAACATTAACATTCAGTTTGCAATTTTGCAGGGACAAAGCACTTTCATTCAAATGAGGACCGTCTTAAAAGTTGCGCACAATTCAGGGGTAAAAATGATGATGTGCATGCAACTTCTAAAAGGGAAGAAAGTGGCAAGATTGGGGGACACAATTGTTGTATCGGTAAAAGAAGTTATGCCTAATGCTAAAGTGAAGAAAGACGAGATTGTGAAAGCTGTTGGGCTGTTGTTGTTCGTGCTACCATGTATCATGGTCGTTGTGATTGAAGTGTTGTCAAATTTGATGACAATACTGCAGTGCCATGGTTTTTATTTAGGAAAAAGAAAATCATCAGCCAAGACGACAGCCTGACCAATAGGAAAATGAATATTTGGGCCAGTCCCACATGAGCTGAAGAAGAAATCCCAGTTTGGTGTCCTTTCTTTTGCAGAGCATTCTGCCTAATTTTCATGATGGATTTTGATCTCTAAGCTTTTGGTTCTTATTATTGTGTTGATTGGTACACACAAAATTTCACAATATTTACTACTAAATCATTTGGTTTCTTGAGGCAAATAAAAGCCATCATCTTCACTCTTGAAAACAAAGGTTTTCCTTTATCTTTTCTTTGTTATAGTATGATTCTTGACCTATTGCTCTGTGCAATTATCTTATCAACTACCATTGCAGCTAGTAATAACTTTAGGTTATTGATGGAATGTTTACAGACCCTTAATCTTCTTTGAGCAAAGTAATGCCTGAGCTACAGCAAAGTACTGATGAAAGTATGACCATTAATATTTTTCTATAAAAAACTGTTCATCTCAGCCAAAATCACAGTAACAAAATAACTCTAGGAGATGAGTATGGCGTTACAGAAGAAGGACAAGAAGAAAAAATATGTAATCCTTTGTTCCTGAAAGTCTTTAATATTTATTTTATTAGGTTTTCCCCAAGTACGGAATATTACATCTCTAAAGAACTCCACTGAACAATTTCCAAGTTTTGCTATTGAGATTTCTGCTTATAAAACTTTTGAAAAAAAAAATACGCAAATTGGCTCTTGTTTGGTAGGATTTGGGGGCAGAGAGAGAGTTAAATCGCAAGTCAATTTATGAGAGAGACTAGAGAGTAAGGTGTCGTAAGGGATGACATATACCTGTTTAATTTTGAATATAGTCTATAATTATTGGATTAATGTTAGAACTTATTTATTTCTCAACATAGAAGAGGCTAACAACACAGCTTTGCTATTCAATATAAGTTTCATTAATTCACTTGGGTATTGAAACCGAAAATTTAGCTAACACACAAATTCATTAATTGATATCAGGTCTTTGCTTCAATGCAATACCTTATGCCATCAACTTACATAACCACTTTAAAACCTTCAGTTACAAGATAATGCCCCACAATATCCAACACTAACCATGCATGAAAACAAAAAAAATGCAAGTCAATTACAGTGCATGAAGATTTTGAAAACCATTAAGCCACAAAGTGAGAGTGCCACAATGAATATCATAAGCCACCAGCAAAAGTTAAAATTTAAGTAATTCATGTCAAATATTTACGGGCCAAGCAAGGAAAACACAATAAATAATAGTATTGTTCCTCAATCACCGGAGTGCCAACAACATTAGGTACACCTAAAACGAGAATAGATTTAACGGCTTAAAAGGCAGAATGTTCAACACCTTCATAGCCAATTCCAATGGCAAAGGGAAAGCTTGTGGCACAATAACATATGAAAACAAAACCATGTCTAACTTTTTCTATTCACCTTAGAATGAATTATATCTACTAAAAAGCCATAGTAACACATCTTTAAAAATATTTCGCAATAGAATATATTGGATTACAGAAGTGTTTGTTATGCCTAGAAGGATCCGCCTTGTGTGCAATCATGACTAGAGTTTTATAGAATTGTGCATTTATGTCTTAGGAGATATTTATGCAAGTTGCTAAGAAACTTCAAGTGCTTGGCATCCAAGCCTAAAAATACCCCATTGTACTTGTCATTTTGCACAACCACACAACACACACACAAACTCTCCAGCACACACACAAGCTCTCTAACTCTTGTACAAAACTCTCTTGTCATTTCTCTTTAGTGAGAAATAAAATTACATTTGGCCATATTGTTCTTACTTCTCTCTAGCATTTTCGTAAGCATCCTTACTTCGCTAGTTTGAGAAGTGTTATAATTTGATTTGCAAAACACTCATTCCGTGACAGACGACTAATGAAAATAGTTAGGATATGGTGTTTGGTTCAACTAGTCTAAGATAGTTTTTTTCTTTGTTTTTTCTCTTTTAACTTATCCTCCACATCAATTTAGACTGTTATTCTTGGTTGATTATTATTATTATTATACATGGTATTTAATTGTTAGTCACATTTTTTTATACGATTTTCATTTACTTAACTCATACTCCTATTGTAATTTCATTTTCAATTTCTCCTTTTTTAGAGTTTTTCTTTTTCTTTTCTTTAATAATAAATAAAAATAAAAAATACGATGAAAATTAAGTTGCCTTCACGGGATATAACGCGACACTGATTGTGCAATCCACTGTATAGACTCCATGCATAATAAATAATATAGGGCCAATTATTATATTAATAATATAAGGCCATGGATAAAATAATAATACATCAAGTTCGAGCGTGCACATCTTCATCAGTACTATCAATTAATTTAATGACGTTAATGTTACACGAAATCAACCGAATGGGACTCCTGCACATCTCGACGACACGTGTCGAAGCATAGCGGGTTGAATTGGGCCCATTTTCCAGATCTAGCCGAAATGAGTGTCCACAAATGGGACGGGGCTCTTTCTTTTCTTAACATTACAATAATTTAGCAATGCATTCCCTGATCACTTAAATCCACTTCCAAATATTTTGGTATTTCAAATCAATCTTACCCGGCAACCCGTACTTGCACGCTTCCAGCAACTTGTTTTCAACCACTACTTGCATAGTTGCATGCACTCATTCCATGCGTTGTTTTGTCAAAAAGTTGATTCCCTGCAGCTTACCGGCCTATAACCTTTTTATCAGGTTACTCCCTAGCGTCTCTGTGTCTCTTCTGCAGCTGTGAGATGAAATCCAACGGTGACTGTGCTAAAAGATAAATGACTGGGGTACCAAACCCACGACGCAACGAAAAAGTGAAAAGCCAGAGAAAGGCAGAAAAATGAAGAAAGGGATGTTGAGAGAGTGATGTTAGCCTAAAGGGCTACACATAATGTAATTTTGATGATAATAAATATATTTCTTAAGTAAAAATAATAAATATTGTATTTCACATTTTCATTAGTTTTTTGAAGGATAATATTTATGCAAGTGAATCAAGATCAAGACAACGATATCAAAAATATAGTTTAGAGCTCAACGAATAAATTAGTGCAATAAATTCTTGTGAAGCCAGTATAATTTAATTGATGCATGGTTTAGCATTTGAGAAACTCAAGAGATTAATTCAATTAAATACTTTTCATAAATTAAAAGGTTTTATTTTTATAAAGTAAAGTATTTTGTGGATTTGAGTAATTTGGACTTAAATGCTAAGTTTTGAAATCTTTGATTTTAATAAGTATTATTATTATTAAATTTCGGAGTTGGACATTTTTACAAACATTTGAAATGTTTTGGGTCATACTATAATTTATGAATATTTTAGACTAAAGTGAAAGGTTTTGAGAACTTTAAAAAATATGGATATTATGTTGAAAAGGACCTTTTTGCGAAATAATAATATCTTTGGGGTCATATCATAATTTTAGAAAGTTTTGGAAAGAAAAATATTCTTAAGAAATTCTAAAATTGGACCTATTTGTAAAGTTTTATGATATTTTGAGTCGTAGTATAATTATAAAAAGTTTTGGGTCAAAGTGTAATTATATTGAACATTATTACCGTAGCAAATTCAAAAATAACGGTAATATCATTTTTGGATAAATCGCGGGCGAATTTTTCTATAACGGCTAGTTTTCGAGCTTTAACTATAAAAACTCAACTCAAACTTCATTATAAGAGTTAATGCAAGCAAATATAAGATCATATAACATATATTGAGCTTCCAAAACGTAAATCATCATTGATTGAATCATTGTTGAGCTATTATTTACATATCCACTCTTAAAGAGAGTTTTTGTTGTAATTTTCATTATTGTGAGTGAATAAGTATGAGAAACACTTGGAGTAAAGAGATTGTGGAGATAATCTCGAGGTTTAAATAGTGAAATTCTTTGGTTGGCTTGGAGGCGTGGACGAACCACGTAAAAATTCGTGTGTTTATTTTTCTCTTCCCTTACTATTTTATTTTTATGCTTGTTTGAATTTATTATTTTCTATTCCATTAAGGCGTTAGATTAATTTATTGTGCGAATTGTATTGCATATTTTTTAAAAACCCAATTCACCCCCTCTCTTGGGTTGCGTAACTTGCATTTCAAGTGAGTGGGTAGAGAGAGAGAGCAAAATTCTCTCGTCTTTCTCTCGTGCTTCTCTCTCTCTAGCACTACTCTAGTTTAAATGTAAAGTTTACATCTCAACTAGTTATGGTTTATCAGTACTAGTTGTCATTTATCACTACTTATCATGTACAAGGTGTTGATTGACTGATTTTATTATCTATTATTGATGTGTTAATTGACATTATCTATTTAACAAAACAAACAATACTACGGTTGTCACCTCACTTAAATGTAAATTATGTAACACAATTAACTTGATAAATTATAGTATTACTTACGAAATGGAAAAAAAAAATTGATAAGAATTTTTTATGTCACATGAGGGCGGATTCAATTGTCGCCCAAAAGTGATTTCAGTGATTCAGTCCCTTTCTAAGCTTTGAAACTATTTTGTATAAAAAATAATTTGGCCATTTATTTTTATTTTCTTTTTGTAATTTTTCTACATGATTAACTATTCGGTTATGTACTTTTCCAATTGTTGAATAACCTTTCAAATATATATATTTTTCTTAATAGTGTAATAAAAGTAAGAGAGGCAAGCACGTAACACACAGAGCACTTATTATTAATTTTCCAAAATAAAATTACGAGTACACAATCGCGAAGAGAAAAGTGAAAGAAAAGCAAAAGCATAATACAACTTGTGGGCACGTTTAAAACAACTGCCTGCTAGCAAGTAAAAGAAAAAGAAAGACAATCACAAATTGACATCAATCGATCTCACCACCCTTACTAAACACTAATACACATACAAATTTCCATAATCCAGAAGCCGCTTGACAGTCATTAATTAATCCTCCAGTAATAATTTTAAAAATTAATTAAATGTTAGAGGAGCTTCTGCGGGATCCAAGAGCTTTAGCAGCAGATGCTCTGAGGATGAATTGGTGGTAAAGTGCAGCAATTGCAGAACCAATGAAGGGGCCAACCCAGAAAATCCACTGCAACAAATAAAAAAAAGATAAACTTTATGTTAGCATAACAAGAAACAGGATTAGAAAGAAAATTAGAATCAAATTCGGTCGGTTCATACTTGATAATCCCAAGCCTTGTCCTTGTTGTAAATGACTGCAGGTCCAAAACTTCTAGCAGGGTTGATGCCAGTTCCAGTGACTGGGATCGTAGCCAAGTGAACCATGAACACAGCAAATCCAATTGACAATGGTGCCAAGACCTTTCAATTCAAACATATATAAACAATCAATTAATCATTCAACCAGATTTTGGTAAATTTTCTGTTATCTCTTATATCCAGTGAAGCATAAGCAATGGTGATAGCTTACGGGAACATGGGGGTCCCTAGCTTTTCTCTTGGGATCAGTAGCAGAGAAAACAGTGTAGACAAGAACAAAGGTACCAATGATCTCAGCGCCCAATCCAGCGCCAGTGCTGTACCCATCAGCGAGCTCATTGGCTCCACCGCCGTATCTCGTGTAGTAAGACTTCTGGAAAGCCTTAACGAGACCGCAGCCACATATGGCTCCCAAACACTGAGCCACCATGTACATTACGGCTCGCACCAGTGACACCTTCCGCGCCAAGAACAGCCCAAATGTCACCGCCGGGTTAATGTGTCCACCTGCGCGTACAATTTGATCAAACACCTTTGAGAAATGAACATACGTGCATGTACACAGCAACAAAAAATATCAAACGCCTTTAGACTTACTTACCAGAGATACCAGCAGTGCAGTAAACAAGAACAAAGATCATGCCACCAAAGGCCCAAGCGATGCCAAGAATGCCAACACCACCACATCCGTCACCGCCGTGTTTGGCGTCAGTCTGGCTTTTGTGACCAATCACTGTCAGCACAGTAATGTACAAAAACAAGAGCGTGGCTATGAACTCAGCTATAATAGCCCTGTAAAACGACCACCGAGTGAGCTCCTCCGCGCCGATCAATGGAGCTGGGGGAGGGTCGTGGTAATCCTTATCATGGAACTTGGCTTCCCGACCAACCTCAATGTCCTTGGCCATTGCTAGAGATTGCTCTTCACTGAGAATTTTAAGTTCTTGTTTTCTCTTTTTTTTTTTCTTTTTTTCTAAGAGAAAAGAGAGATGTGTGGACTTTGTTAAATGATGAAGAAGGGCGAACAAGCGGAGGGTATTTATTGGGTAGTTTATAGAGATGATTGAGTGTTATTTAAACTTAGCATTGCCGCCTAATCAAGCTAATATTTTGGTATCTTTAATTTTCGAAGCCCCTCGAAACAAATTTATGCGGGTTGTTATTCTGGCTTTTCTATAAAGTAAAGTCAATGATAAGAGTTCCGACTATGTTCTATTCCTTACAATCTCCTAATGGCCAAGAATGTTATTTTATTTTTGGTAAAGGAAAACGAGCTTAGCAAAAGTTAAATCTTTACAAAACGAGGGAACGCAGCCCCCGAACTATCACTGCGCAAGTAAACGTCAACACCGAGGGGAAGCGTAGATAAAACATGGAGCCCAAGAGGAAGTGAGAGTGCGAAAGTAGCAAGGAAATCTGCTGCGAAGGTTGGCCTCCCGATAAATATGATGCACTGAAACTTGCCAATTGCGAGAGAGGAGCTCCCAGTGCCATTGACAAGAGAAGATGATGCATTAGTGGATAGAGTCTGACTTTGGATTAGTTGTGTAACACATAAACTATCAACCTCCACAAGCAGCATCCGAATGCCTTGTTCCAAGCCAGAATGAGTCCCTGATACATACCCCAACCCCACTCACCATGAGCATCTCTAATTAATCCTCCAGCCGAAGCTAAACTCGATGCCTTACAAGCTCCATCCGTATTCAATTTATACGCAGGCCAAGCCGGGGGCAGCCAACCAAGATACTTCTCCACTCGCTTGTACTTATTAGTATCAAAGGTGTCAAAAACGCTATGAATTTCCTCATCTCGGGACTGGATATCTATCACCATAGCAGTAACATTAGTTGCACTACCTTCAAAAACATATTTGTTGCACCAGTACCAAATCGTCCATAGAGCTACACCAAATATGCAAGCCCATTCACAATTTCTAGCCTAATGTTATTATTCAAATTTTGAAATGACCATTCACGTAGAGGAATAGAAAAGAAATTACCATAATCGCTGCTTGGAATTAGTTCCCGCCATATCCTATTCACCACAAAACAATCTCTAAGAGCGTGAATAGTGTCTTCAGTGCCACCATCATATTGAGGGCACACTGCATGAGTGCGAATGTGCCTCTTATTAAGTGACATGACTCAAAAGTGTATTACTCTCAAATATAAGAGTGTTTAGTAATAATATAACCCGATGAGTTTGAGGTCGAATACTAGGGAATTTAAAATCTAATAATAATTTAAAACAAAAAAATTAATTATGGGAAAAGAAATCATTAGAAAACAATTTAAAAATATGCTAAGGTAAGGGGATCCACGCTCAGTATTCAAACTATAATTTTAATACTCTCTCATTTTTATATTTTGCCTAACTTTTACCAGTTAGTTATTATATCATTTAATTCTTAACTAATTATGTGTGTCGATAAATATGGAATTAAGTACCTAATGTGCTAAAACTACATTAATGTGTCGACATTATATTAAAATACCATACAAATCTAAAAAAATCCATGAATTAACATGACATAAAAATAACCATAAAAAAATAAAATAAACTTAAAACTCACTTGAGAAAGTAATTAATTTTATGATTTGAAACTTTGAGCTTCACTCTTCACCTTAGCTTAGTAAAATTAGCCACTCATATTAAAAGAAAACAAAATACTCTTTTTATTATTTTACAAACTTTTGAAATATACTATAAGAAAATTGCTACAGAAGAAAACAAGAGAAAAAAAAGAAAGAAAGATATCCTCAGCTGATCTCTATTATCTCTCAGCTTCTCCTCTCTCTCGACTTGATACCCAGCTCCTGCATCTCTTTGCCATTTATAGGCAAGAAATGCATCATTCTTTATTTATTTTATTATTATTTTATTTATTTTAGGCCTCCTGACCATCACCAACGTGATTGCCCACTCATTTTTTTTTTAAAAATTTATTTATTTATTAATTACATCTCCTCAATAATGTATCCAAATTACTCCAGCAGTTCTTTTTTTTCTCGCTTTTAAATCCAATTCCGTCTTTATTTTTAAAAAAATATTTACAAGATAAAAATTAACGTATTGTGAATTAATTTAACATAAAAATTTATTAGGGGAGTATTCATATAATTTATAAGTTATAAACACATTAATCAATACTTTAAGTAAAAAACTAATAATTTTATCCTTATTACATTTACACTTTTTAGTGTTAATCATTAAGGAAGCTCATAATGAATACAAAGAAGTCACACACTCAGCATGTGTGAGTAAAGAGCAAGTCAGCAAAGTTAGTTAAGAGTTATGCCAACTCAGCAAGTATGTTAAGCATGCTTTACGTTTTGTTTTATTGTTGAGTTTGAAGTTGTATTTAGTGCTTGATATGGGTTTAGTATGAATACTGGTGTAAAATCTCATTTGTTAATGTGAATTGAGAATTAAAGAGATTCCAGAACATTCATCTTCATTTTCTTAGCTTCCAAACAAATTTTACAGTCTCTATAAAATTTCAATATGGTATCAAACCAGCAAAACAGAGCAAGTTCCAGTTACCAGCAAGCAAATTCCAGAAACTTAATAACCATAAATGCAAATCAAATTCATAATCAACAAGCTCAGATCAATTTTTCTTTCAGTACTCCTATCAAACTAGATAGATCCAACTATTCGCTATGGCGATCACAAGTGTTAGCCTCCATTAGAGGCACTCGTTTGGAATGCTTCATTGATGGAACAAATCCAGCACCTGATGAACATCTTGTTCTTGTTGGAACTAACGGATCTACTCAAGAAATTGCCAATCCAGCATATCAGAACTGGAGATCACATTATCAAACTTTGCTTAAATGGCTCTTATCATCAATAAGTGAAGGTACTCTAAGTCTTGTTATAACTTGTGCTAGCTCATTTGATGTTTGGCGAGCTCTTGAAAGAAAATTTGGTGTACAATATGAAGCTAGGCTTTTTCAACTAAGATATGAGTTGAACACACTTAAGAATGAATCATTGAGTGTTGAGGATTATTGTATTAAAATAAAATCAATAGCTAATAAAATGGCAAGTGCTGGTAGTCTTATAACTGAAAAAGATCTGATGTTAACAATATTGAATGGATTAAGACTAGGCTATCATGATGTTGCTACTTTTATAACTAGTTTTAAAATGGAGTTTGATGATGCATATGCACTGGTGTTGACATATGAAACTAGATTAGAACAAGATCATGATGATAAGAGTATGTTTAATGCAAATTATGCAAACACTAATGCATATTATCCTAAGGCCTTCTATGCTCAGTCTAGAGGAGGCATTGGGAGAGGAGAATACATTGGTAATTTTGGTGGAAGAAATTATAATTTTGGAAGTGGAAATGCAAGTCATTATCAGAAAATGAATAATGGCAGTCTTAGAGGTGGATATAGTAGAGGTCAACCTTTCAATCAAAATAATCCTTTTGTTTTTCAGTCACCTAAAAATATGTCTCCATTCACTAGAGGTGGATTTACTGGAGTCAATGGACCTCAAGGAACCTCAGGCATTGCAGAAGATTTGATCTATCAAATATGCTTCAAATCTTATCATATTGTTGGCATTTGTTGGCATAGATTTTTTGAAAATTATGTTCCTATTGTAAGATGTTTTAGCAAGGGCAAATGACCAAGATCAACATACATTACTAAATTGGATGGTTTTGCTTCTCCATATCAAAGTGTTGATGACTATGACAATTTCAATTACATGCAACAAAGCTTTCATCTTGCTTCTGGAACTCACTATTAATCTGGAAGTAATGCTTCTACTCTTGGAGCAGCTTATATGGCCAGCTTTGAAGGAGCTGATGATGATGGATGATATTTGGATAGTGGAGCAACTCATCACTTAACCAACAACATAGATAATTTACAAATCAGAGAATAATACAAAGGTACTGATCAACTTATTATTGGAAATGGTAAAGGCTTATCTATTTCTCATATTGGACATGCTTTTTTTGACATTTAGAGCTTCAAACCATTCAACCACACATAATACCATGACACTAAAAGACATGCTACTTGTTCTTTCAATAAGTAAAAATTTATTAAGCATTTCTAAGCTTACCTCTAATAACCCTCTTTCTATTGAATTCTGTGGAATCATTTGTTTTGTAAAGGATTTGAATGGGCAAGTTCTTCTTTAGGGCCTTACTAAGAAAGGTCTTTACAAGTTGTAACTCAACTCTCTATTCTCAACAACCTTATCCCCTACATTTCATCTATCACAATTTCAATGGAATAAGCTAATTTCTATGTTGTCCTGTGCAAAAGTGTCATCTTGTTGTCAAAATAATAATGTTGTCATCAAAAACTGTTATCACTCTACTTTTATTGATTTTAATCATAAGCCTGATGAAATAATTCTATTGCAAAAAGATTTGGCCATATAAACCAAGCAATATTGATGCATTTGCTTAAGAATTGTAAACATCTTAAAGTTTCTCACAAAACTTCTTTACCTTTTATGAATTCTATATGTGAAGCTTGTCAGTTAGGGAAAGTTCACAAACAAAATTTCTCTACATTTGAGACCAAAACCACTGAGGTGTTAAATTGATTCATCCTGACATTTGAGGGCCTTCACCTATTGTTTCCAGAAATGGTTATAAATATTATATCATTTTTGTTGATGACTTTAGTAGATACACCTGGATTTACCCTCTTAAACTCAAATCTCAGGCCTTTGAAGTCTTTAAATTGTTCAAACTCTAGGTAGAAAATCAATTCAGCACATCAATCAAAATGCTACAATCTAAATTGGGGGGGGGGGGGGAGTATAGAGTTTTCACTCATTTCTTAAATCAAAATGAGATTATTTTCAAACACTCATGTCCATATACTCATCATCACAATGACTTAGTTAAAATGAAGCATAGGCATATAGTAGAACTAGGACTGACATTGTTAGTTCAAGCTAATCTTCTTTCTAAATTTTGGTGGGATGCTGTTTATACAATAGTCTACCACATAAACAAACTTCCAACACATGTACTCAAACTTCTTTCCCCTTATGAGAAACTGTTTAAGCATAAACCAGACTATAATTTTCTTAAATGTTTTGGTTGTCTTTGCTATCCTTACTTGAGAGACTTTAACAAATACAAAGGGTATCAGTGCCTAACAAGCTTAGGACAAGTCCATATCCTCAGACATGTCATCTTTGATGAAAACACATTTCCATATTCTATAAACAGTGACCTTTCTTCAGCTAAAAATATCACAGAACATGAAACTCCAGTATCAAACTTCTTTCAACAACAAATCTATTATCCCTCAATCTTATCCTCACCTAATAACAACTTTGAAGATACTTACTCAACAAGTTCAACAAAACAAGAACAAGTACTTTCATCTTCTGTACATATAGATACTCTGCATCAACAAGAACAATCAAATCACACACTATCAGAATCTTCATATTCCTCAAATGCAACTTGAACCACAAACAGCCTCTCAACAACAACAAAACATAGAACTGAACCCAAACAAAAACATCATTTCACAACCTTGTCACAAGATGATTACCATATCAAAATCTAGAATCTTCAAACTAAAATTATATACAGCCATTTTAACAAATACAGAACCTAATACAATCCAAAAGCTCTCAATGATCAGAATTGGCATTAAGCTATAAGAGATGAGCATGAAGCCTTAATCAGAAACAAAACATGGACTTTAGTACCATTTTCACCTGAGTAGAAAGTTGTTGATAATAAATGGGTATTTAGAGTCAAACAGAACACTGATGGAAGTATAACCAAATACAAGGTTAGACTAGTTGTAAAGGGTTTTCAACATATTGAAGGTATTAATTATTTTGAAACTTTCGGTCATATTGTAAAATCCTCTACAATAAGAATTGTGTTAAGTCTTGCTGTCATGCACAAATGGATAATCAGACAAGTTGATGGGAATAATGCCTTCCTAAATGGAGAGTCAACTGAAGATGTTCATATGTGTCAGCCTGAAGGGTTTGTTAATTTGTAGAGGCCCAACCATGTATATAAACTGAAGAAAGCATTGTATGCCTTAAAATAAGCACCTAGAGCCTGATATGATAAGTTGAAGAGCTGCTTGATCACAAAGTGGGGGTTCTAGAACTATAAAGTTGATACATCCTTATTCTTTAAGGGAAAACTAAACTCATGATCTTTATCTTAGTCTATGTTGATGAGATACTGATTACTGGTCATAATAGTGATGAATTGGAAAATTTCATTTTATAATTCAACAAAGTGTTTGTATTAAAAGATTTAGGAGAACTATCATATTTATTTGCCATTGAAGTTTTTTATACTAAGGACAATGTTTATCTGTCTCAAAGGAAATATATCAGGGATTTGTTAAAGAAGGCTGATATGCTAGAATGTAAAGAGTGTGATACTCCAATAGTTACAGGGTCGAAGCTTTAGAAATAAGTTAAAGGTTATTTAAAATAGTATATTGAAGATGCAAGAGATTATAAGAGCTTAGTTGAAGGCTTGCAATACTTGGTTTTAACCAGACCAGAAATTACTTTTACAGTACACAAGCTAAGTCAATGTGTAGCAGCTCCTACACTGCAACATGGTATGGCCTACAAGAGAATTCTTAGATATTTGAATGGTATAAAAGATTATGGATTAAAATTCTCAACTAGAGTGAAATGAAGCTTACATGCTATACTACCGCAGATTAGGCCTGTGATATTGATGATAGGAAATCAATAAGAGCTTAATGTATTTACTTGGGACAGAATTTGATATCCTAGTCATCTAAGAAACAGTTTGTAGTTACAAGATCAAGTGCAGAAAGTGAATACAGGGCTCTTGCATCTGCAAGTGCAAAAGTTACATAGATTCAATCTTTGTTCAAAGAGCTTCATATTGAAAGCACTTTATTACCCATAATATGGTGTGATAAAGTCAGTGCAACAGAACTGGCCAAAAATCCTGTCTATCACTTAAAGACAAAGCATTTTGAGTTAGATATGCACTTCATCAGAGATAAAGTATTGGCAAAGGAACTGGAAATCAACTATATTCCTTGTAAAGAGCAAGTTGCAGAAATTTTGACAAAACCTCTCACTTTCATTCACTTCAATTACTTTAGAGCCAAACTCAATATGCATCAATGCCCTTTGAGTTTGAAAGGGGCTATTAAGGAAGCTTATAATGCATACCAAGAAGTCACACACTCGGCACATGTGAGTAAAGAACATTTCAGCAAAGTTAGTTAAGAGTTATGCCAGCTCAGCAAGTTTGTTAAGCATGCCTTGCGTTTTGTTTTATTGTTGAGTTTGTAGTTGTATTTAGTTAGTGCTTGATATGAGTTTAGCATAAATACTGGCATAAAATCTCATTTGTTAATGTGAATTGAGAATTGAAGAGATTCCAGAACATTCATCTTCATCTTCTTAGCTTCCAAAAAAATTTTACAATCTCTATAAAATTTCAACACCTCTTAACAAGCTCATTATTACACTTGAGCTTCCCCTGAACAGCGAGCCATAAAAACATTTTAATACGTTGTGGCCCCTTCCATTTCCATAAATTCTTCTAACAAGGATCTACATGAGAGACATCGTTTTTACTGAGCTATTGATAAGATGACTTCCTCGTAAAATAGCTAGAAGGGGAGTGAGCCCAATAGAAATGATCACTGCCACTATTAGCATCTGGAGGCTTAATTGCGGCTATCATCAACAAAATATTATGTGGGACAAGATGGCCAGAGAGATTCCAATGCCAAGATCCCTCAGGAGTCACGAAGTCTACTATGCATCCCTCAACAATATCATCAGGGACGTGAGCAATAAATAAATTATAAAGAGGCTTTTCAGCCACCCAAAAAATCCAGGCCTAGAATGTTATTTAAAAGTCCAGTAGATTTCACTCTTGAGAAAAAAATGTACGTAGTAATTAAGCGTTACAATAAACACGATCATGTTATATATGAATCAATGCTTAAATGTTTATATCTCTAATGATATATTTGAGATTACTCTGTAGTTATTAAAACATCTTTACCTAGTTTCTTATTAAAGAAAACTTGACGTACTTAGCATTAATGGTCAATTTATTTTGTAATACTTGCTACAATTATACAGTTGTACTTCTATCAATATTAGAGGCAGAAAGCCAGTGATTATAGGTATAAAGGTAAAAGAATATATTATTTGTAGCAAAGGGTATGCAAATACTCAAAAACAAATATTTTGTTTTAAAAACGTATCAAACTTGTTTGTTTTAAAGATCAAGAAAAAGAATGTTTACCCATTTTCATTTTTTATATGATAATGAAAGATAATGGTAAAACTTTTAAAAGAAATAAAGAATAGGAGCCGAGAGTGACATTTTCACAAGGCAAAGCTTAAAAAATGGAAAATAAATTGTCAAAGCGATGTTGTTGTCGTCCGTAGTGATTGTTCTTCCAATTATATGGTTCCTGATTTGACACGTGTATCTAACCTTGGCCGATTGCGGAAATTTATGAAAATAACCACAAAAAATTTTAAGATTTTTTAAATTTCACCCTTCAAACTTTTTCCTATTATAACTAGCCAAATGCTAGTTTTTTGGACTAAATAGTCCTCATCACTTTTAATAAAATTACAAACAAATGCCACTTCTACAAAATAAAAAAAAAATCAACACATCAACACTCTCAACACTTCCAATAAATCATCAAATCTCATCACTCTCAGTAACTTACCAACATCAAACAAGTATTTCATAACTGAAGATATAATCATGAATTGGAGAGCTTCTTAAGGTCAATATATGTTCTTAAACAATATAAATTTTAATGTATTAAGTTTAGGATTGAGGTTCAAAATTGATGTGGGTTTTATTGTAAATATTGTTATTTTCCATCATAAACAATGTAATTTCTTAAGTTACTTAGTTTGAGCTGAGAAATCCAAAAAAAATCATTGAAAACAACAAAAATTCAAGATAAAATGAAGCCTAGATTATGTGCTACAGAGAAGTTCATGTGCAATAGTAATGAGACAGGTGCATGCGCGATAGCCACTTATCCCACTGCATGTCGTACATAAAATTACCCAATGCACAAAGTCACAGTATGTGCGACAACCATGTAAAATGTGTCATGTACATTATGCGGGTCATTACTTAGACTACAAGTATCCACTTTGGGCGCATAATATACAGTTTTAAAGCTTGCGACGAAATACTCATAGCGATGTATAATATACTTGTAGCACCAAAATATAGTTCGTTGAAATTGTCTTTTGTCGCATAATGACCTTAAAACCATTTTATTTTAGTGCAACATGCACATTCTTTGGTCTGTCTGGTCACAAGTTTTGAACCCCAAAATAAAAACATATAGCCTAAGTTGTGACCTCTAGAAGGTACCCAATGTATTATATGTGACATGCATCTATCTTACTGCATGTTGCACATGAACGTCCCCGTCGAAAATCATCTGGGCTTCATTTTACCTTGAATTTTTATTGTTTTCAATGATTTTTTTTTTGGATTTCTCAGCTCAAACTACGTATCTTAAGAAATTATATTGTTTTATTATGGAAAATAACAATATTTACACTACCAATGCTTGAATATGCTTTTGGAACTTACTTTTTCAGACCCACAACAAATCAAATGGGTTGAAGACTATTAAGCCCGAATTTTCAATCAAACCTAATCATATTTCAATCACATAAAATTTCTGTCTTTGAAGCCACAATCGCGTAAAAAGATTCAAATTTTTGAACCTCAAGAAAGATGATAAATTTATTCTCTTTCACTTTCAATCTGTGTTATGGTGACACTTTCTGATTGATATTAGCAAGATTCATACAAATACTACATACTTTGAGTTAAATGAGGTAATTTGTATGGTTGAAAATATTGCTATGAAAATTCTCTTTTTATGAATTTCAATGCTTACCAAGTCGTGAAAGCAAAAGACTTTTCTTTTTCAAATGAAAAAAGATAAAGGAAAATAAAGAAGGCAGAAAAATACATTTAGATCTCTGAAACGTTATCAATTTTGAAAATAAATAG
This sequence comes from Citrus mangshanensis, assembly GCA_030449895.1. Classification (NCBI taxonomy): domain Eukaryota; kingdom Viridiplantae; phylum Streptophyta; class Magnoliopsida; order Sapindales; family Rutaceae; genus Citrus; species Citrus mangshanensis. Next base: position 5,692,000 of record JASUUJ010000280.1, on the reverse strand, counting down.
TTTTTCTAAATAATTTGATAAAAGCGAAGCTAAGCTCAGAAAAAATGGTATCAGAGCCAAGTTTTGGTTCAAAAGATTTTGAAATATTATCGTGTATTGGTAGGAAACTGGCTATATATACTCCGATGATTAACCTAAATAGGAACGATTTCAGTTTGCACAATCGGTGTAACAAGCCACGTACCTAAGTATTTTAAAATCAAAAATAAAAAATGAAAGAAACAATCATTTATTTCATAAATAATTATCTAGTGATAGATAATAAAATGCTCAAGGATAATATAACTAAACATGGAAAATATTATTCATTGGATCAAAATGATTTAGATATTAAATATTCAGAACAATTGTATTTATCACATGTCTAGGAATTCAAAGTTGGAGAACTTGAAATAATAAGAAATAGAAATTCAAACACATCTTATTCTATTAAGTAGAACTAGAGAAGAAGTTTCTAGGGATAATTTTTCATGAAAACAATGGAATATCAATTTTGTTAATGATTATGTTGAAGATCTTGTGATTGATTATAATAGACGATTATCTATTAAACAAAAAGATGAATATAATTGGAATAATAAGAAGATTAGATGTAAAAACTCTCCTTTCTATAATATGTTAACTAGATATAAGGATTTATTTATGTATAAACTCTATCTTATACATAAAGGATTAGAGGAGAACAATATTCCAAAAGAAATAAGAAATATCATATGCTGTAAATATCTTATTGAATCTAATGAATTATTGGAAAGATGGAATGAATAAACTACCAAAACCACTAATAATTTCTCAAAATATAGAAATTGTTAGGCTCCCACCTTCTAGTTACAGAGATTAGGATAAACTAAAATAAAAGGCTTCAACATTAAAGATTAAGTTATATTAAAATAAGAAAGTTAAAGATTAAGTTAAATTAAAGAATTAATAGAAAGCTTCAACATTAAAGATTAATTTAAATTAAAATAAGAAAGTTAAAGATTAAGTTAAATTAAAGAATTAATAGAAGGCTTCAACATTAAAGATTAGGATAAATTAAAATACGAAATCATCAATGTTATGAATAGAAATTCGATAAATGAAAGATTAAATAAGATAGAAGTTCGATTAAATAAAATTGAAAAAATTATTGAGCAACCTGGTAATAAGTTTTCAATAAATATAAATAGAAAGTTACAAGAAGATTGAGATCAATAACATTATGGAAGAATTACTTATGGTAATTCAAGAACAAAATAAAATTTTAAAAGATACCGTAATTTACTATAATGAAAAGAAAATTAATGAATTCAATCAATATCAAGACCATTATTTAACAAAATATATGGAAATAAAAAATTAATAAGTATGAGAATATTAAGTGAAAACATAGGCAACGGATTAAAAGAATTATCAAATCCAGACTTATCTGATAAAGATAAAGAATTTGAAACTGATGAAAAAGAAGATATATTTATAAATTTACAACTATTGAAAATAGAATTGAACATCTAAAGATGAATGAGTCAAAGTCAAGAGATTTTGAATAAAGAGAATCTAGTAATAGAGATTCTTATGCTAGAGAAGACATAAAAACTTATAAAAGACCACAAACTCAATATTTTAAGTCTAGTAAGCCATCTAGCAAACTTAAAAAGACTATAGAACTCTATGAGAGTATCGAGATAGACTAATTAGTCATAATGGAGTATGGTTAGATTTAGATTGTGTCAAAGATAGAGATAAAACAATAACTGCTTAGGTTAAATGCGTGAAAATTGCTTTTGTATTTCATAAGGTTGATAGAAATAATAGTATAGAATTCTTTAAAACTTTGTTTATAGGAATAGTAGCACAATGGCTTATGGGATTAAAAGATACTAGTAAACATAGAATATTGTATGGAGAAAATAATAATCCAAACAAAAATATAGATTAGATCTTAAATAGATTTGAGAATGAAATAAGAAAAGAATTCCTAGGAGAAGATTAAGAAGCTGATTTTCAGCAAGAAGTAAAGAGAAAAAAAGGATGGAAAATGTAATGAAGCTAACAAGGCTTGAACTACGTTATATATTTATTTAAAGGATTACATATGTAGCTTTGAGGAGTTATATTATAAATGTTAGTTTGATAGTGATGAAAATACAGTACAATATTATAATTGTTTATATTTTATAGAAATACCAGATCCATAAAGGAAAAGGATTATGCTAGAATATAGCAAAGAATACAAAGATGCTACAGACACTGATACCCTAGGAAATAGGATCAAATTTGCTCGAAATAGAATAAATTAGTGGTGTGTTGAAATAAGAGATAAAAGATTTATTAAAAAGCAAAATCGAGTATTGTGTTGTTCTAGGTTAGAAGATGCACCAAGATTTGGATGTTCAGATAAAACTTATAAACATAAGAAGAAATTCAATAAAACCAATAAGAAATATTACAAGAAAAACAAATATAGGAAATTCTTCAAAAGGAATAAATTTAAAAGAAAATCTAAGACCAACACATCTAAAAAGTGTAAATTCTGGTTATGCAATGAAGAAGGGCATTATGCAAGTAAATGACATAAAAAGAAAAAAAGCAAATAACAAAATGTTTGAGGATTTCAATGATTTAGAAGAGGATTTCAATGATTTAGAATTAATCACTGATAGTGAAGAAATTAGTGATAATGATAGCATATACTATATATCTGACAAGACTTTAAGCAGCTCAGATTTAGAATGATTGTAGAAGAATTAGATAATAAAGATTTGTATCAGGATGAAGAATTAGAAGAACAAGATTCTTTTCATAGAGGATTAATTTTTGATAAAAAAAAGCTTAAGATTAATAACAGGGAATTGTAAATATTTTTTACCTCAGTCAATAAGTTAGCATAGGGAATTGCTAATATTATTAAAAGAAAAAATATAATGTATCTCAATGCCATTGTAAGAGAAGAACTTATTGAAATTATATATGCCAGAGGAAATAAAAATATACCTTTATTATTAAAATCAAATATAGAAGATAAAATTAATAGAAAAAGATCCAATGATAGACTTAAGATTGGATTTTTTTTTATTGGAGGAATCCAAATTTTAATAAAAGCTCATTTTAGAGAAGGAATAGATAGTTTAATAAATCTAATTGTACTAGATAATAGAATAAAAGATCGAAAACTTGCACTCTTTGGTAAAGATGGCAATTTGTCGGATTGGGGCCGATCACAAAAATAAAAAGTCCAACCTAAAAAAAAGCCCGAATATTTAAATTTTGGGTTGGGGTTGGGTCAGGCTTTTTTCGAAGCCCAAATTTCATAATATTTAAGATTTTTTTAAATTTAAGTAATTTAAATTTTAAAAAAATGGATAACCTTCCTTATATATTAAAATTTATATATAAGCATCGAAATTACTTAAGGTCTCAACCATATAATTGTATAAATAATAAAATAAAGATAATAAAAAATTATGTCTTATAAAATTATAAAAATAAAATCATATTTTTTATTTTTCATTTTGAACTTCGGGTCGGGCCGGCTAGGGCCTGACCTTGACGCAAATTTTAATCGAGCCCTCATATTTAGTCCTGAGCCCAACCTGAAATCCTTAAATTCGTGTCAAAACTTGAAAAATTCGGTTAGGGTCAATCGTACCAAAATTTGGGTCGGGTTTTTTGCCATGCCTACTCATTTGAATAATTCATGGAAAATGTTAGTTATAAAAAATTAAAATTTAAGATATACCCTAAATATTTATAAGTCTTTGAGACATAAATATAAATAAGATATTAACCCGATGTCATGATTTTAAATAGTTTAATATAATGCATGATTAATCTTATCCATATATCATAACATATGCCATAGAATATGCATTGACAAACTCGGCTAATAGTGAAATGTTTGTTAATAAAGATTTTATTTAAATTAATTAATTAGATATACTTTGAAGAGTTAATTTCTTTCGTCAGTTCATTTATATAATGACTAAAGAAAACTATTACTCTTAAAATATTATGTAATCATTCCATTAGAACATCCAGGATTTATAACCCTGTTAGGAGAACAATTTGAAAATTACATTTTCAAAGCAACCAATGTGGTGATTTCAATACAAAAATTAATCAAATCGTCTCTGATTATGAAAAAATCTTAGAAGCACTTGATAAAAACCAAAAAACCCAATTCAATTATGTGAAATTGATAAAACAAATGCTAAGATTGAATTGAAAGATCCAAATATTATCACAAGAGTCAAACCTATGAGATATAGGCAAGAAGATAGACTAGAATTTGATAAACAACTTAAAGAATTACTAAAACTCAAAATTATTCGAGAATCTAGGAGTCCACATAGTAGCTTAATCTTTATGGTATGGGATCATGCAAAGATTAATCGCAGAAAAGCTCGTATGATTATTAACTACAAAAATTAAATAAATATACCAAATTTGATGATTATTACTTCTACAATTAATAAAAAAATATTTAGCAAGCTGAATTGCAAATTTGGATTTTGGCAAATTAAAATTGAAGAAGAAAGTATACCGCTTACTGCCTTTACCACACCTCAAGGACAGTATGAATGGATTGTGATGCCTTTTGAATTAAAAAATGCACCACATATATTTTAAAGAAAGATGGATAAAATCTTCAAGGAATTTCATGAATTTTGCATCGTTTATATTGATGATATTATAATATTTTTGAATAATGAAGTTAATCATATTAATCATCTTGTTTCTTTTGCAGAAAAATGCAAGAAACATAGGATATACTTTCTAACAAGAAAGCTGAAATAATGAAACCTAGAATAGGGTTTCTAGGATTGATAATAGATGAAACAGAAATTGAAATGCAACCTCTTATTTTTTAAGAAAAATACTTATTTATGAATAAATTGGAATATAAAGAGCATATTCAAATATTTTTATGATGTCTTAATCATGCTGAAGGTTTCATAAAAAACTTAGCTAAAAAAAGACAACATTTACAAGGATTATTAAAAAATTGAGAAATTATCCACCGACCACCTATTTTTTCGAGTTTTTTCAAAAATAAACAATTCTTTTTTTTTTTGCTAGAACCCACCTGAAGTTACATTTCTTTTCACTTGTCCACTTCCGTTTAGAGACTGTTAAGAAAACTAACGGAATATTGTGTAAATGACTTTTTTACCCTCAAATGTAAAAGATAAATTATCTACCGACCACATTTTTTTTCGTATTTTTTCAAAAATATACAATTCTTAATTTTTTTTACTGAACTCCACTTGAAATTATATTGTTTTGTACCTTTCCACCACAGTTTCGTTGTGAAATGACAATTTTACCCTTATGATGTCAGTAAAGTTCTAACGGTGTTATAACGAGAGTGAACTAATGAAAAAAATGTTAACTTCAGGTGGAGCGCTGCAAAAAAAAAAAAGATTTGTCTATTTTTGAAAAGCGGTGAAAAAATGGGTGGACGGTGGATTATTTTGCCTAAAAAATAATAATACAAAATCTTAGAAAGATCTCCATACTAACCTGGTAAAGAGGTTAAAAGAAAGATGCAAAAAATTTACCAAGATTTAAGATTTTCTACTAGTAATGATAATTTGATTATTCAAACTGATGCTTTAGATAATCATTGGGGTGCAGTGCTAAAAACAGACCAAGAAAAAATCTGTAGATATACTAGCGAAACCTTTAAACTCGTAGAAAGGAATTAACATAGTAATAGAAAAGAATTATTAGCTATTACAAACGAAATAGCTAAATTTACATTCCTTTTGTTACCAAAGAAATTTAAAGTAAGATCTAATATAATCAAGTCAAATGATATATTTTTAATAAATTGTCCAATCTGCCTCAATATGAAAGATTAATTAGACGACAGTAGTTCTTTGCTGAATATGATTTTGAAATTAAGTATATTAAAGGATCTAACAATTGTGTTGTAAATTTTCTTAGCATAGAAGACAATGGAGAAAAGTATTTCCAAAATACTAAAGGGCATAATTATGTGGTCTAAAGGTTAAGAATTGCTTCTCCAGGGCAATCAAATGATTTATAATGGGTTTGCAATGATAGATGATGCCTATAAATAATTATGCAAACTTTGTCCAAACAAAAATTTTCAAAATAATCTAGAAGTCTAGACCTGAGAATAATATATTAGTAATATACTAAAAAAAAAGTCTATTTCAAAGACCAAATTGAGGGGCAGATTACCCAGAGTTCTTCGCAAGACTCAAAGTTCACACATTCAGAGAAGTTTCTCGCAATCGATGATGTTAAAGAATATATCAGATATGAAGACTAAAAGATCTCAAAGCTCTTCAGTAAGCTTAAGGCCTCAATATAATAAAAGCAGACAATTTATTCCAATGGTTAAGATTCTATTAGCGAGCGACTATGCTTATGATTATAAAAGAATAGGTAAAATAGCTTATAAAATTCATCCTAGCTAGGCTGTAATACCAAATCATTCAAGGTTATACCCGAGGATTAACTTTATTTTAGGAGCTAATCCAAAATTTGATTTAAAAAATATGTTTGAAAATGGTTTCCTTAACCTTATTTATGTCAATAGTGATTGCAGGAAATTAGAAGAGTTTCCAGAAAAAATTAAAGAGTCTATCAACAACCTTAAAAGGATATTTAAGACAAAAGAAATTATTTTTATTAAGGTTCTTGCTACTTGCCTTTTGCCTTAAATACTATGATAAAAAATGGTATCTGGTACAGCACATGATTTAAGTTAGCATTAACAGTAAGAAAGTAAGTCCAATTATTGATCTAGATCATGTCTACAATGACTATAATCTCGAACTGTTTGAGCCCAAAGCTCTCAGTAGCAAAAGGGCCATTAGGATGAAATTCCTCTATGAATCACTCGAGAGGATGAGTAAGGAAAATGTGTGTCTCCATGAGACTACAAAATAGCATATAATCTTTTCTATGAGCAAAAAAGAAAGCATACTAGCCAAGCAGGTAATATTGAAAAAGAAAAAAGATAATATATGAAAATCTCATGGAATCTACCTTGCAAAAACACCACGAGATATGCAAAGTATTAAAGCATTAATTATCATGTGGCGACTGTTGCGAAGTTTCAAAAGAGGAATCTAGCGAGGAAGACATATCACTAGGTGAGGAACTGAAAATAGGCATGTGATAGAAAAGTTACTAGAAATGATAAAAGATGCTAGTTGAAAGCATAAATAATTAAAAAAAAGATTCCAAAATGATAAAGCTTATAAAAATCATGTGAAGGTTGTTGGCCAAAAGAAAACGAAGACAAAAACTATTCTCAATGATAGAAGAAGGAGGGACACTTATCTCCAGTGAATCCACCATCAAACAGAAGTATGTAACAAGTCTCATATAAGAAGAGATAACCTTATCTCTTTGAACTTATAAATAGAATCATGTAAGAAGTAGAGGGTATACGATGTCTAAACCTTCACTCGCATCTATATTTTTCTTCCTTTGTAAAAATTTTGGTTATAAAATAAATGAAACTTCTTTGAGTGAAATTATTACCTTCTATATATCTTATATATTCTTAGAGATTAACCAAGAATCTTCCAAGCCAACACATGTGCTAAACGAAGAGGATTTCCTATTACTAAGCACTCTTCCAAAGACAATTGCAAGAAATTCATTTAGACATATCCTATTAGGCCAATCTGTTGTGTGTTGTGTTAGGCCATGTAGAACAATCGTTGGAGTCTTGCATGATATGTGGAGCTATGGCAATGCTGACATGGACCAATCTACAGTTAGAGGCAATTAGTTAATCTATTCTAGAATTCTGAGGGATAGTACACCAGTTAGTAATTTCGAATTATTTTCTTATATTTTAGCAAAAAACGAAAGCATGTTGGGCCTTCTTTGTTTTCTAGGATTTTATAAGATAGAAAGTGATAAAAGTAATTCAAATTTATCAAAATGGAAAGATTTGTTAATAAGTTTTTAGATGCAGTTGGTAACTTAGCTTTTAATCAAGAATACCAATTTATTTATACAATTTCCATTATTAAAACTAGATTACATATAAGCAAATGCTTGTACAAAGAGATGAAAAGAATTAACCTTAATAATGATCAAGAAATATTTGATTCCTTTGAAGAAGAAAATAGGATAGCCTTAATGGAATCTATTTTATCCAGTCTTGAAATAATTCAAGACAAATGAAAAGTTAATAATATAATTCGAGATCGTCCATAAATGATGGATAACAACAATGATAATGTGAAATTGTCGATTTAACAGGCTGAATTTACTTTATAGTTTCTATGTGAGAGTCTTGATAGTTTGATTCTTAGTTGGGAAAATAGATTGAATGTATATGTAGATATGTTAGAAGAAAACATTTAGTCTATATCTCAAGAGAGACAAATAATCATAAATGCATGGTTTAATCTAGAATTTATAGATCTAGATAAGTATGATAATTATTTAGAAATTCATAAAATTATAGTCAAAATTTTAAAAAGGTTTAAGGATAAATGTAGAAGAGATGGAAGAAGGAATGATCCAACTATTGAAAATTATTAAGATTAAGGGTCGTTTAGATAAATATAAAAATTTTTTGGTAACCAAAAGAATTAAAGAAATTTAAAATTTGTCATCATAATGTCAAGATTATGTCCTTCTAGCATTACTCTTTTCAAATTGGTTACGCAATACAAATATTATAATTTGAAGTATATGAGAATGTAAACGTTTGTACTTATATTTGTAGAAAGTACTTTTGAGAGAATCTAAATATTTGGAATTACTTTTGAGAGGCTCAAAAATAATTTTGAAAAGGTAGAAACTAAAATTCTTTTAAAAATTATTTTTGGCAAAATCACACCATTCTATGGTAGATTTTAAAAAGGGAGGAGCAGCTTGTTAAAATGTATTAATACAATTTCTTATATATCCTCACATATATTTATAAAATTTTAAAATTCTTCTTATTTATTAGGAAATAGATCATTAAATTTAAGGAGATTATTACTATTGCCAATTATGTTGAGATATTAAAATAAATAAAATATAAATATCTATTGTTGTTATAAATTATTAGATAAAAACAATAAAAAATTATACATATATTTTTTTTATAAATGTGCAAGTAAATTTTATTTTATATTATTTTCATTTCAGTCACTTACATTCTTACAGCAGTTTAATAGTAATATTTAATAAACACATTTGACTACTTTTAAAATTTGAAATACTTTTAATAATAAATTTTACTAAATATTTAACTAATTTTCTTTATACTTGATTTTTTTTACAAAACTAATAACAATTATTTTAAAACAGCATTATCAAACGGGTCCTACATCATATCATTCATTTATTAGATGGATTGGGTTAGCAAAAAAATTTGACACAATTCATTTTAGAGTTTGACGTGAATTTGATCCACCAACCCAGATTACAAACCCTAGCCCAAAGATAAGAACAAATGTATTAAACTTTGTTGAGTGTGGAGGAAAAATGGATAAATCCTTTATCGTTCTAGTGCATGTTAATTGTGTGCTCCGCAAAGCCCTGAAGGGCTAATTTAGAGAACTCAACAGAGCTCAATAGGAAGCTTAAGGGACTAAAGAGTGCTCATATCTTAGAGGGCTCATTCAGGTCAAGGAGCTTTGTGGAGCTTAAAAACAGAAAACAAAAAAAAAAGGAAAATGCTCAAGAAAGCTTAGAAACAACTTGGAGAGCTCCTAGAGTGCAAGGAAGCTCGTGGGAAGCACAAGGAGCCAGTCATAATATATTCCTCTAGAGGTAAAATAAAGATAAAATTTACATAAATCTAAACAACACATCAAATTTATGTAGTTCGATCTTCAACTTACATCAATAGAGTTTGTAATCAACCAACCTATCAGGTAAAATAAGATGTTATGAGCAATTCTCAAAAAAAATAAATAATAAATAAGATAAACTATGTTCTATTTGAAGGGAATCACCCTCACCTTTTATTTAATGGGCACAATTGTATACAACAAAGCACTCACTATTGAAATTTTAGATAAAACCACGAGTACAGAAGTCGAAAGGGGAAGGAAAGCAAAGCAAATAACAATTTTTGGGGCACACTAAAAACGAGTGTCCTCAGGTAAACAAAAGACACACACAAAGTGCTGCGGGATCTACACCAGCTATACTAAATACTGATGCAAATAAAACAATGTACAAATTCCATAGTCGCGAAGCCGCTTGACAGCCATTGATTAATCTTCCAGTAATTATTTTAAAAGTTAATTAAATGTTGGAGGAGCTTTTGAAGGATCCAAGAGCTTTAGAAGCAGACGCTCTGAGGATGAATTGGTGGTAAAATGCAGCAATTGCAGCACCAATGAAGGGGCCAACCCAGAAGATCCACTGCAAAAAATACAAAAGATAAACTTTATATTAGAATAACAAGAAACAGGATTAGAGAGAAAATTAGAATCAAATCCGGTTGGTGCATACTTGATCATCCCAAGCCTTCTCCTTGTTGTAAATCACTGCAGCTCCCAAACTTCTAGCGGGGTTGATGCCAGTTCCAGTGACAGGGATCGTTGCCAAGTGAACCATGAACACAGCAAATCCAATTGGCAATGGCGCCAAGATCTTTCAATTCAAACATATATAAACAATCAATTAATCATTCAACTAGATTTTGGTAAATTTTCTGATATCTCTTAAATCAAGTGAAGCATAAGAAATGGCGATAGCTTACGGGAACGTGGGAGTCCCTAGCATTTCTCTTGGGATCAGTGGCGGAGAAAACAGTGTAGACAAGAACAAAGGTACCGATGATCTCAGCACCCTATCCAGTGCCAGTGCTGTACCCATCAGCGAGCTCATTGGCTCCACCGCCGTATCTCGTGTAGTAAGACTTCTGGAAAGCCTTAACGAGCCCGCAGCCACATATGGCTCCCAAACACTGAGCCACCATGTACATTACGGCTCGCAACAGTGACACCTTCCGCGCCAAGAACAGCCCAAATGTCACCGCCGGGTTAATGTGTCCACCTGCGCGTACAATTTTATCAAACACCTTTGAGAAATGAACATACGTCCATATACACAGCAACAAAAGATATCAAACGCCTTTAGACTGACTTACCAGAGATACCAGCAGTGCAGTAAACAAGAACAAAGATCATGCCACCAAAGGCCCAAGCGATGCCCAGAATGCCAACACCACCACATCCATCACCGCCATGGTTGGCGTCAGTCTGGCTCTTGTAACCAATCACTGTCAGCACAGTAATGTACAAAAACAAGAGCGTGGCGATTAACTCAGCTATAATAGCCCTGTAAAATGACCATTGGGTGAGCTCCTCGGCATCGATCAATGGAGATGGAGGAGGGTCGTGGTAATCCTTAGCATGGAACTCGCCTTGCCCACCAATCTCAATGTCCTTGGCCATTGCTAGAGATTGCTCTTCACTGATAATTTTAAGAGTTTTTCCAGAGAAGAGAGATGTGTGGACTTTTTTGAGTGATGAAGATGAGTGAACCAGTAGAGGGTATTTATGGGGGAGTTCGAATAGATGATTGAGTATTAATTAAACTTAGTATTGCCGCCCCATCTAGCTAATATTTTGGTGTCTTTCATTTTCTTATCCCCACCAAACAAATTTATGCTGGTTGTTATTCTGGCTTTCTATAATTTGACTAAACTAAAGTCGATGATAAGAGTTTCGAGTATGTTCTAATTCTAACAAACTACTAAAGGCAAAGAATGTTATTTAAAAATCCCAATAGATTTCACTCATCAGAAAAAAAGTGTACATAGTAATTAAGTGTTAAGATGAACATGGTCATGTTACATGCGGATCAACGTTTGTTTCTCTAATGATATATTTGAGATTACCTTGTCGTTATTAGAACATCCTTAGCTAATTTCTTATTAAAGGAAAACTTGATTTACTTAGCATTAATGGATAATTTATTTAGTTATACCTCTAGAGGTATAAAAGGTAAGAGAATATATACCAAAGGGTATCCAAATACTCAAAAGAGAAAAATGTTTACCCCATTTTCATTTTTCATATGATAATGACAGATAATGGTAAAGCCTCCAAAAGAATAGCAGCCCAGAGTAACATTTCACGAGGCAAAAGCTTTGAGGACGGGAAACAAATTGTCAAAGCGACGTCGTTGTGGCTCACAATGATTGTTCATCCAAATATATGGCTCCTGATTTGACACGTGTATCCAACCTTGGCTGACGGGCTCATCCGTCAAATGAAAATGAGGAGTCCGTGACGTGCGTGAACAAACCGACCAGCCTCCGTCCATAATTCATTCACCAATCAGCACCCACCGACGTCCATCCAACTCTAAGTCAGTACCACTCAGTTCCTGCCACGTTTCATTGTCATGATGGGCGCCACCAATCATTGTATTTATTTGATCAATTGTTTGTATTTGAAGCAATTTGATCTGGTGGAAGCAGTCGCGAATGCTATGGTGTGCGGTTATGCGCATGACAAGTTCTCATTGAGAAATTCTGTTGTGAAGTTCTCAATGGGTGCCCGCCCTTATGCACATCATTTGCGACTACACACACTAGATCAGATTTTTATACTTCACAGTTGAAAAGTTAGTTTTCATGAGCTTCAAATTTTGGCTAACATTGCTTTTGTTCATTAGGGAATGAAATTTCCCACTTTATCTTTAATATAAATATATAATTATTACCACCTAATAATCGATGTCAGGCTCCTAGATCAATTCATAAGGTATATTTTTCATAATGGACCCACGCTATTGTATTGGGGTAGTAAGATTCAGATCACATTGAACCTTTAACTAAGTCCACTTGGGGGATGTTAACCCATAAAGGAATGTTTTGCAAAACGAACTAATGAAGAACCAATCATTCTAAGAAAATAATACTAAGTTGTTTAACACACTAATGGTGCGTTTATTTCATGGGAATGGAAATGGGATGGAATGGGAATGAGGTGGGAATGAGAATGAGGAATGTGAATAGATTTTAATGTTTAGTTGGCAAAAATAAACGAATTAAACGCATCAAACGCCATCGATGCTTACTCGACAAAATAAATGGGAATTAAACGGTAAACACTTTACCAAAATACTCATAATATTAATAATTAATAAAAATAATTAATTTATCATTATTAACAATATTATCATTATTGTTATTATTATTATTATTATTAAAAATAATATTAACTATAATTAATAATAACTAAAATAATAAAGTTAATAAAATTTAATAATAATATTATTATCATAAAATTTAATAAAAATAATATTAACAATAATAACAATAATATTATTATTATTAATTTTATTAATATTATCATTATTAACAATTATTATTATCATTATTAAATTTTATTAACTTTATTATTTTAATTATTATTAATTATTGTTATTATTATTTTTATTAATATTATCATTATTAACATTTATTATTATTATTATATTTTATTAACTTTATTATTTTAGTTAGTATTAATTATAATATTATTTTTATTAATATTATCATTATTAACATTTATTATTATTATTAAATTTTATAAACTTTATTATTTTAATTACTATTAATTAATGTTATTATTATTTTATTAATATTATCATTATTAACATTTATTATTATTATTATTATTGTATTTTATTAACTTTATTATTTTAGTTATTATTAATTATTGTTATTATTATTTTTATTAATATTGTCATTATTAACATTTATTATTATTATTATATTTTATTTTCTTTATTATTGTTTTTTTTATTAATTATTTTTATTATTATTTTTATTAATATTATCATTATTAACATTTTATTATTATTATTATTATTAATATTATATTTTATAAACTTGATTATTTTAATTATTATTAATTAATGTTAATATTATTTTTACTAATATTATCATTATTAACATTTATTATTATTAATATTATTATTATTAGTATTATATTTTATTAACTTTATTATTTTAGTTATTATTAATTACTATTAATATTATTTTTATTAATATTATCATTATTACATTTATTATTATTATTATTTTAATTAATATCATTTTTATAATAATATTTATACATGTATGTACATAATGAAAATTACATTATTATTATTATTATTATTAAATTTTATTAACTTTATTATTTTAGTTATTATTAATTATTGTTATTATTATTTTTATTAATAATATAATAATAATAATAATAACAACAACAATAATAATGATAATATTGTTAATAATGATAAATTAGTTATTTTTATCATTATTTTTATTGTTAATAATGATAATGTTAATAAAAATAAAAATAATTAATAATAACTAAAATAATAAAGTTAATAAAATTTTTTAATAATAATAATTATTATTATTAATGACATTTAAAATAATAAAATTATTTGTGATTTGAATAAGGGTAATTTAGGAAATATAAAAAAATTAGAATGATAAAAAAGTAAATTTATGTTTCATTCCCATTTCCACATTTTCATTCACAACCCCCCCATGGGAATTAAATTCTCATTCTTTATTCTCAAATTTTGTGGGACCCACACAATTTATTCACATTTCCAAATTTAATTTTGTCAAGTAAACATAATTTTAATTCTCATTCCTTCATTCTCATTCCTTATTCCAATAAGTAAACACACCATAAATTCTAAAGTACACACATACTTGCTCATTCACATACATCAAGTATTTACTTATTTTTGAATTAAAAATCAAGGAGTTAATAGATAATTATTGGCGAAAAAGGCTCACTTTGGCGAGCATGTATCATAGTTAAATGCACACGGTTGACAATGTGAAATGCATGTGGATTAGATGCATGGACAAAGCATGTATTGACATTTAATGTAAAGCGCATGCATTTAGGGGTGGGAAGAACTAGACATTTAATGTAAGACATGCACTTAGGGGTGGACAGAACCAAACTAGACCTGAAAAATTATTGTTTTGTTCAATATTTTAGGAGTCAGTTCAGTATTTTTCTTAGAAAAAAACTAAATATTTTAATTCAATATAAAACTAAATACTCCGGTTCGGTTTTTAATTTCCAATTTCAAATCCAGAAATTGAACCAAAAAATTAGAAAAATAAGTTTTAAACTAAAAAATGCCACGTGGGCTTTACGAGTGGGTCGAACCAGACCGAACCCAAAGAGTTTGGTTCGACTCGATTTTTTTAGTTTCAGTTCAGTGTTTCATAACTAAAAAGACTGAATAGATTAATATTGAATGAATTGAATAGAAATTTCCAAATCAAATTTTTGAAATTTCCAAACTAAATTGAATCAAAAATATCGATTTACTCCAAAACCGAATCGATCTGAAACGGTGCCCACCCCTATATGGATTAGAATAAATGCATGGCTTGTTAAATAGATTAAATGCATGAATAAAGCATGCATTGATATTCAATGAAAAGCATGCATTTATTGACTTTTGAAGCCATCAATTTGCTATAAAAGGGCTTGCATTGAAGGGTGGAGGCCTTTTGATTGAGTTTGAAATTAGCTAATCTAAGAGACAATTAATGTAAGTGAAGAGCATTTTCAAAATCTATTTTTCTCCAAAACTATTTTTTATATTCAATCTAAAAACTTTTTTCAAAGACAATCCGAGAAAACATTTCAGTATTCTCTCATAAACATTTTAGAGAAAATATTTTCTGATTTTCTCTAAAAATTCATTTCAAGAAACATTTTTTACAACAATTACCTAACACATTTTCATATTCATTTACCAAAAACACTCCATTTTTTCACATTTTCCCCAAACACATTTTATAGCCTATCACAACTCTAGAATATTAATATTAAGTTAATAATTCTCCATTATTCACTAGTGTACTCCACTCCCGCACCACTATCACAGCAGGTGCTACTATTGTTTTAGCCTAAATATACTACTTAATAAAACAACAGCCATAGTTAAAGTTGCAATCGAAGCTTATTTAGATCATACCAACGTCTGGATACACTTTTGGGCCTTACTTCTGCAAATCGCACAACAGAATTAAGTGGATCAAAAACTACCAAGCCTCAATTTTTAATCAAACATAACCTTATTTTAATCAAGAAGAAGCTGATCTTTATGACACGTGACTTGATAAAATTTCCATTCCACACAATAATTTATTTGAAGCCACAATCACATGGAAAGATTCGAATCTTCAAACCTTAAGAATGATGATAAATTTATTCTCTTTCACTTTCGGTTGTGTTATGGTGAGAGTTTCTCATTGATAATAGCTAGATTAATAGGAATACTACATAATTTGAGTTAACCTGAGGTAACTTGTATGGTTGAAAAAATTGTTACGAAAATTTTCTTTTTACAAATTTCAATGTTTTACCAAGTCGTGAAAGGAAATGAACTTTCTTTTTCAAATTGGTTACGCAATGCCAATATTATAATTTGAAGTCTACGAGAATTTAAATGTTTATATTTTTTTTAACTGATTAAGCATCAGATTACTGTATTACACAGATATTTATAACTGCTATGATAGCAGATCAATACACTATATTATTATATTTAATTATGTAAAGTATATGTACAGACAAATAACCCTCACTGAGAAGGGGTGTCTCTACTCCACTCGCATTCCGCAAGGGAGAAAGACTTTACAAATATCTCCACACAATTAAGCTTAATTGAGGGAGATTTTTTGAATCATGAGAACTCGAACCATTGCCCTCAAATTCATGCTTAACTTTAAGGGAAATGGTTCACCACTAGGTTAAAGCCCAAGTAGCTAAATATTTGTATTTGTATTTGCAGTAAGTGTAGAGTCTATTGAGACTAGCTCGAAAAATAATTAAATATAAGAAAATAAAATAATAAGTTTGGACTATGGTTTAAAATTTTGATTTGATTAATCAATATGTCGAATTTTCGTATATTTGTTTAATAATTATGTCGAATTATTTATTAACTAATTAGGTTTGATTTATATTGAGGTCATTAGGTGATATTATACCCAGTTTTTTAATCAAATGAATAATAAAAATTTAAGTTAAACAATAAAACAAATAATAAAAATTATTTGTTTGATAATTGTGTCGAACCTAAAGAATGTGTCGTGGTAAAACTCTTTAAGGTTCATTTAAAAATTGTCTTTAAAAAATCAGAGTCCATTTAGAATTACTTTTGAGAAGATCAAAATTAATTTAAAAAAAACTAATTTTAATATTTGGTAATTTAAAAAAAATTATTTTTGACAAAATCAGACCATTCTACAGTAGATTTTAAAAAGTAGGTAAAGAGCAGCTTTTTTAAATATGTTAATACAATTTCGTATATATCCTCACATATATTTATAAAAATTTAAAATTATCCTTATGTAATTAGGAAACAGAATCATTAATTTTAAAGAGATTATTACTATTACCTATAATAGTGAGATAATAAAATAAATAAAATATAAACATCTATTGTTGTTATAAATTATTAGATAAAACAAAGAAAAAATTATACATACATTTTTTTATAAATGGGTGAATAAATTTTATTCTATATTATTTTATTTCAATCATTTACATTCTTCCAATACCTTAATAAAAATATTTAACAAAGACACATGACTATTTTTAAAATTCGCAATACTTTTTAAAATAAATTTTACTTAATATTTTACTAATTCTCTTTACAATTGATTATTTGTATAGCATAACTAACAACAATTATTTTAAAATAGCATTATTAAACTGGTCCTACATCATATAATTCATTTATTAAATAGCTCGAATTTAGGTTAGCAAAGAAGGTTGACACAATTCATTTAGAGTTTGACATGAATTTGACCCACCAACCCAAATTACAAACCCTAGCCCAAAGATAAGATCAAATGTATTAAAATTTGTGGAGTCTGGAGGAACAATGGATAAATCGCTTATCGTTCTAGTGCATGTTAATTGTGTACTCTACAAAGCTCTAAAGGGCTAATTTAAAGAACTCAACGGAGCTCAAAAGGAAACTCAAGGGATTAAAGAGTGATCATAGAGCTTAGACAAGCTTAAAGGAGTCTCAATAGGATATCATAAAGAGCTCATTGAGGTCAAAGGAGCTTTATGGAGCTAACAAAAAGCGCAAGAAAGCTTCGAAACAACTTGGAGAGCTCAGGAGCCAACATAATATATTCCTCTAGAACTAAAATAATGGTGTGTTTACTAATTAGTAATTGGAATGGGGTGGAATCAGAATGAAGTGGAATTGAAATGAGCTAGAAGTGGAATTGAAATGACCTAGAAGTGGAATTGAGAATGAGAATCAGAATGAATTGTTTACTTTAGCTGTGAGAATCAAAATCGAAACGAGTTGTATTGTCATTGATATGTTTACTTTATCTTGAAATCAAAATGGATTGTTATAAGTTACTAAACTGACCTTAATTGATTATTGTCATTATTTATAATAATAATAATAATAATAATAATAATAATAATAATAATTTTGATAACTGTAATTATTATTATTATTATAAACTTTAATATTGATAATAGTAATTAATTATGAATATTAAAATTTATAATAATCATTATAACAATTATAAATATTATTAATAATTATGATGAATAATTACTATTATAAATATTAAAATTTATAATAATAATAATAATTACAATTATCAAAATAATAATAATAGTTATTATTATTAATCATTATAACTAATATTAATAATAAAATTACTATAATAATAATAATATAAGGAAGGATAAAATAGAAATTTCAAGATTTAAGTAGGTGTAATATGGTCACTTTAGAAATGAGATTCTCATAATGAGAACTCTAATAATCATTCATAATTTTAGGTAATTCTCATTCCACCTCTCATTTAAGGAAGTAAACACATCATTAATTTTTATTTCCTCATTATTATTCTCATTCCCAATTAGTAAACACACCATAAAAATAGAATCTACATAAATCTAAATAACACATCAAATTTATATAGTTCAATCTTTAACTTACATCAATGAAGTTTGTAATCAACCAACCTACTAGGTAAAATAAGATGTTACGAGTAATTCTCAGAAAAATAAATAATAAACAAGATAAACTATGTTCTATCTTAAGGGAATTACCCTCTCCTTTTATTTAATCGGCACAATTGTATGCCATAAAGCACTCACTATCGAAATTTTAGATAAAACCACGAGTACAGCCATCGAAAAGGGCAAGAAAAGCAAAGCAAATAACAATTTTTGGGGCACAATAAAAACAAGTGCCCTCAGGTAAACAAAAGACACACACAAAGTGCTGCGGGATCTCCACTAGCTCTACTAAATACTGATGCAAATAAAATAATGTACAAATTCCATAGTCGCGAAGCCGCTTGACAGCAATTGATTAATCCTCCAGTAATTATTTTAAAAGTTAATTAAATGTTGGAGGAGCTTTTGAAGGATCCAAGAGCTTTAGAAGCAGATGCTCTGAGGATGAATTGGTGGTAAAATGCAGCAATTGCAGCGCCAATGAAGGGGCCAACCCAGAAAATCCACTGCAACAAATACAAAAAAATAAACTTTATATTAGCATAACAAGAAACAGGATTAGAGAGAAAATTAGAATCAAATTCGGTTGGTGCATACTTGATCATCCCAAGCCTTGTCCTTGTTGTAAATCACTGCAGCTCCCAAACTTCTAGCGGGGTTGATGCCAGTTCCAGTGACTGGGATTGTCGCCAAGTGAACCATGAACACAGCAAATCCAATTGGCAATGGTGCCAAGACCTTTCAATTCAAACATATATAAACAATCAATCAACCATTCAACCAGATGTTGGTAAAGTTTCTGTTATCTCTTAAATCAGATGAGCATAAGAAACTGTGATCACTTACAGGAACATGGGAGTCCCTAGCATTTCTCTTGGGATCAGTGGCGGAGAAAACAGTGTAGACAAGAACAAAGGTACCAATGATCTCAGCACCCAATCCAGTGCCAGTGTTGTACCCATCAGCGAGCTCATTGGCTCCACCGCCGTATCTTGTGTAGTAAGACTTCTGGAAAGCCTTAACGAGCCCGCAGCCACATATGGCTCCCAAACACTGAGCCACCATGTACATTACGGCTCGCACCAGTGACACCTTCCGCGCCAAGAACAGCCCAAATGTCACCGCCGGGTTAATGTGTCCACCTGCGCGTACAACCTTTGAGAAATGAACATTCGTGCATATACACAGCAACAAAAAATATCAAACGCCTTTAGACTGACTTACCAGAGATACCAGCAGTGCAGTAAACAAGAACAAAGATCATGCCACCAAAGGCCCAAGCGATGCCCAGAATGCCAACACCACCACATCCGTCACCGCCGTGGTTGGCGTCAGTCTGGCTCTTGTAACCAATCACTGTCAGCACAGTAATGTACAAAAACAAGAGCGTGGCGATGAACTCAGCTATAATAGCCCTGTAAAATGACCATTTGGTGAGCTCCTCGGCGTCGATCAATGGAGCTGGCGGAGGGTCATGGTAATCCTTAGCATGGAACTCGCCTTGCCCACCAACCTCAATGTCCTTGGCCATTGCTACGGATTGGTCTTCACTGAGAATTTTAAATCTTTTTTTCCCAATAGGAGATAAGAGAGGTGTGGATTTATTTAAGTGATGAAGAAGAGTGAGGAAAGTGGAGGGTATTTATGGGGGAGTTTAAAGAGATGATTGAGTATGAATTAAACTTAATTTTTTGCCGCCCCATCGAGCTATTGATTTGGTGTCTTTCATTTTCTACTTTCTTAGCCGGGTAATTTTTAAAAAAACTGCTTATTCAGAAAAACCGTCGCTAATTTTAACATCGATTAATGACTTTGAAAACAATATTATCCTTAATAGAAACGAAAATAACTAAAAAACCAAAATCATTGCCTATTTTACCCTCTTTAAATTATCGATATTTTCTTAAAGCTTCCTACAAAAAGATAAAATCAAAAACTAAAAATCCTCTTTAAATTATCGATATTTCAAAGCTCCTACAAGAAAGATAAAATTAAAAACTGAAAATAAAAATAATCTTTACCTATGATATCAGAATCTTTAATGAGGATAAAATCAAAAAATAGGCTTTTCGCCAACAATTTTAGATTTTTTTAGTTACTACAAACTATCATGTAATATCGTTTTCAGTAACGTTAAAATTAATCGATGAGTGATTTTTTATAAATAAACAGATTCTCGCCATCTACTTACAACAAACCCAAACCTCAGGAGAGATTTTTAAAAATTACCCTTCTTAGCCCCACCAATTAGATTATTGGGGTTACTTTTCTGGATCTCAATGATTTGGCTAGCCAAAAAGATCGATAAAAGACTTTAATTTTATTTTACACTTTATGTATTACTACTTATAGAAATTCTCAGCTGGATGTCCCATCATTTTTTTCGTGCAAACATACTATATTAAGCCATTTAGGTTGACAGAATTAATATTCAATTCATTATAAAATTATATGATTTAATAATATATATGTATTAATTTTATTAAATCATATAATATGACTTAATAATGTATCTACACAAAAAAAAGACACCTACAGTTGAAAAAAATTCTTATTAAATATATTCACAAAAGATATTTACTATTTAGTTGTATACCTTTTATCGTACTCTTGTATTTTTAATTAAATTTTTAGTTGAATGAAGATGCATTTAATCAAGTACTACATATACAATTGTTATTAGTTCATGAACTAGTTGAATTAATGGGTTTAAGTGTAAGATGATTCTGATCATTTTCTTCACGATCAATGTTTATTTCTTAAATGGTAGTATCTTTCATCAAGAATATTTTGTAATCATTCAAACATTACGGTTAACTTACAGAAGGAATATACATGAAATACTACTAACAATTAACAAAGCAGCAGCTCACCCAATGGATGTCGTATTATTTTTCCGACCAATGAACTAAATTTAATTTAAATTAATTAAATTAAATTGACCCAAAGAAAAAAAAACAACTTCACATAAATGGCTGATAATCTGACACGTTTGGCGTGTGGCCCCACAAATCATATGCATTATGTGTATTGGGAGGTCGTGACGTGGATGAACACACCGACCAATCACCAATGATCATTCATCTATCAGCACCACCGCCCATCCAACCCATGGTCCAACCGGCACCACCGCCGTTGATTCTTCTAATCACTCATATCCTGCCACGTTTCATTGTTAATGCATACGGCCGCCACCAATCATTGTTTTTTTTTTAATTTAAAATAAATCAGAAAAAGCAGTTCCTATCTCTATTCATCACTAATTAATCCCAGTTAAAAAAAAAAAAAAAATCTTGGCCACACTGACACCGTGATAATGTAATGAATGTAAAGTTTTTGGCTCCTATTTTGCCACTTGTCATCCCAGCTGGTCGGTTTGTCCTCTTTTGGTTCTTGGTTCTGGCTCTTGTACGCTGCGGTGCATGAGAATGAATGTATGTCCACATTAAAAACGTGGAAGGTCTAAGGGTAAAAGGCCAAGTACAAAGTATGAAGCTTCGAGTTTTTTGGTATTTGCATATATTTAACATACAATTTATGATCAAAAGCATATATTTTGATCTCCGAATGTAAGATTTTTGTTTTATTCCGAACGTAACCACTTCAATTTCTATTATTAAAAAATACTGGAGTCGTCTGCATACTAATTGATTCTTCGAATTGAAACAAATTAAATTTCTTAAGTCTCTATAATATTAATCTCTGAACACAGAAACATATTAGTATTACAACAAAATTATATATTTATATTTTCTAATACGTATTTCCCATATTTCTTACACATATTATTTTAGACATAATAAATGTGTTTATATAGAAACTCATGGGAGTAATAAAAGTCAACACAACAATGCCACTTTATAACTGTTAGAGTCTAATTATATTTACAACGGTCATATATTACTCCTTTTAAAAGGAGTTTCTTTTCATTGCACAGGTGCAGCCCGTCATGGGCGCTAATTATATTTTATTTTAAATTTAATAAAATAAGGAATTTTTCTCACTTCCTCTCATGCCAAAAATATATGGGACTCATAGAGTGAGATTTTTACTCATTCCTTAAAATATATAAGTAACTACTAGAGTAGGAGAAATCGTATTCCTCACTCCCACTCAATAAACATAGCATAAATTTTTTATTAAACCTATCACTACAACAATTAAAAAAATATATTTCCTTCCTTAGGGTTTAACACAATAGTCTATTTCATTTATATTTTCTAAATAATAGTTAATTTCATCCTTATTTTTCAAACAATTGCCCAAAATAATTTCAGTAAATTTTACATTTAGTTTCTTCTATAATTCATTGAGGATAAAATAAGATTTTCAAGTAAATAAATGCAAATCATTTTAAAATAAGAATCTTGAAAATAATTGAATAACATCTGACTTTTTGCATAATTTAAAATCTAAGGATAACTTAATGAAACAAAAATAACATTAGAATATGTAATACACACGTGTGTGCGCGTACACATACATGTGTTCGTGTGTGCATTAAATTTTTTTGTGGAGTCAACTAAATTTTTAATAATAATAATAATAATAATAATAATAATTATTATTATTATTATTATTATTATTATTATTATTATTATTATTATTATTATTATTATTATTTCTGATCAAGAATTAGTGTCCGTGTTAAGGTCAAGGATAAGCTAAAAGATTTTTTAAAAAAAAATACACTCTAATGCAGTCTATTTTATTCTATAGTATTTTTAAATATATGTTTTTATGTCTTTAGTGTGTATTTTCTTAAGTAAATGAAGGAGTCTGTGTTTACTGTTAGTAAAATAACAGTATTTACTGATTATTTATTTATTTGTCTTAACCATATTAAAGTCAAGAATAAGATAAAGGATGAAAAAAAATCACTCTAGTGCCTATGACATCTTTCTTTTTCCCTAAATATATCTTTTCCATATTACTTAGTTTTATTATTGTCTATTCATTAAGTTGTCCTTAAATTCTAAATTTATGCAGAAAGGTATAAGTTTTTTTTTATTGTATTTGAGAGTTTGTTTTAAAATATTTTGCATATCTTTATTTGATAAGTCTATTTTATCCTTAATGAATTATACAATATGTTAACAATAAATTAACAAAAGGGTTTTTTGGGCTATTGTTTAAAAAATATGGATAAAATGAGCTATTATTTAAATAATAAGGATGAAATGAACTATTGCATCAAAATTTAGAGGTGAAAAGAACATTTTTCCCTAATCAAATGGGGCTTTTATTGGACCTGGACTGAAATAAAAATTTTTAATGGTGCTAACTGCTAAGGTTCATGAAAACTTTAATTATCCTATGTCAAATGAGGACAGACAGATAACAGATTGACGCACTTTGATGTGCCCACTGGATCCAACTAAGAATCAGAATAATACCACAATTGCACCACAAGTTTCTCCCTCAAATGATTAATGAAGAAACCAATAGTGAATTATACTTGTTTACTTCACCCGCTCTAAAGTTGATTCACTTCACCAGCTCTAAAGTTGATCTGTAGCTCTTGAAGATTTCCACAAATTGAACCTGAATGTGTGCCTCCAAAAAGTACTCCAACACCCAAGTCAGTGTTTGTACTTAGAGAATTTCTTGATTTGGATTTCTCTTGACTTTTTGTCAGATATCCCAAAGATCATTTCTCAATCTTTTTTGCCTCAAATTATAAATCAAGAAACACAGAATTGTGAGAAATTTTTTTCTTGATCTCAGTCTCCACCATTATTTTGTTCGTTTGATTTTATATCGTTAGATTCTATAATTGTTTGTGCCTATGTCTGAATTCCTAACATATGGTTTAATTAGTAATAATGTGCTGCTTACTGTTAGTATTTCTGAGTTTAATCATTATTAATTATCTTCAAACTTTTCATATAAACTTCCATATAACTATTGATCTCCCATCCAAGATCAATATAAGCCATATCCACATTGATTCTAATATGAAATAATTATAAGTTGTATCTATATCGATCTTTAATTCAAGATTAATATAGGCTATATCTATTGTATGAGATAATAATATTTGTTGGACACTTGATGCGGTATAAGTGGTTATATTTTTTATCTTTTGCTTTCTATGGCAAGTATTATCCATGAGTTTCTAATCCATGATCAATTTTTATAAATATATACAAAAATGGGAACAAAACGTGCTAGGTGCCAAATTATATTATGGATCTTCTAGTTTATTCTCTCTTGATAGCCTTATTGATGGGAAAAATTATTTAATCTAGGCTAAGGACCCTTTAATAATTATGATGGACTTGATTACTTCCGTCCATTTAGATAGTGAAAAAATTGTTCTTTATTTAATCCTTCACGAATTTGTTAATATTAATCCTATTATTATCCCAACCTTATGAAACACGTGTGTTTATATATATATATATATATATTTTAATCAGTGATATGTATTACACAATCAAAAGTCTACTTGTATTCACATACACATCCATTAGAACTATTTAGATCAAGTTTGATTATAGCACAATTCAAATTTCTACCTCTACAAATCAATATTGAAAGAACATCTATTTCACCCATAAATCATTAGAAAAAATACCTATCTCTACCTAATTTTTAATTGGAAGTAGAATGAAGAAATTAAAACTAAATAGATACATGTACGTGAGCTCTAATCAAATTAAATCTTGGTAAATGTGTCTGAGAACCACAATTTTTTGATAAAATATAAGTGAGTGATTGACAAGTTTTTAAAATGTACGCATAAATGTTACGAAAGCTAATGGTATCAGGAAAGTGGAGCTCAAATAGATAATGCTGGCTAAATTCAGGAACCAATTATTGCACATTTCCTGGAAGCTGGGGGTTGTTTCTCGTTGCCATTTTTGTTGTGGGAAGCTACCAAATGATATGAACCTTTTGTCCTCTGTTCTTTCATTGATCTGTTAATTAAGTAAATCTGCAAACTGAAGGATTTTTTATAGAAAGATTTCCGTGTGATAAAAAAAGAAATCGTCATGAGTCTGTAGCAGCACCGGAAAAGGTCACTAATGCTGATAATTAGGGCGAAAATAATCAGAACAAAAACAGAAGACATAAACAACACTGGAATCAAAGAAAGAAAATGAACATATGTTCCATTAGACTGACAAGATTAACTACAAAAATTAAAGGTCCAATACAGGACATTTTGCTGTAATTAAACAGAAAAATGAACTCCCCCACTTCACAAGTCTTCTTCATATTCCTCTGTTTCCTCTTCTGAAATCGTATCAAGACTTGGAGAATTTGAAGTTTTAAGAGGAGAAATCACAAGGGCAGGTGCAACTTCAATCCAAGAAATCAAACAGCTTGTCTGCTTTGCCATTGAACTTGTAAAATTACAATGAAAGAAAGCCTGGCAACTGTTAATTTCAATTAGAGAGTTGGGACTCTTTTCTGGAACTAACTTGCTTTGAGGAGAAGTGAACGAAGGTGGCCTTTTTATAACCATTTAAGGGCTTAGTAGTGGAATGGAAGGAAGGTCATTGGGTCACAATGATTAATGAATGCTAATAAAGGGCATGTGGAGAATGAGGGAGATAGAGATGACACTTGTGACAAAATAATTTGATGTACAAACGGCATCCCCTGAACCGTGTACCTTTTTTTATTATTTTTTATTTATTGCGTGTGGGTGACTTCATATAATGAAAGGAGATTTTTTTCATTTATATATGTTGATTGGTGAATGACAAGGACATGGCTTTTGGGACTTTTTATTTATTTTTGTTTATTAATCTTGTTTTTACCATCGAGTGGGAACGGGCATTTTCGAAAGTTTCGAGGAAAATACTAAAAAAAAAAAGTGAAAGTGAAGAGGAATTTTAAATTCACATCATGGGAAATATGAGGTGGAGAACGAACTTTTTCGGAGTGGGTGGGATGGGTGTGTACCTTTAAGAGATTCTCGCACTTCTAAGATTCAGTAAAATAAAAATATCAAAAATATAATAAATAAATAAAATTAATTACAAAACATAAATTTTTATGTGAAAAAGTTATTTAACGAAAAATTATTTCAATCACTTTAGTATTTTAATATTTTCTTTAAACCTAAAATCTCAAATAACATTCAATTTTTCTAAAAATTGAACTTAATATTATGTAAATAAGTGGATTCAACCTCCCTATATATAGTGATTATTTCATTTACAATCGAAAAATAGAGTAACTAAAAAAAAATGTCTGATCCGAGGCTCAAGATTTTGGAGGTTAAAAAATTTTGTTTCAATCAATAAGATTACAATAATAAATATAATATAGATCTTTAAATCAATTAACCATAAAAACACTCCATTAAAAAACATGACATCGAAATATATTTTAATTTCAGTTAGCGTCAAGTGTTCACACAATAAAGTTGATTGTTGGGAGTTCTCTTCATTTAAATTTAG
This sequence comes from Citrus mangshanensis, assembly GCA_030449895.1. Classification (NCBI taxonomy): domain Eukaryota; kingdom Viridiplantae; phylum Streptophyta; class Magnoliopsida; order Sapindales; family Rutaceae; genus Citrus; species Citrus mangshanensis. The sequence goes on along the minus strand of JASUUJ010000280.1, from coordinate 5,664,627 downwards.
ATATTTGGTTTTTTTTATTGTTTTATTATGGTAAAATGGTTTCTCTCTTATTTGAAGTCTCCAATTCCTAAATAAGAAAAACTATGAACTTTATATCAATCTCTATGCAAGAATGGTGAAGCTATATAACTTTGGTGCAAGAGGATGATATAAAAAATTTGAGGGATTATTTTTTCATACACACACATATATATAAAATATCCATGTCTTTAATAAAAAAGAAAAAGAAACCAAAAGAATAAAATGGAAGTTATAAATATTTATATGAGGACTTTTGTTATGGTGCATAATTATGTAACAAAAATGATTATATAGCAATCATTGGATAAAAATTTAATAATTGTAGAAATAATATAATTTTATTATTTTATATTTTCACAATCATTTGATAAAAATTCAACGGCTATCACATAACCATGTATGTTGCAAGATTATGTACCGTAACAAAGTAGAATATTCCTAATCAACAGGCTAAAAAGGCTATTGGAACTCATTTTGCATAGGTAAATGAGTTTCTAGAAGGAGTGAAAGAGAAACGAATCTGTCACTTTTTATTTAGTTAAGAGTTCGTTTTCTATTTTGAAATTTAAATAGATTTGAAATGTCTTTTTTTCTTTTACATATTTAGTAAAAAAAATAAATAAGCTTTTAGTATTAAAGTCGGTTTGATAGATAGATACGTGATTTTGAACAAGAAATACTACAATTACAAAACTAATATACAAAGTTCACAGAATTTATATCCCAACAGATACAAGTACAGCTCTTATTTAAGTGGTTCTCAAACCATTCGCTGTGTGATAATAAGATAATAGGTAATTAATTATTTACACACAATAGTTCATAATAGTGTCATGGCGTGCGTTGTGATCCACTCGGCGAATTAGAAAACGAGTTGGGAAATAGTTTTGGGTCATTTACAAAATTAAACGGTCCAATACAAAATTTGTACCATCGACTTTGAAGTTTGAAGCATTATTAACAAACCTATAGGAAGATCCACAACTAATCTTCATCAAAATCCTCGGTATCCTCTTCTCTGATCGTCTCCAACCTTGGAATTCTCCAAGTTTTAAGAGGAGAAATCAGAAGGGCCGGTGCAACTTCAATCAAAGAACTCAAATATCTTGTCTCCTTTGCCATTTCTGTACGTAACTTAAAAGAACGTTTTCTGAAAATGAAAATTCCAAGGACCAAATTGCAAAACAGGCTTATGCCCAGGTGAAGGCAACGAATCAGTCGGATACTACTGTTGGATCATAAACTTGATCCAATAAATCAGTTCCAAGCCCACAGAGGCATGGCGCCAATTATTTGCAGCAGCATACAAAGAGCAGATGTTTTAATTGGATGGTGATGCTTATTAGTTGAATAAACGAATTGACATTGTTTACGTATAAATACCCCTCTCCCTTTGGTTTAAACATCAAGTGAAGCAGCAAAATCTCTGTAGAGTGAAAAACAAGAGTCAGAATTTTGAGAAATAAAATAGCCGTGTTGCTTTTAATTGTTAATCCTCCAACAAAGTGGTATCAGAGCTAGTTCTTGATGCTATATATAGTCATATAGCATATCAAATCGAAGATCTCGACGAGAGGAACGTGACGCCGCAAAAATCATCCCGATCCGAGACCGGACGCGCCCACACTTGCCGCCGGAAGTTTTCTGTTCTGAAGCTGAGTCGACTCACCGAGTTGAACCAAGCCGATCCGAGCTGAACCGAATCAAGTCGAACCGAGCCAACTCGAGCTGAACCAGTCCGGACCGAACCGAGACTACCAAGCCGGTGTTGACCGTTGACCGACGTTGACCGTTGACCAGCGTTGACTGTTGACCAGCGTTGACCGTTGACCGAAAGTTGACTCGAGTCCTTCCCAAGGTTTTTCGACGTGCCGGATCCATCTGTGCATTCAGAATCTCCAAATTCTCACTCAATTTGTGAGTTATGGCAAACGGTGGTATGATGTCATTTCAAGTTCCACAATTAAAAGGAAGTAAGTTTGACAATTGGAGTATTAAAACGGCTTATCGCACATGACATATGGATGTCGTGGAGAAAGGCTTTATGCGTAAATGAAGCCACTTTAATCGCGCAGGAGAATTTAAAAGACTTCAAGAAAGAAAGAAAGATCTCATCTTTCAATCATTAGATAAGATGCTTTTGAAAAAAGACAACCTCCTCAAAAGAAGCATGGGAGAAACTAGAGACTTCTTACAAAGGAGCGGAGCAAGTTAAGAAGGTTCGTCTCCAAACATTACGAGGAGAATTTGAGTCCTTACACACGGGCGCTGAGTCAATTTCACTACTTTACTCTGACTGCTTCCAATGAATTAAAAAGAAATGGCGAGGAGTTAAAAGAGGTAAGGATCATTGAAAAGATACTTGATCAGAGTTTGATCATATTGTTGTGACAATCAAGAAACAAGAGATCCTGAGGATATGACGATCGAGCAACTTGCAAGCCTATGAAGAAAAACAAAAAAAGAAGCAAGGAATCGAAGAACAACTTCTCAAGATGGAAGTCAATCCAAAGAAAAGAGAAGAAAGCTCCGACAACGAGAGAATGCATTATGTCCGAGGTAGAGGTCGAGGACGAAGTAGAGGTCGTGGTCATGGACGAGGTTGGAATTTTAACAACAACAACTCCAATTATGCCAAAGGAGAAAGCTCAACCAGAGGACGAGACAGAGGCAATCCAAGATCGAGGTATGACAAATCTCAAGTACGGTGCTATAATTGTCAAAAGTTTGGGCATTATGCTTCAGAATGCAAAGTTCCAAGCACCAGAATTGAAAAGAGAGTGAACTATGCTGAAGAGAAAAATGGTGAAGATGGCACACTTTTACTAGCACGCAATGACACAAGTGGAGGTCAAGAAAATACATGGCATCTTGACACAGGTGCTAGCAATCATATGAGTGGAAACAGAAGCATATTCGTGCAACTAAGTGAATCTGTGAATGGCAATGTCGCTGGAGATGATTCAAAAGTAGGGTAGAGGTAATATTCTTTTTCGTGCAAAGATGGTAGCCACCAAATAATTTCGAATGTTTACTATGTGCCCAATACTTAAAAGCAACATTCTTAGTCAACTTTTAGAAAAAGGTTATGATATTCACTTAAAAGATTATAGTCTTTTCCTAAGAGATGACAAAGGAAATCTAATTACAAAGGTGAGAATGTCAAAGAATAGAATGTTTCCTTTAAATATTCAAAATGATGTTGCAAAATGTCTCAAAGTCACAAAGATCAATCCTGACTTGGCATCTTCGATATGGGCATCTCAACTTTGGAGGACTGGATCTACTATCTAAGAAAAACATGGTGAAAGGCTTACCATACATCAATCACCCCGATCAACTTTGTGAAGGATGTTTTTGGCAGAAAGAGCTTTCCAAAGGAGTCAAACTCAAGAGCTCGAAGCCACTCGAGCTCATTCATACCGATGTGCGGTCCATTCAAGCCAAACTCCCGTAAAAGTAACTACTTCCTTCTCTTCATGATGATTTTTCAAGAAAACTTGGGTGTATTTTTCAAGCAAAATCAAGTCTTTGAATCTTTCAAAAAGTTTAAAGTCAGCTTGAAAAAGAAAGTGGATACCGATTAAAGCCATGAGATCCGATCGAGGTGGAGAGTTCACTTCCAAAGAATTTTTGAGTTTTGTGAAGCAAATGGAATTCGACGCCATTTGACAGCCCAACATCCCCCAACAAAATGGTGTTGCAGAAAGGAAGAACAACCATCCTCGACATGGCAAGAAGCATGCTTAAGAGTAAGAGGCTACCTAAAGAATTTTGGGTCAAGTGCAGCCTACTTATCCAATCGATCTCCAACAAGAAGCGTGTGGGCAAGACGCCACAAGAAGCTTGGAGTGGAAGAAAACCTGCATCACCCATCTAAGAGTTTTAAGCATTGCCCATGTACATGTATAAAGTAGAGCCAAGTGGATGACAAAAGTGAGCAGCTTCATCTTCACCTGGCCACGACAACAACTCCAAAGGATACAAGCTTTACAATCCAAACAACGGAAAGATCGTGATCAATCGAGATGTAATTTTTGATAAGAAGGAGAATGAGATTTTGCTCTGGACGACTTCAACTTCTTTCCCATTGAAGAAGATGATCATACACATGTAAAACAAGTAACAACAAAAAGCCTCGCCACTCCACCTATCTCACCAAAGACCAACCACACGCGGAGATTCACCGCCGTCTTTCTTAAATGAAAGAACCGAAGAACGACAAGGAGTCTTCAAGATCTCTATGAGGTAACCGAGAGACATGATAATCTCACTCTCTTTTGATCATGAGCTACCAACTTCCAAGAAGCACTAAGTGGAGAATTCAATGGATGAAGAAATCAAAGCCATGAAGAATGATACTTGGGAGTTTACTACTCTTCCAAAAGGTCACAAGGCGATCTGTCAAATGGGTGTATAAAACAAAAAGAAATGCAAGGAGAAATTGAAAGGCACAAGGCGAGGCTAGTTGCAAAAGGCTATAGTCAAAAGGGCATGACTATGACGAGGTATTTGCTCCCGTAGCTCGACTTGAAACTATTAGACTTATTATTTCTCGTAACAAATGGAAGATTTTTTTAAATGGATGTAAAGTCCGCTTTTTGAATGGATTCTGAAGAAGTTTACATCGAACAACCATTAGGCTGGTGAAAGGACACGAGGACAAAGTTTTGAGATCAAGAAAGCTCTTTATGGGTTAAAGCAAGCACCAAGGGCATGGAATAGCAGAATTGACAAGTATTTTCAAGAGAAAGGCTTCACCAAATGCCCATATGAACATGCTCTACGTCAAAGAAAAATATGGAGATATTTTGATTGTGTCAGATGTGGATGATCTCATCTTCACCGGAAGTAATCCAAGCTTGTTTCAAGAGTTCAAGAGAGTGATGATCAAAGAGTTCGAGATGACCGACATCTGACCGATGGCATATTACCTCAAGCAAAAGGAAGAAGGCATATTTATCTCCCAAGAAAGCTATGCAAAGGAGATTCTCAAGAAGTTCAAGATGAATGATTGTAAGTCTATAAGCACGCCTGGAATGCGAGTCAAGTTATCCAAACATGAAGGCGAAGATATAGATCCAACATTCTTTAAAAGTTTGGTTGGAAGCCTACGTTATTTGACATGCACAAGACCAGATATCCTTTATGGACTTGTGAGCCGATACATGGAGAATCCAAAGACCACCCATTTTAAAGGCAAAAAGAATCCTTCGCTACATCAAAGGTACAACTAATTTCGCTATACTCATTTTCTAATGACTACAAGCTTGTTGGATATAGCAATAGCGATCGGGTGGAGATGTAGATGATCGAAAGAGCACCACGGGATTTGTGTTCTTCATGGAGATACCGCTTTCACATGGATGTCAAAAAGCAACCAATTGTCACGCTATCCACCCGTGAATATGTGCCACATCAAGTGTTTGTCATGCAATTTGGCTCGTAAATTTTCTAAAGGAGTTGAGTTTAAGAAGAGCCAACCGAGATTTGGTTGATAACAAATCAAAGAATTGCCCTATCCAAGAATCCTTTCATGATCATAGACACTCGCTATCATTTCATAAGAGAGTGTATTGCAAGAAAAGAAGTGCAAATCAAGTATGTAAAATCACAAGATCAATGATATCTTCACTAAACCACTCAAACAAGAAGACTTTGTAAGATTCAAGTTTGCTTGGTGTCACAGATCAAGTTTAAGGGAGGTGTTGGATCATAAACTTGATCCAAGATGAATAAATCAAGCCCAACTCATGGAAGGTTCCATGAGTATGTATGAGGTTTGAATTATTTGTGTTAGTTGTGTTAGGTGTGGTTGGTGAAGTAGGTGAGTGGTAGGTTTTAATGGATGGTGAGGATGTGTTTATTAGTTGAATAAATGAATGGTTGTGATTAGTTTGTTTCATGTATAAATACCCCCTCTCCCCTTTGGTTTAAACATCAAGTGAAGCAGCAAAATCTCTAAGGTGTAGAGAGTGAAAAACAAGAGTTGTAATTGGTGAGGAGTGTTGTTGAAGAAATAAAATAGTGTGTTTTTTGTGTGTTTTAATTGTTAATCCTCCAACAACTACTTCCCCCAGCTTCAAGAAAAGAGATAAAATGAAAGATGTAATTTTCAAAACCTGCTTAAAAAGTATTCTGAATTTGTTTATGAGAAGCAAATGAGTGCAGCAGGCCCTTTATATAATGCAATAACAAATGGAGTAAAATAGAGGCAACAGCGACGAACTGATAAGCTTGGTCAGTCACCCACTCAAATGGAAAACGACATGTGGAAAATGAGAAAGATGGGACAGGCACTGAATTATTGATTACACTTGGCAAGCTGTACTGTTTACACGTTTTGGTGTTAATTGTGAGAAATTATTGCATGTCATTGATGGAGCTTGACACTGACTGGTTTTGGTGTTTTCCGTTTATTTATTGGTTACTTTTTGTTAGTGCAAAGGTTAGTTTTTAGGTTTGTTGAACGAAGTTGGTTCGCTCTTTTCATTCTTTTATAAGAAGCATGCAAAATTGAATCTAATGCCTAACTTGATGCTAAAAGCGAGAATCTCTTTACTTTTTCGCTTAAATTAATAAGTGTATCATCAATTATCATATGGAACATAGGTTTTGCTTTCAGTTCCAATGCAAGTGAACGTGCATTTCACTTCCAATAATTGGGTTGAATAGACTAAGCTAAATTCATAAGATTTCTACAGTATCTCATAAGATCATAGCGTGTAAAGCCTTTTTTTTTCAGTTATAAGGAATTTTTAGTGCACATATTCGTATTTGTATGCTAGAGTCGTAACTTAAGATTCAATCTTAAGCATAACTTAAATATTGTATATTCTCAATGTGGTCTTATATTTTTACTCGATATGACGTGCACTGTCGTTTTTTTGACAATTTTAATACAATTTATTATTTTCAAAAATTATGAATGCTAAGAATTGAACACTATACTTTATATATCACTCCAAATAATTTTACCAATTGAATCAATTAACAGTCTGTTCTATTCTAAATCAAAGCCAAAAATGTCACTATATCTTCGGCTTTGTGGTAAGAACTTGAGCCTTCAATTTTCTAGTCCCAGCTTTCATGTTGGAACTTAAAATTTTTTTCTTAGTTATATAATTAGATAGGAATCTCTTCCCACAGAAAATGTGGGAGTATATACTTATATCTTTAATACTGTAACGATGGATAAATCTGGATTGTGCCACAATAGAATTGATCTAGATTAGTCTTAAAAAATTTCTTATAACAAATATTAGTAAACCTTTGATTATATTGTTTTTTTTTTAGAAGGAAATAAACGATTTCATTAAATCAAAGATGATAACACAGATTCGACTTCTACTGGAATTGGTTCCAGCCATACAACAGTTTCATTGTTCCTTAGAGCTAACTTAGCTAAGGATTGGGCATGAGTATTACATGATCTAGGAGTGTGATAGCAGCTGATATTATGGAAATCCTTGCTAAGACTTTGAATTTCTGAAATCACCCACATAATCTCTCCCATCGCCTCTCTTTGTTGTTAATTAACTTCACCACTTCTTGACAATCCGACTCCACCATTATGCATTGAAAAGCCGCACTTTTGCCACCACTAACCCCCATTCAACAGCCTTCTCAGACATCCCTGTAAATAGAGTGGATTTCATAGCCACTTTAACTTTGTTGCATGAGTCTTTAATAACAACCCCGCCTTTTGCCTCACAAAATTAACAAAGACCATCAACATTAACTTTGAATGTATTATCGTGAGGAGGGCTCCATACTTGCCGATTCTTGGAAGAATATTTTGCCTCCTGGATCCAACTTCAAACTGCTTCACTCTTCTATAGGCCTCCACCACCTCTTGAAATAGTTAGTAATGGTTCCATTTTTTTCCTTCAAATAGAAACTTATTCTGCCATACCAGATAGTCCACAGATAGCTACCATAACTTCAATGTCCGACTTTGTTAATTTCTTAGCCATTTCAACCATAATTTCCAACATGTCTTGGTTAAAGATCAGGAAACATGTTTCAAAGGGCATACCTCCATACCTTGGCTTTACATAGTAACAGTATGAGCTGTAGTTTCCTTTACCTTGCTTGCAAATTTGACATGTAGGCTCCATCGATTCTCTTCTCCATAAATTATCGCAGAGGCAAAAGGTTGTGAGATGCTCGCCACATGAAGATTTTAATCTTTCCTAAGAATCAAGGGTCCATAACAAATTCCAGTGCACCCTGGATGAACAGCTTGGCTTATCCGGATTCTTAATCTTAAGCGCCAATTGGTATCCGCTTTTTACAGAATATTGCCCTTTTTTTATCAAAGTGCCAGATAACCTCGTCCCTTCTTGGTCTTCTCGGCAGCGGAATTCGTAGAATTTCAGCTGCATCCTCATCCATAAACCACTGTCTCACCTTTCTTTGATCCCAATTATTTTCCTGACTAATGAGATCTGCTACTGCAGCATCTGCTGCCACATTTTGAATTGATATTGGCTTAAACGTTTCTGGCCTTGGAATCCAATTGTCTCTACATATTTGTATCTTTTCTCTATTGCCGATCCTCCATCTGATTCCTTTTTGCAGCACTTGTCTTCCCCACAGAATAGACCGCCATATGTACGAAGGATTAGATCCTGCTCTAGCTTGTAAAAAATCAGTCTCCTTGTAATATCTAGCCTTCAGCACTCTGGTGACCAATAAGGTATGCAGAATCTCCACCCTTGTTTGGTCACTAAAGCCTGGTTGAAGCTAGACATTTCCCTGAACCCGAGGCCTCCTCTACTCTTAGCATGACTCATCTTTCCCCATTTGGCCCAGTGAATTCCGCGCTTGTCCTCCTTTGATCTCCACCAAAACTTGGCTATTGCCTTCTGAATATCATCACACAACCCTAGGGGTAACTTAAAGATGCTCATTGCATAGGCTGGTATCGCTTGAGCCACAGCTTTGATAAGAACTTTTTTCCCTCCACTTGAGAACAAACGATGCTGCCAGCTTGCAATCTTACTCACCACTTTCAGTTTCACCTCATTGAAGAAGCTGGTCTTCTTTCTTCCAACCATAGATGGAAGGCCCAAATATTTCCCATGCCTAGAAACCACATTAAGTTGGAAAATGTTTTTTATTGCTTCAGCTCTGTCCTCTGGAATGCTACCACTAAACACTAAGGATGACTTCTCAAAGTTAAAGAGTTGTCCTGAAGCAGCTGCGTAGCAATCAAAAATGGCTTTTAGGTTCTTGCAGCTGTCAACTGAAGCTTTGGTGAACACAAGGCTGTCATCCGCAAAAAGTAAATGTGAGATAGTGAGTTCTTTCCCGAATTTCAGCCCTTGAATGAGGTGATTACGCTCTGCCTGCAACAACAAGTTGGAGAAAGCCTCTGCACACAAAATGAAGAGATATGGAGACAACGGACAGCCTTGCCTAAGGCCTCGTTGAGGGTGAATCATCCCTTTTGGATTTCCATTAATAATTACAGAGAAAGATGGTGTAGTAACACAATTCATGACCAGCTCTACCCATCTATTTGGAAATCCTAGTTTAATCATTGTGTGCTTCAAAAAATCCCACTCCATCCTATCATATGCTTTGCTAATGTCTAACTTTAAAGCCACTAGCCCATTTCTTTTCCCCTTGCTGTGTCTAATTTTATGGAGGCATTCATAACCAATAATGATATTGTCAGTAATAAGCCTATTGGGTATGAATGCACTCGATTGGTGAGATAATCCGAGCAAGGATAGGCTTCATTCTATTAGCTATAGTCTTAGCAATAAGTCTCAGATTACATTACAAAGACTAATTCGTAACTTTCTAGGCTTGTGGACTTTTGGAATCAAAGCAATGTAAGTGTGGTTTAACTGAGATAATGTACCTTGCTCATTCAGCACATGCAAGCACGTTTCAATCACTCATTCTCCCACTGTTAGCCAGTGTTTCTGAAAGAAGATAGCAGGGAGTCCATCTGGTCCAGGGGCCTTTGTTGGGCACATTTGGCTCAGCGCATTTGATACCTCCTCGGCTGTGAAAGGTCGCTCCAAAGATGCTCTTCATATCTTGGGTCACTTTGGGCAACAGGCCCGCTAAAGCACTATCTATTTGGTCTTGGCTTGTTCTTGAGGAGGTGAAGATCTCTTGAAAATACTCACCAAATTCAGCTTCCACTTCAGCGATATCCTCTGTCCATTTTCCTTGTCCGTCTTCGATTCCCCAAATCTTGTTCTTCCTTTTTCGAGCCGAAGCTTTAGCATGAAAGAATTTCGTATTTTTATCTCCTTCTTTTAACCAATCAGCCCTCGATCGTTGCTTCCAATACATTTCTTCATCGATCAACAGATTATGGATTCTTTTTTCTAATCTTCTATACTCATCACCCCCGTCATAATGCTCAAAATTTTGTTTAACCCTTTCTAGCTGCTTCCTTAATCTCTTTAATTCTTCTTCCCGACCTCCGAACTCCTGCTTACTCCACCCTTTAAGCCTCGCCATCGAATTCTTGGCTGATTTTTGAAACTGGAATACAGGATCACCATTTTTCCAGCTCCCACAATTACTCCACTCATCTTGAACAATACTCTTGCACATATCGTAAGCACTCCACATGTCTTCATAGTGCACTCTAGGGAAAGACTTTCTAGCATAACTATCACATTGGCCTCTTTCTTTAACTTCCATTAGCACTGGGCAATGGTCGGAGCCCACTGTTAACAGGTTCGTAGCTGGAGAATCAAAGAAGTTATTAGCCCAATCTTTACTACAAAAAAATCTGTCCAATCTCTCTTCAACCAGACGGGGACCAAACCGACGGTTGGACCAGGTAAACGGGTAACCCTTGCAGCCTACGTCTATTAAGTTACAAACTTGAACCGCCTCTCGAAAGCTAAGCATCATGTTCACACTTCGGTCTTGGCCACCATTCTTCTCCCTTGGATCTAAAATTTTGTTGAAGTCACCAAAGCACAGCCACGGAAGATCAGACAGACTTGCCAATCTTCCGAGAAGTGTCCACGTGTGCTGTTTTTGTTGGGTCTCCGGGTGTCCGTAAATCCCTGTGCACCTCCAATACTTCCCATTTTCAGATTGTACAACAGCGTCAATATGATGATTGCTGAAAGAGCTTATATTTACATGAACCTCACTGAAGTCGTTGAAGTAACAAGATCACATTTCACATTCTATTAATATTTTTTACTGAATAAAGCATACTTTTTCAAAAGTTAAAGAGTTGAATAATTCTTACACTGCAACATTAACAATACGAGCAAAACAATTATATCTATAACGAAACAAATTATTTATAGATGATCGGACTCTGTGACTTGTAATAGGGTAATAATTATGTCTATGAAGAAAATAATGACAAAAATCGCATTACTAATAAAAAATCACATGTCAATTTATAAACATGTTAATCATCTTCTAGCAAAACTTACACCACCTGTTAAAAGAGAAGAAAAAAAGGCTCAGTTTACACGTATATAGAATCTTATCCCATTGGGTTAACAATGACTGAGAAGCAAGAGAAACAATTTGCCACTATGAATCACTACGTTGAGCATCCTCCTCCTCGTTGGATTCTTCAATGATTGTGTCCAAACGTGGAGAATTTGAAGGCTTCTTTGGGTAAATAATGGGAGCTGGAGCTACCTCCGTCCACGACTTCAATTCTCTAATTGCCTTGGCCATATTTGATTGAATCACCCCAAAACAAAACGAGTTAAGAGAAAAAAGGCTGGAGTTTAAAAGGGTTGCAAAGAGTTGACTCTAAGAAGAGAGAGGTGGGATTTTAAATTGTCTATTTCTTCAGAAAAAAAAAGATTTTATTTTTGAACGAGGGCAGAGCAAATGACCAAGTAGCCGGCTTTTTATAAGCGAAGAGTGAACATAAGTAAATAGCGAAAGAATGGAAACAAAATGAGGGCCAATCAACAGGAAAAATTGGCGGTGAGGTGGGAGTACATTTGTCCAACGTTATAATGACTTGTAAAAAGATACTAAAAATATCAAGAAGCAACCTCTATGCGTTGGAATTTGTAGAACCGAACATTCTGGAAAGAAACCGTATGATTCACAGGACACACAGACACACAACAAAACAGATGACAAATCATCATGCATGAAATGACAAAACCTAACAAGTAAACCTTAAAAACCCTTTGCGTGTCCCGCCGGCTTGGCTCAAAAACACCCTATGTCGCACGCAATAATTTTGACCAGCAATTAAGATCCTAACCACTGATGAAAGTAAAAATGCTACAAATTTAAGCCACACTACTCACTACTCACTATTCATGTGAGAGGATTGTAAGTCATACGCATGTAACTTAGCATTAGCCCAAATTTAATAATATACATGTGATTTTCATACATGTGATTTCCATACAAGAAGTAAAATTATAATAAACTAATAAAAATATGGCAATTGGTACGGCTCAAGATTTGGGCTTTGCACATTCATTTTATTCCTTCAGATGGAATTCTGACAAGATTAGATATAATCAGGGCGAGAACTGCTTTGTGCCACATACATGTTTATTAGAATCATCCAATATGCATTGTAGAGTATCTGTGCATTTGTTACCCTATAACTAGTAAATATTGACATCTAATTCTGTACAGATGTCATGATTTCACAGTACATTTGCATACTCTGGATTCTGGAAATCATTTGTGGCACTAAGATCTACCACATACAGCTACCTTCGGAAGCTAAGATTAAGTGTAGAATTAAACTAAATTTTAGGACAAAATATTAACCCATGCATGATGCATGACATACTGTCACTTGGATTGGACTAATAGCCTAAATTCAAATCTTAACACTAAATTTATGGAACTAGTAATCTCAATTTTTATGTAGATATAGTTAAAATTAGACAATAAGAAAAAAAAATGTTAATCCATGCATGACATGCTGTTCATTTATTTATTGTTATAAGTTAAGTAATTTATTTTTTGTTATTCATGATCTCCTTAAAAATTATTAGTTAATTTATTAGTTGAATAGTTTTATTCATTTTATTTAATGAAATAATATATCTCATATGATATAATCTATGATTTAAAAAATTTATATTTCATTATTATAATTATTATAACCCAATAACTAATTCAATATATATATATATATATATATAATTTTTTCTTATCAATTTTGTTTTAATCAATTATAATATTTCTTATTAAATATCTATAAATAGCTGATGTTTAACCATACATAAGTCAGCACTAAATATATAAACTAACCTAATAAAATCCAGTGTAATCTAGTCTAATCTTAATAGTTAGTCCAATGCTCCAATCCAAACCTCAGTGCCAAATGTAGCCTACATGTACTAAAAGAAGAAAGAGAAAACCCCACAAAGAACCTACACATTCAGAAATATCATAGTGTAACACACAAGCTTCACCTTACTTCAATTTAAACAGGAGCATTTACTCGCCATTTTCACAAAAGCAAAGCACATGCCAACTCTTCTATCTGAAATTAAAAAACAAAGATCGTCCACCCAGCTCCATATTTCACTTATTCAACAATACATTAGAAGCACTGTCGATTTTTGTATGAATAAGTCAATAGCATCTTACCCTAGGATAAAATCATTAACAACCATGCTTATAATCACAATTACATTCATACAAACTCTAAGTTCAAGACCATCAAGTAAAGCACAAAATGAAAAGATAACCTTGAAAGCATTATTAATCAAATATGAACTTCATGAAGTGCAAAGTAACCAGAAACCAATTATAAATGCAATGAATGCATTATATGCCACAAAAATACAGCAATCAGGTAGTGATGGTAATTTCAAACAATTAGTTGAAACTAGGACAGAACTACCAGAACATATACTTCCACAACCATACCGTAGACACCGTTAATCCAACAAACCATTACACAAGCATGTATTAACCCAAAGAAAAAATGAAGGAAGAAAGAAAAGAAAAGCTACACATAAAACACATCGACACCACGTGAAACATAACTCCCAGTTGTGTAAGGATCAGTGGCTTCACATGAAAATACCCATGGAATACTTAAAATAAAATCTTTTCATCCTGTCATCCTCAAGATGGACTCGACAATGGTTTTAAGCATCAGACAAGCTACACTTAAGTTTAGAAGGTACTCATAGACCTAAAATTAAGAGAAAAATCAAGTTCAGCTATGCATATGACAAATCTGAAACTCGAACAAATTGTGAAACATAACAAAAAACATCAAATAATACACATAGGGCATATAATCAAATCAACTTATTTTGAGCTATCTTAAATATGTATCCTATTCTCTAAAACTAAGTACTGTGACAAAATAATCAACCCGCGTCAACAAAAAATCTAACCAACTTTCTAAATTATCCCGACTCATTACACTTATTTCTTCTAATCAGTATCCCACACCAATAACACTATGTAAGACATCAGCACACAATTTCAGCAGGATTGACAGTCTGTCAATAGATCAAAACAAGTTATCCAAAATGGATTCTAAAACATCAATTTGATGACACCCTAGTGCTGCAGGCGCTTCCATAGCCACCACATTAGCTTCAAATAATATAAACACACAATGTGAAATAAACAAGATTCATTTGCATTAGAAAAATTAAATTTCAAAGATCCAATATACGTTTTCTGAAGCATCATTCAACATAAGTCCACTAAATTAAACCTTACATCTCCTAAATTCCAATAATAAAGCACTCGTTTAAAGCTCGAATAATTGGAGACATCATCAAAATCCTTGTAAAGATCCAAAACTGATAATTTTTTTTAAAAAAGGCACTGATATATAGAAATAAAAACAAAAATTAAAATCTAAAATAGACCCCCTCACAAACAGAGTCTTCAATCAAGAGGAATTTCGACATCACCATCAGTGATCTCCTGCTGCAGGTCCCTAGGATCCTTGCCATCGACCGTACACCCAACAGAAACGCATGTGCCCAAAATCTCCTTAACGGTGCCACTCAAATCCTTAGCCATCGACCTGGGCCGCATCACTTTTGCGATTTCGATGACGTCATCGAGGGTAATGTTGCCGTTGTGCTTGATGTTCTTGGTCTTCTTCCTGTCCCTCTCGGGTTCCTTGAGGGCTTTAATGACCAGGGCGGCGGCGGAGGGAACGACGGCGACCTTGGCCTGACGGTTCTGGACGGTGAGCTTGACGGTGACACGTAAGCCCTTCCAGTCCTTGGCGGTTTCCTTGGCGATGTCCTCTCCGATTTTCTTGGGGGAGAGACCGAGGGGACCGATCTTTGGGGCGAGGGAACTGGCGGCTCCCACCTCGCCACCGGTCACGCGGACGTACACGTCCACCACTTGGCTCGGGTCGAACTTCGGCGGCATGATTGCTCTGCTGGTTACGGCTACAAAGAGTGTGTGAAGTGCTTTTTGCTTGCCCTGTCTTTTGCGATTTGCGGAGGCGCAGCAAGAAATGAATATAAGCAGAAGCTAGGGTTTTTAGCGGGGTTGAGGCCAAATTACGATTTTCTCCTCGAGGGATTAGAAGATTTTCGTGGGTCTTTATTTGGGCTTTTTAATGGGGGGAAGTGATGGATTAAAGGGCAGCCCAATTTACTATATGTTTTAAATTGGGTTATTAGCTCAATACTCACTTTGATGAATACACAAAAATATGTATTAAATGGGTTTTGGGTTGTATAAAGCCTTATCCTTCCAATTCAGGCTCATTTTGGGATTGTTGTAAGAGTAGAGTTTTTGGCACCCCTGTAACTTCCTCAAAAAGCCCCGTTTATGAACTTTCAAAAACCCCTTTGTAATCCCAAAATTACCCTCATCTTTTTACTTTTTATTTCAACTGCAAATTTTAAATCTTAATTTTTCCCTTTTCCAGATTTTAAGAAAAAAAAATCACAATTGCAATAGTTGTGCTCCTAATAATCAATATTTCCTATTGAGGGAAGCGCTTGAAAGGAGATGATTGGTGCCTGGTGGGCTGCCCTAAGTTGGTGTAGATCCTAGTTAAAATGATTATGCAATGAGAAATTCTTATTGTTTAAATTGTTCATCCTCTTTTGATATAATGTCAATCTATTAATGATTTGTTCAACTTTGACTTAAGAATAATTGATTCATTAGCACCCAGTTTATGCTTATGCGCTATCTTATTATCTATAAAGAAGAAAGAAAGATTAGTCAATAGATAAGCGAGATAAACAATCATAAATAAAGTAAAATAAAATTAAGGTTGTTGAAAGAAAGAGAGCTTTTTTGAGAAGAAGAAGAATGATGTTAGTTTTTCAATAAAAAATGGGTCCAAAATTATTTTGGAATCACCAATAGGGATGATAATTTGACCCGACCTAAATTTTAGCCCGATTGACCTGACTCGAATTTTTTCACACTTTGACATAAAATTTTTAGTCTCGGGTCAGGTTTGGCCCAAAAAATTAAGATTCGATCAAATTCGCGCCAGGGTTTGGGCCCTAGCCAACCCGATCTTGAAATTTAAAAAAAAAAACACATGCACACATCACACACTCACACACTCACACACACACATCACATACACTCACGCGAACACAGACTCACACTCTCTCAAGTCTCAATCTCACAAAACCTAAGTGAAAACCGCGCAGCATGATTGCATGAATTAGCTCTGCTCGCCTACTCCAGCCTCCAAGTAGCCAACACCGTCACTTTGTCAGTCTATCATTGCCTGCTCTAGCTCCAAGCCATCACGCACAACTGCATGAGAGAGGCTTCAATCTCACTGCCAGCCACGCATGATTGCTCCAGCTCTAAGCTGCCACCCACTGCCAGTCAACCACCACAAAATGATAGCCACCACAATTGAGTTTTTTTATTTTATTTTTATATATTGAGTTGTGGAATTGAATTGTATGTGATTGTAATGGTTATGGAATTGAATTGTGAATTTTAAATTCGGTATGTGTTGATTATAATCCTCATAATCTTTTGAGGTTATAGTGAGTTTGTAACATTATTGAACTTTTTAGTTTGATCTGATTTAGTATTCGGATTCAAGATTAACAACCTATGTGGGAAGATTATGTCATTTTTTTCCAATTTAAATTACTTAAAAATCTTAAAAAGAAGCTTCAAGGTATAATATTCAAAACAATTATGGTCACCTCGGCCAGGCCTGACCCGAAAGAAAAATGATTAGATTTTTAATTAGGTTGGACTTTTTATTTTAGTAATTAGGTCAGGCTCAGGTTTAGCCAAACCCGAGTCTGACCCAACTCATTGCCATTCGTAATCACCCATTTTATTTTAGGATATGTCAAGAAAATGAGTTATTTGTAGAAATAAAAAGCATGCCAATAGCACCACTCTTTTAGTAAAATGAATTATAAGTTGTCAAATAAAAGTAAAATACATATTAGGTAACATCAACTTAACATTCAAAACAAAGTTTAAATTTTTTTGAAATACTTTAGCGACTTTGCTTTGAAAACATTTGGCAGCAAAAATAGAGTCTAAATATGATTTATCAATTATGATTGAATTATGTCTAGTCCATTTAGGCCACTCTATCCACCTCTTTCTTATTATGAATTAATCTCCCCAAAACTCTCTCTAAATCTCAATTCTCTCTTCAAAGAACTTTATAAAAATTCAAGTCTCTTCCCTTTTTCCATCCACAAGAGATTCTCTCCCTCTTCAATATTCTATTCTTCTTTTTGTTTTTTTGTTTGAGTTTTTCCCCCATTTCTTAAAATGATAGCAATTTTTTTTTAAGTTCATATTTGAAAAGTTGAATACTATAGATCGATCATTGCAATAACTATTACAAAATCAATTAATAAAGTAAACTTTGACAGTAGAGGGTACATCATAAGAGCTGAAGCTCATCCTAAGCGAATTTAAGATTTATTGTACACACGTGAAGTGGAGGTATCCTTTGTTGATATCTTAAGTGCACGATCTTTCCTCTTTGCATGTCAGTGAGTTATTATCATGGGTGAAAGTTCTTTCCTCCTCACACCTCAGTAAGTTACAATAACTTAACCAGTTGTTTGTTGTAATGGATTACTATAATTTGATTCTACGGTCTACTGTGGAAAGTGGTGTATTGGTATGCATTTGGGTTGCAATGAACTATTATTTTCTTCTTCAAATTTGAGTACACTCCGATATATTTATAATTATAGTATGAATTATTTTTTTGTTTGTACAGATCAGGATAGATTATAATATAAAGGATAAGAATTAAGCATAAGGGAAATTTACGTAAAAAACTTTATGAATTACAAAAATAACTACGCCAAATTTTTTCTATCATAAATAGCTAAAATTTTAGACATAATTGCCCTTACATTTCCAAAAACAAAAAAAAAAAAACACTAAAAGATTACAATAAACAACCTTACAACTTCCCTCTTTAGTGCTGATTACAACAAAATTCAATTGATAGTTAAAGCGACTCGATGGCAATGGCGAATTAAAGGCAGCGTATACTAGCAACTTCGATTTTACACATTTTTCACATTTTTGGTACAATGAATTAGAAAGTGATGTTGGGTGTTGCGACTGAGTTGTTGTGGTATTTTTAAGAGTTGTATTGATGATTTTGTGAAGTTGTAAATTTTGATTTTAGTTGTTAAAGTTATTAGATTTGCAAATTGTTGCATTTGGAGGAAATGATATGTTAATAATATAGTACAAAAATATAGTGCACACTCAGTGTTTGACAAAATGCCACACAGAGTTATTTTACTTTTGGTTTCTTCTTTTAAGATTTTAGATGGCCTTTTTTTTTTTAATCTTTTTTCTATATGCTCATTGCCAGCGCCCAACAACGAGCTTAGTACCATCGCTGCCTCCAATGTATGTGAAAGTAGCAAGCTTAGTGCCATTGCCCTCAATTGGTTGTCATTTAAAACTACCTTTTATTATTTTCTAACATTAACATGTTAACCACTATTTCATTTATCTCTCATCACTCTATCCAAGATTGGTGCAACAAGCTACCAAAAAATTTAGCAACTATGCTTGGTGTAATAGGCACATTTATTTCACTTGTGTTTGGTGAACATAGTTTTTTTGTGTTTTTTTAATCTTTTATTATAATTTTATAATGAATAAAATTTGGATTTGACTGTTATGATTGTGGTAGTTTTGTGTGATAGGTTGGTATATGCATTCATTTAGTGCAGTAGACATCATTTGTGCCTATATTTAGATGCCTATCGGTTAGCGTCTATCGCACTTATAATGTGTATATTGTGGTACACTCCTATATTGTGGTGCACTTGCATATTTTCTAGGTTTTGTCCACTACTTCGTTTTTATTCTAAATTTTATGATTCTGATTTTTTTTTTTTTTACATATATACCAAGGCAAGCTAATGATTTTATGAATCCACATTATTTAAAAAACAACATTTAAAATATCATCCTTATTGTTTCATGAGTTTAGTGATTGGTTGAGAGCGATGAGGTTTAGAGATTTGTTGAGAGTATTGAGGCTTGATGATTTAGCAAGTGGTATTGGTTTGGTAATTTGTTGAGAGTAGTGAAGATAATTTTGTCCAATAAAAATATCATTGACTAATTATGATTAAAAAATAATTAAAGTGGCTAATTTTATAAAATCTTAAAGTTTTTAGGTTATTTATGTAAATTTCCTTAAACTCAACCCGTTTACTTCGTATGTCTAGTCAACAATGTAATGTCTATTTTTCTTCCCAGGTCCCAAACTGATAAGCGAGAATGCACCTTCATTTCGACACGAAATGTTATATATATGCTACTTACCAATTGATTGATCCCAAATGTAGCGCGAAAAAATCCCTAATTAAGACCTTCATCATGATAATCTAGAAGATACCTAGTTACTTATTTTATACAAGAAGACTATATATATCTTATCCTACCGACGTCCTTGATGGGATAAAGATATCGCTTGTTGCATTTCAAGCAGAGATAGAAAAAAATCCTAATAACACTTGATAGAAAAAAAAAAAAATCTTTTAACAAGAGTGACATTATTGGGCTTTATCTTTTACTAATTGCTTTCATGATTTCATTGGATGCGTAAGTTTTTGTTTGTTATACTAATTCAAGATAATCATTTTTATTGTACTTGATTTTATATTTGTTTTTATTTTTTTATGTGTCCATACGTGACCTACAAAAATTGGGATTAAAGAAGTGTTGAGGCGTAGTGGGTCCATTACTTAGGTCCGAGGGCCTAATCTTCTAACCAAGGATAAGATATGATACTTTTAATTTCTAAAATATAATTAATGACCCATTATTTGCATGTACAAATTCTTTAATGGTTGTTGGAGATTGCGCTTGATCACATGATGTGCCCAAAGTCCAAATAATTCTTTGATACAATAATGCATAGCCAAAGAATGCATAAATATTATAAAAATCCATTTTCTTCTGTCAAAGGTAGTGAGAACAAAAAGGAAACTTTACATCCATAATTTGATGGAAATCAACTAGTATAATAACTATATATAAAAAAATTGAGAACATGAATGAGCCATAATTGTAGAGGATTTGTGTATATTAATATATAGTAAGATCAGAGTGTTTATTAGTATGTTTAAATGTATATAAAAATGGAAGATAGACAGACAGATGCATGGATTAGACAAACTTATATAATTTGATTCAATTTTTCATTGAAAATAATGGTACACAAAGAAAAAGAATAATTAATCAAATTGAACATAAATTTACTTACAACTCAATTCAATTCAACTTAACTTTTAACTCTAGCTTGTAGCTCAATAATGAGGTTGTGCCCTCAATAATAAGGATTAGTTTGATAATGTTGTAACTTTTACAATAATTATTGTTGATTGTACTATATAAATAATTAGAAGTAAAGAGAATTGGTTAAACAGTTGGTAAAATTAATTGACACATTTATAAACATGTATAAAATATTTTTTTAAATACGTATATATAATAATTGATAACTAAAATAAATATTTTATATTATTATTTTATTTTTTATTTTGTTATCTCAATATAATTGGTAATAATAATAATCTCTTTAAAATTAATGAATTATTTCCTAATTAACAAAGATAATTTTAGATTTTTATAATAATACGAGAACATGTATAATTGTATTAAATATAAAACTGGCGATTTTGTTAAAAGTGATTTTTAAAAGAATTTATCAAATACTAAAATTAATTTTTGATTTTTCAAAACTATTTTTAAACATTTCAAAAATAATTCCAAACAACCCCTAACTCTCATTAAAATTTTCTCCTTTTTCACAAAATATGAAATAAAATATATTTATCATAAAATTTAATATTATTACTGATAATAGATTTTTGATCTATACTCAATAGATCCTTTGAAGTGTACCATAAACACAGATATTGATATTCTCAATTAACCAAACTCTACGCCGGTGGCAAATCACACACTGGCGAATAATCACATATGGGTCAATTTTTATTTATTTGTTCAATTTATTTTGTGATAATGCGTGACACCACTCCCTACTTTGTCGTTTCTTCCAAGTTTGTGACACGTGTCTTCTGAAATTCGCCTTAATTGGACCGCAGATGAACAGGCCACGTCATTACCACTGCGCGACAAAAATGGCAGCATCGAAGGCGTAAAATTTCTTACATGACGTGTCAGGATATTGACATTTGGATCACTATTGGACAGCGATTGGCGGTGGACCCCACAATGAGTCGGATGAGTCTCAGACGAATGAGTGATTTAATAAGGAGTGTCCGTTGGTCCACGTGTACGTTGGTCCGGACCGCTTAAATCCGACGTTATCTACTTAGCAGTGCCGCTGTGTACGGCAAAATTGATTTATAAAATAAAATATTATATAGCGTGTCATATTTTCAAGTGATGAGAATTTTGCATACTTTGGATTGTATTTGTATATTATTATCCTACGTGCATTCCGTTGGAAATCGAAGAGTATATTTGCCCGTCGAGGAATTCTCATCTGTTGGTGGGTCCACAAATGTATTATGGACTCTCCTTTTGATTTGCGTTTAGGATACATAATATTGCCTTCTCAAGAAATATGGCATCTAATGATAGGTGGTGGAAGATTAACGTTTTAAATATGGATAATTAAACCATCCAACATCTTAGATATGAAATTAATTAATCGTAATTTCATGGTTATGGTACATAGTCTGTCGCTCAAGTGATATTTCACTTATAATTATTAATTATGTATCCCATATAATATATCTGTAGTACTAATTATTGATTATGTAATTATGTGCAAGAAGCTCAAAAAATCCTAAATAGACTGAAGTTTATAACATTTTAAAATATTTTAATTCAGTTATATTTTAAATAATTTGGTTTCTTACTTAGAATTTTATTATTTAGGCATGAGTCTTATTAGAGTAGTATTACCGATTTAACTATGATTAGGTCATAACTAGTATTCTTATAAATAGAGACTTAATATTTGTTAATGATCACATTTTTCAATTTAAAATTGTATGAGTTGTTAAATTATGTTATCTACATGTAAGTGCTTCAATTTTATTATTCAAATCTTTAGTCATTCTGTGGAATCAACGAAACTTTACACTTATAATTAAAATCAATATAAATTTAGTTATTTTTTTATTCATAGATATTCTCAAAATTAACGAAATATCGTCAAAAATATCTCTCATCTATTCATCATCCTACATCTTTTATTTATTTTTTGCTGCGTTATTTTTGCTGCAGAACATTTTAAACGTTTTGTAGAACTTGATTTGTGAGCTCATGCTAAACGCGTGAGGGTGCCCGCTTTTAAGCATTTTCATTTTACTTTACACACAATACTTTATTATTATCTGCCTATTCAAAGGCCGAGCTCATGCTTATCCAATACACTATAAAAATGAGACTCAATCAAACGATACAAAGACCCCCCAAAAGTTAAGTTAGAGTAGAAGAAACACATAACTGATAATAAACGTCTGCAACTTCCTCCGTTTCAAAGAGAGCATAAAAAACCAAATCCCCATTTCAATATTCTTCTTCAATGGCATCGTCAAGAAAATTCTTTCATGCAAAACCAACCTACATATATCCGACCCCAGTAGCTCAAACCGCAATCACTGCTACCGATAACAATCTTTTTGAGTTTGATGAAGCTGACATGTACAAACCCAATGAGTCTGTTAATGTCAATGTTCACGTGGAGGCTGCCAAGAAGCCGATACCCAGTTCACGTTCATCAAGAAAGCTTGCGAAGAAGATCGAAGACCGGAAAATAATGCCCGTGACGGCGGCTTCATTGCCGGTGAACATACCCGACTGGTCAAAGATTTTGAAGGATGAGTATAGAGAGCATAGCAAGAGAGAGAGCGATGAAGACGGTGGCGGCGGCGGCGGCGGCGACGATGACGATGAAGACAAGGAGGAAGAGTACTACGGGTTGGTTCCTCCTCATGAATATTTAGCCATGAGGCGGGGAGCTTCATTTTCTGTTCATGAAGGCATAGGGAGGACTTTGAAAGGAAGAGATCTGCGCCGGGTCAGAAATGCAATTTGGAAAAAAGTTGGCTTTGAGGATTAATTAATTAATTAGCAGCAATTAAACATTTTATTTATTATTACTACTTGAGTGAGGATCAATTATTGGAAATTTTGATAGATATAGAAGATCAAATCAATGTCCCGGTGCTTGTATTTTGTTATCTCGCTCCTCTGGTTTTTGATGTTTTGAGTACATAATCAGAGGATGAATTTTTACATTTTGTAATTATTTGACTTTGAGATACATAAATGTTGGTTTAGCTTTCATAATTTAAAATAATTATCAAGTTTTTCTTTGTACTTTAATAAATTACCTAAATAGTCCCTATTCTATCATATATTTTTCGCATGTTGCTCGATAGATTTATTTAAATTTTAAGTTATCTAATATAAAAATGTTTTTTCACGATTGAAAAGTTGAATCCAACATTACGAAAGTAACAACACTAGGGTTTTCGATGATGTATACTTAAAAATACATATACTAAATGAGTAATTAGTTTAGATTATAAGAACTAGATGAGTATTTTTCCACTTTTTTTTGTTGTTGTTGAAATAATGGGGTTAATTCATTCAATAATGCAATTTCGGAGAGACAATGAGGAAGATGAAGATGTGGACTTGTAGAGTTGGTGGTTGGCACGAAAGCTACTGACAAGCTAAAACAACCCTTGAAGTAAAAAATTCATTCATCATTAATATTCTTGCTTCTAGAATGGCAATAATATTAAAGTCATTTTCTTTTGCTTCTCTTCTTCAATTTGTTTCGTGACAATAAATGGGAATAAAAATGTTTATTTTATGGGGCAACAATAATGCGTATTGCAGTTTGTACATTATTTTTTAATGGATAAGGATGAAAGATAAAGGATGGAAGGAAATTGATCATTCGCCTCCACTTTGCATGGGACTCGATGACAGCTAGATTCAATGCAGAAAAGATGGAAACTCTTATCTTCGATATCATCGTCTCTCTTTCACATAGATAAATCAAACACAAAAGTGTATTATTAATATGCACGTTAGATAACTTTTGGTTAGATAACTTTTGGTTAGATAACTTTTGGAACTCAACATTACCAGAGCTTTAAATTTCTTTGAAACATCTTTCCTAGCTAATGTGATGAATAAATTTTTCTAATGAACCCATAATATATAAAAGTAGAACCTCTATAAATTAACAGGGTTGGTATTATATAAAATCTATTAATTAAAAGAAAAATTAAATAGCCGGTAAACTAATAATTTATTAATTTATAGAGTTACTTACAAATTCAATCAACATACATTAACAACACTCTATAATTTCTCATTATAATTCGAGAAGTGAACCCCAGAACTTCTAGATGCAATAAGAAGAGTAAGAGATAAGATTTAATTAGATTTAAATTAAAAAAAAAAGAGTAACAATGGAGTTATATCTTATGTTAATAAGTAACAATGTAGTCATATATTATGTAATTAAAATATCATAGTAAACTATATTTGTAATTTCAGTAAATTATTAATTTATGATTTGAATGGAACTATAAAGTTATATATGATTTTTTTTTAAAATATCTTATTATTTTATTAAAAATATTAATTTAGTTCATTTGACTAAGTGGAGACTCGTAAAAATTTATTACATAATAAAGATTATTAACTTGTCAAGTATTAGTTTAAAGAGGTTCTAATGTATGTGTGCGTATGTAGCTTCATTATAACTGAAAAAAAAGAGGAAATAAAAAGTCTAAATAAAATAGTCAGCCCATTAATACCAAATTTTCTTGAAAAAAAAATTATCCTAATAATCTGGGTTTTGACCACGTGGGCAACCAGATAAAAATATAAAATCATGTGGATCATGCCAAACCCAAACGCATGGTAATTAAGACTATTTTCTGTTTGTATTATAATAAATGATGAAACAAGGGGTGGTGCAGCTGATTGATTGAAATTGTTGGCCATGGCTTTCAATTTTAATGCATTTTATTTTTCCTACCAAGGTTGCGTATTGAGTAAACTTGGGCCACCGCAATGGTTCATGTCATTAGTCGTCACGAAGAGATGAATGGTCAAGCGTACGCAAACTAATGCTTTGTCAAATTTATGTCTACGATGCTTTTAAATCTTGGTGATGGTTGTCGCTGCAATTCCACGAAGATTAGCTTAGTGGACAGTGAGGGCCGCAGAAGGACAATTAATCGTTCTTAAAATCAAACATTCTTAAGCCGAAAGAGCAGACGCAAAAAGGGGGGAATGTTTCCATTTCTAATCCTACCGTGGCTGCATTCTTAATTAGAATAAGATAGTGAGACCTCTTTAATTTTTTTTCTTTTGCAAATTTCTGCCTCTTTGGTCAACTCTATATTATTGATAGTTCCAAGTATTGTCATTACTCAAAATATTTTTGTTTTCAATATTATTTGTACTAGTGACTAATATAAATAGTACAATTTAGTTCTGGATATGGGTAACTATAAGATGAAAAATCTTATTAAAAATATTTCACACAAATTTCTAAGAAATTCATTAAATTACTTTTTATGGTCTCATTTACTCACTAATTTGAAGTCACAAAAAATTCTATGAATTGTTATAGGAGCTTATACATGATTACATGTAATGTTAATATTTAATGATATTGTTTTATTACTAGTATTATGATTAATGATACTATAACTCTTAACATCCATTACTAACGTTGTTAATAAGTATCTTTGTTAGCCTTACTATTATTATTGGTAAATTGAACACATATATGATAATTTTATCAATATCACTTTTCTTTTAATCAAAATGAGTGTATGTTCTAAATATAACAACATTTTATCGTAATAAACTTTTTTAATAATTTATTGAGAAATGTTGTTAATTATCATTGTAAATTATTGTCGACATTACATTATAAAAGCTAAATAATTAATAATGTAACTATAATATTACATTGTTATTTAAAATAAAGTATGTATCTCTTTGTATATTTATGGGAGTAGGTTTTTGAGTTAATATTCGGTGGACCGTTGGACTTTACCATAAAGTGCATGTATACAGATTATTAAATACCATTAAATTATAGTTTATAATGTACATATAAATTGTAAATTTAAAAAAAATTATATAATATAAAACTCTAAATAGTATTCAATTATTTTTTTATTATTTTGATATAACACTAAAAGAATTTTGCTTCATTTAGGCAGGAAAACTACTGCCTAAATGAAAACATATTTACACATTTTCACAATTTTTAATTCTAATAATTTTTGTATATTATTTAAAATTTCATATTTTGTATTATTATTCTTGATACTTTTTTTTGCAAAATAACTTTATTTATTGTTCAGAAACCTTAAAAGAAAATATAAAATTTATTTTTTAAAATTTCATCAAAAAACATATCCTTTAGGCCTAAGGTTTCATTTGTAGCTTCATACATTAAGATCTATATTTTTTAATCATTATTAATTTTTTTCACGATTAATGTTCTTAATTTTTTTCTTGTCTTGTTAAAGTTTTGTAATTAACTTAAATTGTATAACATTTTGAATTTTCATTTCATTTTTTTATAAGTCTTTTTTTTAATGTTTTATGCTTCCAATATAGAAGGATTGGTAAGGGAAAATATTGCAAAGCATTTGATGCAGAAACTGCTATTGGCATCCTCTCAAGTGGTTGAATCCAAGTACGGCTGGTGAGTAGCCCAAGCTTCAGCTAGCTGTCTCCAGATCAAAGGGGGAAATAGAAATAATAAAATTAGTTTTCTATAATCCCTTGGGATTATTTTATCTTTTTTTCTCAATGGTGCATAGTTGAGTAGTGAATAAGAATTGGCATTGGTTGTAAATGAACTTTTTTTTTTATTTGTTCTCCAAAAGAAAGGTGGTGTAGAGATAATTTCTCTTAAAAATTATAGCATTGAATTTTTCTATTAGAGAAAATTAATTTTAATATTTAATATATTTTCTTTTTTCTTGATTGCAATGATTTTCTAATGTGTTTATAAAAATATTGTTTAATTTGAGTTACTTTTATTGTGTTTAATGTACTTGGTAAAGATAAATTAATGGCGACTTAATAGAACTTGATTGAAGTCAATGTTACTTTATCAATCTTAAGCTAAAGATTGATGAGAGATTAAAGAAATAATTTTTAAAACTAAATATAATGATGAAAATTATATGTTGCACAATTGTTTTTAAAAAAATCTAAGCACAATTATGTAAAATGATAAAATGAGCATTAATATGTAAAAGATCAAAAGTTTAAAGTCTACATACGATTAAATTCAAGAAATACCATGAAGTAACAAAGACCGTTGGGGGCCGGGGGGGGGGGGGAGTGGACTTATACAGATTCATAGTGTTGAAAAAAATTGAGGGTTGCAACAATGATTTTTCAAAATTATATTGTAAGTTGATATTTATTAAAAAAAAGCGGGGTGAAACGTAATTTACCTTAATATTTTAATGTTTTACTATAATAAAATGTGACTCATAACAACCACCTAAAATGTTGGCATACAGTAAAAACATTTGGAATATAAAACCAAAAAAATAGTGGAAGTAACTGCTAAAGAGCTGAACCCATAAATTGGAGCGACTTACCGATGATTTGGTAAATTTCAATGGGAACTAGGGACATGAAAAATAAGCTTGAAACATACACCTACATATTAGAATTCAATAAAAAGTCTTGGTATATAGAACCAAAAAATAGTGGGAAAAAAGTGGGAGAGTTAACCTAAAAGTTGGAACTACGTAATGATAGTTTGATAAATTCCAATGGGAAATAGGAACTAAGAATTGAATTTGAAACTTTCACCCAAAATGTTGGAATTCATTAAAAAAAACCTGGAATATATAGCTAAAAGGTACTGGAAATAAGAGTTGAAGAACTTAACACAAAAGTTGGAATGACTTATTAAGAATTTGATAAATTCTAATGACAAGTTAGAATCTAAAAAATAAGCTTGAAAATTCTATTCAAAATATTGGAATTTATTAAAAAGACTAGGAATATAGAACCAAAAAGTGGTGGGAATAAGAGTTGAAGAACATAACGCAAAATTGGAAACGACTCACCCACAATTTGATAAATTCCAACTATAAGTAGGGATCCAAAAAGTGAAATTGAAACGTACACCCAAAATTTTAAAATTCAATAAAAAGAGTAGAAATATAAAACAAAAAACTAGTAGGAAAGAGAGTTGATGAATTTAACCGAAAAGTACGAACAATTTACCAGGAATTTGATAAATTTCAATGGGAAGTAGGGATATAAGAAGTGAACTTGAAACATCCACCCAAAATATTGGAATTTAATAAAAAGAGCAGGAATAGGGATGGCAATTGTACCCGCAAACCCGCCCAAACCTACCCGCTGTGGATAATTTTACCCGTTGCGGGGGAGTTTAGTATTATAAACTAAAACTCGCACATGGATGCGGGTGAGTTTGGTATTAACCTTATATCCAGTGGATACTCGCATGGATATCCACCAAACCCACAATATTTTTTCAAAATATTTTTAATTTAATTTTAATCTAAAAATGTATAAAGAAAATAATGTCATTATTCAAATTACCAAATAGCCAAAGGTTCAAAGTTGTGTATGTGTGTATGTGGCCCATCTCCCATTCTAAAGTCATAACCTAAAGAAAACTAAAGACATTTCCCTTCGAATTAGTATTTGAAAATATTAATCTTAATTATTATTATATGCATTATGTTGGATGGGTGCTTATGGTGGTGAATGAAACGAATATCTTCTCTCGGAGCTTGTTTTAAATGGATTTGTGTAATTTATACTTAAATTTGAGAATTTGCGTTGGATTGATGTTGAAATTTTAATTTTTCATTTACATTGTTTAAATATAAAATTGAGTATGTTATATGAAATTTGAGGTTATTATTATAAATTTATATATTAAACATTTTTTATTTTAAATACGAAAACCTGCAAAAAATCCGCTGGGCACCATTGCAGGTTTGGTAATTGTTAAAACCCGCTGCGGGTTGCGGGTGGGTTTGGTAATTTAAATTTTGTGCGGGTTTGGATTTGGTAATGACAAACTCGCTGCGGGCGGTGCCCATTGCCATCCGTAAGCAGGAATAAATAACCAAAAATTGGTGGGAATATGAATTGAAGAGCTTAACCCAAAACTTGGAATAACTTAGCAAGAAATCGATATATTTTAAAGAGAAGTAGGGATCTAAAAATGAACTTGAAATATCCATCCAAAATGTTGAAATTTCATAAAAAGAGTAGAAACATAAAAGGAAAAACTGGTGGTAATGACAGTTGATAGCTTTAACCTAAAAGTTGGAATAACCTAACAAATAAATTGATAAATTTTAACAGGAAATGGGGATCTAAAAAGTGAACTTGAAACTCTCACCCAAAATATTAGAATTCAATAAAAGGAATAGAAATATAGAATCAAAAAGCAGTGGCAACAAGAGTTGATGAATAATTGACTAAGAATTTGATAAATTCCAATGCGAAGTAGAGCTCTAAAAGTAAACTAGAAATATCTACCGAAATGTTGAAACTGTATAAAAATAGTTGGAATCTAGGACTTAAAAGTGGTGGGAAAATGAGTTGGAATAACTTACCAGAAACTAGATAAAGTCTAATGGAATGCAGGAATATTGAAAGTAAACTTAAAATATCCACGTAAAAAGTTGGAATTTAATGACAAAAGTGAAAATATAGAACCAAAAACTGGTGAGAAAATGAGTTGAAATAACTTACCAAAATTTAGATAAATCGTAACAAAAAATAAGAATTTGAAAAGTAAACTTGAAACATGCACTATAAATATTGAAATGTGACAAAATAAGTGGGAATATAGTTATTTTGTGACATGTTTATAATACTTGTATAGTTTCTTGTACTATTTATAAATTTAAAACTATTATATTCTTTTGCTTCATTTAATTACAATTTTATCTTTTTTTCCCTATTTTTTTCATTTTTTTCGCATTAAAAACAAATTAAAATGTAATATTTATTATGTTAACCGGTTAAAAACCGGTTGTACTGGTTGCGTGCATGCGCTGTATGAGATACAGCGCTGCACTGTAGGTTGACTCAAATGTTAAAGGGTGGATTGGATAACAACTAAAAAAATCACTGTCAATCAAATTGTTTTTGGGTCCGGGTACCTTGTACCTACTCCCTATTTTGTCCATTTATGAGTTGACCGTTAGATCTACCCACAAGGTGTTTCGACGGTATGGATATGTTTATTTGGGCGTTAACTTTTCTGTCCCTGTTTTTTGATGAAAAAGCAAAAAAATTCAAATATTTCACAATTTTGACTCACAAGTTCGAATTATTTTGATTTTTCACACTTAGGTCCGTTAACTTAGTTTCGGCCATTAAAATTAATGACGGCCTAAACTAGGATGACAATAAAATTCAAATTTGGTCCACATCCTTAAGGATCCGGAAGATACAAATCTAGAAAAATTCAGATTTATATTTAAAAAAATATGAATCCAGATGTAGAAAATCAAGATCCACACGGATTCGAATGCGGATCGCCGGATCCGAATGCAAGTACATCTAGAAAATCAGATATCAAAATCTAATTAAATTAAAAATGATATATTAAAAATTAAAAATAAATTTTATTTGTGGATTTATGATGATGTTGTATGTTATTCATGTTGAATTATGAATGAATTTTTTTATATTATTAGGTAAATTATTGAATTTTAACTTAAATTAAAAATATGTATTAAAAATTAAAAATTAAATTTTATTTGTGCATTTATGATGTTGTTGTGTATGTTATTCATGTTGAACTATTAATTGTTGAATTATGATTGAATTTTATTTGATATTGTTAGGTAAATTATTGAATTTTTTAATTATATACTAAATTATTAAATTTTGATTTTTGCAGATCCGGATATTCAAAATATCCACCCCCATATATTGCGGATATTATCTGCATCCGGATCAGCATATTATTTTACAGATATGGATGTAGATCTGGATCCAGATGTAGGTAGAGATGGCCAATGGGTCGGACAGCACGTGACACGGCATGATGCGAGCACGGTGGGGCACGCGACACAACTCGCACGTGGGTTGGGTCAGGCTTAAAATTTTTGGCACGCGGGCCTTAAAAGCATGGTACGATTACAGATGAACCAAGCTCGACACAATAAAAAAGCTCGCAATAAGCACGTTTTATTTTTTAATGAAAGTAAATTTAAACTTTTATGATTTTATAAATAACTTGAAATTGAATTTTTAAATTCATTTAATTCTTAGTTAAAAAAATACTATAATTGATTTATATTTATAATTTATTAAATGAATAATTGATATCATGATTTTAAAGAATAAAATTATGAATATCATGATTTTATAAATATGCATTAATATTATGGTGAACTATGGTCTATGAATTTATATAAGCCTAAGTTAACAATTAAGTTAACCTTAAGAAAAAATTATTATTATTATTGTTGTTAAGTATTAAAAAAAACTCTAATACTATAAGGTCAAATTTAGTAATTAATATTATATTCTCTTACTATTATTAGTTTATTATTATTGAATATGAACTTGATTTTTGAATTTTTGATTCTATTAAATTTAGATAAATGTATAGACCTAAAAAAAGTATATACACTTGAAAAAAAGTACACCAATAACTTAGTATACGCTCTTAAAAATTTTTTAAAAAAGATTATTGGGCTTTTTTTCTAAGCATGGCACGGCAAGTGTGGGCATGACATGAGTGAGAATGATACATGTGCCGGGTCGGGCCTAAGCAAAAAAAATAAGGCACGGCACGGCACAGGTACGAGCACACATGTGCCTTATTTTGATGGCCTGGACCTATTAAAAAAAATAACAGTGAGTTAACAATTAAAAACAATAGCTAATTAACGTGAAATTAATTGTCAACAAAATTAAATTGTAGCAAGACAGCAACAAGAATTAAACAACAGTGAAAACGACAACTGGAAATCAAACAGCAGGGAGAAGAAATTAACAAAACAAAGAAAATAAACTCGAGGCCTGTAACACAGCGTCCTTAAAACAGATTTACCATATACTGCAGTGCTTTAGGTTTGCTGGTAATTGTTTTCAAGGATACAACGGGTTCGAATTATCCATCAAGCACAGACAAATAATTCCGGCGAACCACAACAGCGGTCAAACTCGATCAGAAATTGGACGTCAGAAGGAGGAAAGAAAAATTTAAGTGCTCTGTGTGCTGGTTGCTTTTTGTGTGTCCAAAACAGAAGAGGAAGTTGCATTTTTATACACATGTGAGTATGTAACAGTAGCATAAAATTGAATTTTCGGATTCAATATATGCGATTTAATGTTGTAATAGGCAATTGAATAAAAACAATTCAATTCAACCTATTGAATTCAAAATTGAATTGCATAACAGCCCAAAAAATAATTACGAAGCTGTTACAAATCCTTTGAATTCAAAAGATTCACAAATAATAATTGTAAACTATTAAAAAAATTTAAAAGGAAATTAAAAGTGTGCCATGCAAGTTTAGGTGAATACGCAAGACACGCGGACGCACACGAGTTCAACCAAATCAGTCTTAGATTCGCAACCCCTGCGCACGAGCGTGTGGAGAGAGCCTCTATCCTTATAATTCTCACTCATGCATGGGTAAGTGTCTATATATAAATACAAATCCCTTGGCTTATTTTTTCCTTATAGGATAAACCTCATTTTCTTTTAAATTTCTAACTTCAAGGGTGCACTTTGAGAGACAATTTCTCAATCACTCAAGCACCATTTTGAGTAAATAAATATACACTTTCGAAGTATTCATGGAGTAGAATCCGAACCTCACAAGATTTCTCACTTTCACTGAGTATGACTCACTCAAAATGTGCCCTCAAATAACATATTGATATGTTATTTTTTCAACAATCCCTCACATGAACGAAAATTGGCAGTAAAACAAAAAAAGGCTAAATTTTGACATCAAAATCATTATTGACCTTAATGATCAAGTTTATTGGATCGATACCTAGCACATAATAAGTAGGTCTTATCCTTTGAACCCTCCCTTGTGATAGTATATTTATTTTACTGGCTAATCAGTAGATGCGATGTCTTTGAACTGTTCTGCCGTTAGTGTAAACGATCATATACTACACATAGTCTCCTAACATTGTTGAGTTCTCATGTTATGTTCATTTTGGCCTTGGACATCTACCTGGCTTTGCAAGAGTTTCTAAGAGCTGAACCCTTAATAGCTCCATTTGAAGCGGGCCTACTTCTCTCTCACATATGTGATATCTTAATTAAGAGTAACCCGTATTACTCCGCTCGGATTTCCGACGAATCATTAAGAGCCTAACTCAACCTTATTTCCCACGGGCATCACTGTTTCATTATAGGAATGATCACTGAGGTAATCCTCTCAAGAGAATGACCCACACAGTGATCCAACTTTAGTCTTTAACAATTAGGTTGTCCCATTGAACCTAGATCTTGGGATCTCCAGTCAACTAGTTTGAGTTTTCCTTCGTTATTGACTACTCATTCTATGGGTTTTAATCCCATTCCCCTCGATGATTTTTCTACTAGCTCTCTATTTAATCCTTTAGCTAGCGGATCCGCAATGTTATCCTTTGACCTCACATAGTCAATAGAAATAACTCCAGTAGAAATAAGTTGTCTAATGGTATTATGTCTACGACGTATGTGTTTAGACTTACTATTATACATATTGCTCTGTGCCCTACCGATAGTTGATTGACTTTCGCAATGAATACAAATTGTAGGCACTGGCTTTGGCCACTTTGGAATACCTTCTAAAAAGTTACGTAGCCATTCTGCTTCTTCATCACATTTATATAATGCAATGAATTCTGATTCCATTATAGATCTGGCAATTACTATCTGTTTAGAAGACTTCCATGATACAGCTGCACCTGCTCATGTAAACACACAGCGGTTAGTGGATTTTGAATATTTTACATCAGATATCCAGTTAGCATTATTATATCCTTCTAATACTTCTGGATACCTAGTATAGTGTAGTCCATAATTACGAGTGTATCGAAGATACCTGAGTACTCTTACGATAGCTTTCCAATGATCACTTTATGAATTAATCTACTACGTTTGCTTACTGTATAGGCTATATTTGGTCTGGTACAGTTTGTTAAGTACATCAAACTGCCTATTATTCTAGCGTATTCTACTTGAGAAATACCCTCTCTTATATTTTTCAATAGATGTATACTCATATCTAATGGACTTTAAAACACGATATTATCATCTTTATTAAATTTCCCAAGAATTTTATCTACATAATGAGTTTGACTTAGAATAAGTCCATTAGAAACCCTTGAGATTTTGATCCCCAAAATGACATCCGCAAGACCTATATCTTTCATGTCAAATTTAGACTTCAACATATTCTTGGTAGATTTAATCATTCCATCATCACTCCTAACAATGAACATGTCATCAACATATAAACATAAAATGACATAACCATTTTCTGTTTCTTTGACATAAACACATTTGTCACATTCGTTGATCTTAAATCCACTTGTGATCATCGTATGATCAAAATTTTCATGCCACTGTTTTGGTGCTTGTTTCATCTAAACTCCATTTAGAAAAGTCGTCTTTACATCCATTTGATGTATCTCGAGATTGCGCAAAGCTACAATTGCTATTATCATCCGAATGGAATTTATTCTTGTAATAGGAGAATAAGTATCAAAGTAATCAAGGCCTTTTCGTTGCCTATAACCTTTAATTACAAGCCTATTCTTGTATTTATCGATTGATCCATCAGCTTTTATTTTCCTTTTGAAAATCCACTTATACCTCAAAGGTTTACATCTTGGAGGAAGATCTACTAGCTCCTAAGTATGATTTTGTAAAATGGATTCAACTTCACTGTTAACGGTTTCTTTCCATAAAGCGCCTTCAGGTGAAGTTACACCTTCTTTGAAGCTTTGAGGTTCATTTTCTAGCAAAAACGTCAGAAAGTCTAGACTAAAAGACTTTTCTATTCTATCTCTTTTACTACGTTTGACCTCAACTTCTTGTTTTTCTTCTTCTTCTGGAGCTTCATCATTTTCTTCATTTTGATTGTTTTCAATTATTGTTTCATGAAATTGTCGTAATTCTCTCGATTCTACTATAGAATTGTAAGGAAACACATGTTCGAAAAATGATGCATTTCTTGATTCTATTATCGTATTTTTGTGGACATCTAGAACTTTAGAATCATGCGCTAGAAATCGATAAGCACTACTGTTTTGTGCATAACTAATGAAAATGCAGTCAATAATTTTTAGTCATACTTTCACTTTTTTATTTGAAGGAACCACTACTTTAGCAAGACACCCCCACACTCGTAAGAATTTATAAGAAGGTGTTTTATCTTTCCACATCTCATACGAGGTTTTATCTTCTTGCTTCCGGGGTATCTTATTTAATAAATAATTAGCTGACAAAACAGCTTCTCCCTACATATTCTAGGGTAACTCAGAACTTATCAGCATTGCATTCATCTTTTCCTTTAAAGTTCGATTATTTCATTCTGCAATCCCATTAGATTGAGGTGAATATGGAGATGTGACTTGATGTATGATTTTACTTTGTTCACATAATGACTCAAACGGAACAATATATTCACCACCACAATCACTTCTTAATTCTTTGATTTTTCTATTAAGTTGATTCTTAACTTCATTTTTATAAAGAATAAACTTTTCTAAAGTTTCATCTTTACTTTTCAACAAGTATACATAGCAATATTTTGTGCAATTGTCAATAAATGTAATAAAATATTTATTACCACCTCTTATTTGAATGGATTTAAAATCACAAATATCACTATGTATTAAATCAAGTGGTTTAATGTTTCTTTTAATTGTTTGGAAAAATGACTTAGTTAGTTTTGCCTCAACACAAATTTTACACTTAAGTTTCAAATCAATTTGGAAATTGGGAATATGCTTCATGTTAATTAATTTATGCAATGAATTAAAATTAACATGTCCTAATCTACCATGCCAAAGATTAGAAGACTCAAGCAAATAAGCAGAAGAACTAGCTTCATTATTAATTTTTGGTTTCACAATCATTACATTGAGCTTAAACAGAGCATCATTAACATAACCATTTCCCATATACATCCCATTCTTTGACAAAACTACCTTATCTGACTGAAACACCATTCGGAAACCATGTTTGTTCAACAGCGATCCAAACACCAAGTTCTTCCGAATTTCTGGTACATAAAACATATCGTTCAGAGTAAGCTCTTTTCCAGAAGTCATCTTCAGAATTACCTTCCCTTGACCCTCAATCTCAAACGTAGTAGAATTCCCCATGAATAGCTTCTCTTCATTGTTAACTGCTTCAAATGAAGTGAACAACCCTTTGTCCGAGCAAACATGTTTGGTTGCTCTCGTATCAATCCATAATTCTTTCGGATTAGAGCCAACCAGATTCACTTCTGAAACCACTGCAGAGAGGTTTATGTGTAAAACATGTTGAGTGATGTTTTCCACCACATTAGTCTCTCGCTTCTTTTTAGGTAATCTGCAATCTGAAACCTTGTGACCCATCTTGTTATAGTTAAAGTACTTTCCTTGAAACTTTGTTTGCTTCTTGGAGATTCCTCCATTCGGACCCAATTTTTTTATTTTTCTTATTTTTAGGTCCATGTTTAATAACATTTGCCTTAGCCACAGAAATCGCCCCTCTTCTTTCTACATTTCTATTATCTTCCTCAATTCGAAGCTTAACAACCAGCCCTTCAATATTCATTTTCTTGTGTTTATACTTCAAATAACTCTTGAAATCTTTCCAAATAGGAGGCAATTTTTTAATAATTGCAGCCACTTGAAAAGTTTCACTTAACATCATCCATTCTGCAAGGATTTCATATAATATGATATGAAGCTCTTGTACTTGACTTATTACAGTTTTGGAATCCAACATTTTATACTCTAGGAAGCGGCCAACAACAAACTTTTTGGTACCCGCATCCTCAGTTTTATATTTTCCGTCTAAGGATTCCCATAGCTCCTTGGCTTTTTTTTTTTTTTTCTATGTATACATTATACAAGGAATCACTAAGCCCATTCATTACATAATTTTTACATAAAATGGTGGAACTCACTCAAAATGTGCCCTCAAAATAGCATATTGATATGCTATTTTTTCAACAGGGCCCGCATAAATTGGCCCATTAGCCATCTATAGATATATGTAAACTATAAAGTGATAAAATAATGCAACATCAACATTGATTCTTAAATTAAATGTTAGTTGATTTTTTCATCTTTCCATCTGTTTGTTTTTATTTTAATCTTGGAATTAAAATATTTTTGAATTATGGATGGCCGAAAAATTTAAATCTCTAATTATTTGATTTTTTTTATCTCAATTAAAATTGGGATTCGGGGTAACGTTTCATCTCATTTAATAAATTGGTACCAAGATGGTTCATAAAATTTCGTTAAGATCTCAAATTCTCGATTGCACTATTTTTTATCTTCATTTAATTTAAAATATGATTATAATAGATAAAAAAAATTTAGAAATGAAATAAAATATTTAATATCCCATACCATTTGATTGTAGCATGATATTTAGGGTAAAAGTTAATTTAATCCCTATATTTTGACATTAGTGCCAGTTTAGTCATTATGTTTTAGAAAAATACCTCAAAACATCCCTATCATTAAATTATTGATATCTTTGCCATTATTTGTTATTTCTTTTGGCTTGCTTTTAAAGTATTACCATCTTACAATAATATTCCTTTTCTTTAAAATTAATAAAAAATAAATTATTAATTTAACACCAAAAAATAAAATAGAAATGAAAAGAATATATATTAATTTTTTTGGAACACTCTTCTGAGGAGTTAATATATTAATTTTTTTTATTAATGTCCAAAAAATTAGTAATCTAATTTTTTTATATTATCAATTTTTTTGGACGTATGTGAGCTACCATAAAAATTAATAAATATTCTTTCTATTTTTATTTTATTTTTTGGTTAAATTGGTAAATTTAATTTTTTTATTATTGTAAAAAAATATTATTGTAAAAGCAAGCCAAAAGGAACAAAAATAACGGTAGGAGGAGTATCAATAGTTTCACAGTAGGGATGTTTTTAGGTATTTTAAAAGATATAAGAACTAAACAAACATTAACATCATAAAATAGAGATTAAATAAAGTTTTACCCCGATATTTATTATAATTTATAAGTGAGAAATTTACTCAAGATGCTTTTCATCTTCATTTGTAAATTACAAGCGGATTTACTTTAGAAAATATCGTTAATAGTATTTGTAAAATTTGCTGTAAATTAGTCTGTTAAGCATGATGTGGCAATACTTAATATAAATGCATTATAGTTTTGCAATGAACTTAATATAAATGAACTTTTTCAACAAATTGTGTTGCACTTGCACATGGGCGGACCTGGTTAAGAGTTAAATAAAAGAATTTCGGCACATTTTCTATATAACAAAATACTTGTAATTTAGTGGTAGGATTGAATTTGAGTGGTTTTGGAGATTTTGTTCAAATCCTAGTAGCCATATAATTTTTTTTCTTCTCTAGATACTTGGTTCTCAAAAACTTAAATTTTATTATTTTCTCTTAAATTTTGAAAAATAATAGTAATAAATTATTTACTTTAGATGTCAGAACTCATTGTGAACATTTAAAAAATAAGTATTCCAAATTAAATTAAATTTTTTTAAAATAAATACCCCTAATTCAAGTGTCTGAGTCTGCCATTGCATTTTTAAATAGGGATGGCAATTTGCACCATCCATGGCGGGTTTGCTATTACTAAATCCACACCCGCATAAAATTTAAATTATCAAACCTGCACCCGTACCTGCTGCGGGTTTTGGCAATTACCAAATCCGCAATGATATTCAACAAATTTTTTGTGGGTTCTCACGTTTAAAATTACAAATATTTAATATGTAAATTTATATTAATAACCTAAAATTCCGTAAACTTAATTATGAATTTAATCAATGTAAATAGAAAATTAAAATTTCAACATCAATTCAATACAAATTCTCAAATTTAAGTATGAAATACACAAATCCATTAAAAAACCACAAACTAATATCTAAAAATAACAATTATATTTCATATTATCATTCAACACAAGCTCCAAGAGAAGACCTTCATTTCATTCACCACCATTAGCACCCATCTAACATGATGCCTACAATAATTATTAAAATTAATATTTTCCAAAGAATAATACTTTTCAAATACTTATCTGAAGAAAAAAATTATAATAATGAAATAATTCATGCATTAAATTAAAGAAAAATAGTCCATACAAAATTAAAATAAGTATATAATAATCCATAAATTAAGTTAAATAAACTTAATTCCTTACCTCATCAACAAATATCTTCATCTTCGGAGAATTTGCTATTTCCTACTTTATTAGAAGATTTTGCTATTTCCTACTTTATTTAATTAATATTTATTAGGAGAATTTGTTAGCAGTAAAGGAAGTTGGGCGTTGGCTCACTGTCACATGCTCACGGCTAAAGAAGTGAAGAATGAAGATAGAGACGAGAGATGGGTGCGTGGCTTAAGGGGAAAACCCTTTAGAGTTTTGTTTAGGTTTATGACTATTAGAGTCATGTATGCTACTTGCATTGTTATACAGTACACACATTTACACTTTGGTTATTTGGCACTTTGCATAATTGTATTATTTTATTTTTTTATTTTTTAGATTTAAATATTTTTTAATTAAAATTAAATTAAAAATATTTAAAAAGAACATTGCCGGTCTGGTGGATATCTATATAGGTATCTGTTGGATATTGGACTAATACTAAACCCACTCGCATCTAAGTGCGGGTTTCAATTTGTAATATCAAATCCGCTCGCAACCCGCAAAATTATGCGCAGCGGACACATTTTGACGGGTGGGTTTGGACGAATTTGCGGGTACAATTGCCATCTCTATTTTTAAACATGCCATCTCCGAAATTGTCAAATTCAGTTTCTTGCACAACCAATCACAGATCTTTACAAATTTGATATTTCACTTAAAATTCTAAACCATTTTACTTTCATTTTGGCTAGACTTTTGACAAAAAAAAAATCAGTTGTTAGTGCCGTGATTGAAGCTCAAAGAAGATGAAGGAATTATTAATGCATCCGAAATAAATGAAGAAATTTGATCCAACTACAATCGACAATAATGAATAAAATGGGTACATGTACAGCAGTAGAGTCAACAAGATTTGGTAATAATTATCCAATCAAGTAATCCAAAGAATCTTGATGATCAATGTTGTGCAAATTTTATTGAACTCGCAAGTGCACGAATCTATTGTAGTATAGATCAATGATGACGAGTGTCAATCCCACGAGGAGGTGGATTTTAATTATATATAGAATTAATTTTGTATGAGGGTGGTTGGATTTGTGGTGAAAATGATTTGGATTATCCTAAAATTAGAATTTAAATGGCGAGAATAAATTGAAGTGAAAATCTATTAAAATGACGTACTTTGGTATCTGGATCCGTATCAATATGCATCATGGGCTAAATATTCCTTATTAATACCAATTAAATCATGAGGGGGAATCCACACCTCATGAACCACACTCTAATCAATATGGTGCTAAGGGCTTATCGTGCCAAATAATAAGAACATTGTACTAGAGAGCCGGTGAAACCAAGGCGGTATCTAGACAAGATTATTATTATTTATCGACGAGAAGTCAAAATATCCACAAAAACTAGAGGGGAAGAGAAAATAAATTTACCAAATAAAGCCCATGACACATGTTGAGACTTCACCTTCAACCCAAGCTTGAAAGAAAATTAGCTACTCATAATTGAACTAAGGGCAAAATGAGAATTTATTAAAATACATAGAAAATACAAGATGGAGAAGGAATTACAGAAAATGGATCCCAAAAATGAATTTAGAGGTATCAAATTAGGGGGGAGAGCCCTCTTTTTATAGATACATTGAGTAAATCATGTCTATTGGATCGAAAACAGTTCGAATGCTCAGGATTGCGCCACGCCATCAGCGGTTTGCGTGGGTGAAACGAATGCTTGACGCGGTTTTGAAAATAATCTTGTGTAATGCATGTACTCGAGATTTTGGTGTGATATCGCCACGTCATCGATCAAGGCATAAGAATTTTAGTCAACAGATTGTGCCAATGCCACATCATCGTCGCCATCGATCGTACATGTCGTGAATAGTAATATGCAAATCGTATGAACAATGCATTTTTCCTTTTATACTCCTCTTAAGGTTTTCGACCGTCCTGAGTTCAAAAGTGATGTCCATTTTACCGTTTGATCTCTCATTCATTGTGAAATGACTATGATGCCCCTAAAATACATAAAATACTTAATTATAATACAACACACATAATTAAATGACAAGAAGTTTAAATACATAAAAATAAGGGTGTTAATAAAATTTGAAATGTAAAATGACAATTTTCTTCTTTATAAATATACATTTTCTAACACTCAACAATCAGCCCCCTGTACTTTATATTCTCCAGCAAGTACATTTTGTTATACTCCTCAACTGATTTTAAAACTCGGCAAAACCTATCTTACATTTAATGTAAGATAGATAGAGGGATCCTTAAAACTGTTTTAACTCCAACCGTCATCTCAACCCCACACTTCCGGCCATATGTCAGTTAATTGTTTTAACAAATTAAATAATTAAAAAAAAATGCAGTTTAGCTGATACCCGCAAGTCTCTTTACCAAACCTACCCGCTATCTGTAGCGACTTGTGAGCTTTGATTTGTATTATTAATTCACCGATTACTCCTTAAAATACTTACCATACCTACTGAAAGTAGGGTGGGCTACGGTTTGGTTCAGTTTTAAATCAAATTGAACTGTTAGTTTTTTGTTAAAATAATAATTTAAACCGAATTGATTTTGTATGATTTTTTAATATTAACAATAATTTTCTTTATATTTTAATTTTTTAATTTTTCTCATATAACTCGATCTTTTTAATTTTAAAACCCACTGCACCGTTTTGGATAAACTATATAGATATATTTTTTTTAGGGTGCATTTGAAAATGATATGCTTTACCTTTTAAACTACAGCTGTTGTGAAAAAAAAAACTGTAACTATAAAATATAAGTTAATAATATATAGTAAATGTTAATTTTAAACAATAATTTTGATAAAATTATTAAAAATATAATAGATTTTTTATTATATAAGTGAAAAATTATATCAACATAACTTCCAATTTACAGCAATTAGTGTTTATCAAACACTTTAGTACTATAACTTTTAAGATACGCATGCTCAAACTCAATCTCAAATGCACCCTTAACCCACCCCTAGTCATCTCTACTGGTAGACAATTGCTTTCAATAAAATTTTAATTCTTTTAATTTTTTTAATATTTCCTTCTAATTCTTAATATAAAAATCCATCATTTTTTTTTTATTTTCTTAATATTCAACTTGTAATCAATTAAAAGAAAAC
This sequence comes from Citrus mangshanensis, assembly GCA_030449895.1. NCBI lineage: Eukaryota > Viridiplantae > Streptophyta > Magnoliopsida > Sapindales > Rutaceae > Citrus > Citrus mangshanensis. The sequence continues at coordinate 5,621,595 of JASUUJ010000280.1, read as the reverse complement.
TAAATATATTTATGTCATTATGGTTTGGAAAGGGGAACAAACAATTCAAAGCTCATCGTAACAAACGAAACGATGTGATTTAGGAAACGTAAAGAAGGGGGTGGCAAGCAAACATCAAGAGCACCCGATTCGCCCGAATAACGCCAGTTAACATGTCTGCTTATCATGAGACGAACGTCTTACCTGCGGCGTCGTCTTGTCTTTGTTAGGCAAAGCGAATAACAGAGGGCGAGTAAGAAAGAGAGACACCAAACAAGAAAATTAAGACATGAGTGGGAGGAGGGCGCGCGTGTTAGTGGGTTTGGTGATAGTTATGTTAATGGGTACCGCCGTTTACTTGAGGCTCTGGACTATCGATTATACTGTTTCTTCTGCTGACACTGAGTTGCTCAGGTTTTCTTTTATTTTTTGTTTTACAAGTTTTCTTTCTTTACTGATTTTGCCCGTTTCTTGTAATTGTAAGAAATGGGTTTTCTTGTGGAATTGTAATATTGTAGGAGACAGTTTGATCTTGCAAATAGGGAGGCAATGGATGAGTCTGCAGAATGGAGACTCAAATATGATAAACAAGTGGAGAGGGTAACCAAGTGTACTCAAGAACTAAACAAGGTATGAATTCAGTTGTTCATGTCATGTCAATGTCTGTATAATTAATTAGGATTATAATCATTTCTAGGTACTTTAAAGAATGCATTGATTATCAGTTAGTTAGAAATAACATCCGTGGTGGGAAATTTCCTTGCTGTATTTTGCCTTTCCCTGTCACGTTTAGTTAGATTTTTTTGCATATCAATTGGACTTGCAGGATTAGATTAATTTTGTTAATGGGCATCTTTCTAATGTTGATAGTCAGTTTATATTGGTCTGAACAGATGAATTTAGTCAGGCAAGTCATCTATTCTTCCATTAGCACCAATACTCGTTGAGCTGCGTATGAGTTATCATGTTGTGCAAAGTGTTCGGTAAAATTAATTCTTTAATTTTTCATTGGACATTTCCAGTATGACGACTGGTAAAAGGACTTAGACATAAAGTACAAAGCAGGCATTGAATTTTAAAGATGTTATTAGTGAAATATTATCGGATTACCGTTATCCATGGGTTTAAGCAAATGCAGTTGTGAACAACTATTCAATTTTGTTCAATATTATACTATATTTTGAGCTTATGTTTTAGGTAACAATATGCAAGCAGAAAACTACTCATTTTTGTATTTAGGAGCCGAAATATTGAGCTTGTATTTTACACATTGGGACTGAATAATATTTTGTTACATTTAACAGGTTAAGGAATCTTTTGAGAAGCAGGTCAAGGATCCCGCTAACATCAACCAAAAAATCGTAATGCTGCAAAAGGTGACACTTTAATGCCATGATCTCTCATTGCTTATTGTTGGCTACTACTGTTTCTTCCCCTATGGGCAAAGCCTTTGAAATTTTTTTAGTATTTAATTTGTTATCCCTCAAATATTTTCTTGTTCTGCCACTTTGGGAGCACCAAGATTTAGTCAGTTCTGCATGCAATAACTTGATCAGTGTATTAAATACTTTTCTCCAGTTGAAATGAACTTCACTCTGGCTTTTCTTAACAAGGCCTAAAGATTTCATCAAAAGCATTTATTGTGTTCGAGTATAATCACCTCAATTTTCTTTCCTTTTCTTCATTTTGATTTTGATATTTTTAACAAGTTTTTATCATTTCTAGGAAAATAAAGCCTTGCTTGAAAGGATAAAAGTCTTAAATCAGCAGCTCGAGGCTCAGAAGATGAAGTGCAGCTCATGATAGATTAACTGGTTTCTGAAAGGTTGAATAGATTTCACCAGAATTATGTATCATGACGTAGCAACTAGTCAGTGGTTGCCTGATAGAAGTTTTAGTCATAAGTTTTGCCCGATGAGTTCGCAACTTCCAGGAAGAAGTTATTCAACTATGAAAGGCCATTTTTTTCAGTACATCATTGAAAGGCCATTGTTTTCAGTATACCATCATTCTTATCATCCGTGTACACTGTGGTCTGGGCATAATTTTTTTGTTTTTCGGCTAAAGGGGATCCATGTAACAACAGCATGCTGTTTCTATTTCTTGTGGGTTTCTGGTATATAATGGAAAAGGTTGGTTCGATATTTCAGCTGCTTGATGCTCAATAATGTAATTTTTTTCAATTTGGAGAACCTCTTGCTCTTAGTGCATTTTTGTTTTTAAACAGATAGAGCTACAATAAGTCATAGTGCAATATTTTATCTTGAGATTCTTTTGTGCACAAAAAGGAAAAAATCAGAAATTGAATAGTCCTGTTAGACAGTAGATAGTCGCCCCAACTTTCGGGTTGTACCTCCATCTTCCATTCATAAATATTGGATGATCAGATGCAATAGTCAGATGCTGATGAAATTACATATTTCTGGTTCTGGAGCCTTTCTTTCCAATCTTAAAATCATAGTTAGTTAGCTATTTTTGATTTCTTGTGCTTGACAAACCATGAGGATCTGTTGTAGAGTCGGACTCAGTTCTCAGATCCTGGAGAAACCTCGATATCGTCTGCACAAATACCTCATTTTGGTTTGGCTGACTTGAGGAGGCAGGGGTAGCAGCAGCAGCAGCAGCATTGCTGCTGCTTCCTCCACATCTCTATAAAAAACCAAGAAACCAAACTATTAACACACAAAAGTATGCCAAATATGGTAATGTTGAAATGCATAAACAAGCTGCAATTATAGCTTATGAAGAAACTTACAGAGGCTACTCTTCTTCGTTTTGGTGGTTTTGTTCTGGCACTCATCATCTCAATCAGCTCATCAAACTGTGGGTCGAGCCGAAAAAGTTTCAGTCACTTTCCAATTACATAGAGCTAAGCATTGCAAATAAATAAGCTACAATATTATAGAATGTAATGGTTGCTTATATTGTAAGTATCCTTGTTACACAAATACCTGCTTCACAATTATTTTGTACTTCCTCACACATTGATACAGCCTTCTTTCATCGTCTTGTTCGTTGGACATATTTTGTATGACAATGTTGTTGATTATGTGAAAGCTTCCTGCAGCCTTAGTATATATAAGTGTTTAAGAGCATGTAATTAACATGAAAAGAGGTTGCTTAAAGAAATGTAATATGGCCGTTACCACCGACCTCTGTTACAGAGGTAATAAAAAGTAGAAGAGAATAAACAGTTAGCTTGCCGCCATTGCCTTTCTCCTTTAAACATGTAAACGCAATTCTTGTGAAGAGAAACTTAATGAAACATATGTACCCACTTCTACTCCTAGAAAGAAGTAACAGAGCCAATAACAAGATAATAAAATTCTTGCCATAACAAGAGATTTGACACTTAAAATATAATCAACAGTGTAACTAACAACATTACCAATCCCCCCACAAATCATGAGAAAGAAAATGACAAAACAGCTTTCCATACATTATACAGAAAATAAGTAAGAGAGTTTCTCCTTTCTGGCTGCTAATGGGGTTTGTTAAGAGTTAACTGCTTGAGACTGCAAAAAGAAAAATCCTCAGGTTTCTCGCCATACAAAGAAAAATCTGAAAAATATGAATAATTAATTCCGAGGAGCAGCAGCTCCAGGCTCTGATCCAGCCTCCCCAAGTGAGCTTGTCTTCTGTGCTGTTGTTTTGCTTCGAGCTCTAATGCTCTTTGCCTCTGTTATCCAGCAAGCTAATCCATTTTTGCCTTGCGTTCCGGTTCTTCCTTTCTTCGTCTCTCAGCCTCTTCGTGCATCCAACGGTTCATCAGCACTCTTTCTTGGAATATGTTCTTTTTCTCCAACAACCTTGAAAGCCTATGCTTTCCTTAAGGTCTTCATCATGGCGTTGTCTGCTCAACTCAACCTCTTGCTGTTGTTCGATTTCATGAAGCACCCTCTCCTCCTCCAACCGTTGTTGGAAAGCAGCTTCGATCAAGGGGATGGCCTCCTCTCTTTTTGCTCTTTCCAAATAATTCAATGTTTTAGCCAGTTTTCGTAACTTTTTATCCATCTCTTGCCTCTCCCTCAGCTGCTGATCCATTATTGGCTTTTTGGCTTCCTTCTTTTTACTACTGCTACACTTCTCAGCTTCCTCATCAAGCAGTGCTTGTGCTCCTTCAAGTTGTATGAGGAGGATTCTTTGATTTTTCCTTAGCTCAAATTCAGCTGCAAGCCTTTTCTGCTCAGCCTCTTCCGCTGTCTTCTTCTGTTGCCTTAACATCCTCCTGGACTCCTCCCCCCATTCCATTTCAATAAGTTGGCGTTTGTGCTCTTCCAGCTTCAATTTCTCAATGATTGATTTCCGAGCAACAAGTCTCTCATGTTCCTTATCCACAACCTCACCTAAACCTGCAGACAACATTTCACCTACCTTTGATGCAGAACGAGGATACATTATTGTGGCCCTGATTTCTTTTAAAGACTCAGATGATCCCTAATCAGACCATCGCCCAAATTATTACCAAATACTACAACACCTCTCCTATGGTCAATTTTTGTGGCTATGAAATTGTATTCTACAGCTTCAACAGAAATCTTCTCAATGACAGAGAAATCGAAAAAGGGGATCACCTGAGACAAAACTCTCGATTTTGATCACCTGATACACTAGAGATACCTATTGAAACAACCTCAGGGTAACAACCTTTTCAAGGGCAGGAACATAACAGGAAAGTTAACTTAACTATGAGATTTTAGCCAATAGAGGCTGCGCCTTTGAGGCAAGATCCAAAGGAAGAAACTCATGCTCTAAAAGATTGTAGAGTTGTTTCACTTCCTGAGTTGCACAGCTCATTACACCTATGGAGGCCAATTCGGAGAGAAGGGATGATCTTGAAAGCGCTCATTTGTTATCAAATCCTGTAAGATTAGCACAAGCATTGCGACAGCGGTCATAACGGACCACCAGAAGTGCATCCAAAACAACAGATGATGCTATTAGCTGCAAATCCTTGAGGCTTAAATTCTTACTGTATGTCTTCTGGAGTAGTGTAAAAAGCTAGCTTGAACCATGTATAAGCATGACAAAGATGACTTGACGATAACCAGAATATCTCTTTTAGCTTGGCATAAAAGACAACAAGCAAGGATGGCTCAGGATTTTTCTTAACCATGTCCAAAAGCTTGAACCAGGTGCTTCTTTTGGGTATGCAGAAGCCCTCTTGTTTTTCAATAAGTTGTTTTAAAGATTTTCCGCACTTTAAAATTTCGGACAAAAAAATTACTAATATATATATAATAAAAATACTTTTCCATATTAAAGTGGATTTTCTTAGTAACTGAGAAATAAATAGGATAGGTTAATCATAAACGGAAATTTAGAATTCTTCTAATCTTAAACGGTTAAGCTTCAACTTTCAATTTATTTCAGTCTAATTAATTAAAATTGTGATACCCTGGTTCGTTTTCTGCAAGTAAAGATTATAATATTTTATAATTTAATTTATTTATAAGTAAAAGCTTAATTTTTAATTGATTTAATAGTTTAGATTAAATATTTTTATTTATAAATTTTTGAAATTTATGTTGTAAGAGTGTTGGTAAATGAGACAATATCACTGTCAGAGTTAAGATAAAGTCTGATGTTGAGACCTGCCAGTTTATTTTTAAGTTCTTATTATAAATAAGTGATTCTCATTGCTTTTTTTAGCAAATAGTAGCAAGGTTAATTCAAACCTCTTTTAGTTATTCTCTCTCTCCTTCTGAATTCTTAATTAATGACAGAATCTATAGATGCTTGCTCTCTCTCTCTCTCATTCTCATCAGAAAAAACACTTAGATGCTGAAATAGCCTCAAGAGATTGATTATTCCCAATTGATAACTGATCAAGTTAAGTGCTCGATATCCTTCCATTCCATCGTGCTCATAATTAAGTTCATAAAAACAAGAAGCTTGTTATAAGCATAATCAGAGCAAATTTGTTATGGCTAAATGATAACATAATCTCGGGGCATGATCATGCATTGCAGAAAAGAGAAAGTACCTGGGATAGCGGTACCATGAACTTGACACTATAGTTATAAACTTGCTGATTCATGAATATTTTGAAGGTCGTATCAAACAAGAAATAAAATGGCCATAAAGTCCAAATAACTTGCTGAGAAAAATGAGAAAAGGATTACTACTGACAAGTGTGATAAACATTGAATAATTAATTGCATAGTAGCTAGGATTTGTTAGCAACACCTTTTCTGATTGCAGTCCAACAACTATACAAAGGCAAATGATGATTGATGTACAAAACTTAAGCTACAAACTAATGAAAAATATAAAACCTGCATTCAATGAAGAATCAGCATCAACGCAATGCAAAACATCAAGTCCCAGAACCTTGGAATTGAATTGCTGCTCTTCTAACAGAATAATCAGCTTTGCTTGTTGCAGAAAAATATGCAGAGTAGATTCATGACCACAAGTATCTTCAGATAAAAGATCAACAAAAATCCCCAGAAAATCATAATCCCCGTGTAAGATTTCAAGATATAAGATATGGCCAGATATATGATTCTATATACATACACTTGAAGTACAGCCCAAAGACTACTGAGCATACATCTTGGAACTATACTCCCACAAGTATTTGGGGAGATATCTATCCCTATACAAATTTTTATGGAAAGAAAGAGCCCCATGGAGGCTCGAGGGCACTACTTAGACTGGCAAAGATTAGAATGAATCCTATATTTATGTAAAAATCAATTCAAGACTTTCCGGGCAAGGAGTGTTGCACACAGCAGTCAGGCAGTGACAGCAAATCAAGATGCATGTAAATAACAAAATTCCATCAACCATATGTACCAGAGTAGCTGCTTCAAGGAGTCAGGTAGAAGGGTAAAATGACTAATGGTATCTCCTGAAAACAGATTCCTAAAGAAACATGAAAAAAAAAAAAAAAACTTTCTGAAACTACTGAGATCTGAGAATTAAAACATTTCAATGTGAAACTAATCAGGCAATGCAACTTCACACGGAGAACATTAACAAGGGCTTAAAGGATAATGTAAAGTCATTCCATGTTTCATATGTTTGTTCATTGAAAAATATCCAGCAAACTTTATATATGTACACAGTAGGTACAACTTAATCAATTCCATAGGTGGAGTTACATAGGAAAATCTGTGCATCGAAAGTATGGTTCTTTGCTGATTATGAACTCTTGTCTACCCAATTCTTAGTGGTTCTTTGCTGATTATGGACTCTTGTCTACCCAATTCTTAGTGGGAAGCCAATGACCAGAAATTCAGGAGAAAGGATGGTGAAGTAGCAAACCAACTGATAAAAGCCATTGCCGTAGCAGTCTCAAACCTTGTACAGTGGTTAATTCCACATCGGTTAAGATCATTGCTGATAAGAACTGTGATTCCTGCAGATGAGCAGGCGGCTGCATACGTAAGGGTGGATGTGATCTGCACCGAGACATTACCCATTGTTAATGCTTGGGTCTAATAGATGAGATAAATGTAGAAGTGTTTGTTATTCATCTAAATAGTTAACTCTTAGCAATATGTAATCTTTTTCTAAGTAGAATGTAAACGTAATTATGCAAAATCAACATCTAATTAGCCGAAACAATCATATCTAATTAAATTTCCTCTCTCAGAAGGAATTATGTCCAAGGAAAGACTGATTCATGATTAACTACAAAATGAAAAAAACTGTTTGTTGTCTCTGTATTAACTGGAACAATGTAAAGCTAAAGCCGATCTCTAGTTATGTGAAATAAATTCTAACTCCCCACCCACTCGGAAAACTATCACGAAAGGAACGTTAAAACCAATTTAACAGTAAACCATTGAGATTGTAATATATGCCAAAATACTTGTGCGACCAATGAAGGCTATGTCAATTTTGAATTCAAGTAAACAAACATTTGCCAGGAATTATAAAAAAAAAAAAAAAAAAGACTTTATAGCAGATAACTAGCATCAACAAGCTGCAGATACAAAACCAGAAGCTCATGTCTATCACATATTATTAGATTTGAGGAAAGCTGACAATACTGATCCATGAAATGACAAAATGAGATAAAGGCAGCCAGATTCCTGGAATACCGGTGACCAATGGCAACTGATCTACAGATATTCCACAAAATATTCATCTTTACATTTGCCAGGCATGATAATAGTAGTTATCTTACCCCGTCACCAACGGTAAATAAACGGATAACCTTATCATTCCGCAGACTTCTTCTCACCAGGATAGCATACATATCAAGCACTAACAGGGATAGACTCCACAAACTTTGCAAGCCTAGAGCAAGGACTAGGTAGCTGAAACAGTGAAATGAATAAAAACATTGTCATATTCATGCTATGGCTTCAAATAAAGAGGACAAATTTTAATGCAAGAAATAGCCGGCTTATATTCAAACTAACTTTACAGGCCAAGCATTTTAGGCAACAGAACATTTAAAAAAACAAGATATGTATTTGTAAGATAAGCTCAACTTCAATGCTAAGATGCTTTTGCCACATTAGTGAAACAATATTAGAGTTCAAAAGAAGCTATAAAATTTAGGCAATCTCCTTATTCAATCTCAGATGCTGATCTTTTCTTGCTGTTCGCTTAATTTTGCCGTCTACTGAAAAGTGCAATAAACCTAATAATCAAATTGAATTTCTGTGTCACTTCCCAATTGTTTCCATAACCCTTTAATTTTCACTCAAATAGAAATTTTCACCTAATCTGATTCTGGTAAAAGAAACCCCTTTTTCTAAAATTACTTTAAACCCAAAAAATAAAAAATAAAATAAAATGGCTTTCCGTAAAAGATAGAAGAACCCAGAAGCTAATATGGTTACCAAAAAGCGGTGGCTTCGTGAAAATCACTGGTGGAGGCCATGACAGAAACTGCTATGGCTGCGAAAACAAACTGAAGAAGACGAAGAACAAGGCCGCCAGGTGTCCCAGGCATGCCTTGCACATCCTTCATTCTAACTCTAGGTCCAGCCGCCTCAGTCAACGGTGGCGCCTCCACTGGGTGCACCGCTGGCCGGCTCGCGAACATCGCTTTCGGTTATAAGCCCCCCCCGATTAATTTGACCATCAAAAACCCTACTTATTACACTTAAAGGGAATATAGTGAAAGGAGAAAGCGACCCATTTTCGCTTCTGCTTTCCACAAAATGTTAATGCTCACTGATGAGACTTGAGAGCGCACTAAGATCAGTTTGTCGCATCTGGGACCGTTCAAAAGCAACTGGACCCCCGTTTGATCAACGGTTTATATCAATCATCAAGTTCTTCTTTGTCGCTTTCTGAGACGGCTTCCTGATTTAATTATTTTATCAACGGGTGTGCTTAATCGCGTCACGTGGTTTTTTAAAGAATTATTAAAGAATCAAACCGTGGTATTTTTTTTTTTTTGTCTCTAGTTTAAAATTGAACACAGTTTTTAGTTTGTTAATTATTCCAGGATTCATATTGCTGCGTAAATTGTGAAAAAATCATGAATATGAGAAAATTTGAGAATATATATATTTAAAAACTAGGGCTTATATTATTATTGCTAATAGAAAGAGGAAATTAGGCCCAAGCGGCTGGCCATTACACAATTGTAATTACAAAATAATTAAAGCAAAGCGCCCAATCCAACCTAATTAATTATTATTAGCGCCATCCAATCAAACGCGGACACATCCACATTTTTTTTTTAGAAGTCACCACCACGGAGACGGAGGACAAGGTGGAGAGTGGACTCCTTTTGAATGTTGTAATCGGCGAGAGTCCGGCCATCCTCGAGCTGCTTGCCGGCGAAGATGAGCCTCTGCTGGTCCGGAGGAATCCCCTCTTTGTCCTGGATCTTGGCCTTCACGTTGTCGATCGTGTCGGAGCTCTCCACCTCCAGGGTGATCGTCTTCCCGGTCAACGTCTTGACGAAGATCTGCATTCCTCCCCTCAGGCGCAACACAAGGTGAAGCGTGGATTCCTTCTGGATGTTATAATCGGCCAGGGTGCGGCCGTCCTCCAGCTGCTTGCCGGCGAAGATGAGCCTCTGCTGGTCCGGGGGGATCCCTTCCTTGTCCTGGATCTTCGCCTTCACGTTGTCGATCGTGTCGGAGCTCTCCACCTCCAGGGTGATCGTCTTCCCGGTCAGAGTCTTGACGAAGATCTGCATGCCACCGCGGAGACGGAGGACGAGGTGGAGAGTCGACTCCTTCTGGATGTTGTAATCCGCCAAGGTGCGCCCGTCCTCGAGCTGCTTTCCGGCGAAGATCAGCCGCTGCTGGTCCGGTGGAATCCCTTCCTTGTCCTGGATCTTAGCCTTGACGTTGTCGATCGTGTCGGAGCTCTCCACCTCGAGAGTGATGGTCTTGCCGGTCAAAGTTTTCACAAAGATCTGCATCTGTTAATCGTAATCAAAGCAAATAAATTAATTTTAATTAACTAAATCAACAACACTAATCAAGACCAGAACAAGGATAATGATTAAGAATGTAGTTACTAATTACTTACGTTGGAAGGCTGAGATTGGGAGCCTCGGTATCTAAACTAAATATATTTTTTGTTTCTTTTTCTTTTTTTTTTGTTGGTTTAATATAATCAGGGAACGAGCACGGAAAAGTGACGCCCGGGGGCCGGTTTATATAGAGATGTTTGCCGACTTGACGAGGAAATATCGCGAGCTAATTCCAAGAAGGTAACGCTTCCACGCACTTAATGCAAACACGCTAACGAAGGATCACCGTTCATTTAGCTGACGCTAAAAGTTGGTACAAAACGACGACAGATCCACGGGTCCCACGACGCGCTGCTCCGCTCCACTACCGTCTCATGGTAGCCCACCAACCATTTCGGTTGTTAAGAAAATTAATTATATCCGAAGAAGAAAGAAAACGGCTAGTTATAATATTAAATTAAATTAAATTAAAAAATATATATAATTTAAATTCATTTTGGTAAAGAGTATTGTTGTTTTATTTTATTTTAGTTTGTGTATATATAAAAATATTCAATGGAAGGTGGTAGCTGTCAGCATATGAAATTGATTGGTTTTAATTTATTTACAGTTAGTTGCAATATTATTATTATTAAATAGCGAATAATTATTGGTTTTGTTAATAAGGTAAGAGAGAAAAATCATTAATAATGTGTGAGAGAGAAATCGCAACAAATATTCAAATCGATTAATCAATTTAATATAAATGGAGTTGTTTAACCAAGTAAAGTATTGCTTCAAAGAAACTAAAGTACGACTTGAGGACAAACTATGTTTTTGCTAACCCAATTGTTTGTTGGATAATATCCAAGGAATTACTTGAGAAGTCAGTAATGTGACGGTAATAGTCAGAGACACCAGTATTGGGTAAACGTAAAAAAGAGTGTTTGAGTTAGGTTTTATTTATTTTTATTTAAAATAAAAGATAAACAAAAATTTTAATTTATTTTTGTTGTTTGGACGACTATGGTAAAATATTTTTTTTTAATGAGAATTTTTTTTGAATTGTTTGGATGATCATCTAAAAAATACATTTTAATCATTATAAAGACATTAATACCCTTAAAATTTGAGTCTAACAAATACCTATCAAATTTAAAAATCAATGACAAACAAAATAATTACTTGTTACTGCACATGCATGTCATATAATACATAGATCAAACAATATTTTTCATTCTGAATAATTCGAACTAAATGCAATTCCTTACTTTACATTATGAACAATAACATTTCTATATGCCCATATGAATAAAAACCCATGCGAAATAAACAAAAACTTTATAAATTAACAATACAAAATTAATTAAATTTAATTCCGAACTTAACTTCTACTCTATATTCCACCAATTCGCAAAACATTATTCTTCGTTCTAAGTCAACTTTATAAATTTACTTAAAAAAATAATTAAATAAAGCATAACTGAATGGACAAAAAATCAAAGTATGAGATTTCTGTATAATTCCGTATAATCAAAGCATGAGATTTCCGTATACACACACACATTAAAAAATTAAAAATAAGATGCAAATCAAAGCATGAGATTAAAAAAAAAAATTCTCACTTGAAAGAAAATTGGTGTGGTGATTGTGCTCCTTCTATTTTTTTTTTTTTGGTTGAACAATGAAGAGGCAAAACAAGAAATATGGTTTAAGGGTTTAAGGGTTTGGATATGGATGTAATATTTTTTTATTCCTTTGCTAATTTAAGTTTAGTTAAAGAATTATGAAAAGTGTAATAAATGAGAAAATAACTCTTCAAAAGATCTTTTGGGAAAAGTTAGAAATCATGACTTCTCCCAAAAGACCTTTTGAATTAAAAAAATAATTTTTGGTTTGACACCTAAATAGCCCCAAAAGATCATTTTTAATTCTAAAAGCCAAAAAAGAGTTTAATTAAGCTAACCCAGACATGCACTAATAATATTTAACTCTTTCATTATATCTCAACAATTTTGCTAATTATTTTTATGTTAATATTTATTTTATTCAAATATGAAATGATTTAAAAGAATAAATCGCTTTTAAGTGCACCAACATAATAATTTTTATTAATAACTAATCAAGTTAATCTTATTTCTTAAACCTTAATTTTTAAACTTTTTAACTTTTTTTAAAGAGAATTCTTTAAACCTTAATAATAATGATCAATAAGTTTTTTAGTCCAACAATTGCTTTGTTAAACATTCAATCAATTTAAGACAAAAGCATCTTTTAACAATCCTTGACAAATAGAAATTCGCTACAGGCATTAGATATGAAACAAATAGCCATTAGTATGGTCCTAGTACCCCCTTCCGATGTTGGCAACATTTTAATTATTCAATGGTACTTAATGAAACCAATCTCCTTAGCATGCTACGGAAGCATTGTTTGCAGCACATGAGCCCATACCTCCTGATTATCACATGAGGGTTCCAACTAACTCAACAAGCGCGGGAACCGGGCCCATAAATCTTGTAGTGGGAGCTCCAAACGTTAGAGTGACCCATGATTGATTGTTTTCTTCTTCCTTCAAATAGAAAAGCTAGTTCGCTTAAGCTTATGTAAAACCCTAAAATCTAATTTTTTAAACTATTATCTCTCCTCAAATATTATATACTCTCTACTTCTGTAATCGTGGAATAAATTAGTTTGCGGTACTCAATAGAAGATGAAGAAGAAGTAAGCTTAAAGGTATTTTTTTCTCTAATTTTCGAATTCTATTTATCTTCAACACCCAAATAAATTTATATTTCTAACAAATTCTAGGTTGAAAAGCTTACTAATCATGGAAACAACGTCAGAAAAAATTTGGACATTATAGATGATTTTGGTTGTGTTTTTACCACTGATATGATATATAGCTAATTTTCATTATTGAGTTTTTTATTATTTATTATTAATATTATTTTATACTTTCTAAAATTGAGTGGATGAGAAATGCTGGCAAGAGAAATGGATATGTTATTTTAATTAAAAAAATTAGGTGTAAGTGCACATGGTAGAAATATAAAAATAATTTTTGCTTATGAAAGAAATGGTGCTTACAAGTGTGTTTCTAGTCAAGGTCAGAAGCCAAGACGTCCTAAGGCAACTTGAACAAAAAAATACAATTGTTTATTCATATTAAAAGGGCAAAATTTGGCAAATGATAGTCGCTGGGTTTTGAAAGTGATGTGTGCAGTACATAACCATCTTGAGCGGCACTCATATGCATGTCTGCTTATTGAAAAGGAGGACAACCTATTGATTGATATGTAATGCAAGACCAAAGGACATACTATAGTCTATATATGATAAAGCAAAGAGATATACATAGTGCTACTGCTATAAGGTCTATTTACAATGCAAGATATAGATACAAAGTTATAGAACTGGCTGGCAGGTCAAACACATAACTACTCATGAGCAAATTGATCGAGCATAACTACATTGAGTGGTATCAAAGTGATGCTGATATAGACATTGTTAGAGACTTATTTTAGGCTCATCCTTTTGCTATTGATCTATTACGGGCCACGTATGGTAATTACAGATTGCACATATAAGACCAACAAGTATGATTTTCCATTACTAGAAGATGTTAGCGTCACCTCGACTGAGATAACATTTTCAGTATGTCTTGCATATATTGAACAAGAGTGGGAGAATAACTACAATTGGGCAATAGATAAATTAAAAGGTTTTATGGATGATAATATGTTACTGAGTGTAATTGTGACAAATAGAGAGATACCTTGATAAATGCTATTCAAAATGTTTTCCTAAATGCAACTCATCTTCTTTGTAGATGGCATAATTCAAAAAATGTTTTAGCTGAAACTATTTGAGACTAACGCGGTATAAGAGGCTTTCATTATTAGTTGGAATATATTAGTTCTATCTACCACAAAAGACCATTATATGCAACACCTACGAGTTTTGAGGGTGAATATGTGAAAAATGCATAACTGGATGAGTACAAGGAAAAATATATTGCAGCTTGGGCCGACCTAGTAATGCATTTAGGAAATATGACCTCAAATAAGTAAATCACTATAAAATATTCTCATATTTAATTTTATTATTAAAAAAATAACTAAACTGTTTTGTTTTTTCTTTATAGGGCTAAGACATCTCATTTAGTATTAAAGGCAACTACAATTATTGTGATGACTTTTGAGACGTCATGGACTAAAATCTAAGCTTCAGTAGAACTGCAACATACAGAGATTAAATGTTCATCAAAGAAAAGTTTGACAACAATGCAACATGATTTCAAGCCTTCAATTTTTAAGGATTTAAGAGGATTTATTTTGTGAAATGCACTCAACATGATGGTTTGTGAGTTTAAACAAGCTAATTATATTGGTCTAGATCCATTAGCTTTTAGATGTGTAGTTTGACACGCACATAGAATTCCATGTGCACATGAGATTGCGGGGTATAAATGTGAAGGAAGATCTATTAATTTATTTTTTACACGTCCATATTAGAAGAAACTAGACTTAATACCAACTACTAAAGTTGAAACTACTGAGTTAAGTTGAGATGAAGATGATTTTGAAATGTTTTAATAATAATGATTACACTAGAAATTTATAGATTTTGAAGAAGTTTAAAGAACTAGTAGATCCAACATCAACTTTTCTTATTGAGCTAGAAGTTAAAGCTAAAACTCAAGGTCAATCTTCTCCAAAAGCAGATACTTCTACACATTAAGATCCATCCAAATTTGAACATATATAATCTACACAAAATTTTCATTCTCCATACATCTTATCTTCAAGTAAGATTTCTATACAATCTAAAGGACGAACAAAAAAAAAAAAAAGATGCATCAATCTCAAATTCATAAGCATACTTCTTTCATTGATTCATTTCCACAAGGATTGAGGCTATATATTCATCATGTTAAAGATGTTGCTGCTGACAGTAATTGTGGTTTTCATGTTGTGGCTGATTTGATTGGTTTTAGTGAGGATAATTGGATGCAAGTCAGGAGGGACTTAATTGATGAATTACAAAACCACTTTGATAACTATACCTAAATATGTAAGTATACAGTAGATCGGATGAGATTCCACAAACACGTTCATATTTGGAAGCAATCCATCAGATGACTATTGGATGACTTTTCGTAAAGCAAGATATCTTATTGCTTTTAAATATAATGTTATGCTGATACTCATATCTCAAATTCAATGTCTTACCTTTTTTCTACTCATATCAACTCTATTACCACAACCCTCTCAGAAGATTATTACAATTGGATTTATGAACAACAGTCACTTCATACAAGTATTTTTTTAAGACTTTTTGTTAACAATTATTATTTACAATTATTCTGAAATACATAATTTCTCAAATTTGTAAACACCACACAACTGGTCAAGATACTCAAAGGACCAGAAAAGATAATTTCTCCAATTTGTAAATACATAATATCTATCAACGAAGCAAGTCTTGATTGATTTGGAACATAAAACTGATTAAATACACAAAGAACCGAAAAGCCAATGCAATTGAAACTAACTATGATTTTTAAGTATGTATTTTTTCAAATTTGTAAACACCGCACAACCCCATGCTGAAGAAGATTATAGAAAGCACTTGTCAGTATTGACATACCATAAAAGGAATCCACAAATTGCAATTGCAAGAAATAAAACCCACAGTTGGATTTGCAAGAAATGATAACCAAAATTATCACGCGTACCACTTTGGCTATATTCTTGTATTCCTTCACTTACACTTGGCTTGACAGGCTTAATTAGCATGATACTACAATTCTTTAGGACCATCTCGACATAGTTAATGGTCCATTTCTTGGTGCAATTATCAAGTTCTTTTTCATGGTTACCACAGTGA
The DNA here is from genome assembly GCA_030449895.1 of Citrus mangshanensis. NCBI lineage: Eukaryota > Viridiplantae > Streptophyta > Magnoliopsida > Sapindales > Rutaceae > Citrus > Citrus mangshanensis. The sequence goes on along the minus strand of JASUUJ010000280.1, from coordinate 5,605,343 downwards.
TTATGAGATTTTTTTATTATTTAAAATTTTTATAAGTTTTATAAGTGGGTGCATGAAAAAAGATAAAAATTATAATAATGGTAAATTAAGGATTAAGTGGGGTATATTGAGAGATAAAATTAATTTAAAACTTTTAAAGTGGTTAACTTTCAGTCGGGGCTTACTAAAAACTTTTAATAAGGGGTAAAATATGACCACTCAATAAAAAAATAAAATAATAGGATGGGCCTAATTGAACCTACCAGAATATTCATTAAACCCATTTATTTAATAGATCAGCTTAAAAAAAATTAAACTTTTATGTTTTACTTTACAAACCCATTTTAGTACCAAATATACCCTTACACACACACACAGACACACACACACACACACACACACACACACACACACTCTCTCTCTCTCTCTCTCTCTCTCTCCACACACTCTTTTTCTCACATATGGAACATATATGTATGTGTGTGTGTGTGTGTGTGTGTGTACATATACTGCTAAATAATAATAGTTAAGGTAAGGTGAAACTCTTCGTACGTAGAAAAATATAATTTAATCAAATTATGTTTTTAATTATATAAATTAAATTATTTTCTATTTGATTTTTTTCATATTTTATATTTTTAAATTTTGATTTATTATAGTCAAACAAGGGAGTTTTGCGCAATAAATTTTTAATATCTTAGTATAAAGTATGATAAAAATGGTATTTTGACTTATTGTAGACAAATCAAATTTTGACTCACTAAGTACTTAATTCATAATAAAATTTATGCAATTAGTCTCTTGGGCAATAAACAAAATAAAAAGAAAATAATTTATTAAGTTATATCTACTACCAAGCGTAGATCTATAACCCTAACTAATTTATTTTTATAGTTTCACTTAAACTAAATAACATGAATTTAAATTATTTTTTTAGTTTTTATATAAATGAAAAGAAATTAACAATTTAAATTTTTTCTCTGTGGATTGACCTCAGACTCACCGAGCTATATTATAATAAAATACTCTTATACCTGGGAGTAACCAATACTTTTGAGTCGTGTTAATACTTATATTTCTCTAAATAATTTCTAAACTGCATATTGCCAACATTTAAATCATAATCTAAGGAGTTAACTACCATTTGGACCTCTTTAGTATCATCATCTTGTAAGAATCTGCATCACTATCACTGTCACATTGGTTGCCCTCACTGTTCTCGTTGATGATGTTGTCCTCAACAGGCACAATATCATCAACAGACACAATAGTTGGTTCTTATACAGTAGGTTCTTCACCACCACCATCACTATTAATCCCTTTGTCTGACCAGTTTAATAGCAATTTATCTTCAACAAGCATAGTATGTGGTAATTGCACAGTAGGTTCCTCACAATCATCATCATCATCATCATCACTATCATCACTGTCAATTCTTTTGCTTGACCAATTTGATAACAATTTGTCTTCGTCTTCAATTGAATGGTTAACTTTTGGTGCACCTTGGTGTATTGTCCATTAGAAGGATAATTCAACATATTTATAACTTCTGAAGGCAGTTGTATTCCCAAGTTAAACATTATTTATTTTGTTAAATGGAGTCTCTGCACATTAAGGGCATAAAATTGGCACAACTTCAACTTCAAATGTATTTAATCCCATTCAGTTATGTATCCCAAATAAGAATTTCAGCCCAAAATTAGAATATAACATTTTGTTCTTTGGATTCATAACATTTAACAGGATTTTTCCAATTTCATTTAACCTGTATACACCAGTTATCTTTAATGCCTCAGCCTTTATTCTATAAACAGTATAATCTCCAGATTGAATCAAACCAAGATGGTGATTTTCTCTCTTGAAATAAATCACTAAGTCCACTAGAGACAAGCAAGCACACATTAATCAACATTTTGAAAAACAAAATAGGAAATAAACACAATATAATACTTAGCGAGCACACGTCAGTCACGTTTTAAAAAAAGCCCCAATTTGTTCAACTCAAAACATATAATTGCAAATGAGTATTTTAATTAACATACAAAAACCAGAACCAATACAATTTATCATTTAAATGCATTTCACTTCAATTAACACACAAAAACATTAACCATATAAACCACAGCCCATTTTGTCACTTCTATATTCTAGGGTTTGCAATAGAAATTAACTTAACACAAATTCAGATAATTTCTTGCAATTTCTTACATCTATTGATTAGATAAGAGATATATTACATTAAACAAGTTTGATATATGAACATACCCAACAACCCAATGCTTCACTTACAATCTTTCAGTAAAATTAGCTTACTTTTTGGATCAAACTCTAAATCAAACTCCATGATGTTAGCTACACTTGTTTCACGATTAAATATTGAATGTATTTGATGAAAAGCTAGCGGAAATGAGCGGAAGTGGCTGCTTATTTTGTTGTATAGATCTTCTTATATATATGAAAACTTTCTCTTTAAGATGCGAGAATGGCTAATCTTTCACTTTATTTTTTTTCTTTATTTTTTCTCTAAGTTACAGTGAAATGACATTGTTTCACAATTGTTTTTAAAGTTTCGGTGAAATGACAACATTTCACATAGATGAAACGATGTCATTGTCTAGTCATACATTGTCGTTTCACCTAAATAGTATGACATGTCATTTTTTATCAGAACTTCTTCTATCTTAAAAGACTATATTACACTTATGATGTCAGCAATTACAAATGTTAGCTAACAGATTAGTGGTCGGCAGATGTATTTTGTTAACTTAGGGTAAACGACTTATACACTCTTAAAATGTTGTAGTATGTTTGATAACTGAGCAAATTATGGGTATACAAATGATAATTTTTGTTTTTTTAAAGTTATCTTATAAAAAAATGAAATAAAATTGTGAAATAAATTAAAAGTACTTTAGACAATTTAACTATTTAGAAAAGCTCTATAACCTCTACTCCTAAAAGTTTAAAATTTTAGCTTTTACTAGTAGAGGCGGAATAATTAATTTAATCACTAAAAACTCTAATTAAATAAGTATTTTTGGGTATTGGATAAGCCATACTAAATATATGCTTAATGGATAAATTAATAAAATTTAGGGCTTTTATAGAGGTTTACAAGGAATATTTGACTTTTTAATTATAGTATATTAATTCTAATGTAAAATAGAGATTCTATACGATTGAAATTGTTAATTTTAATGGTTTTAAAAGAATTAAAAGGAAAGTATAATATTAAATAGAGAATTTGCATAGATTTGATAGTTTATTTAGAAAAATATAATTATAAAATAATAATAAATTGAAAGAATAACAATAATTTTGGAATTCAAGTTCATTTTTATATAGAAAATAATAATTTATCACAAATGTGGAGCCTCCTAATATAGTTGTGCCCTAATCAACCGTATAAGTTTATAGGTGACGAAGTCCAAATCACAAATTTCACCGATAAAACCCATATTATGAAAAGCAACACTTAATTGCTAGCCTTCTCACCTCGGCTGACGAGTAAAGTCTTATATATATATATATATACACACTATTCTACTCAAACTGCGCCTATAACCCACAATAGAGCAATTTCTAGTTTAATTTGTCAACTGTTGGATTGTTTTCCTCTCCATCTAATGGTCAATTCACCATAAGACAAAAGAGATGTGGTCATTTATCATTATGGCCAACTAGCTGGACGCAAAACCTTAATATACAAACATATCCTAGCATCCAAAAGGAAGAATGAAAAAAAATTAATATAACATTTTTAATAATCATGGTGATTCAATTATTTCTATCCTAATTTAAATTTAATTGATACGTAATATGTATCATTCATTTATTAGATAATGAATTAATATTGCACGTCATTATAACTCAAACGTTGGAATCTTACATATTTTTCAAAAAAATAATTAGAACCTCTAACCTTTAATCTCACTCTTAAATTTTTAATTATTTTATCTTTGTTTATTTTATATTTGTATATATAAATAATAAATTGGAGTTTTTTTTTAAATTTATTGAGTTACACAAATTATAAATTCAAACTGTATGTTTTTATTAGTGTGAAAAAAAAAAGATCTTGCTAAGTTACATGATAACTTACAGCAAACTTAAATTAGTAACCAATCATAAGTATTTCACTTACTAGCATATTCTTATTACTTCTTTTAGGTAGATATAAGTTACATTATATGTAACTTAGCCAAACTCATAAAAAAATTACAAACAATAAATGTAATCTTATCCAAGAAAGATTTAATTAATTAATTAATCAAAATATTTATAACCTCTAATTTAAGGTTACATCTTACGTAAATAAACCAAAATCCAAGAACTTATATTCAATATGAAAAAGAGAAGAAAGATAGTAAATTCATTCATTTGAAGTGATATTTGGGGAGATCGAAGCATTCTCAAGTGGACTTTTAAGAATTGAAATAGGAGGATCATCCCACCAATTTAAGTATTAAAATTAACCCCAAATTAGCAAGACAATCAGCCACTAAATTGCCCTATTTGAAGGTGTGTGAACTAGTAACATGCATCCTACGAATTCAGCTCAAACAATCAACCATATGATATGCTGACATCATGACAGCTTGAATTTGGCATTTGTAAGACAAGCTAAAGTTGAAGACAAGTCACTCTCCAAATAAAATTCCATCCATGATGTAAGCTCAATAGCCTTTAAAATGGAATGATGGCCAAGAGGCTGCATAAAGCAACCTCAGAAAGCACTATTAATCCATGAAACATAGCACTAAAAGTTGGAAGGCCTGGTTGCCAACCCGTCTTTATTGATTTTGATCAAAGGAACTCTTAGTGAATGTCAAAAGATAGTGATGATAGATGAGAATGGATGCCTGACACAAGGTAAATGCAAAGTGGGATAAATTGGCCAAGATGCATCACCACTACATGGACTGCTCGCTCCAAGAAAGCTAAGGTGGCTAGTAATTAGAATATTTATTTTTTTGTTGAAATTGCAATAAGTGATTGTGAAATCAAAGGCAATTTCGTGCTTTTCAGATATAGTAAATTGCAACATTACAACAAACACTACAACAAATAATAGGTATATTTGACATTTATTATTTGATAGTTTTTATAAATTGTCAAATATATTTAGCACTTTATTAGATATTATGTATGGTTAAAAAATAAATGACAGTTTGTGCAAGCATAAAAAAAAATTTGACGGTGTTGTAAATCGTGATTTGTGGATATGGATTCCACCAATTGGAAGTGCTCCCCCCATTTATGTTCTTCTATTATTAACAAATGGAATTACTCTCCCATTAATGTTCTTATATTATTAACAAATGTAAGTGTTCCTCCCACTAATACCTATATATTGCTCTTCCTCTGCTGATAACATTACAATTTATTTCTCTCTTAGAAACAAGCTTATGAATTGCCTCAAGCTTGCGTCTACTAAAATTTATATTGTTTTAATTCATTGGTGATTCCACATATGTACCAAGGGGTGTACCAATTGAAAAGGTTTTTGCATTCAAATTTATAACACATTATCATCACGATCTCGCTATGGTACAAGAAGTATTCTATCCCCTTACTCTTTTATTTTCCACAGATTTATTTAAAATTATTCTTACAAATAAAGCTAATTATTTACACTCTTATCAATATTTATTATACTAATATTTGTTTATTTGTTTGTGATAATGTCTCACTTGACAAAATTATAATTTAACACCTCGGACAAATCTGGCGAAATTATTTATCTTGGATCCTGGATGCTGAAATTCTTCTTGATGCTATGGGCCTTAGTGACACAATAAAAATAGTAATGACTCATCCCTTCAGGATTTAGCTAAGGCTATGAATTTTTTACGCACCATCTCCACCAATTATTGAAAACAAAACCTCTCACTATAGAAGACTTATATGTTCTCTGTAGTAATTTGTACGAAAGATACGGTTATTTAAGGTCAATAATTCTTCCAAATGCTCATAGTGAATAGAATGACATCAGGCTACAAGACTTTAAGTCAGTACATGAATAAAATTATGCTTTGTATGGAATTACTTCACAACTAAAACTTTGTGGAGAAAATATTATTTATGAGGATATGTTGGAAAAATATGTACAAAATTTCATGTTTCTAACATGGTTCTATAATAACAATATAGAATGTGTTGGTATACAATTCTGACTTGATTGCATGCCTTCTTGTAGTAGAAAAGAATAATGAATTATTAATGAAAAATCATCAAGCCCATTCTACTAGTACAAAACAAATTTTTGAAGTAAATGTTGTCCCACATAATCGTGATGACAATTATGAAAATGAGCGTAGCCATGGCTGAGGTCATAATAAAAAATTAATTATTATCGACCTCATGGTGGTTATAAGGAAGATAAAAAAAAGGGAAAATGAGGAGAAAACATTAGCCTAACATAATATTCAAGAAAACACTTGTGATATATTTGGAATGTCTGGTCATTTTTTGAGACAATGTCATATTCCCAAACATCGAGTGGATATATTCAGGTATCCCTAAAATCAACGGGAAATAACGTTGAAACAAACGATGTTGATGACTCGAATCCAGTGGAACGTTAAACTTTGAACGTTGAAACAAATTGTTTCTTTTATTATTAAGAAATATAAGTGTTCCTTCTACTAATGCATATATATTGTGCTCTTCCTCTACTAATAAAATTACAATTCATTTCTCTCCTAAAAACAAACTTATCAAATGCCTTAAGCTTGCTTCTCCAAATTTATAACAAACGGTTTTTAAATTAAGCATAAGGTATTAAATTATTAAAAAAAAGCCAATTTGTCTTATTAAGTGAAAAATAGTAAAATACTACTTAAAAGTGAAAAATAAAACAAATAAACAATTGACTCTTCCTATGTCTATTTTTCTTCTTCACAAAATACAAAACACAAATTCTTTTTCACAAAAAGATGAATAAACAAAGGTCGTTGTGGGCCGTCATCATTTCTCTTCTTTGATCAAAGCTTCTCCATAACCAATATTAAAGTGTCAAGCCTCTTCTGAATCAGACCCTCTTAGACTCAAATTCATCTCCATTCTCTCTTGAAGACAAATGCATGAAGAAGTTTAGCTTACTTCAGCTTCATTTGCTTCTCAAATTTCAGGTGTTTTTTCCTTTAATTTTGATTTTTTTACTTCTCTCTTTCTAATTTTGATAATTTTAGGGTTATACTTGAATTAATTTATTTTTAATCAATGTAAGGTTGATTTAATTTGTGTAAGTCTCATATCTATTCCGATTCAACAAATAATGAACGTACATATGATTTTCATTTTCCTTCTCATTTCGAAAGAATCAATTTATTTTATCTTTGGTTAGTGCACTTCTCTTCAATTTTTGTTTAGTTAACCTAAAATATTACTTTCATTCTTCTCTTCAAGCAAATTATAGTGTTTCTCCTTTAATTGATTACATTGAGAACAATATTTTCTCCCTGGTTCCATTAAGAAAGTCATTGATTTCAGGTAATAATTGAATGTATAATATTTTCAGTTAAAATTACTTAAGCCTTGTAATAGTAATACAGATTTGAGATTTATATTATGTTGAAATGATTTTAGAGTGTTTTGCTATTTGAATTTGTTGTGCAAATTTTATTGAACTCGCAAGTGCACGAATCTTTTGTAGAATAGATTAATGGAGGCGAATGTCGATCCTACGAGAAGGTGGATTTTAATTATATGTAGAATTAATTTTGTATGAGGGTGGTTGGATTTGTGGTGAAAGTGACTTAGATTATCTTAAAATTGAAATTGAAATGACGAGAATAAATTGAAGTGAAAATCTATTAAATTGACGTACTTGGGTATTTGGATCCGTATCAACATGCACCATGGGCTAAATATTCCTTATTAATACCAATTAAATCATGAGGGGGGAATCCACACCTCATGAACCACACTTTAATCAATATGGTGCTAAGGACTTATCGTGCCAAATAATAATAACCTTGTACTAGAGAACCAGTGTAACCAAGGCGGTATCTAGACAAGATTATTATTATTTGTCGACGAAAAGTCAAATCATCCACAAAAATTAGAGGGGAAAAGATATAAATTTACCAAATAAAGCCATGATACATGTTGAGACTTCACCTTCAATCCAAGCTTGAAAGAAAATTAGCTACTCATAATTGAACTAGGGGCAAAATGGGAATTTATTAAAATACATAGAAAATACAAGATGGAGAAGGAATTACAGAAAATAGATCCCAAAAATGGATTCAGAGCTATCAAATTAGGGGGGGAGGCCCCCTTTTTATAGATACATTGAGTAAATCGTGGCCATCAGATTAAAAACAGTTTGGACGCTCAGGATTGCGCCACGTCATCAGTCAACAGTACGCGGTTTGACCACGTGGGTGAACAGTAACACGGTTTGACCTGGATTGAATAGTGACGCGGTTTGGTTGAAAATAATCTTATGTGATGCATGTACCGTACGCGAGATTTTTTTGATACGCCACCATCATAAGAATTTTAGTCCAACAAGATCGTGACACCTCATCCAATGCCACATCATCGATTAATGCCACGTCATCGATGTGTGATGCGTGAATAGTATCATACATGTGAACAGTGCCATTTTTCATTTTATGCTCCTCCTAAGGTTTTTAACCGTCCTGAGTTCAAAAGTGATATCCGTTTTGCCGTCTGATCTCTAGTTCATTATGAAATGACGATGATGCTCCTAAAATACATAAAATACTTAATTATAATATAACACACATAATTAAATGACAAGAAGTTTAAGTACATAAAAGTAAGGATGTTAGTAAAACTTGAAGTGTAAAATGACGATTTTCTCCTTTATAAATATATATTTTCTAACACTCAACAGAATGCACATTATTTTTTATGAAATGTCCTTTTAAAAGAATATTTTTATTTTTATCAAACATTTTACGAAAATGTCTCTCATAATAGTATTATACTGCACTTTGCTTTAATTTGTTCTGTTACATACTTTTTAACAATCGAAAATTACAGAGTTGCAACAGTTTTCAAATTGCTTGCAGATTAGAAGTAATGTTAATTTGTGCTGCAATAGTTCAATAGGCTAAGCACAAGTTAGGACTTTGGTTGCTCAATTAATGAAGCCACTCATCAGACTTGAACTTATATCTATCGAATCAATAAAAATATTTAATGGAATCAATCCCAAAAGCTTAATTTGATTTATAATAAACTACAAATATTTATTTATGACATTTGTTATATTCTTGACAGTCGTAGAGATACAGTAGCAAAATTTATATTGGGGACATACTAGTTGCTTAATTAGTCAAATTGTGGTCTCATTGCCTTTTTTTGGGTTGATTATGTAATTTTATGGGTTGAAAAAGAGCTTCGAGTAGACGACCATCAAATATAGAAGCTTCATTTGATGGCAATCAACAAGATGGTGAAGCTGCTAATACAATAAAAATGATTATTGATGCATTTGACATATGTAATGATGATCTTAAGTCTTTTGAAACTCTACTTAAAGATACTGGAAAAACTTTTGTTTCCTAGTTGTGTGAAATTCACTAAGTTATCTGCCTTACTAAGACTTTACAACATTAAAGGAAAAAATAGATGGTCAGATAAAAGTTTTTCAGACTAAGTTGTTTATCAAATATGCTTCCTGATAATAATGAAATATCTTGTCCATATATGAATTAAAAAAGACTATGGTTGCATTAGGCTTAGTATATGAAAAAATACATGCAGCGTCTTAATGATTGCATCATGTATACAAAAGAATACAAGGATTTATCTACAAGTTACACTTGTGGAGTGTTAAGATAGAAGAGTACCAAGAAAAGTAAAGGAATTCCTACTAAAATGTTGTGGTATTTTCCTCATATACCAAGGTTTAAGAGGATGATTCAATCTCCTCGAATTGCAAAAGACTTAACTTGGCATGCTAATAAAGGATGGTTGATGGCAAACTACGTCACCCAGTTGACTTACCATCATGAAGGCCAGTAGACAAAAATAATCTTTGGCAGACTACTTTTGCAAGTGGGATAAATCCCCATAAAAACCTTTACAATACATATAGTTGTTGGCCAATTGTTATGATTACTTATAGCCCTGACTTTGGTTGTGCATGAAGAAAATTTTCTTGATGTTGACCATGTTAATATCTAGTCCATGATAGCCCAATAATGATATTGATGTCTATCTAGCACCTCTGATTAATGACTTGAAAACTTTATGGGAAGTTAGTGTAGAACTTTATGGTGCTTATAGACAAGAGTTATTTACCTTACGGGATGTGTTATTATGGACACTTAATGATTTTCCTACATATGGGAACTTGTTTAGTTGCTTAGTCAAAGGATTTTTTTGCATATCTTATATGTGGGGAAGATACACAATCCTATGGACTTAAGCATGGGAAAAAAAATTGTGTACATGCATATAGACAATATCTCCCAAAATCTCACTTGTTTTAAGATTTGACAAAGGCTTTTGATGGTAGAGTTGAAAGAGACTTTCATTTCTAAGTAATTAAGGGATGAAAAAAATTGTTGGAAAAAGAAATCAATATTCTTTTCTTTCGATTATTCGAAACATTTGCATGTTCACCATATATTGGGTGTAATTTGTAATTTACATTGAAAAAAATATGTGCGAGAGTATATATAGTACGTTATTGAACATTCCTGGAAAAGCAAAAGATGAACTTAATTCTCAGTTGGACCTTGTTGATTTCAATATTAGGAAAGAGTTAGAACTTGAAAAAAATATCAAATATTATAATGTGCAGCTCAAGACAAAGAATTTCACTATTGTAATTTTCTTTTCTTAAAAAAATTATAATATTTGATATTTTTTTCAAGTCATTTGTATTTGGCAATTTTGAAGGTATTTTTGAACAGTGTCATATGTATATGACTATTATTAAGTATCATACACATTTCACTATCTTATATTGTGAAAAATATTTGATTATTATTAATTGACAAAAATTAATGACAAGTTTACTAAATGTCAAATAAGAATATTTGGCACATGAATACTTAGCACTTTTCACTTGTTGAATATACCTTTCTTTGACAATTTTTAAATATTAATTATTCCCCTTTTTTTAATATACCTTTCTTTGACAATTTTTAAATATTAATTATTCCCCTTTTTTTCTTACAATGAAAGTCTCCATAAATAAGAAACATGGCCAGTGAAGGTAGTCTCAAAAATCGAATTCCTCATAACCAGGACATCTATCATGAAAAAGGGTGGCTATTCCAATCCCAAAAAGTTGTTGGCATACGAGTTGTTTTCTATAACCTTCAAAAGTAATTTACATAAAATATAAATATTTTTTTTATAATCTTTTAATTTTTTTTGCTCACAACAATTGAACCATATTAAAAAAAAATTACTTATGAGTTACTATAGATGATGTCGTCATATAATTTAAGTAGTGTTTATTTTTTTGGTCTGAAATCTAAATTGGTCTGAATACATATTTTAATGACATGTTTGTTTTTCTTTTTTCAATATTTGAATAAATAAGTGTTAACTTGTTTGTTTTTTAAAAAGAAAACATCTTAAATATGATATTTTGACATATATAACCTTGTAAATATTAACAATACTTATATTTGTTGATTAAACAGATGACAAGTTATAAATAAATTATTTGATTAGTTAAAAAAAATGATAGTTTTTACCTTAACAAATGTGAAAAGTAAAATATATATCAAACACATGTAATTTTTTACATTAATGTATGATACTTATAATGTTATTTTTAGTATATTATATTGATACTTTTTCTTGTTAATCATATAAGTCAATCAATAATTATTTAATCATTGGAATTAAAATTAATGTATTAAATAAAATTCAAAATTTATTATAAATATAGTGAATAAAAATACAAAGAGATGGACCTATTACAAAATACATTCACCTAAAGTTCTATTATGTTTAAAATTCTCATTCACAATATATATATATATATATATAATAGTTGATAAAATGATAATAAAAAATAATAAAAGGATAGTTTATATAATAGAAAATAAATTTATTTTATAGGGGTATTAATGAGAAAAAATATTAAAGTTCCAATCAGATGTTTTGTCATTTAGATGAAAATCAGAATATTTAACATTTTTCATTCAGATCTAAACATCTTATAATCATATATAAGTGATAAAAATAAAATAAAATAAAAACGATAAACGTTTGAAAATAATTAAGATTCAGACTTCAGCCAAAAAACAATTAATCCCTTAATAAGACCGAATATTTATGATATGACTAAAACTTCATTTTTCTTTTTTCCTCTAATGACTATTTTTAGGTCAGACATGAGCTGATCAAGAAAAAATTCATCTCTTTTCTTGCTCTAGTGATTGTTCTTGGTCACATTTATTCAAATGAATACAATTAACTTATCAAAATTTATAACTATTTACATTTTAGAATTAAAAAAGATCCTCTATTAATAAATTTCACATGAATCATCATTGGATCAGGTATTCATGTTGGTGTAACCTGAATTTTTTTTTTTTGTGAATTTAATATATGGACTTACATAATATAGGTGGTTTTTTGATACTACCATTTACCTGAAAAGTTAAACAAAATTTTATTTTCTTTTTCGGCCCACATTAATTTGATAATTAGATATTTTTTTTAAATTCTCATTTAAACACAAGGATAAAATGTTTTCTGAATAAATTTTATTTGGAGGTCAAAAAAAATTTAACTTGTTACTTGCATTCCACACTGATCAAGATTAATAATGTCCATTAAAAAATTTTTTATAAAGAATTTAACTTAACCGTTATTATTATTATTTTTTTTTGGAAAAATAGATGGGCTCCTTACCCGTGAATTGTCAATCGTGTGATTCACAAGAATTGTTCAACGGGGAACAGAAATCTAATTCGTTTGGATATGTTAAAAATTTTATTTTGCAGAAGTACCAAAATACTTATAAATCCATTTTAACTTCAACCTTTTTTAAATTTTTTTTACAAAATTCTATATTTTCAAACTATTTAACAGTAATATTTTATTAATATGATTATTATCTATTAGTCTTCAACTAAACTAAAAAAATGTCTTTGGAGCATGATAATGCCATAAAATTTATTGATTGTCAAATTTATGCTATAGTCTCGAATGCAAACTAGAAGAATAGAGGAATTAGAGAAGTACACATGAATTGCTCAAACATTTTTTTAATTATATTGATATTACAATGACAATTGTTGATATTACATTAGATTATAACTGATATTTATAATCAGATTATTGATGAGACTAGTTTATATTATTTTTATGAAGTGTTGCCCAAATTTTAATTGTCATTAATATTCAGGGGATGCTTACTCCACTCACATTTCGTTACAGAGAAGAGTGCCTCCACTCAGTTAGTTCATGATTGAGGAAAGAAATTATAACTTAATTGCTCAAAGATTGAAAGTATAATTTGGTTTTTCTTTCTTTTTCTCTATTTTTTATTAAGAGCAAATGGCTAAGAAAAATTAGAATTGAAAAAATTTTAATAGTACACAACGAAAATGGAGATTGATTAGGCAAACAACAAGGCCAAATAACTATCAGAAAAAAGAAAAAAAAAAGTAGGGCCGAAAAGATCTAGTCTTATATACGATTAATGTATCAGCCCATGGAAGACCAACTTAAATTATTAGTTAGAGCCCATCCTCAGAATTGATTATCCTTTTGTGTTCTTAGTCTTTCCCTCGTGTGAAAGTGAGAATAATATTGGTTTGTCTTGTTAAGATAAGTAGTACGCTATTGTGTTGTTAATCTACTTTTGGTAAATACTTGCAATAGTTTTTAAAAGTATAATTTTGTGGTGCTTACAGAATTAAATTCTTGATTTATTGAGCGTTTCAATTAAATTCCAGGTTTTGAGTGGAAGAAGGGAAAATGGATCAACGATACTCAGCTAACAAGAAGCCCACGTTGGCTGCTTCTGAAGATAATCAATGTCGCTCAGTTTCAGGATTCCATGTTTTACAAAGGACTCAGGCTCGCCTTTTGCTGAGGATGACATTAAAGTGAAGTTTCAGCATATGTTTGGTGAGATGGGTTAATTTCATTTTACCTCCTTATTAGATTGACATATTTTAATTTACCCTCTAAAAATATGAAAACTTCAATTTACCTCTAAATACCGTTTCCTCTTCGTTAATTTTAATGATCCAAAGAATAAAATAGTATTTATACATTTTGTGCTAGGGTCAACTGAATAATAAAAGGCAAATATCTATTTTTTACTTTTATTCATACCCGAGTGTTTCAATAAATTAAAGCATGCACCTAAATATTTTAATAAATTTCACTTTACACCCAAATAGCTTATTATTTTAAAATTAATTATTTTTTGTTCAATTTTTATGATACATACAATCATTTGAAATTTTGAATGGTTTTTGCTAAAAGTAGGGGCAGACCCAGGACTTATTATTACCCCAGGCTAAGTTTTAAAATTTATATTTTGAAGCAAACATAAAAATTTACAAGTAGAAAGAAGTACATTAAATAAGGGTGAACATTAAGAACTTTATCATCATAAATAAGTACTATAAACAAAAATAATTAAAAAAAAGTAGAAAACAAAACAATTTAAATATCAAAACACTATTTTTCAATTATGGAATCTGACATTACAACCTATAATAACATGTAATTATACAAGGATTAAGAAATCAATTAAGAATTTCAAACTAAAATAGATTAATATATGTAATTACAATTAATTAAAAATTACAAGTAAAACTTTTATGTTTGAAATCAAGTACTAAATTACCAGGCTTAATAAATTAAACAATTAAAACTTATTCATCCATTCAAATTATAAAAGTATTATTAGTTAAAAGTTTTAATAATAAACTAAACTCAATTCAGTAAAAAGGTACTTGGATACAGTTGTTTTTTTGTCAAGTGCTTTAACTCTTTTTAATGAACTAGATGTTAATGATCCTTCTATCAAAAGTTCATTGAAATATTCAAATTTTATTTTTTAACCTGTCCTCCTAGTTAATAGAACTAAAAAATAAAGTTTGAAAATTCATATAAAAATTTTATGAAAATGTTGATAATTCTTACTATACGTTGTTTTTATAAGTATTTTTAATACCATTGATGATGTTATATTACATTGACATACTTTTTTTTTCAATTAGAAGTTTTTTAAAATAAATTAAAGCAGTAACAAAATTTTAGCTCCTTAATATTTACAATCTATTCAATAAATATATAATTTAATCATTTTATAAAATAAGCCACTAATTTCAATTGAAAATAATATAATTGAATTAGGGACATATTTAAAAATAAAATAAAAATTCTATTGTTATATGAAATTGATGAAAACATAAGGGTAATTGAGTAAGGGACATATTTGAATATAAAATAAAAATTCTACTGTTATATTAAATTGATGAAATCATAAGGGCAATTGAATTAGGGACATATATGAAAAAAATAAAAATTCTATTATTGTACTAAATTAATAAAAACATATGGGATATTAGGGGTGGGCATTTGGTTCGGTTCAGTCAGAACCGAACCGAACCGAACCATATTATGATAATTTGGTTCGGAGTAAAAAATTAAATGGTTCAAAAATTCTGAACTATTTGGTTTTTTATTTGGTTCGGTTCAAAACTGAACCAAATTACTGAACCAAATGGTTCAAGAAAAAATTAAAATTAAAATTAAAAAATAGTTCATAATTTATCTTTTTTTTATTTTTGTTTGTTAATTAATACATGATATTATATATATCATAGCATACACTTTATTTTATTATTGAACTTTGTTATTTTAATTTATTATTGTTAGATTTAATTATATTAGTTATTATTTATGGATTTCTAGATTGTTTTTGGAATTTATTATGTTAATTTACTATTGTTAAATTTTATTTTGTTGTTTATTGTTTGCTAATTTATAGACTCAATATTATTGTTGTATTAATAGTGTATTATTATATTATATTTTTTTATTGAATAATGAATATATAGGATAAAATCGAACCGAACCGAACTGAACCAAACTAAATTAATTTGGTTGGGTTCGGTTCGGTTCTATAATTTAGTTCGCATTTGGTTCATAAATTCAAGAACCATTTGGTTTCAGTTTGGTTCGGTTCAGCTCTTGAACCGAACCAAACTGAATAGTGCCCACCCCTATGGGATATAAACGATTTTTTTAAAACTAGACCGAGCTGTTTTTAGCCCACGTATAGATCCGCCACTGGCTGAGAGCAGCAATACAGAAGAAGCAGAAGAAGAACTGAAGAAGCAAGAAAAGAAGAGGAAAAAGATAAAAGAAGACAAACAATTAAAAAAAATAATAAGAAGAAAAGCGGGAGACGAAGAATGGGAGAAAATTTGCGATCCAACTTGGATTTTAATTGATCTATCCATTCAAGTGAATTTGGATGAAACGTATCAGTGTCAGAAGAATGAAAGAAAAAAGAGAAAAATTAAGAAAAAATGAAAAAGAAATTTAACAAATGAATTACAATCCTTTAAACTAAAAATTTAAAATGTTATCAGTTTTTTATTTTTAATATTTTAATCAAAAAACTTTTAAAGCAGAAATGTTTTTCTTTAATGCTCGATTTCTTCTAACGGCCTAAACCATAAAATTATCCATTTAATTATTGCAATTCCAATTTCCGTTCAAATCTCTAGATATCATTTTATCAAACTCTTTAATTTGTTCTAACAATGGATTCAATATCCACAAAATCTCTTGCTAGTCCCAATCATAAATCAAAAACCCATTTCAAAGAACTAAAGATTCCTTTAGAAATGTAACAAAAATATAATCTGCAATAACAATTAGTTCTAAAAACAATCCAAATCAATGGACTCAAATCCTAGCTCTCAAATTAAAGCATTAATTAAAAAATAAATAAAAAAGAAAGAAAAGAAAAACAAAGGAAGAGCTTTTTCCATCTAACTTGGAAAAAAAAACCAATTTTTTTCCCAAAACCCTAGGCACCGCACCATGCCGTTACCACTTCCATCTTCCACCGCTGCAAATTCCGCCGACCTTTCCACCGTCAGACAACTCGACAACAATTGCTAGCCAAACCACAACCTTCTTCTGCCCTTGATTTGCCACGGCAACGTCACTCAAATCCTCCAAATTAGGAGCTACACCACCTATTTATAGCTGCCAAGCCAGCCATCACTGTTGTCAATCCAACCCACCATTTGATTCATTCGACTCCAGTGAGCACACCTGAGCAAACAACATCCCCCATCACAGCCAAAACCTTGTGTTTGGTGAGAAGATTTTGGATGGTTTTTGGTTGGGGTTAACAGAGAAATGCATGTTTTATGAAAGAAGAGAAAAAGAAAAAAGAAAAAAGAAACAAAGAAGAAGATGAACAGGGAAGAGAACGAAGAAGATGAAGAAGAGAGAAAAAATTCGCCTTTTTTATACTTTTTTAGATTTTAATTTTTTGATTGTGTTATATACTTTAATTTTGATTATAATAATGTTGATTGATACAAAAAATTATTTGATTTGATGCAGAGAAGAAGAAAAAAGAAGCAAAAGAACATAGAATAGATAAAGAAACAAAGATGAAAAAAAAAAGAGTAGAAGACAGAAATAAGAAGTAAAAATTGATTTTTATTTTTATTTTCATTGTGGTAATATTATAAATAAAATTATTGATTATTATATTTGTTTTATAAATTAAAATATAAGAAAAACTAATATAATTTTTTAGAGTTTTTTATTAATTTTTTTATAAAGTATTTTCATTAATAAATTTATTTTTGTCATCTAACTTAAAATATATCAGATTTTAAGAGGCAAAATAAAATTATCCTTGTTAATCCTTTAGAATTGTTAGTTAGGGTTAGGACATTCTTGTATTTTATTAAGTCAACATCAATCAACGGTTAAAAATAACGATTTTTTAGAAGATAGGTTGAAGTTTTCATACTTTTAAAAGGTATATTGAAGTATGTTAATTTAATAAGGAGCACAATAAAATTTACTCGAGTGAGATACATACTCTTTCTGGCAAGCAAACCAGTCTTTGGTCACAATAGGAATCCTTTAAGCTCCAACAACAACAAATTCTAGAAGGCTAGTAATTGATTCTTCAAACCCTTTGAATTAGGGGTGGACATGGGTTGGGTTGGATAGGGTTTGTGAAAATCCAATACATTATTGAATGGGTTGAAATAAAAATAACCAAACCGAGTTAAATAAACATATTCAACCTAATCCAACCCAACCCTTAAATCATTAGGTTGGGTTGATTGAATTGAAAATTTGAAGTTCGAATTAAAATTAAAAATTAAATTAAGAAGAAAATATGAAACTTGTAATAAAAAAATCAAATATAAATATATTATAGAATGAAAATTCTATTCATGGTCTAGTATTTAAAAAAAAAACTATAGAATGAATAAATTAGAGAAATACCTTAGTTGATTGAGAATTGAGATTTAAGAGAGTTATTTTAGTTTTAATATTAGAGTCTACAGTAAATGTAAGAACAAAATAATTTCTTTTATAAAAAAATAAAAAGAGAATAAAAAATAGATTAGTCGTTTAGATTTTCAGGATTTTACAAATTGAGAATTATAATTAACCCAACCTGACCCAATTATTAATTGGGTTTAAAAAAATTGACCTAATTAACCTATAATAACCCACTCAATCCGTCAAAATTAAATTGGATTGGATTAGGTTGGCCCACTCTTATTTTGAATTGATCCTCCACCTACACCACTACCTTCCTGGATACTCTTGTTTTTGCTTGCCTTTGTTTTCCGCACCAACATATTATCATGCATTTTCATCACATTTTATGAATTTGCCGGTGATCTTGAATATTATCACTTCATGTTTTCCGTACATTTTTTGGATAATAATGTACATTGACTTAGTGCTATAATTACTTAATGATGATGTCCAAAGGGGGGAAAAGGGATTTATTTTGATATGATAAAGTGCTTATGTGTTTGATAAGATAAGCTCTTTTTGAAAAGTGCTAGCATGCTTGATGAAATTACAATGAATTGCTTTAATTATGGTTTATTTCTTGATTCACTAACCTTGGGCTTCTTGTAGTGTCTCTAATGTTTTGCTATTTCTTAGAATCCATATCGTACTGAGGGGATGTATTTATAGATCTCAAAATCTTCATTATCAAAAATTCAAAAAGTATGTCGAAATATATGAACTATTTGTCATTATCAAAATGTGAGAGATTGTTGACCTAAAGGGTTGTTTGGGGTGAAAATTTTACCAAGCTACATGTTACAAGAATGGGCTCCATCTTAATTGAAATAAAGTTGGCTTGAATGGAAATTGAAACTAATTGTTCTGCAATCAGCCTACTTTTGTTGTGTGATTCGAAGAGTAAGGTCCAAAAACACATTCAAGTGTTTATATGACTCAAATAAGCTCTTATTTCAACTTTGACTTTGGCTTAAATAGTTGCAAGTGCTAGTATTTTTGAAATTGAACACTAGGAAACTTCCAAGGAAAGACTGAAGAGATCACAACAGTCTAACTTAAAACCCAAGCTCCTTGGACTCTTATCGCCTTAATAATAGAACTTTTCTAAACATGTACAAAATCATACGGTTACTCCACTCTCACCTTCAACTGTTCCTGCTGTGAATACTACTGTCTACGTGAATAGTACTACATATATACGTGAATAGTATCATATATGTGAATAGTTTCGTATGTGTGAATAGTATCTCTACTCCGAATAATTGCAATCAATGACTCTGATATCACTGTTAGTGAATTGATGAGCGAAGTAGACAATTAAAATGAAATTGAAAAATAAATATAATACAGTAGACATAAGAATTTACGTAGCTCGACCTAAAGTTGCAAGTATTACAATATTTTATCTCACAATCTAATACCCAATACATCAAAACTCTCAACTCACTAAATTAAAAACTTAGAGTTCTTAAAATACTCTCTTAAAGTCCTCAAAATACTCTCTCGATTCATGGTCTCTCCATCCTATACTCTCCTATTTAAAGGGCAAAGCAAGCCCAAATTGTTAATTTTGGTTGGTTTTAAAAAATAATTTATTTTGTTTTATCGAAATTAATGGGCTTTAAAATAATAATTTATTTGTTAAAATTGATTTATTTCAATAACATACTTTGCTTTGTCAAAGTTGGTTGGCAATAGTTAATTGTCATCACTTAATTGTATTTAGACTATAAGAATATGAACTGCCGCTAAATGTCCGGCACATTTTCCTTGTATGTTTCAGTTAGGCCATGCCAGTTGGCACGATCTTTGAGAGTCTTATAAGCTGGACGGGTCATTAGGCCTATTATCCTTTTTTAAGTGGTCACATTAGCCCCCTTTGATTATGGGAGATATGTAGTTAGCGATTAGCGAACATATTGCATAATTAAATTGCCACCTAAGGAAGAATTGCATCGAAACTTAAAAGAAATATGATTAGTCTAAAGCTAAACAAAGATATGGTATCAACCGTACCTGTACATGGAGTGGCCAACATGCAGTTTATTTATTTATTATTATTGAAGAAGTGTGATGAAAGATTTCTCCTTCCTTAATCTTGAGATATCATCAAAATTCCATTGAACGTAAAGAAAGCTTCTTATGCAAGCAATGTGTAAGTTTTTTTTCAAAGATTATCCAATAAGAGAATCTAGTTTTTTTCAAAGATTATCCAATAAGAGAATCTACTTTTTTAGACAACTTCTGTCTTCTGTAAGCACTAAAGATTAAGTGTTTAACCTTAGTTTTTCTTAAAGAAAAAGAATATAATAGTATAGCTATCAATTTTGTATATAAGAAGTTTGTTACATGATTCATTAGCACAAATCTTTTACCGAGTTTAGTTTCAACATTTGGAACCATGTTTTATTTAAAAATCATAATAGTAGAACTCCTAGTTCAACAACTTAAAAATATTTGTATGTTTTGTGGGAGTAGTTCAGGAAAGTTCCAGATTTATTAATGGTACAAGAAAACTTGGAAGGGCACTAGGCGAATGAAAAATAAGTTCAATGTATGGAAGCAGATATTGGGTTTATGAGTTCGTTCCAAAAACTGTGGCTACAATGGAAATGAGATTGTCCCTAATATATATAAAAGACTTCTTGAATTCAATAACCATGTTAATGCTTTCATCGATGGATTTAAAACCTTCGAAGAAATTTTCACCATTGCTTCATGGTCGCAACAAAATAAGTATAAAAAACCTATTGGTTTGTTAAATGTAAATATTTTTTAACTCTTGTTGTTTTTCCTTGATGACACTGTGTTGTAAGGTTTTTTCCCTATTCCGGCATGAAGAGTCTTTGTTCAAGCCACCACCGTCAATGAGCTAATTAATTGCTATAAGCATATCAGCCTACTTACATATAATCATGATAAGGGGAAAAACGATGATAATAAGAAGAATGATGGTGATAAAAGGAAGAAGGACGATGATAGTGAGAAAAAAAATGATAAGGGCAAAAGAAAAAGGATGATAATGGCAAAAATGATAAGGATAGAAGCAAGAAGCATAAAACGTAGGATTTGAGTCTTTATCTGTGATTTTAAACACTTCCCATTTTCATTTTCTTTTTATGTACTAATGCAAATTCATAAATAAAATGAATGTTTCATTATGAGTATGTATTAAATAGTAGAAAATGCTTATCGATTACGAAATGACGCTAATTTTTTTTTTAGTAGCATAAATTATATTACATGGTTAGGACAAGAAATAGTTTGTAAGATATTTTCAATGGAAGATACTTACTTCTTTTGGAGATATGGGCTAAAATATTTTTAACCCTCTATTCATCTAACTTTTATATATGCTTGAACTATGAATGTCCTCAAACTTTTCCTTGTAAAGGAAAATTTTAACCCCTAGTGACATTACTTAATGAAATCTCTTGATTCTTTTGCCTCTTTGCTTTACTTTCATCTCTTAAGGATGTATTTGCTAGACTTTGAATTCGTGCAAAGTAAATAACTTAACTCAACAACCTAAGTCATCAGAACTTTTCATGAGGTTTTCTTTACATTCACATAACTCCAATATGTGAACATCCGCTTTTAAGGCTTTCCAACCTATAATAGATTATGCATATGCCCTTAGAGTAGGCATCTCATGAGAAAATGCGTTCATAAGGACACTTGCAAATAGTGCAAGCTTCTGTATGCTTAGGAAATATAGGAAATAACGTATAAATTATGCATATACGTTGACATTCTTTATGAGAGTTTTTTTGTGTTGGGGCATATGTACAATTCTGTGAAAACATATCACAAAGGCATTCTTTTTTTAGAGATCTTTAGTTAAGGATTTCATATATTTTACAGTATATGGCGAATGACTTAGGCTTATAATACACTCTTATTTTTGCCTAAGCATTTTGCTTCGCTTTTATATATACATTTAGCAATAGTATCACTTAAGTCATTTCCCATTAATAAGGTCATGAAGGATCTGTCCTCCAGCAGTGGAGAGCCAACCAATAGTAACCACTCTCATGGGCTTCTCGAACTATAAATTGTCCTTCCTATGGTGGTGAGAATTTGGTTAGAGCTTATAAGCCTTTTCTGACATAGTCAGCTACCCTAAGCACAAGATCACCCACTTTGATTTTTTTTGCTTAATGCCTCTGGCATACACTTTTATGATTTTTTGTTGGTAGATCTATTTGTGATAGTGCACATTTCTTCTTTTTTCCAAGGCTTCAATCTGAGTTAAGTGGACCTTTGAAAAGGTTTCTACATTGACATTAGCCACTATAACTCGAGCTATAGGGAGTGATAGTTCAACTGGTGTAGTTGATTCAGAGTATATATAAAGGAATATGGTAAGAAACCAGTTAATTTTCTTAGCGAAGTTCTGTAAGTCCAAAGTGCATCTATAAAGTGTTCACTCTAATCAGCCTTGTATTCGTGCACCATCTTACTGAAGATCTTTAAAATGGCTTTGTTGGTGGCCTCAGCTTGGCCATTACTTTGTGGATAAATTATGTCGGCTTTTGATGCTTAATGTTATAATGAACAAGGGTAGCATCTATAGGTTTGTTGACAAACGACATGCTATTGACTGTAATAGTACATATGATGTGTTGACTCAAGAAATTTGACACAGTTGCCTCTTATATCAACCTATTTGGTGAAGTGTTTTGTGCCTGTAAAGATCTAAATATTGCCACGTGTATGTGGGTAAATAAGCCCTATTAAATCTAGCCTCTAAGTGTGAAATGACTATGGTGATGTTATATTTTATGAAGAGATAGGATGAGTAAACTAGAAAGTCTTATAAATTTGGCAAGTATAACATTTCTTGACAAACTCCTTGGACAATTTTTCCATTGTGGGCCAATAATAACCCATACTTAATAATTGGCGATATAACTTTCTTTGGCCTTGATGTCCTCCACCCTCTTCATCATGCATTTTATATAGAGCTCTTTGTGACTCATAGCAACCTCAATGCTTTAATGGATTTTTGGTAAACCCTTTTCGAAATAAGATATTTCCTTCCATGAAATATCTATTGGCTATCCATTTCATCTTGTGTGCCTTTTTATGATTTTGGGGCAATACATCATATTGTAGATATTTAATATAAGGCTTTCTTCAGTCTTCATGCATGGTGGCTACAATGACTTGTTTTGTATAATTCAAGTTCCAGCATTTAGTGCAAGATGATTGGTATGGCCTATGCTTATTTCTTTATGTTAGGGCCAATAACTTCGGGTTTTGTAACATAAGATACTTCATGTATTTTGTAGAACAGCTTTTCACCTTCTTATTCGTAAAAACATTTCACAAGGATGTTGTCTGCTATGCGCTTGTAAGCCAATAATCCTTATCAAGTGCTTTGGTAATAGTAGTGCACCAGTCTATCTCATCTATTACTATCTATTTCAATTTAAGTCTCCGTTGGGTGCATGACAAACCATATATATGTCCAATCCTGGCATGTCTGGGTAACTCCATGCAAATACATTGTGATACTTACTAACCCATTCTTCTCATTCTTAGACAAATTGAGGTTGATTGCGATACATTTTTGTATGTTTTATTTATCATTAAGATTCACTTCTTGTAACTCCTCATTGATAGCTATAGAATCATCTTGTATGCATTTGGGTACAAGTGATACTTTTTCTTTAATTATTTTTAATTGAAATTCTCCTCTTGCTCTCAGGTCAGTATTTGCACACAAAGATGGTAGGCTATTATGTTGGGACATTTTCTTACAAAAGGACCCTACCCCGTACACCGTCATAAATAGTACACCACTTTCCCATTAGGTAGAACTTGCTTCTCACAAAATGAAGTAACCTTGAGTTTTTATTTTGGCTTTTTAAATAAGCATCTTTTGAGAAATCCAACTTGTATTTTGTTTCAACAAGATATTATTAGTTGGTTTTCTTGCCTTTTTTAGTGTCTTTTAAAATCTTTACCCCTTGTGGCTTGGCAACAACAGTCCTTTCTCTTTTAGTGAATAATTTGTAGAATCGAGCCTCTACCATATGACTTTCTTTATAATGGAATGGGGTAGGATTGGCAACAATGTGGATCGGTTTCATTATGATTCTTTCTTTCACACGCTAATGATATGTAGAAGGTATCATATTTTTTTTTTATTTAACTAAGGTTTTCCAAGAAAAATGTGATATAAAGTTTTAATATCCATGACATGAAACACAGCTGGAGCTCGAAGAGGACCAACCTTCAAATCCAATTGAATACATCATTCTGTAGATTCAGGCAGATTTTTAAATTTAAAAATAGTAACCTTTTGATCATAAATTTTTTTGGTAGGTATTCTGGCCGCTTACAATAATGTCTTAGGGACAATAATGACAAAAGAACCTATATCCACTAAAGTTCTTCTGAAAAGCACTCTATTAATCCCAGCTTATAGAAATGGCGGTCATCGTTGATAAGGATTTATCACCTCAATATCTTCATAAAAAAAAATGATTGTATTAGTAGATTTGAGATAAGCTTGATTGACTTTTGTTTTGGTTGTATAGTATTATGGTCCATACTAAGCAAAAACCCCTATTAATGCTTTGATAGCTACTACATGTGCCTTAGGATCATATCCCAACTGATCAAATAAGGATTTAAACTTGGTGTTATCCTAAAAAGCACGTATTGTAAGATCATTATCAGGCAAGATTTCATGTTCTGTCTTCTGCTTTTACATAACAACATTTGTCGTTGAATTATTATTATTAGCGATGGAATCAGCAACAATCGTCATAGTTACTCGATCATCATGGTAAGGTAATGAGTTCACATCTACATCTTGTTCCTTTCTTAAGTTATAATGATCCATCTACAATTTTTTTCATGGTGTAAACGACAAAGATTTGGACTTTTTTGTTTTGCTTCACTTAACGATCTTTTAACGATCTTGTTGGTTTCAATGGCTAGAGTACAATAGCTTTAAGTTCTTCTTCTATGAAAGATAACTTAAAAAATGTCAGAGCCTCCTTTCTTGGCATTTTTTTTCTTATATGACTAAAAATGTCTTTCACTATGGTAGCTTGAGGAGCCTAACACCTTTTTAAAGTGAGTGTTCATCTCACAAATAAAGCAGTTTTGCTAGCCTTTTCTAAAAGCAAACTAAAATTGGGATGCCATAATTCTCCAAGAACACTCGCTGGTTATTTACCATATTACGGATATAAATAGGGACTAACTCTTATTCTGATTTAGACTCATAATAATTCAAAGTCAAATTTCTAAAACACTTGCCATGGTCCATTAAACCCCTCTTAGATTCTTGAACAATCTCATTTAAGTCCTCCATAGTTGTCTGGTCTTTAGTTTGGAAATACTTCTAGCAAAATTTATAAGCTATTTCATTCCAACAGTAGATCAAACCAACTTTCAAACTGATGTATTAAGTATAAGCATGAATAATAAGAGATTTAAAAAATTTCTTCAATCGAAGCTTTGGATCAATAGCATATTGGCCAGTAGTGTTAATGTAGTGGCTAATATGTTCTCTAGGTTTGCCCTTTCACCTGTCAAACAAGATAAACTGTAGACAGTGATAGCCTTCAAGATAAGGTTTATACATGATCTCTTTTATATATGTGGATAGAGAAGAATATTCCATATCTTGCACATTTTGATTTTAGCGTTGCAGGAGAGTCATTAGCTCTGCTAAGGTAACAAGTGTATCTGACCCCACTTAAGTCTGAAACTGAGGTGTTCTATCAAATCCTCAAGAGTCATTCACTATTAATCGCATGAATGGCTCTCTTGGAGTAATTGGCATTTGTCCATGGTGAGGAACATGCTCAAATTCTCTTGATTGGTTTTATTATGGTTGATTTGGAACTTGATTCTGTAGGATCACTCGAGGTTGTTCTTGTAGGCTAACTAATGCTCTAATTACAAAAGTCATGACTCTCTCTGCTATTAGAAGTCAAAATTCTAACTAAACTCCCTAGTAGAGTCGCCAAATGTTTGGGGTGAAATTTTCACCAAGCCACATGTCACAAGAATGGGCTTTTTTTCAATTGAAATAAAATTGGGATTGAACAAATATTCAGATTAATTTATCTGTAATCCGCCTAATTCTATTATGTGGTTCAAATAGTAAGGTCTAAAGTATATTCAAGTGTTGATATGGCCCAAATAAGCTCTTGTTACAACATTGACTTTGGTTTAAATAGTCGCAAGTGCTAGTATGTATAAAATTGCACATCAAGAAAGTTCGGAGGAAAGACTAAAGGGGTCACAACAGTCCAACTTAAAACCCAAACTTCTTAAATTCTTATCGTCTTGGTGACAAAACTTTCTTAGACATGTAAAAATCCATACGATTACTCCACTCTCACCTTCGACAGCTCCTACTGTGAATAGCACCTTATCTATGAATAGTACTTATAATTAAATAATATCATATTCGTGAATAGTATCATATGTGTAAATAGTATCTCTGTTCCGAATAATTGCGATCAATAGCTCTAATATCACTATTAATAAATTGACGAGGGAAGCAGATACCTGACTAAAATGAAATTGAGAAATAAATACAACACAAGAGACACAAGAATTTACGTTATTCGACTTTTAGCCTATGTTCACAGGAGAAGATGAAAGGAAATATTTTATTAGTTGTGTAGAGTCACAAGTATAGTAGAATTTTATCTCACAACTCAACACTCCAATACACCCGAACTCTCAAATTACTAAATTAAAAACTTAGAGTTCTCAAAATACCCTTTTAAAGTTCTCAAAATACTCTCTCAACTCACGGTCTCTCCATGCTCTCAACTTCCCTATTTATAGGACAAGCCAAGTCCAAAATATCAATTTTGGTTGGCTTAAAAAATAAGTTATTTTGTTTTATCAAAATTGGTGGGCTTTAAGATAATAATTTATTTGTTAAAATTGATTTATTTTAATAAAATAATCTGCTTTGTCAAAATTGGTTGGCACTATTTTATTGCCATCACTTCACTGTATTTAGACTGTAGGAATAGGATTGCTGCTGAATATCTTGCACGTTTTCCTCGCACGTTGCAATTGGGCTATGTCTAGTACAATCTTTGAGAGTCTTATGAGCTGGACTTGGTCATTGGGCCTAATATCCATTTTTATTGGTCATTGGGCCTAATATCCATTTTTAAGTAGTAACATGAATTTTTTGCAAGTTTTGATTTTGATGATAACAAATAATATGGTAAGACTAATATGAGAAAAACTTTTGAATGTCATTAGTTTTTGAAGGTCAAATATCACCCAAGTTAGATCAAGTGCAAAGGATTTATTGACAAAGTTCATCAAGTCGAAAACTAACATAAAAGATAATAACTTGGGTGATCTTTCTTATCTCATTTCATATAAAGTTAGTATGATTAAATGTATGCATGATTTAAAAGCTCAAATTATTATCATGATCATGACATTTAAATTTATCATTGTTTTATATTATGAAGTTTTTATACTTGAGGAAAAATGGAAAATAAGGGTCTTTATCAAAAGATTTGTTTTCAAGTATATGGACAAATTTGAAGAGTTTTAGAAATTGAAAAATCATACAAGTATTGATTGAAATTCTAAAAAGGATGTATTTGCAAGGTTTTATAACAATTTAGGCCAATATGTAAATTTAAAAAGTTTTGAGGCCAAAATATTAAATCTAAAATGAAGAAATCGGATTTAGTGGTCATTCTATTCCCAATTGGCAATCATTCATTAACAATGAAATACATTCTATTTTTGAAACTGTTATCCATTTATTTTAGCAATGATCAATTTAGGATTAAAATTTTTTCAAATCATTTCAATGGTAACATGCCACATCAGCAAGCGGCTATCTAATTCAAAGTCACTAGTGATTCAATAGCGTACAAAATTTCTTATTTTAAGAGAGTAATGGCTAATTTCCTAATCCATCTATAAAAAGCCAACTCTAACTCAACTTCATAACTTCTACTAAGCTAAAACTTGATCATTCAAAATATTCTTGAGATTTTATTTTTTTGCTTACACATATTAAATCATTATTGAGGAGCTTGATCTTATAAAAGTCACTTCTATTTAGTTTTGTACATATTCAGAAGATAGATAATTTCCTAATTAGACTATGGGTAGGCTTTCCTAAAGATAATTATGCACAAATCCATTTAAGCATAGATTATAAAAGTATTATTACTTAGACTTGTAAATAAAGACCTCTTTACAAGTAACAATTCAACATGCATTAAGCTATAATTAATTTCTTCTCTATGCTTTCTTCTTCTGTTCTCTTGTCTGGTATGTGCTTTACTTTTAAGTTAGGTTTTTAGGTTTTAGGTTGACTTTGACATAATGTTATGGTAGATTTCGTGCTCAAGGATGTAGCTACATTAAAGACGTGATATGTAAGAGAGCATTAATATAGTGTTTACTTATTGGAGTGAGAGTGAGGAGTATGGAGTTCTCCCACTCTAGTGTTTACTTGCTTATTTAAAGGGGGAAGTGGGAGACCCACTCTGTGGGTCCCATCCACTTCTAGATTGTGGAGTGGGATTCCCACTCCTATGGGGGGAGGTGGAAGTGCGAATCCACTCCTACGTCTTTCTTTTTTATCAATTTTTATTAATATAATATAATTTATATTTATTAAAATAAAATAATATTATATTTATTTAAAAATTATAATATTATATTTCTTTAAATAATATTATTATATACTATCTTTATTTGAAAATATAATATTATTATATTTATTTCATTTTAATAGTATCATATTTTTTACCATTAATAACTAATAATAATAAATAGTTCATTCAAAGAAAAATATTAAGTTTGTACAATATTATTAATAATAATATTTCATTTGTGTTGCTCTTATCAATAATTTTAATTTACATAATTACAATTAAAATTAATAAAACATTATGATTTATATACTTGAGAATATTAATAATTATTATTAAGTTATATAATTAAAATTAATAATAAAAATGGTTTATTTTATAAATATATTTTTTACTAAAATAAATTTTCTATCAATTTTGTAACTAAAAATTATAATTTTTTAAAATAAGGGTAAAATTATAATTTGAAACAATACACTTTCAATTCAAAATAATGTAAACACATAAATAAAATTCTTATTTTTATTCCACACTCTTGTTTCAGTGTAAGTAAACAATTTACTCTCACTCTCACTCCACACTTCAAATCCCATAATCCTCACTCCTCAAAATTCTCAATCCAATCCAAGAAGTAAATGCTACCTAAGTGTAGTTAGTGTCATCCATCCTGAAGTAAGTAGCCTGCAATAGTACCATTGGCTGACCTAGTCACACAGGTGGAGTCCTCAAATCATTACTTAAAAGATTTAGGCCTATATAATTTGATGATGCCTCAAAGGCATTATCATAGTTGAAGCAAACTTCTATTGTGCATGCTTATCAAGAAAAATTTGAACAGCTTTATCAGTTATGGAAGATTTGTGAAAATACTTTTTGATTAGCTGCTTAATTGGAGGTTTTGTTGATGAAATTCATTTAGAGGTTAAAATATAAATGCCCCATAGTTATGGGGTAATAGTGGTATGTATAGAATAATTATATTGTAATAATAGTCTATATTAGCTTTCTTGTTGGTTGTATTTAAATAGATTATGTCAATGAAAGAAGAAAAGAAAAAGGATTCTACTTTCAAATATGACTTCTCTTATCTGGAGAGCCACTCTCTTAAAATAATTTTCTTTTCTTATAATCTCTCTCTTTAATATTAGTAATGTATCATTTTATCTCATAGCTATTTAATTAAAAACTTATATTACCTTTACTATTTTTTTTAATATTATTATTCAGTGTTTGCTAACTACAACTAACTTTTACATGACAACAAATGCTAACAACTCTATATTGAATGCAACTTTTTATATCACAATACCAAATGAAGCCTAAATGTATGCAAGAACAATTTGTACATACTGATATTGTTCGACTTACATATATTAGGTAATGTTATTAGAAGTACCTGTTAACATGAATATGTTAATAATATTGATTTTGATGATAACAAACTTTAAATGGTTTTTGATAAAAATGTTGGAGCTATTCCTTAATAAACGAAAGCCTTAAATTCATTTTTCATAAAAAATGGTCTTTCAAATTAGAAAAAGATTCTCTGCAAAATCTGGTTTAAAATGTAATTCTGAAAATAAACGGTGAACCGTTTTCCTTTAAACGGTTAACCGATTAATACCAGAAAGCAACATATTGCCTAAAGCTCTAACCATTTATGATAAACAGAAAACACAAAGGATGGGAAGGCTACTGGAACTTAATGATGAACCGTTTATTTAAAAGGTTAACCGATAACATCCAGAATTGAAGGTTGTTTTTCTCTGGCACTATTTAACGAAACCGGATAAGGCTGAATTATTTTGCAGGTTACTGGAAACTAACGGCGAACCGTTTATTACAAACGGTTAACCGATAACATCCAGAGAAGTCACCTCATGCAAATCCTTAACCGTTTAATGTAAACGGATAAAGGATGTTCATTTTGCAGGTTACTGGAGACAAACGGCAAACCGTTTATTACAAACGGTTAACCGATAAAATCCAGAGAAGTCACTTCATGCAAATCCTTAACCATTTAATGTAAACGGATAACTGATGCTCGTCTTGCAAGTCTCTGGAAGTTAACGGCGAAAGGGTAATCCTAAACGGCAAACCGTTTATTTGAAATTTGGCCCAACGGTAACTTTTGACCAACCTAAACGGCTAACCGTTTATGGTTAACGGTGAATCGTTTTTGGACCGACATTTTGTAATGGCTAGATTTTCAGCTCTAGATATAAATAAGCTCATTCAAATTCAAAGGAGGTTGATCACAACACGACTACTGAGCTTATACTTGAGAGTACAATCTTCATTGAGCTTTAAAATACATTCTTGCTTCATCTATTCACATATTGGGTATCATTGTGTAATCTTATATATTATGAGAGGCAAAACAAATCTGAAATCTTTTGTTTTGAGTTATTGTAAGTGTTGTGATACACTTGGATTTAAGAGATTGGGATAATCTATTGTTGTAAAGGTTATTGACACCTTGGAAGTCAAGTGTAAGCATTTGAAGCCTTTGAGGCTTGCTTAGTGGAATCCTCAAGCTCGGAAAGCTTGGAGGCATGGACGTAGGCAAGGTTGGCCGAACCACGTAAAAATCTCAGTGTTTGAATCTCTCTTCCTTTATCCCTTTTGTTGAGGTTAATTCATTTGTTATTGCTTTGAATTTGTTTCATATTTGCATTGTGTTTTATTTATAAATTGAATATTTTTTAGAATTCCAATTCACCCCCCTCTTGGGTTGCATAACTAGTATTTCATTTGGTATTAGAGCCTTGTTCTCTTGTTAAGACTTAATCATCTAGAGTAAAAGATCCATGGCAACCCTAAATGACTCAACCTTTAGAGAAGGGCAATCTACAACTTGACCACTATTCTTTGATGGTAATGACTATGCTTATTGGAAAACTAGAATGAGAATCTACTTGCAAGCCTTAGATTATAAAATTTGGGAAGTTGTTTGTAACGGTCCATTCATGCCTATATTTAAAGATGAAGTAGGAGATGATATTCCTAAACCATCAAGTCAATGGAGTGAGTTAGAAAAGAGAAAAATGTCTCTAAACTCCAAGGCTATGAATGCTTTGTTTTGTGCCCTTGATAAGAAAGAATTCCATAGAGTATCTAGTTGTGAAAGTGCACAAGAGATATGGAACAAACTTGAAGTTGTCTATGAAGGGACAAATCAAGTAAAAGAGTCTAAAATCAGTAGATACACTCGTCAATATGAGTTGTTCCAAATGGAACAAAATGAAAATGTGTATTCTATGTATACTATATTCATGGACATAATGAACACCCTAGGTGCCTTAGGGAAAACCTTCTCAAATGGTGAGAAAGTTAAGAAAATCATTATGCCACTTCTAAAAGAATGGAGACCTAAAAGAACCGCCATTGAAGAGGCCAAAGATTTAAATACTTTACCTCTTGATGATTTAATTGGTTCTCTCATTTCATATAAAGAGGATTTAGCTGCAGAAAAAGGACATGAGGAGAAGAAGAAAAGCATTGCTCTCAAAGCTTCAAAATATGAGAGTGATGGGGAGAGTGAACCGGATGATGAAGAGCTAGCCATGCTAGCAAGGAGGTTCAGAAAATTCTTCAAGAAAACCGGAGAGTGAAGAAATTTCAGAAACTTCAAGAACCATAGGGAGAAGAAGGAGGCAATCACATGCTATGAATGCAAGAAGCCTGGCCATATAAGATCGGAGTGCCCACTTATCAACAAACTCAAGAAGAAAGCAATTGTTGCAACTTGGGATGATAGTGAAGAAGAATCAAGTGATGAAGAAGGATCGCAAGAAGTATCAAACCTAGCATTTATGGCAATAGGAGAGGATGAAAATCTCAATGAGGTAAGTGATCTCACTTATGATAAATTGTATGATACTTTTAAAGATTTGCATAATGAGTTGATGAAGATTGGTAAAAAAAATGTATGTCTTAAAAAGGAAATGGTGAAAGTTAAAAATGAAAATGAATCTTTAAATGCAAAAATTGCATGCCTAGAAGTAGAGAACAAAACATTGCATGATGAACTTGCATTATCAAATGAGAAATCTAGTATCTCACATGAGCATTTAGAATCATGCATAGATGATTTGATAAATGAAAACGAAGTGCTCAAGAAAAAGAGTAATGAGTTAAATGAAATTGTTTTGAAATTTACAAATGGACAAAAGATGTTGGATAATATCCTTAACTAACAAAAATGTATTTTTGATAAAGGAGGACTCAGATATAAGCCTAACTTGAAGCAAAAGTATTATAAGAATTATTTTGTTAAAGCTACCTCCACAAATGATAATAAGATTGTCTGTCATTATTGTAATCAAAATGGTCACATGAAATATAAATGTCCCGTGAAAAGGAATGCATATTATGGTGTCAAATGCATTTGGGTTCCAAAAGGAACCGTTGCTAACTCTCAAGGACCCAAAAAGCTTTGGGTACCTAAAACTTGAGATTTTCCTTGTAGGGCTTGAAAAAGAAGAAAAATAAATGGTACTTGGACAGCGGTTGTTCAAGGCACATGACCGGAAACTATGCATGGTTCTCAAAATTCACCAAAATTGAAAATGGTGGAGACGTATCTTTTGGAGACAACTCAAAAGGAAAAATTCTTGGAATTGGAAATGTTGGTAAAGTCTCTTCAATTCTAATTGAGAATGTATGTTTAGTTGAGAACTTGAAACACAACTTAATTAGCATTAGTCAATTATGTGACAAAGGTTATAAAGTTATCTTTGATAAATTTAGTTATGTTATTGAGAACTCATGTGATGGCAAAACCTTGTTTGTTGGTAATAGGTGTGGTAATGTTTATATCATTGACATAGAATGTGCATCTACTCTTAATAAATATTTTTCCGCATTACATGATGATAGTTGGCTATGGCATAGAAGATTAGGACATGCAAGTATGATTTGATCTTGAAAATTTCAAAAAATGATTTAGTTAAAGGTCTTCCGAAAATTGGTTTTCAAAAGGATAAGATTTGTGAAGCTTGTCAATTTGGAAAACAAATCAAAACCTCTTTAAAAAACAAAAACCATATCTCTACTTCAAAACCACTTGAACTTCTTCACATAGATCTATTTGGACCATCTAGATATGCTAGTCTAAATGGAAAATATTATGCATTTGTGATAGTGGATGATTATTCTAGATATACATGGGTATTATTCTTAGCCAATAAGGATGATGCTCTTGATGCTTTTAAAGTGCTTTATAAGAAATTACAAAATGAAAAAGGGCGTGATATTATATGCATTAGGAGTGATCATGGAGGACAATTTGAAAATCATGCATTTGAGAACTTTTGTAATAATCTTGGCATTGAGCATCAATTTTCATCACCTAGGACTCCACAACAAAATGGAGTTGTTGAGAGAAAGAATAGGTCTATTCAAGAAATGGCTAGGACCATGTTAAATGAAAATGCATTACCTAAATATTTTTTGGCCGAAGCCATCAACACCGCTTGCTATGTTTTAAATCGGGTGTTGATTAGACCTCATCTCAATAAAACTCCCTATGAGCTTTGGAAATATAGAAAACCCAACATTGGTTATTTCAAAGTTTTTGGATACAAATGTTTTATTTTAAACACAAAAGATAATCTTGATAAATTTGATCCAAAATTTGATGTTGGCATCTTTCTTAGGTATTCAAACTCAAGCAAAGCTTATAGAGTTTATAATAAAAGAACCTTAGTTGTGGAAGAATCCATGCATGTTACGTTTGATGAGTCTAACCCCTCCTATATGGAGAAAGGAGTTGCTAATTATGATGCAGATGGAGACTTACAAGAGGAATCATCAAAAGAGATTCAAGAAAATGCACTATAAGAAAATCAAGAGGATAGACAAGAAGAACAAACCAATACGGAGCTAGAGCAACAAGAAGGTATTTCTCAAACACTTCCCAAGAAGTGGAGGTATGTCTCTTCTCATCCTAAAGATGTAATTTTAGGAGATCCCTCACGAGGTGTTACAACTAGATCATCTCTTAAGAATACTTGTGAGCATAATGCATTTATCTCTCAAATTGAACCCAAATCCTTTGCGGATGCAGAAAATGATGAATCTTGGATTATGGCAATGCAAGAGGAGTTAAATCAATTTGAAAGAAATAATGTGTGGGAATTAGTTCCTAAACCGGAACATCAATCTGTCATAGGCACTAAATGGGTATTTAGAAATAAGATGGATGAATCCTGGGTGGTTGTAAGAAATAAAGCTAGATTAGTGGCTTAAGGTTACAACCAAGAAGAAGGAATTGACTTTGATGAAACTTTTGCACCTGTAGCAAGGGTAGAATCCATTAGGATGTTGTTAGCATATGCATGTCATAAGAATTTTATTTTATATCAAATGGATGTCAAGAGTGCTTTCTTAAATGGATATATTATGGAGGAAGTTTATGTGAAACAACCTCCTGGTTTTGAAAATGAAAAATTTCCAAATCATATTTATAAGTTGCTTAAAGCCTTGTATGGATTAAAACAAGCACCTAGAGCATGGTATGATAGACTTAAAAATTTCTTGCTAGAAAATGATTTTTCTATGGGTAAAGCGGATACTACTCTATTTGTTAAACATAAGAACCAAGACATACTTATTGTTCAAATTTATGTTGATGATATTATTTTTGGTTCTACTAATGAGTTATTGTGTAAAGAATTTTCATCGTGTATGAGTAAAGAATTTGAGATGAGTATGATGGAAGAGTTGAAGTACTTCCTTGGACTTCAAATCAAACAAAATGAGGAAGGAATTTTCATAAATCAAGCCAAGTATGTAAAAGATCTACTCAAACAATTCGGCATTGATGACTCAAAGACCAAAAATACACCAATGAGCACAACAACCAAGCTGGACAAAGATGAAAAAGGCAAAGAAGTGGATATCAAAATGTATCGAGGTATGATCGGATCCCTACTTTATTTTACTGCAAGTAGACCGGATATCATGTTTAGTGTATGTTTGTGTGCAAGATTTCAGTCATGTCCCAAGGAATCTCATTTGCTTGCTGTTAAAAGAATTTTTCGTTATTTGAGTGGAACCATAGATATTGGCCTTTGGTATCCTAGGGGAACTCATATAGATTTAACATGTTATTCGGATGCGGACTTTGCCGGTTATAAAGTGGATAGAAAGAGCACTAGTGGTACTTGCTATATTCTAGGACACTCTCTTGTTTCATGGTTTAACAAGAAACAAAATTCTGTCGCACTTTCAACTACCGAGGCTGAATATATAGCTACCGGAAGTTGTTGTGCACAAAGACTTTGGATTAAACAAACACTTAGAGATTATGACATTAATCTTGAACAAATTCCTATTAAGTGTGATAATACTAGTGCTATAAATCTTTCAAAGAATCTCATTCAACACTCTAGAACCAAGCATATAGAAATTAGACATCATTTCTTGAGAGATCATGTTCAAAAGGGAGATATTGCATTAGATTTTATTTCTACGGAAAAACAACTTGCCGATATTTTCACAAAACCACTTTGCGAAGAACAATTTTCAAAAATTCGGCATGAACTTGGGTTGATGAAATTTTCGCATTAACGTATTTATTCATGCTATTGAGTGTACTGAATTAATTGACTTAGTTGTGATCAAATATTTATGAAATGCTTGAGCTTGATAATCAAATGATGAATTTGCCTAAATAATTCTTGATTATATGAATTAATTGGTTGAAAAACATGCTCATGAATCATGCATTAAAATGGCTCATAAGATATTTTCAGATCAATTAAATGATCTTGGAATATATTATTTGCTGGCCAAAAATTAAATCAAATGTGCGAAATTACGGATAAAATAAACGGATAACCGTTTTCAATAAACGGTGAACCGTTTTATTCCAGAAACGAGATTATGTGTCTGTCCGTTTACTCTTTCACCGTTTGATACAATCGGTGAACCGTTTTATAACAGAGAGTCCTCTAACAGATACTCCTTAGCCGTTAAGCGCTTAAGCTCTCACCGCTACCTATTCTTTAGCCTCTGGAAGTTACCCCTTAACCGTTTCAATAAACGGTTAACCATTTTCGCGATTATAACAATTGTTCAAAGGTCTTTTCTTCTCCTTCTCCAGTTAACCTTTCACCGTTTCAGCCATTGTTGCGCAGCCGAAGGTTTCTCTACTTTCAAACCCTTATTTTTCTTACTTTTCTTGCCAAATCAAACCTCCAACATCATTTCTTATCACCTTTAGAACAATTTCACCGATTCAAAACTTCAAATCAAGCCCAAAATTCAAAAATCCCAAATCGAAACCCTAACTACCGCGGGTTGGGTTTCTTCATTTTTAATCCGATTCTTCCCCTTCTTCAACCAAATTGAGCATCCAACTCACATCCTCTATTCATTCATAAGCCAATCATCGATTCTTTTTCTTCTCATCACATCTCTCCTGCATTTTCCACACTCCATTGTGTTTCTCCATGGCTGAATCCTCTCGGAGAAACCCCAGGCGTAAATCTGTGCCTCCAAGGAATCCTATACCACCACGGGAAGTCTCTGAATTTGCACGCATTCACTTCCCCACGCCTTCCTTGGCCAAGCGGTTCGAAGATCGCTTCGATGGTCGAAAGGTACTTGACTCATTCTTTGTTGATATTGATGATTTCCGTAACTTAGTTGTATGTGGTAGAAGTATTCGGGATATGCTTCAGCCTTGGGAGTCTGGCATTGATTTTGATGACCGACTTTATCCAAATTTAGTGCGAGTCTTTTATTCGAACATGAAAATCTCCGATACTCGCCTAAATAGGATAGTTACTTAAGTCGGCCGTGTACCAATAGAGTTTGATGATGCGAACCTAGCTGACTTTCTTGGTATCTCTAGTGAGGGGCATGATATTTACACTTCTAGGAAAGCCCTTTCCTTTGACAATTTTTGTCATACTGATGAAGTCTGTAATATATGTCGTCGTTGAGACCTGTCTGATGAGATTTGTTTGCTTCCTTTTCGGTCTTAACTTTTACCTCTCCAAGTTCGCATTCTTCACACTATTTTATAGCACATAGTGACACTTAGGAAGGGTCACTCAGATGAGGTTACAAGGTTGGACGTTGGCCTACTAAATAGCCTACTTACAGACCGTCCCATTAACCTCGGATACATTATTGTGCGGCATATATTAAGTACTCCCGCGGTCAATCACCGCTTGCTTCCTTATGGCAGTATTATTACTAAGATACTGCGACGCTTTGAGATGCCACTTCTTGATACTGGACATATGGAGACTCGACGAATTGGTCCCGAGGCCATGACTAGTATCGGTTTCTCTAGGAAGAATGGAGAGTGGATAAAGACAAGCAACTCCAAAAATCGGGATACCTTGATTGCTCCAGAGGATGATCGGATGCTCAATGATATCTATTCTCCCGATCAGCTTCCTAACTTTAGATTAGGAGCTCATCCTCATCCTCCGCGTCGCCGTTTTGTCCCTCGGCCTCTAGCTGACTCGGACTCTGAGGAGCGTGTGATGGATGCTGACATTCCCTCCTCTTCCGAGCCGCCTCCTGCTCCTGAGCCATCTGTTGTTCTGCCCATCGCCTCAGCCTCCTTGATATTGTGCAGCTTGATTGATGTTCACCGGATTTTGATTCTTGATCGGTTGGACACTATTTCCGTGACCACCTACGTTCGAGACCTTTAGAGCATTGATTGAGCTTATCGCACTCTTCTCCGCTACTTCGGCTATGATCCGGGGAGCACATATTCTCCACCTCCATAGTTTCTGGATTCTGTTTCCGTACAAACATTTCATATTTTGGTTGTTTACATGTTGCCATTTATATTTTTATATACACTGTTCTCTCTATATGCTCTTTCTGGATTTTGCTGACATATGTTTGTGATGTTCTTGCTGATTGAATAAATTAGTTATTGGTTGATGAAATTTGAGATTTATTGGATATTGAAGTGTTGATTTGTTTGTTCATGGCGTTGTTGGGTTGTTGAAAGATGAAGTTGGTGTTAATCTATTTTGGAAGTGTTTTTCCTCTCATTTTGTATTAGTGGTTTTGCTTATTTTTAAGGGGAAACTCTGTCAAAATTTTCGCTCACCAAAACCGGGTACCTTCTTTAACGAATTTGCATTTTTCCTATTCTCTCTTTTCTTTTTGATGATGAAGGGAGAGATAATTATGGTATTAAGAATGTATTTAAAAATGTTTAGAATGGGGAGATTTAAAATGACTTTGAAAATGTTTTCTTGAGAAAAAAATCTTTTTAATGAACATTTCTTAATTTGGCCATACATTTAGGGGGAGCACATATTAAGGGGGAGCTTAATATTGAATGCAGTTTGTCATCATAAAAAAGGGGGAGATTGTTAACATTAATATGTTAATAATATTGATTTTGATGATAACAAACTTTAAATGGTTTTTGATAAAAATGTTGGAGCTATTCCTTAATAAACGAAAGCCTTAAATTCATTTTTCATAAAAGATGGTCTTTCAAATTAGAAAAATATTCTCTGTAAAATCTGGTTTAAAATGTAATTCTGGAAATAAACGGTGAACTGTTTTCCTTTAAACGGTTAACCGATTAATACCAGAAAGTAACATATTGCCTAAAGCTCTAACCGTTTATGATAAACAGAAAACACAAAGGATGGGAAGGCTACTGGAACTTAACGGTGAACCGTTTATTTAAACGGTTAACCGATAACATCCAGAATTGAAGGTTGCTTTCCTCTGGCACTATTTAACGAAACCGGATAAGGCTGAATTGTTTTGCAGGTTACTGGAAACTAACGGCGAACCGTTTATTACAAACGGTTAACCAATAACATCCAGAGAGGTCACTTCATGCAAATCCTTAACCGTTTAATGTAAACGGATAAAGGATGTTCATTTTGCAGGTTACTGGAGACAAACGACGAACCGTTTATTACAAACGGTTAACCGATAACATCCAGAGAAGTCACTTCATGCAAATCCTTAACCGTTTAATGTAAACGGATAACTGATGCTCATCTTGCAAGTCTCTGGAAGTTAACGGCGAAAGGGTAATCTTAAACGGCAAACCGTTTATTTGAAATTTGGTTCAACGGTAACTTTTGACCAACCTAAACGGCTAGCCGTTTATGGTTAACGGCGAACCGTTTTTGGACCGACATTTTGTAACGGCTAGATTTTCAGCTCCAGATATAAATAAGCTCATTCAAATTCAAAGGAGGTTGATCACAACACGACTACTGAGCTTATACTTGAGAGTACAATCTTCATTGAGCTTTAAAATACATTCTTGCTTCATCTATTCACATATTGGGTATCATTGTGTAATCTTATATATTGTGAGAGGCAAAACAAATCTGAAATCTTTTTTTTTTTAGTGATTGTAAGTGTTGGGATACACTTGGGTTTAAGAGATTGGGATAATCTCTTGTTGTAAAGGTTATTGACACCTTGGAAGTCAAGTGTAAGCATTTGAAGCCTTGGAGGCTTGCTTAGTGGAATCCTCAAGCTCGGAAAGCTTGGAGGCATGGACGTAGGCAAGGTTGGCCGAACCACGTAAAAATCTCAGTGTTTGAATCTCTCTTCCTTTATCCTTTTTGTTGAGGTTAATTCATTTGTTACTGCTTTGAATTTGTTTCATATTTGCATTGTGTTTTATTTATAAATTGAATAATTTTTTAAAATTCCAATTCACCCCCTCTCTTGGGTTGCATAACTAGTATTTCAGTACCTATGATAAAAATGTCAAAGTCCCGAGAGGAACAAAAGTAGTTAGAGGAACTTAGTGCAATCACTATCCCTCATATACCCGCATTAAAATTTTAATTTGTTTAATTCCTATAATTTTTTAGTAAAATTACTTAAAATATTTATAGATGTAAAAAGATTAATGAAAAGTATCATAGAATCTATAAAAATAAAATAAATATGAGAAAATATAAGGATATAAATAGAAATTTTCATATGATATGAGTGGTACACAAACTTGATGTATTTTTGTTATTTTTGTGGACATGTCCAAATCTAATGCTTTTCTTTTATTGTAATATGGTTATATTGAGCTTGGAACATTAAATTGTAAGTTCTTTAAGGATCAAATACTCACATGGATTCCCCTCTATTATTCAAGGATCCTTAAAAAATCCTCTCTAATGTAAGCAGAATGTCGAGGATGAGTTCTCTTGTGTAAATTTTAATGTACTCGCAAGGGCACGAGTTTGTTGGAGTATAGACTAAAAATAACGAGGTCGAACCTACATGGACTGTCAACTTTTAGGAAAAATAAGTCAAATCTAAGCTAATTTTTAACTCTATCCTAGTTAGAAAATAAAATATCTTTGTTTGATGAGATTTAAACTAAAGATGCAATTAAAATTAGAACGAGTAGATTAACGCAAGAACTCAAGAAATTGAAGCTACTATGGTTTCAAAATCCATATAGGTCAACTTAACAATTATCTAATTTTAAAGTGATAACTCGAAATCAATCTATATTTACTCATGAATATAACAATTAAACCCAATTAAAATTTATTTTATGTAAGTTATTTCTCTACTTAATAGTGTGATATCAAAGCATTTCATGTAAATAATATTGAATAACAAAAAGTCAAAATTTTTCTAAACATTATGTGTAAACAATTTATTGACAAAGAAATAATTAAAGATAATCATATATAAATTTTATATATCCAAGTATAGGTTTATTCAAATATCAATACAAACAATCAACAATGCATGATAAAATTAGTGAAAAATTTTAATAACATCCAACCAAACATAGGTAACAAGTACCGTAAACATTAAAGCATACATATTGAAAATTAATTGAATAAAAAGTAATTTATCACATTGAATTGGGTATCATTTTTAATCTTAGTATAAAAAATTTAGTTACAAATAGTTGATTTTTTTTTTTTTTTACAAACACAAATAATTGAATAGAGAATGAAAAAGTAGGTAAATCCAATCATTAATCCAAGCGGCTGGCTCTACCCCAAACCCGTGGCTGCTCCTCTGCTTCAGTTACTCTCTCCGTCTCTAGTCCCCTCCAATAAAAGCCAAAGGCTTTGCTTATATGATGCTTGGCTGACTTCAAATTAACATCCAAATCCTTGTGGAATTAGGTTGCATGGCCACCAATCTTCAAGTCAAATCATGTAAAGGTGCATGCTTTACAATTATGCTTCTTTCACGCGCGGACCTTACAACGGATCGGATCAATCAGCCCAATTTATTTTGCAATTGCCTTGCACGTACGCTCACTTTAACACCAAAATCACTTTAATTGTTAAATTTGCCAATCTTGAGTGCTTTTCACATGATTAACATAGGGGCCATATTTGACCTTGCTCATTGAATTTATCCATGCCCAAAGCATCCATTCCGATTAATTTCTATTCTCTTCAATTTTGATTCGTTAAAGCACGTTTATTCCCTAATCTTTGATTTATTATCCAGTTCAACAAAATAAATTAATTGTCTAACAATATAAATAAAAGAGGCTAATTAATGTATGATTAGAGAGAAAATATATCAATATATCATAAAATATATCAATATATCATAAAATATATCAATATATCATGTCC
Source organism: Citrus mangshanensis (assembly GCA_030449895.1). NCBI lineage: Eukaryota > Viridiplantae > Streptophyta > Magnoliopsida > Sapindales > Rutaceae > Citrus > Citrus mangshanensis. The sequence continues at coordinate 5,562,649 of JASUUJ010000280.1, read as the reverse complement.
ATCTGGTTCAGAGATGTTGGATCCATTGTTAGAACTTCTTGATCCACATTTTCCCATTTCTAATTTCTTAATGGGAAAAAGTAAGAGCAATTGAGGATTTGCGATAGATTCATATATCGGCCCAGCTTGGCCCATAAATGGATCTGAGCTCGGCCCTAAAAGGCCCACAACCAGGCAGCGTTGAAGGGTGTACGAAAGAAAAAGTTGTACCTCGGAGATAGTACATCTCCTGAAGCATACAGCGACACATCACCATCCATCAGCTGACGTCTTACGTGTCAGCTGAATGTGAGTCAGACTTACATATGGATGTCGGTCTTGTCACGACGAGGAGGAAAGCTGTGCGCCTGTGGATGGTGCGTGTGAATTGAGTTGACAGAAAAACAAAAAGCGGGGACCACCGAAGAGGACAAGCTCGGGCTTGGCCGATCGCCACGTCATCGAGAATCTCTGTCGTTTTTGATTCAGAGTAGACTTTTCTTAAGTCGGTGAGATGAAATCACGGACGTTGATAGTGACAGCTCAAAATCTTTTAATCACGTGGGACCCATTTTATTTTGCCTATTTTTTACTTGTATCAGACGCATCATCATCTTCCTGATCGGTGATCAGCCCCTGACTCCTGTTATGGCTCTTCCTTGACGTTACATGCAATATTGCTTTCAATCATTTATTTATTTCTTTTATGTTTTTTTTGAAAAAAGGGGACGCTCGTGGAAAAAGACGGGAGTTGAATTAATTGGGATTTAGAATATTATATTAATCATTAATTATGAGTTGATTAATAATTAAATCTATCGTTGAAATTCTAAGAAAATGATTTAAGAATAAATAAAAGTTGGAGAAGAGTAATGTTTGGATTATTTTCATTTAACATAAGAGCTCAATTTTTTGCACCTTATTCGCAAAAGTCATAACAAATTTTAATAAATCTTAAAACTAAGAGTTATCAAAGGAGTAGAAAATTTTTAAATGGATTATTCATTCATGAAGAGTGCGTACATGAATCTCATTGTTTGGTTAGTGACAAAATATAAGAAAAAGAGGTATAGTAAAGTGTTACCTTACTCTCTGGCCTATTTAATTTTCAATGAAAATATTAAATTTTAATTAGAAATTTTTCAAAAGCAATCTTAGGTCCTGTTTAGAATTGAGGAGTTATAATTTTTAAGATATAATTACTGTGAAAAAAAATTATAACTTCGAAATAAAAGTTAATATTATCTAATAAATATAATTTTAAAATAATAATTTTGACAAAATTAGTAAAAATATAATAAAATTTTTATTATACAACTGTAGAATTAAATTAATTTAACTTCCAAAGTACAATAATTAGTATTTACTAAACATTTTAATATTGTAACTTTTAAATTACAATTGTCCAATCTTAATTCCAAATAGACCCTCAATCAACAAAACGACCATCAGTGCCTAGGGATGAAGTTCTTTTAGAGCTCCAGGTGCAAAGTGTCACGGGCCACCTAAATTTCAAGCTAAAGAAGCTAAGTACACAAGTCAAGATGTGCTAACTTAGCTTGGTTTTAGAAAGTTGCATCTCTAGCACAGTCATTACTTATACATAGTTAGGAAATTTCTAGATATTACTAGAGTGTTGTACATGCAATTCTCTAGATTAATCTAAGATGTTGTAAAAATGGAAGCTCTCTATATGTCATAAGAATTCCCTAGAGTTAGAAGGTTCTAGAACTAGACATTTCATACTTAACACAAGCTCTCTATATGTCATAAGAATTATCTAACACAAATTCTCAAATTTAAGTATAAAATACGCAAATCCATAAAAAAGGCACAAACTATTATCTAAAATAACAATTATTATTTCATATTATCATTTAACACAAGTTGTAAGAGAAGAATTTTATTTCATTCACCACCATTAACTCTCATCCGACGCGATTCTTATAATAATAATTAAGATTAATATTTTCTAAAGAATAATACTTTTTAAATACTAATCCGAATCACAAAATTATAATAATAAAATAATCCAAGCATTAAGTTAAAGCCTGTTAGGACGTAGGCACGTTGCAACTTGCACACACGTTTACACTTTACATTATTTACTTTATATATTTTTATATTTAAATTTTTTTATTAAAATTAAATTAAAAATAATTTTAAAAAAAGCTGCGACCATGGGTATCTATCGGATACTTAGGTAATACCAAATCCACCCACAACCTAGTACGAGTTTCAATTTATATTACCAAACTCGGCTACAATGCACAAAATTACTCGCAGCGAGTGAGTTTTGGTTGGCAGGTTTGGATAAATTTATAGGTACCATTGCCATTCCTAGTCTATATATATATGTGTGTGTGTGTGTGTGTGTGTTTTGTTTTCCATTTTGACCCCAACTTCTCAAGTCTGGCTCCACCCCTACTCAGTTCAGCAAAAGATATGTTCTAAAGGTGAACCTTCTCCAAAGAATTTATGAGGAAACAATTAAGGTCTTCACACTAATAGAGGAATTTGAGCTTACTCTCACAAAATTAGAAACCTACTTATTATTTCGTTGAATTGGTAATAATCATGCTTGTTGAGTACAATTAAACTTTGAAATGAGTATGAACATGTTTGGTTATTTCCATTTGAACAAAAAGAGTCATATCATATCATATCAAACATATTAAATGGAGATAGTGATGTATGCAAACGTGGGCACATGGACATAAATGTTGGTTGAAGAAATTAATGGGGACAAGTCAGGGAAATTTACACTAATAACCATAAAAATTTTAGTTTTTTTCATCTTAACCCCTCAAACAAATTTCTATCAATATTAGCCATAAAAGAACCGTTGAGACCAAATTACCCCTCTCTCTCATCTCCCTTTCCTCTTCCTCTTGCCTTCTTCTCTACTAATTTCAGCATCCACCTCTTTCTTCTTCTTCTCTCTCCTATAATCCTCGTAATCGTTCGGTCTAGTGGGGTCGTGCTCCTCGATTACGGTCGAAGTGACGTCGACCAATGCCGGTTGCGGCAGCGCTACCACGTCGTCGGGGGAAGGTGCGATTGCAGGTGAGGAATGGGGTCTAGTCGGGAGAGAATTTTGGATGGTTTTGGGTTTGGATTGGGGCTTGAGGATGGTTTGTGGTGGCGCGAAAATTGACCAGACAGTGGTGGTCGTGTTGGTGGGTTTGTCCTCATCAGAGGGTGGAGGTAGGTCTCCGTACAGCCCGCCTAGCATTTCGCAACGTGGCTTTTGATGGAAAATCCCGAGGAATTTGAATTCCGAAATTGGATTTTGGAGAATTAAAAATATAATTTTGTTTTGTTGTTTGGGTTGTCGGATGAGATTCGATCTGAGGTAGAAGAAGATATTACATACGAATAAGAAGAGACGAACAAAGACGAAAGGACTGGCGAAAACAAACAAATACTGAGGTAGAAGAAGGTAACTTGTCGCACCAAAGCATGCTTTGTCGCGCATGGCCGCACTGCTTCTTTTCGTTTGTAAAGAAGGGTAATTTGGGGAGAAAAGCGTGTGTTTTGCTAATATTGATAGAAAAAAGTTGAGAGGGTTAATTGTGAAAATAGCAAAAATTTTATGATTATTTTCGTAAATTTCCCGACAAGTCATGACTCGCAATTCAGGGAACTGATTTCCCCTTTTTCCCTTTTTTTTCCAGAATACTTATAAAGAAATTCATAAACACACGCCATTGCAATATCAAAACATAAATGCATTTTAAATTTACAACTTACAATGAGAAAAGAGAAAAGGAAATGGCTCATTTACCGATAAATTTTGTAGGCATCATCAATACATATAATATAATTAAGGGAAATTATGTGTACACAATCTTTATTTTGTCACGTGTATATTTAATTATTAGAAAATTTTTGACATATTTTTTACACTACCTTTATTTTTAAGTTTGTATCAATTAATCACTTTGACACTAAAAGTAACTATTTTACCCTAAATAAATTAAAGGACTATTTTATTATACAAAATTTTAAAACATAAAGAAATTATAATTACAAGAATATCCCTAAATTTAATAAAACAAATAAATCTCAAAATCTGAGATGATAATTTTTAAGTAAAAATATAATTATAAAAAATTAACATCTTATAATTATAACTTTTTGTAATTAAAATTTCATTTAATTTTTGTAATTAAATTAAGTATAAGGAAGTTTACAAAAATTAACATGTAGAAAAAAGCTCCCTATGTAAACTTCTCTATAATTAATATTAAGAAACTTCCATATACAATGAAATTATGATTACAAAAAATTAACATGATAATTTTTTAAATGAAATTATAATTATAAAAAGAATTAACATATTGGATTTGGTATTTATTTATTTTATTAAATTTATGAGTATTTTTATAATTATAATTTTTTTAAAATTTTGTAGAATAAAATGATCTTTTAATTCATTTAGGGATAAAATAATTACTTTCTATTGTCAAAGTGGTTGACTAATACAAACTTAAAAACAAAGGTGATGCAAAAAATATGTCAAAATTTTATGGTGGTTCAATGTACATATAACAAAATAAAGATGATGCAGAAATAATTTCCCTGAAATTAAAGTTAAAAAATTAAGAAACATGGATTTAGTATGAATTTTTTTAACTTAGTTACAGTGTTTCCCTTCTAGAGAAAAAAAATTACAATGTTAAAATCAATTTTTTACTTTCTTTTTTTAAATTTTATTTTGGAGGGCAGAAATTCAAATTGAAGTGTTTATTAAAAAAAAAGAAGACAATATAACAAAAAACTCATTGAATGTTGGTGACGTACTTGTTCCTTGTACCGTGCCCCTTTTCCCGTGACTTGGATCTTTCAATACGTACAACTACTCTTTTAATTTGTTTCTTTCAAAATTTTAATTAATTATTTTGTGATTTTCACGAGTGACATTTTCTTGACGTAATTATGAAGGAAAAGTAAAACCCTAGGGCATACAGAAGACAAGACAACAATAATGTCGTTATATTTAATTAGGTCATTTAATTGTTCATGTTTCTAGGTAGAAACCATGCCATATTTGGAGGAAACTCGTTACTGAAATCAAAGTAAAGACTAAAGAGAAATAACGCTATCTATTTAAATAATAATCACAATTCTTTCTTTACTTAAAGAGTTTTTACACGGTAAATAAACAAACTCGTTTGGTTAGTTTTGAAAAATATTCACCTGTAAAATAGTTGAACCAAAAAGATTTCATTTCAATGGAAACTCTAGGACAATTTATATTAAGGGAATTATTAGATAATGATTAGCAAATAAAAATAGTGGTGTTTGCATATACTTTACAATAAATCATAGAATGATGTTATTTGGAGTGATTTGTTCTTTATAGACAAAGAATTTTTTGTGATATTGCGAGTCTTTACTTAAAAGTTATAGTTATTGTGAAATAAAAATTCTAACCCTAAATTAAAAATAAAAAAATTTATAAATATGTCTTTTAAAATTTTATAGTTTTGATAAAATAATAAAAGTAAAAAAAAAAGTTTTCGTCAAACATAAAATCAACTCAAAATTTAAAATTACGCTAGTATGATTTTGCCAAATTATTATTATTGCTAAAAAGGAGATTATTACGGAAATTGATGTTGGTGTGGTGCAAGTTCCAACATAAAGAAAGAAAGAAGGAAGAAACCAAGGGGCTGAGAAGCCGTTGATCAAACGGTTTCAGAAATTTCACATGATCCCACTAAGGATCTGGTCGCCATGGATGCTTGTGCTTTGGGTTTTGTTTCTGTTTTTGATTTTGTATTATTTTATTATTATTATTTTTTGTTGGTGAGTTACTTTTCTTTCCACTCAAACACCAATTTTTATCAGTATTGAATTTACATGGCTCAAGTTGATTAATTAGTAATATCAACCATGAAAATGTAACAACAACAACAATAATAAATACGAAACAAACTTCTCATAATTGTTATTGCACATGTTTGACTCTCTGATGATCTAATAAATTCAAATAACTAACTAAATAAAATTATCTTGAAGAAAAAAATACTTCGGAGACTCGGGGGGTTTATAGTTGACTCTAGATACTTACGTATTTCATATTTACAAGAAAGAGAAGAAAATGAAGAGGATTAGTTAGCGAATTAGGAGTGAAAATAGAATTGATAGGAAGGTGAAAAAAACAAAAACAAAAACAAAACAAAACAAAAACAAGAAGCGCGGGAAAACCTTAGTCAAAGAAGAGGGTGAGACAAAACAAAAACGAAACAGCCCAGTCGTCGAAACGCCGCAACACATGCAACCCCCAGCTGACGTCGGCCACACGTGAATCTATTCATTCATTATTAATTTATTATTATTACACACTTTTTTCTTTTTAACTAAAATCAAACATGGGTCCCGCCAACTCCCTCCCCACGTGCGGCTTAGAATGTGTTGTGTATCCACTCTTTGACTTTGTTCGTATTTTAGACAAATATTTACAACTTCTTTTACAATCCCTAGGCTTCCGTTAATTATTTTATTAATTCAATTAATTAAAACTTCACTTCATTTACACGTGGCCAGATCTTAATGGGCTGCAATCACTGTTGATCAATCTTATGAGAATCTGTTGTCGTGTGAAACTTATGATACTTAACCAACCCACACGAGCCAAATCCGTCAACCAATTCCTTAATTTTGATTTGTGTTAGTTGATTAGACCTCTTAACCAAATCGTTTTGTGTTTGCACGGAACATCGGGATATGTATATATATTTTTTTTTCCTAAAGAAGTAAAGATCAACAAGCTTTTGTATAAGGTTTTGATTTTCTCATTGACAATGTAACAAACATTTGACAAAAATGTCAAATCCACTTACGTCTAGATTTAGAATTAAGGTTAAAATATTTGGTACATAATATCTTTTATAATTTGAAAAGTGAATTAATTTAATATTACACGTATAATAAAAAAAATTATTATACTTTTCATAATTTTATTAAAATTATTATTTAAAAAATATATTTATTAAATGATATTAATTTTTATTATGTAATTACAATTTTTATTCCACAGTAACTATAACTTTACATCTTAATATCAAACAAAACCCTAATTTAGCTGCTTCTAGTCATAATAATAGATAAATGAATGATATTTAAATAGAAAAATACTAGAATAATAGATAAATGAATGATATTTAAATAGAAAAATTAGACGCATTACTAGTCATTTTGGTCAATAAAACAGATCATTTTAACACTATTTTTATTAACCTTCCGTCGGCATTTTCTCTCTTTACTGGTTTCCCAATACAGGTGGATATTTATTGCGTGTCACCGAATCTGCCATTCTTGATTATAACTTCATTAATTACTGCTACAATGAGAGGACACTAAAAGTATCGAACTCTTTAACTATTCATTGCCAAAAAAATTTAAGGGAAACAAGAATCCGGGAGGATTTTAGCTTGAGTACAGAAAAATGGATCAGAGGCTCTGCTCCTTATCAGACAAATTCAAGAAGCTAAAAAGGTCAGCAGGATCCTTTCAGAAGGGGGAAGGAAAAAAAAAAAGGTCAGCAGGAAATGAAAGACTTAAATCAACCGGCTGTACAATTGAACCAACCAACGTTTATTTCTATACTCTACACTCCTACATTGTCACTGCCTGAATCCATTAGAATCGTCAATCTTCTAGCCGTTTTCATAAAGTCACTGCAACAGCAACAACAAAACAGATCAAATTAAACCCCTTCAAGGAAATAATTGTATACAAAGAAAAAATTGCCAGCAAGCGGAATAACTGAAACCTGAATGGTTCGTCTCCTATGTGCTTCACTGCACCGGTAACATCACGGTAAAGCAAGTGGCTTAATGTCTCGGCATTTTCTATGCCAAACATTTCTGCTAGCTTTTTGTACAGTTCGTCGTAGGATCCGAGCAAAGAGAGGTCAAGAGTGCGACCTACATCCTCTGATTCCATGAATACTTTACAATGACCAGTCTCTAAACTGGGCTCCGTTTCTTGGCGGTTATCCTTGTACCACTGGAAAACTTCACAAAATGAGCGATCGGGTAAGCCTTGTTGTTGAAGTGCAGATCCAGAACCATCAGAAAAATTCGTCAACTTATCTAAATTCCCTTCTGATGAGCTATTTCCAGTACGAACTGGTGAAACTGTATCACCGGAACAGCTGTGAGACATCTGCTGCTCTGTAAGTATAGGTTTCCCAAAAAGAACAAGCTGGGGTGTCTTTAAATCATCAGCTTTCTTTGAAGGCTGGGTTGAATGTGACATGGTTAGCAAGCAAGAAATGTTCTCACTCATGCTTGGCTTCTGAAGGATTGGGCTATTAGAGGCCCTTGTGGGTTTAGCAGCACGATCAAATGGCGGGAAACCAGCCGGAGACAGACCTGACTGCAGTTTATTGAGGTGGAGGTCCGACAAGGATAGACCATAGTGAGCATGCCTGGCTCCCTGCATGCCAGCAGGAGTGTTATCGGGTAGACACCCAAAAGGGCTGTTGGGCCCAAGGAGGCTGCCAGAAAATGACGGCATTGGAAGTTGGCCGTCAAGGGGGAAATCTGGTGGTTGTGGCAGTCTTGACTTCTTCCTTGGTGGTGAGAAGGGGGATAGATGGATGGTGGGCATATTTGACACCAATTCCACCAGCCATGGGCTGACACGTTTTACATTTTGGAGCAAATCGGGCTCATCCCATGTAACCTGCAACCCATAATTCCAGCAAATAAGAATAGATTGAACAGAGATCTTGATATGCTGATTAAAAAATTCAACACAGAAAAGCCAGTGTGAACATAATTTTCAGAATTATTTGACCAGGTCTGAATGAAACAAAATCAGGTAGTTGATAAGTGCACGCATTGTAACCTTATTGAAGTTAATAAATCATATAAGAAAGTTATATTCAAATGCATCAGCGCTCTTGCTTATGCAAATAAATTGCATAAGCAAGACTGACAACTAAATTCCCTTATTCTACTAAAGTCTCATCACATATTTTGCTTAAATAACAAAAAGACTGCCATTTATTAAACAACCTAAATCAGAAATTTTGTCTGTCTTCAAACCCACTTGACTCTTGAGTATTCACGAAGCTAAGTGTGAACAAATGTTAGTGCATCTTAAAAAATCGAACTAATTGGGATCCACAAACAAAAGGGAAGAGGAAAATTGATAACATGTAGAACGTGAACCAAAAAGTAAATTAATTGTTAGCTAAGTATTTGGAACTCAATAGCATCACATGGACCTAGAAATTTTGTAAAAAGTAAATTTGAAAATAAAAAGAAGAAAGCTACCAGAGTTCTATAAGCATAAAACATTCTTCAACTTCCAAAATTGCATTTATATCTCTTTTATGCTGATTTGCAATCAGATCAAGTCAGATGGTTATACCTGTAGAAGCCTCCAAGGCGAATCAGGCCAGTACAGGGGATCAGAAACCTGAACAGAAGATATCGTTCCCATGAACCAACTAATCCGCGAAGAATCCTCGGTTTCAAAGGCCATTTTAAACCTCATTCCAGAACACCACCTAATCTGCAATGCTGCTTTCACCATTGAGGCCTTCACACAAAACTCTGGTGTACTAGCTCGAGGGTAATAGACAACCTCAAATGGCTGCCTATTGGCAGCAAGTGTTGCGGCTTCAATAACAGATTCAGGCCTCACTTTCCCCTTGGCCATCAAATTATTCCCATTATTTGAGCTCGGCCCATTGACATTTCCAATACCATTTCTCATCAACTTATTATCATCCTCCCTCAAAAAGGCCGAAAACCCTCCATAAGGCGTAACACAATTTCCATTCCACCCAGAAGTTACCTCTGGTCCACCTCCGATTCCTCTCTTTGCACGGCGAATCCCAACGCAAAGATCCCCATTTTCTGCCCTCAAAAACACAATTGAATCCCCAGCAACAAGCTTCTTATGGTTCACAAAAGTACTCCACCCCGTCGTCAACAAATGCCTCCTAGGAGTCCCTCTGTAAATATGCCTAAACTTCCATGTCTCACCATGAACATCCTTAGCAAGAATGGTCTGCACAGGGGGATCTGCAGAGTAATCCAATCTGGGAAAGATTGTCTCGGCACAATACCTTGGAACAGAAAACCCCCCACCATTATTGGCATCCGATTGTGTCAATGTCTTAGCAAAAGACGCAGGTTTATCTTGAGTTTCATTACTATGAATTCCAGCAATTCCATCATCATTATCAAAGTCAGGGTCATTATTACTAACTGGAACCAACTTAATTTTTGCATATACCTCGTCAGTTTCAGGATCAGCCATGAATTTGATTGCCGAAACTCTACACAGTATGTAAGGCGGAATCCTCCGGCAGCTCCTGAAATCAACCGGCCCACAAGCATGCTCAGCGTGGCCTTGAGGAAAGTAAAACACTCTGGAGTTCACTGGCGGCATTTGGACCATGCCGCCGGCGCAGGCATGCCATAGCTGAGAATCCAAGCATTTTTCCACCTCTTTTAGCTTCTCTTTTGAGTCCATAAACGTAATCATCTCAAATTCATAAAAGAAATAAACCCCTTCTTCTTAATGTTTATCTCTGTTAAAAAAACCGAATAGATTACCAAATTAGACACTATATTCACAAAATTGAAAACAGAAAAATAAAGTACAAAGAATAATATCAGTGAAGTGATGGTACAAACAATTTGAAGTGGAATTTCATACCTTCTATCAATAATGAACCTTTATGCCATATCTCCACTTGCACACCAAAAATTCATAAAAATAAAACGTTGCAAACCAAAAATTTACTTCCAATTCAGCCCTTAGCAAGAAAAAAGCTTCAACTTTCTTCAAAACAGCTCCATAACTCGAAAGCCACCAAAATAAATTAAAAAAAAAATCTTGGTTTCTGCTCAATCAATCCAAAAACAAAAGGAAAAAGAAAAAGAAAAAGAAAAAAACTGATACAGAGATTTATTACACCTATACAAAGATCTAATTACACTTTGAACTGGGTGATGAGTCTTTGAGTTAAAAAGGCCGACACAAAAGCAGATTAAGGAAAAACACACTTTCACACAGAGAAAGAAAGAAAAAAAGGGGACACCTTTTCGGATCATGCAAGAGCCCAAACGGCACGCACTTCACTTAAAGAAACTAAATAGGCTTTTTTTTTCCCCCCTTAATTTATTTAACAGAGAAAACAGAAAGAAAATATCAAGTTGTTCAATAGTACTGAAATCACTAGTACTGTGTGTGATTTTTATTTTTTGGGGACCTTTTTCTTCGGATCTGAAGAAAGCCTGTGTAACTTCAGAAGCCAACACAGACCTTTAAGGAACCTATCCCATTATTAATTTAATATAACCTTTTTTTAATTTTATTTTTAGAGTTGGTATTAAAATATTTATTTATTAATTCTCTTTCTGATTAATCTGGCAGATAATTCTTTGTTTTATTATATTCAGATGGAAAGGAAAGTGTTGTTTGTTCTTTGTTGGTTTCTCTTATTTTATCGCGAGATTTTTTTTTATTTTACTTTTATTTTATTTTGTCAAGTCTCTTGCGAGTTTATTGGATTTTGGTTAACCAAACAAGTTAACTGGGGTTGGTTGGGGTACGGAATTTTCAGTCAACTAGAGTTAACAGTTAACTGTACCTGGGTTTAGTTTGTGAAAGTGTTTGCTGTAATTTCGTTTGCTGCTGGTGGAGGAGAGGAGATAATGGTTTTGCTCACGCTCTATTTAGGCAAGTGCGAACACTCGCGGATAAAGACTAAATCGGGTCAAGGACAAAAGCCAGCATATATTCTTTTCTCTGTGCTTTTAGTACAATTGTTTGCATTATTAACGACTTCAAAGAAGGAACTTCGTAAAAAAATATAAGGTATAGTGAGAGTTTATTATCGTTTTAGCCCATTTTTGTGTCCATCCATTATAATGGATCAATTAAGTAACGCATGAAAAAATAATATAAAGTAGTTAATTTGTTGCTAATTTTGAACAAGATAAATATTAGAAAAATATTTATCTTATATAAATGATTCAAAATCTCTTCCATGAGCTCTTCACAATGAATTATATAACACTCAAATTAGTGTATGGGTGAAAGAAAAATTAGATCTCAAAAAGCATCTATTGGTTTGAAAAAAAATAAAGAAAAAACTCACACATAATTTTAACTAACTAGTGCCCTCCCCTAAAACATGTAAATAGGCTTCCAAGTTCATTTACAAAACACACCAAAAATCCAAATGATTTTCTTCTCTTCTTTCTTAAGTGAATATTCTCTAGCTTTAGCCGTCAATGTGCTAGAGTTTCAATATTTGTTTGAAGTTTGCGGGAATTGTGAAGTTGTGTTGCCGACGCTAATTATAGACGCCAATATAACCTTAGTTTAAGTATCGTTGTGAGGTGGTACCAATAAAATTTAAGTCTAAACACCACTGTAAAGGCGACAAATATCTTTTAAGGACATTGTATCTTTATAAGTCTCAAGTTATTGGTTTTTGTTTTATTACATTTTGTTGAAATATATGTTATTTCTATTATTATTATTATTATTATTATAAAATTGTGATAAGTGTGAAAAATGTCTATTAATAAGCTTAAGTGCACTAGAAAGATTTTTTCATAAAGGTTATATACATTACCTAATGAGACTGAATTTTAAACAAGATCATTGTGACTCTTCTAAGAACTTAATTAGAATATTTTTGTATACAAAATGCGCGATCTTATATCACTTGCTAATTTATAATATTATATAACAATAACAAAAAAAAAAATTAAAAGGAAGTTTTAAGCTAGTTTGATGGAAGAAATTGAAATATCAAGTTAAAAATTGTTCTATTTACATCATTCTCATTTTTAATACGTGTGCTTAGTATCTTAAATGACCGTTCATAGTATTTCTTATGAGTGTCCTAATAGGCATCCTTGGTTGGGTTGGACCAATAAGGTCCATCCTCTCTAGTTGTAAGCGAGACTTTATAAATCTATTAATGTTATTTATCGGAAAGATTTTTCGATTTTGGGAGCCAATTTTTAGGTTTGGACTATGATATAAATAGATGCGTATAATGCAAAATGGTTTTTTAAAAAGAAAAAGTGCGCGTGGGGAGTGAAATTTGAGGTAGTTCGATTGCTTTTGGTCGGGTGAGGGGAAGCCGCCCTGGTTACTTTTCTTTTTTATGTTAATTTCTGAAAGTGGCAAGTCTGTGAGTCTTGGAGCTTTGACTACAAAAAGTAAAAGTGAAACAAAATTTGTTGGAATAAAAACAACTTCACTCTCTTTTTCAGAGCGTCCACTCTGACACATCACCATTTGTTACTATGATACCCACATTCTCCTCTTAGCCTTGCCTGGCTATTTAAGGATGAATAAAAGTAACAATTATAAATTTATATTGATTTTGTTAATGACTAACTAATGTCATGATTTGGTGCTACCGCATCACATTCCAAATGTGGGCCAATAGCTTTGATGCGCCAAAATTTTAGTTGCTCTAAGAAATAACCTTAAGGCTGCGTTTGGCAGTTGGTATTACACCGAATTATATTATATGAAAACGTTGTTTATATAAATTTATATTTAGTTGCAATACTGTATTAAAAAAGTGGTTAATACAATGAAAAAAATATAAAATAATGCCATAATGCCATGAAAAAGTAAGGTTTAGGTTGTATTGCATTAAAATATTATTTATATTTTAAATTTAATCATTTTACTTTATTATTTAATCATTTATTAAAAATTTAAATTTACTAAATATTAATTTATTTTTTATTCAATAAAATTAAATTTAAATAATAATTATAAAATATAAAATATCAATAAACCAGCGTATTTAATAAATAAATGATAAAACATTATTTTAATTTTATTACATATAATCATTTTAATTATTTTACTTTAAATATGTAAAAAGCATTTTAATTATTTAATCATTTAATATTTACTAAAATACTAAATAAATTTAAAACTAAATTTAAATTAAATTAAAATTTTAATATTGTATTATATTATGTTATATTATATATCTTATTTATATTTATAATATTATAGTATTATATTATTTGATAATAGTATATTATTAAATTATTTTATGTTATAAAATTAATATAAAAATAATTATTTTCAAAAATTAATAATATAACACTAAATATTAATAAATTTTAATAATAATAATAATAATTTAATTTTAATTTTAATATAAAATAATACTACAAAATACTATTACATATTTATACAGTCTATAGTACACCAAATCTTATATTGCATTTCAATTTTATGCAATACATCCTAATATAATATATCATAATACAATACAATTAATATAATATAATATAATATGGTTTGCTAAACACACGCTAAGAATAAAAATCCTTTCTCATGATTGTTGAAAAGTGCCTTTGTTTTTTATTCTTTATTTTTTTCATCTTAATGTAACCGGCCGGTAATTTCTTTCGGACCTAAATAATTGGTTGATTAAATTCTTTTCATGGGTTCCTTTGTCATTTCTTCTAACTTTTTGTATGGATTCAGAATTTTTAATTCAACGGGGTTAGAATGACAAGCTACAAATTTCAAGATGTAACGGAAAAAAAATATAAATAAGTGGCTAAAACATTATTATATTTCTAGAAATGAAGTGAAAATTAGTCACTCCCAACTTCTAAGTTAATTCTCTCTTTGTTTGCTATTGAATTATACACATAGCTAGAATTGTAGCTAACGTTTAATTAGAATGCCTAATATAGAGTTGAGAAAAGCCGATAGATATAAGCCAAGTCCTAGAGTTTGAAAGGCAACATTGCATAAGAAAAGTCACCAAAAATTTGAAGATTAAAAGTGATTAGTAATAAAAATTGTTTGATTATCAAGCGATAAAAATATTATTTTGTACTTATATTATAATTTATATTTGTGTTTATGCAATATATTAATTATTAATTATGTCTTAACTATATTTAATTTTACGTATTTTTATGTGTTTATTAGGTAAAATATTAATTTCACGTAATCCGAGACTCCAAACAGATAAATGGATGTCAAATTTGGATTCCGGAGGTCCGAAACCTTAAGATGAGTTAAGATCAGCTTACAATTGAGCTTGTACAAAAAGTTGACATTTTATGTTGACCGAGCACTGATTGGATGATAAAATGAGCTTAAAATAGATATGAGTGCATTGGATATATGACAATTTTGACTAAATCTCAACCATTCATGATTCAGTGGCCACGATCGTGCCACGTGGCAATGGTTGGTGAAGCAAGTTGTAGGATCTGAATCTTTGTATTCGGATTGATCAGGGAGACAATCATTCTCAACATAATGCACGTGATCAAAATTAACTAAGAACTTTAAGAGACTACATGAATCCAACCAGAACCAGAGCACCATCGTGTATAGTATTTCTTCCAAAATCTTCTCGATTTAACTTCAAACTAGTTATTATCCAATTTTTACCAACATTTCATGGTTTATAATCTGAGAATCCATACTTACATCTATGAGATTTTGAGGAAGTTTGTAATACATACACATACCAAAATTGTAGCATAAACATGATAAGATTAAAGTTTTTTCCTTTTTCATTAAAAGATAAAGCTAAAACTTGACTACAAAACCTTAGATCTGGATCAATAAGAACTTGAAATTGTTGGAAAAATGTGCTTTTTAAAAGCATATGTGTTTATTTAATTGTAATAAACAATTTTTCTAATTAATAACATAAATGAGATATTTTATTCAAATATCTTAATCATATTATATGTATTTAATCATATTATATGCATTAATATTTTGATTAAAGTCCATTTAATTATATTATATGTATTTATGTGATCACCATGTGGATTTACAGAAGACATAAATACAAGTTATCTTATGATTAAATAAATTTAGTTGATAAATAAAGTTGGGCACTTTATTTAGGTATAGATTATAATGAATTCATTGAATGATTTATCTTAATCATGTAAGAATTTATTGATGTAGTACGACTACATTGAACAAGATCACATACGAGATTTAATTAACTTTGTAATAACTGTCAGACTTATTAAATCTCATAGGCATTAATTTTACTGTAATCTTAATCTTGAGTTAATTATAATTTCATGATTGTAATTGTTATTTCATTTGAGTTACCAATGGGTACGACACATACTTGTGGTCAAGATTACCCGGTATCTTGGTGGGAGCAATTATGAGTATTGAAGTTATGGATTAACAATATAGAATTTGTACAACACATCTCTTGACAAGTTTACGGCACTTGATCATAGAATTCTCTGGCCAGAGTGTGTCAACATATTTAGTATGTTGAAAATGATCATTAGAGAAAACCAGTAAGTATCAAGGAACAAGATGTAATTAAATTGATTGGACAATTGAGATATCGATTTAATTAATGATGTGGTACAAATGATTGTGCAGTAAAGAAATCAATGTGGCTTGGGACGAATTATTATTCGAGTATACAATTGTGGAGGTCAATTCCAATCTTTTAGTGGAGTAGATTGTGAATTAAATAATTGGGATATTTTAATTACAGGCCTAATTGTTATAGCCACTATTGTATGTTCCCAAATGATCCCCGGGTTAGCTCATTTAATTGACTGCATCACTACTGGATTAATAAGCAAGATAACTAGCTATTTGGTTCAAAAGCCTAAATATATCATTTAGTGGGAGACTCCATTTAATTAGCTTGTGTATAAGGGGCCTTATGTTATTTTACAAGGTGAGTCCCCTATAGAAAAAGAAAGTAACGTGAGTTTTGATTTTCATTATTTGGTGCGTAGGGTTTTCACTAAAGGGAGATATAAAAAAAGCTTATTTTCTCTAAAGAAAAAGGGGAGCAACCACTTTATACAGATCAGAGAAAAAGATTTTTCTCTCTATTTTTGAGAGAAAAATTTTCTCGTGCTAGTTGCTTTAGTGGTGATAAAGGCGCCCACACATCAAGTGCAGATTAAACTTGAGTCATAACCTGGAAGATCATTGGTGACAGTTCGTGATCTAACAAGCGTGGTGGTGACGGATCGTGATCTAACAGGAGTGGTGGTGACGGATCGTGATCTGGGAGCCTAAATCACTTCAGTGGAAAAAGCCAAATCGGATTTTCAAGGTATGATTTCTAGATTACAAATTCTTATATATTGTATGAGAGCGATCTTAAAAGGTTTTATAAAAATTTAAAAAACTGATTTTTCTCCAACAATTGGTATCATAGCCATCTCATATTAATATATAAGAATTTCGTATGAAATTAATCTTGATATTTATGTATTAGAGTGGCACAATTTATTCAGATATATATTATTTGTTTAATATATGAGTAAAGCATGTTTATGGTTTGTCTTAATTCATGGTTAGATTTTCTACTGTATTTTTTGTTTGGATCTGTAACAAGAGGGGTGGCTTTTTATACCATGTTTCCCTCTCGATTTATTTTACTGTTATAGAAATTTTATAAGCCAAAATTGGCCTAGGAAATTTGTAAATCAACCACGGATGGCAGATCAAAGCGATGGAGGTCGGAAATTTCGACAGCGACCACCGACCAGTGCACTCGCTGCAGCCAATGTGCGGTACACGCGGCAAAGCGCATGCAACGTGCGCGCAAGCGAAAGCAGTTTGGTTTGTTTCCGGCGTATCGGCGACGGCAAACTCGGCGTTGATGGCGGCTGTCCAGTGAGAAAGGTTTGAACAATGTATGTTTGTGGAGATGGCGGCCGGAGAAGAAGAAAGAAAGAAAAATATGATTTTAGGGTTTTATAGTTTTTATCATGGAGGTCCCTATGGTTTCATAATTTTTCCTTCGGGCAGAAAATTTTTAATTGCGTTTAAATCCAAAAACAATTTTGGGCTTAATGAATCCTAGTTTTAGGCCCAATTTCAATTGGGCTTAATGGATTAAAATGCATAGATAAAATTAAACGCATTAAATTTATTTCTTGGTCTAAAAGTTTTATTTTAATAAAAAATTTAATTATTTATTTATTTCCTTTATAAATTAAATTTGGACCAATAATAAATTTTAAAGCCCAATTTCTCCTAATCCATTAACAAAGACAAGCCTATGGAAGATGGAGATTGACAAGAAACCCAATGAAGATTAGGCTTAGGGTTAATGTATCTTTTTCATTTTAGGAAAGCCATGAATTAAGATTGTTTAATTGTTTTTTTATATGTTATGTTTTAGATGATTACATGCCACGATAACATGCCATATAGAATAGGCAGTGCCACTCTATGCATAATGATATATGTCATTCATTAATTATGAATCTCATTATATTGTTTGTAATTTGCGTATACTTAATAATATTGGATATCATCTAGATAATATTATAGGAAGCATGCAATTAACAATATGTATATTTTAAAAGGGAAAACCAATTTTAAAATATTGAGTGGGAGAGGAAAAATTCAAGATAATTTTCCCACGGACTCCATTGTTAGTTCAATAATAAAATTATATATATACCTCGATTTCATGGTACGGTGATGCTCCTTTCGGAGGGTATATATATTAGATATTTTATTTGATGAACTTCTTCAAAGATAAAATTGAAATATTTTTCAATCGATTGTTCACCCAACGGTGACTATTGATATGAAAAATACGTAGATTGAAACAATGGTTATACACTCAACTAAAATTTGTTATTAACCTTCCCAACGAAGCTCTGTTAACAAATTTAGGCCCAAAAGGATAACGATAATTATTTATCATATGTCTACATGAAAGTAAATAATCCAATGGGTAATTGGGTCTAGTAAGTGTAGACATGACTTCCCCAACGGATAGCTTGTCAAAGCGGTACTAGATTATCATTACAATAAATTAAAATGCATTTATGGTTTTATGCATTTTTGTCATTTATTGTGAATATTATTTCAAATTATTTATGCATGAATGTTTTATTTTTCAGAAAATGTCTTCCCTGAGTCCACTTACTATTATTCCGAGTCAAAACAAATTCACTGGAGAGAACTATATAGATTGGAAAAGAAATCTATTCATTGTCCTGACTACTGAAAATTATAAATATGTCTTAACCCAGCCATGCCCTCCAGTTCCAGCGGATGATGCTCATAGAAATCAGATGACGCTTTATGAGAAATGGCAAAAGGCCAATGAAATGGAAAAATGCTATATTTTAGCCTCGATTTCTAATATTCTGCAAACCAAACATCAGAACTTGGAGACTGCCATTGAAATAATGGATAGTCTCCAACAGATGTTCAGGCAAAGTACTCGCTCCGCGAGACAAGCAGCGCTGAAAGGAATTATGAACATTAAAATGGGGAAGGACACAAGAGTTGGTGATCATGTCCTCAAAATGATGGACTATTTGAATGAGGCTGAGACTCAGGGAGCACAAATCGATGATTACTTAAAGATAGACATGGTGCTAGAATCTCTTCCAGAAACATTCAAGGAGTTTAAGGTCAATTATAACATGAACAAAAGAAACATGACCTTAACTGAATTAATGAACGAACTTCATTCTACTGAAGAGATCTATCGTGCTGAGAAATCTCTGGGAAGCATAAATATTGTTGAAAAAGCTTCTTCTTCTAGACCTAAGTCGAAAGGCAAAAGTAAGAAGAAAGCTGGAAAAAAGAGACCGTCTACCAAGCAAGATGGCAAACCGAAAGGCAAATGCCTCAAGTGTGAACAGAAAGGTCACTGGAAAAATGATTGCCCTAAGATTGTGAAATCAGGTATGGGAAATCTTTTTGTAATTGAGGCATGTTTAGTTCAGAATTCTATTTACACTTGGGTGTTAGATTCAGGAGCAACTAATCATATTTGTAATTCACTTTATTGGTTTCAGGAAACCAAGAAAATAAGTGAAGGAATCATCAAGCTGCAGTTAGGGACAAGACAGTTCGTGTCAGCATTAAAGACTGGATCTGTTTTATTATCTTTTAATAATGAGACTTTAATTTTGAATAATTGTCTTTATGTTCCAGACATAAAGAGGAATTTAATTTCAGTAGCTTGTTTGTCAAAGCAAAGGGTACACTATAAATTTTGGATCATCTGTTTCTATTTTTTATAATAAGAGACTTATTTGTTCTGGTACATTGGAAGATAATTTATATCATTTAAGTCCAATGATCCATTCTATGCACGATACAATGATAATTAATGATGAGCATACACATTTATCTAAAAAACGAAATATTTCTTCCAACCAATGTTACCTCTGGCATTTACGCTTGGGTCATATAAACCAAAATAGGATACAAAGAATGATCAAAGTTGGGCTTTTAGGTTCATTAGAAAATGAATCATTGCCACTCTGTGAATCCTGTTTAAAAGGGAAAATGACCAAAAGGCAATTATCGGCCAAAGGAGTACGTGCAACAGTACCACTTGAATTGGTACATACAGATGTATGTGGACCAATCAATGTACAAGCTCGAGGAGGTTATGAGTATTTCATCACTTTCACTGATGATTACTTGAGATACAGTTATGTTTATCTAATGCGTTACAAGTCTGAAGCTCTTGAGAAATTCAAAGAGTATATGGCTGAGACAGAAAAGTAATTAGATAAGAACATAAAGAAACTTTGATCTGATCGAGGTGGTGAATTTCTCTCAGGAGATTTCAAAGAGTATCTGGTTGAAAATGAGATTATATCTCAGTTGACTGCCCCGGGAACACCACAACAAAATGGGGTAGCTGAAAGAAGAAATAGAACTCTTTTGGATATGGTGAGATCTATGCCTAGTTATTCGTCATTACCAATCTCTTTTTGGGGACTAGCACTGGAAACTGCAGTTTACCTTTTGAACTTAGTTCCATCTAAGTCAGTGCCTAAAACCCCAATAGAATTATGGTCAGGTCGCAAACCAAGTTTACGACGTGTCCGTATTTGGGGATCACCAGCACATTTGCTAAAACCAAAGGCAGACAAAATAAATTCACGTTATGAGGTTTGTATGTTTGTGGGGTATCCTAAAGGAATAAGGGGAGGTTTATTTTATAGTCCTCAAGATAGGAAAGTGATCGTGAGAACACATTTCACTTCTCTCGAGAAAGACTATATGAATAATTTCAAACCTAAGAGTAAGGTAATACTTGAAGAGCTGTCAGGTGATCAAGTTGATGCTCAGCTTTCAACGCCTATTACAGAACAGGAAGAACAACAACAACCAGATGATCAACACATGATTATCCATGAACAACCATCACTTTTAGAACCTCGTCATAGTGGAAGGGTAACTAGGTTACCTGCGAGATACATGCTTTTGGGAGAAACCTATACGGCTATCCCAGATGAACATGTACAAGATCCCACTAATTACAACGAAGCTCTAATAAATAGAGATGTTGAATTTTGGAAAAAGGCCATGAATCAAGAAATGGAATCTATATATTCCAATAAAGTCTGGGAACTTGTAGAGGCACCAAATGGGATAAAACCTACAGGGTGCAAGTGGATCTACAAGAGAAAAATAGGAGTAGACGGAAGGGTGGAAACATTTAAAGCAAGATTAGTAGCCAAATGGTTTACTCAGAAAGAGGGAATCGATTATGAGGAAACCTTTTCTCCGTTTGCTATGCTTAAATCCATCAGGATTCTGCTCTCCATTGTTGCAGTGCTAGATTATGAAATTTGACAAATGGATGTCAAGAATGCCTTTCTTAATGGGCATCTTGAAAAAAATATCTACATGCAGCAACCAGATAGATTTATACAAAAAGGCCAAGAACACATGGTATGTAAGTTGCAGAGATCCATTTATGGATTGAAGCAATCATCCCGGTCATGGAACATCAGATTTGATCAAGCGATTAAATCGTTTGGATTCATTCAGAACATTGATGAACCATGTGTGTACAAGAAAATTCAAGAAAAATCTGTAGCCTTCCTAATTCTTTATGTAGACGATATTCTCTTAATTGGAAACGATATAGGAGTATTGACTACAATAAAGAGTTGGTTTGCAAAATAATTTAATATGAAAGACTTGGGAGAGGCAAGTTATATTCTTGGTATCAAGTTACTACGAGACCGGAAGAATAAAACTTTAGCCTTGTCTCAAGCGGTCTATATCGATAAGATATTTGCTAGATTTAGCATGGAAAATTTCAAGACTGGTTTATTACCATTCAGACATGGAATTACATTCTCTAAGGATCAATCACCTAAAATATCTGAAGAGATAGAGAGAATGAGACGAGTTCCCTATGCAGAAGCTGTGGGAAGTCTCATGTATGCCATGCTTTGCACTAGGCCAAACATCTGTTTTGCGGTAGGGATGGTTAGTAGATATTAATTTAATCCTGGACCTGAACACTGGATTGTTAGCCTATATGGCTATAAATATTGATTTTGATGATAACAAATCACAATTATTTTAAAAGCTTTGATAATGTTTTCAAAGTTTCGGATTTGGACTTATTTGAAATTATTTAAATGTTTTTGGGCCATTCTATAATTTCATAAAGTTTGGGCAAAGTCATAATTTCAGAAAGTTGTGGGTTTGAGAAAGCATTATTTAAAATTCTGAAATTGGACCTATTTGCAAACTTTTATAACGTTTTGGGTCATACTACAGTTTTATAAAGTTTTGGGGTCAAACTGTAAATTTTGGGAAATATTTTACTGTAGCAGGTACTGTAGCTATCCGGCCTACCGGATACAAAATCCGGAAAACCGGTTACGGGGCAGCAAGCTTCCATCGCGAATCCGGCTTACCGGATTCCAAATCCGGCAGACCGGATAGGCAAAATTCAAAATTTTGCCTTAACGGTCAGAAAAATCCGGCTTACCGGATTCCAAAAACGGCAGACCGGATTCCCCAGAAATGTGAGTAACGGCTAGTTTTCGAGCTCAAACTATAAAAACTCCAATCCAACTCATTTTGAAGCTCTCCAACACTCTCCAACAAGCAAGAACAAAAAGCACACGTGATATCTTGAGCCTTCAACTTGTAAAACACAATTCATTGAATCATTCATTGTTCTTCATCTTTGAATATCTACTCATTGAGTGAGTTTGATTGTAACTTTCATTTCCTCATTTCATTTGTAAGAGTTTGAGTGTGTGAGACACTTGAGTGAAGAGATTGGGAGATAATCTCTTTGTTGTAAAGGTTTATTGACACCTCGAAGTCAATTGTTAAAGCCCGGAAAGGCTTGGATAGTGAAATCCTCAAGCCCGGTGTGCTTGGAGGCGTGGACGTGGCGGGATTGCCGAACCACGTAAAAATCCTTGAGTTTGCTTTCTCTTCCCTTGCTCTTTAATTATTGTGCGTTGATTGAACGAACTTATTGCTTTCAATTTTTATTAAGACATTAGATTGCTTGTTGTGTGGATTTGCTAGGATAATTTTTAAATTTCCAATTCACCCCCCCTCTTGGGTTGCACATTTATATTTCATTTGGTATCAGAGACAGGTGCTCTTGTTTAGACTTAACCGTCTAGAGCTAAAGATCAATGGCAACCCAATATGACTCAACATTTAGGGAAGGACAATCCACTATTAGACCACCTTACTTTGATGGAAACGATTACCCATATTGGAAAATTAGGATGAGAATTTACTTGCAAGCCTTAGATTATGAAATTTGGGAAATCGTTAATGATGGTTCTTTCATGCCTTTGACTAAAAATGAAGTCGGAGAAGATATTCCAAAACCTTCACGGGATTGGAATGAATTCGAAAAGAGAAAAGCTTCTCTAAATTCCAAGGCCATGAATGCCTTGTTTTGTGCATTAGATAAGAAAGAGTTTCATAGAGTGTCTAGTTGCGAAAGTGCTAATGAGATTTGGCACAAACTTGAAGTTGTCTATGAAGGCACAAACCAAGTGAAAGAATCTAAAATAAGTAGATACACTCGACAATACGAATTGTTCCAAATGGAACAAAATGAAAATGTGTACTCTATGTATACTAGATTTACGGACATAGTGAACACTCTAGGAGCCCTAGGAAAAACTTTTTCAAATAGCGAGAAAGTCAAGAAAATCATTAGGTCTCTTCCTAAGGAATGGAGACCAAAAAGGACTGCCATTGAGGAAGCTAAGGATTTAAATGTATTACCTATTGATGATTTAATTGGCTCTCTTATTTCTTATGAGGAAGACTTAAAGAGGCAATGAGGAGAAGAAGAAAAACATTGCTCTCAAAGCCTCGAAACATGAGAGTGATGAGGAAAGCGAGCTGGATGAGGAAGAGATGGATATGTTGGCTAGGAGGTTCAGAAAACTTTTTAAGAAATCCGGTGAGCGAAGAAAATTTAGAGACCTCAAGAACCGAAAGGAGAAGAAGGAATTAATCAAATGTTATGAGTGCAAGAAGCTTGGCCATATAAGAACGGAATGTCCTCTTCTCAACAAGCTCAAGAAGAAAGCAATGGTAGCCACATGGGATGATAGCGATGAGGAAACAAGTGATGATGAAGAGCATCAAGAAATGACAAATCTAGCTCTCATGGCAATTGGAGATGAATCGGATAATGATCTTGATGAGGTAAATGATCTTTTTACTTATGATGAATTATATGATGCTTTTAAAGAATTGCATGATAATTGGATAAAAATTGGTAAAAAGAATGCATGTCTTAAAAAGAAAATGGTAGAGCTCAAAAATGAAAATGAATCTCTATGTGCAAAGATTACATGCCTAGAATTAGAGAATAAAATATTGCATGATAGAGTTGCATTATCAAATGAGAAACCTAGCACTTCACATGAGCATCTAGAATATCACATAGATGACTTGAAAAAGGAAAATGAAATGCTTAAGAAGAAGAGCAATGAGTTAAATGAGATTGTTTTGAAATTCACAAATGGGCAAAAGATGTTGGATAACATGCTTAATTCACAAAAATGTGTGTTTGATAAAGGAGGACTTGGGTATAAGCCTTACTTGAAACAAAAATATTATAAGAATTATTTTGTTAAGGCTACCTCCACAAATGATCAAATTGTATGTCATTATTGCAATCAAAATGGTCATATGAAAAATAGATGTCCAATTAAAAGAAATGTGTATTATGGAGTAAAATGTGTTTGGGTTCCAAAAGGAACCATTGCTAACACTCAAGGACCCAAGAGCATTTGGGTACCAAAGGGCACAACTTGAATATTTTTTTGTAGGTACCACAAACAAGGAATGGTGGAGAGTTCCTTGATGAAGCTTGTGAGGATGATCATGGTCTAGGCAAAAACAATGAGGCAAGATGGTTTAATTGTTTTGGTAACAATTATTGCCTTATTGATTATGAGTGATGGTCTTTTAAGCTTAGTAAGTATTTAATAATTCATTTGGTATCATGTTGAGTGGATCATGATAAATGGATAGTAGCTTGAATTTGTGAAAGTATGCTTGTATGTTTACATGATGGAATTATCATTGTGTGTAATATTGAGTGATTTATCATGATGGATTTGTTTGATGTTAATGTTTATGAAGTGTTTAAGCATGATAGTTAAGTGGTGTGTTTGATTTATTAACTTTCGAATGCTTATATGTTTAATTATTACGAAGAACAATTTTCAAAAATTTGGCATGAACTTGGGATGATGAAATTTTCGCATTAACATCTCTATTTATGTTATTGAATCTATTAAAATTGTTTGGAAATCAAATGAGTCGTTGAAAATCCTGAGTCTGCACATGCTGAAATGAATCGGTTATAACTTCTTTTAGAGAACTCCAAATCCAGCTCTGTAAAATTTATTGGAAAGATAACTCAATTATCTTTCCAATGGTATATAGCATGCACATTACTTCTTGCTCAATCAATACAGTTTTTATTCCGAATTTGACATTTCTGCATTTTATCCTGAGTCTGCACAGGCTGTAATGAATTGGTCATAACTTCTTCTAGAGAACTCTAAATCAAGCTCTGTAAAATTTATTGGAAAGTTAACTTAATTATCTTTCCAACGGTATATAGCTTGCACATTACTTCTGGCTCAATCAATACAGTTTTTATTTTGAAATTGACCTTTCTGCATGTTCTTAAGTTTTGAATGCTTATATGCTTCATGATTGTATGCTTGTTGGATGCTTATTGTTTCATGACTGTGATGAATGAATTATATGCATGAATTCTTGTGTCGTTAATTGTGTTATATCATCATTCATTTATAAAATTGACATCATTGTTTAATACGATTTCATATGTTTGGCCTTGTATGCATTTATATTTCATGCATTAAATGGCTTATTGAAAGTTTTAAATCTCAAAATGATTTAAAATTAATCAATTTTTAAGGCCAAAAATGAAATGGTGTGTGTAGTACAAGTATAAGAGCTAGCAAATATTCCATTTTCACTCATCCGGAAAACCATTTTTTCTTATTGATTTCTCTCGGAACAAATTCCGGATAACCGGATTTTCAATCCGGAAAACCGGATTAGCTTTGGTTGCTCTCGGGACAACAATCGGATAACCGGATTTTCAATTCGGTAAACCGGTTTTGCTTAGCTTCATCTCTGCCTCACAACCGGCCTACCGGTTCTCAAAACCCGGCAAGCCGAATTGCCAATTGCTGCTCTCGAGTATATATCCGGTCTACCGAATTTTGTTTTTCGGCAAGCCGTTTTCGGCTTTCAACTCTCTGACCAAGAACCGGATTTCCGGATTTTTGTTTCCCAAGCGAACCGGCAAGCCGTTTGTGAAATTGTGACTTGCTGTCCATTAACCGGCAAGCCGGTTATCAAGATCCGGCAAGCCGGATTCGTGTGTTTTAAGTGTTGTTCATCCTTCATTCATTATTTTTCTGCACTTGTTCTTCCTCTCTCTCAAAACCGTGAGCCACCCTCTTCCATTTCTAATCAATTCCTCTTCATTTCTCAACCATTTTTATGCCAAGATCAATCTCTTAAACCATTACCCATGCATTTCATCTTCATTAAACACTTCTCCATCATGATTTCTTCACTTGTTTTTCATCATTTCATCATCATCTCTCACGCGTGAACAGTAACTCTCCATTTCTCTCTCAAAATTCTTCATCTTTCACTCATTTTCTTGTTAAAATCAATCATCCAAATCACTATTCATCCATTACTCCTTCAATTTTCGTTCTCAAAACTTCATTTCATCAACTCTCCACATAAAACTCAAAATCAAAAACCTAACTACCCGTTTCTCTCTCTATATTTTCAAGCTTCCTTTAGCCCATTTTTGATCCAATCTACATCATATATTAGCTTCATTCATCTCTAGGATCGATTTTCTTGGCTCAAACAAATCCATTTCACTCAATTTTTGTTAACCCGAAATTGGATCTTTAAGCTTGTTTTTGTTCCAACAATGGTGGATGGTAATATATCATGAGCAAACAAGTTCACTCATTATTTTACAAAACCAAATTTGTGCATTTTGGGTATTTTAAATTACCATGGTTCCTTATTGTATTATGCACCTATATTTTCATATGCATAATTATTTTTAATTGTGGATTACGGATGATGGTTGTTTAATATTTGGATAATTTATATTTGGATGATATTTTTCTGATTTCTTAGAATGAATATGACTCTTTGAATTAATTGCATGCTTTATTTTTATATGCTTCTTGATTAATCATTGAGATGTTCTTTTTGGTATAAATATGGATTCATATTGAATTTGAAAATTATATGTGTCGCTTGATGAATGGATGGAGTTGTTGGTTTGGTATAATTGTTTAAGCTTATATGGAAGCGTTTTTAACTATGCTGTGTATTTGAGGATTTGTGCATTTTAAGGGGAGACTCTGCCGAAATTTTTCCTCGCACAAAATTGGTAATATCTTTATCGAATTATTTTTGATGCTTTTGTTTCAATTGCATCTATCTTTTTTTTTATGATAAATGGGGAGATAAAAGTGATATGTTTTTGGATAAAATCATTTTGGTTAAAATTTTAATTGGCCATATATTTAGGGGGAGCATATAATATGTTTTTGGATAATATGCATTTTGAACTTTTTTGTTGTCCAAAGGGGGAGACAAAATAATATATCATTTCAATATTGTCAAAATGAGGACAATAATATGCACTTTGAGTATTCTTTTGATGATTTTGATGATATATGATTATGGTGAGGACTTGATGATTTTGAGATATAATGATAATTTGTGAGTAATATTACTATCTTGTATTTGAGGTAATGCTTGTTGTTAGGGGGAGATTCTTTCAAAATTTCCACTTGAACAACATGGGTAACAAATTTGCTATTTTTATTCTTTTCCTTTAAGTTTTCTTTTTGATGATGAAGGGGGAGAAGAATACATGTTTTCAAACTTATAAAAATTTGCTACTTTTGTCTTTGCCAATTAAGTTTTTCTTTTTGATGATGAAGGGGGAGAATGATTTAATTTGTGTTATGAAAATATATGCATGTATCTAGGGGGAGCATGTATGCAGGGGGAGTTTTTATTAAATCATTTTCAAATCATTTTTTAACTTGCATTAATTGAGGGGGAGTTTTTCATAACTAGATTAAATTTTTAATGTGCTTTGTCATCATCAAAAAGGGGGAGATTGTTAGCCTATATGGCTATAAATATTGATTTTGATGATAACAAATCACAAGTATTTTAAAAGCTTTGATAATGTTTTCAAAGTTTCGGATTTGGACTTATTTGAAATTATTTAAATGTTTTTGGGCCATTCTATAATTTCATAAAGTTTGGGCAAAGTCATAATTTCAGAAAGTTGTGGGTTTGAGAAAGCATTATTTAAAATTCTAAAATTGGACCTATTTGCAAACTTTTATAACGTTTTGGGTCATACTACAGTTTTATAAAGTTTTGGGGTCAAACTGTAAATTTTGGGAAATATTTTACTGTAGCAGGTACTGTAGCTATCCGGCCTACCGGATAAAAATGAAAACGGGCAGCAAGCTTCCATGGATTCCAATAGGACAGTAAAATTCAAAATTTTGCCTTAAAAAAATCCGGATTCCAAAACGGCAGACCGGATTCCCGTAAATGTGAGTAACGGCTAGTTTTGAGCTCAAACTATAAAAACTCCAATCCAACTCATTTCAAGCTCTCCAACACTCTCCAAGCAACAAAAAGCACACGCGTGATATCTTCAACTTCAGAAACACAATTCATTGAATCATTCATTGTTCTTCATCTTTGAATATCTACTCATTGAGTGAGTTTGATTGTAACTTTCATTTCCTCATTTCATTTGTAAGAGTTTGAGTGTGAGACACTGAAGAGATTGGGAGATAATCTCTTTGTTGTAAAGGTTTATCGACACCTCAAGTCAATTGTAATCGGTTAAAGCCCTCGGAAAGGCTTGGATAGTGAAATCCTCAAGCCCGGTGTGCTTGGAGGCGTGGACGGGGATTGCCGAACCACGTAAAAATCCTTGAGTTTGCTTTCTCTTCCCTTGCTCTTTAATTATTGTGCGTTGATTGAACGAACTTATTGCTTTCAATTTTTATTAAGACATTAGATTGCTTGTTGTGTGGATTTGCTAGGATAATTTTTAAATTTTCAATTCACCCCCCCTCTTGGGTTGCACATTTATATTTCATGGATTGCGGTCAAGCATATAATGAAGTGTTTGAAAAGAACTAAAAATTATTTGCTTGTGTATTCTGGTGACGAACTCATTCTAGTGGGTTATACTGATTCTGACTTTATGTCAGATAAGGATTCCATAAAATCCACTTCCGGCTATGTGTTTACATTAGGAAGTGGAGCTATTAGTTGGAGGAGTGTGAAACAATCTTGTATCGCAGACTCCACAACTGAAATTGAATATGTGGCTGCATCCGAAGCTGCAAAAGAAGCTGTATAGCTCCGCAAGTTCCTACAAGATCTTGAGGTGGTACCTACTGTAACTGCACTCCTTAAACTATTTTACAATAATAGTGGTGCGGTAGCTCAATCTAAGGAATCAAGGAACCACAAGAAACAAAAACATATTGAGAGGAAGTATCATCTTATAAGGGATATAGTGCAAAAAAGTGATGTGGAGGTTACTCAGATTGCGTCACAGCAAAACTTGGCAGATCCTTTTACTAAGGCCATACCTGGAAAACCTTTTAACTTGCACTTAGAATCCATGGGCATGCGTGAGATGCCAAATATGCTTTGAGAGCTAGTAGGAGATTGTTGGGAAAATGTGCTCTTTAAAAGCATATGTGTTTATTTAATTGTAATAAATTTTTTTCTAATTAATAAAATAAATGAGGTATTTTATTCAAATATCTTAATTGCATTAATATTTTGATTAAAGTCCATTTAATCATATTATATGTATTTATGTGATCACCAAGTGGATTTACAGAAGACATAAATACAAGTTATCTTATGATTAAATAAATTTAGTTCGCAGTTCATAAATAAAGTTGGGCACTTTATTTAGGTATAGACTGTAATGAATTCATTGAATGATTTGTCTTAATCATGTATGAATTTATTGATGTAGTACGACTACATTGAACAAGATGACATATGAGATATAATTAACTTTGTAATAACTGTCAGACTTATTAAATCTCATAGGCATTGATTTTACTGTAATCTTAATATTGAGTTAATTATGATTTCATGATTGTAATTGTTATTCCATTTGAGTTACCAATACGCATGACACATACTTGTGGTCAAGATTACCTGGTATCTTGGTGGGAGCAATTATGAGTATTGGAGTAATGGATTAACAATATAGAATTTGTGCAACACATCTCTTGATGGGTTTTCGGCACTTGATTATAGAATTCTTTGGCCAGAGTGTGTCAACATATTTAGTATGTTGAAAATGATCATTAGAGAAAACCATTAAGTATTAAGGAACAAGATGTAATTAAATTGATTGGACAATTGAGATATCGATTTAATTAATGATGTGGTACAAAGAATTATGCAATAAAGAAATCAATGTGGCTTGCGACGAATTATTATTCAAGCATACAATTATGGTGGTGAATTCCAATCTTTTAGTGGAGTAGATTTGGAATTAAATAATTAGTCTATTTTAATTACATGTCTAATTATTATAGCCACTATTGTATGTTTCCAAATGATCCCCGGGTTAGCTCATTTAATTGACTGCACCACTACTGGATTAATAAGCAAGATAACTAGTTATTTGGGTCAAAAACCTAAATATATCATTTAGTGGGAGGCTCCATTTAATTAGCTTGTGTGTAAGGGGCCTTATGTTATTTTACAAGGTGGCTCCCCTATAGAAAAAGCAAGTAACGTGAGTTTTTATTTTCATTATTTGGAGCCTAGGGTTTTCACTAAAGGGAGATATAAAAAGGCTTATTTTCTCTAAAGAAAAAAGGGAGCAACCACTTTATACAGATCAGAGAAAAAGATTTTTCTCTCTATTTTTGAGAGAAATTTTCTCGTGATAGTTGCTTTAGTGGTGATAAAGGCACCCACACATCAAGTGCAGATCAAACCTGAGTCATAACCTGGAAGATCATTGGTGACAGTTCGTGATCTAACAAGCGTGGTGGTGACGGATCGTGATGTAACAGGAGTGGTGGTGACGGATCGTGATGTAACAGGAGTGGTAGTGACGGATCATGATCTGGGAGCCTAAATCATTTCAGTGGAAAAAGCCAAATCGGATTTTTAAGGTACGATTTCTAGATTACAAATTCTTATATATTGTATGAGAGCGATCTTAAAAAGTTTTATAAAAATTTAAAAAACTGATTTTTCTCTAACAGAAATAACATGCAAGAACAATTTTTTTTTAAAAATTTCCTCCTCATAGAACCAATTCTTTTAAAAGGCAAATCACTTCTTTCACTAAAAAAGGAGAAACATTATACCAATGTTGGGATAGGTTGAAAAAATTGTTTAACATATGTCCACACTGATTGACACTAAAAAGTGTACATTTAATAAGGATAAAATTATTAGTTTTTCACTTATTGTGTCGATTAATGTGCTCATTATTTCTAAATTATTTTAATACTCTCCAAATATATTTTATTTTAAATTAATTTACAATATTTAATTTATATCTTGTAAATATTTTTCAGGAATAAATATGGAATTGGAGTTGAAAGTAGGAACAAAGAAGGACAATTTGAGCAATTTAGAATTCATCAATCGAGGAGATGTTATTAAAAAAAAAAAAGATTGGCAAGCATGTTGGTGATGGTCAGGAGGCCATCACGCCTCCTGACCATCACACAATTCAATAGGTATATATAATATAAAAATAAAATAAAATATTAACATTAATAAAATAAAAGAAAAAAAGATGATTCCCTTGCCTATAAAAGGCAAGGGGATGCAAGCGAATGAGGAAGCCAGTAGAGAAAGGAGCGGAGTTATGAGAGAGAGTGATAGCCAAGGGTGTAACTGAAAAATTTCTTTCTTCATTTGTTTCTTTTCTTTTTTTGTTTCTATCTGTATCAATTTTCTTTGTAATATATTTAAAAAAGTTTATCAAATAAAAAGAGTGTTGTGTTTTCTTTCAATATGAGTGGCTAATTTGATTAAGCCGATGTGAAGGGTGAAGCTCAATGTTTCAAATTATTAAATTTATTATTTTCTTAAATGAGTTTTTAAGTTTATTTTATTCTTTTTTAGTTATTTTTATGTCATGTTAATTTATAAAATTTCTTTGGATCTATATAGTATTTTGACATAATGTCGACACATTAATATAGTGTAGCACATTAGGTATTTTATTCCATATTTATCCACACACATAGAATTAAATGATATAATAATTAACTGGTAAAAGTGAAGCAAAATATAAATGAGAGAGTATTAAAATTATAGTTTGATTACTGAGAGTGGATCCTGTAACCTTAGCATATTTTTAAATTGTTTCCAAATAATTTATTTTTCCCACAATTTATTTTCTTTGTTTAACAAATTGACAACTAGACCCTGTGGTTCGACCCTGGACTCACCGGGTTATAATATAACTAGACACTCTTATACTTGAGAGTAATATACTTTTGAGTCGTGTCACACAACATGATTTTGAAACTTGGCGATTGGTCACTTATTTCTACGAAAGCTTAATACCTCAAATTAGACAAGTTGTTGAAATAATGTGTAATGGTGAATTTAGAGATAAAAATCCTGAAGATGCACTAGATTATCTTGAACAATTAGTTGGAAATGCACAACATTGGGATACTGTTAGAACTTTTGAATTGACAAATAAACAACAATCATCTACATCTAGTGGAGGAATCCATAACCTTAAGGAAGATCATGATTTACAAGTAAAATTTGCATCCTTAGTTAAGAAGGTTGAAGCTTTAGAGAATAAAAAGAGTGATAAAGTAAAATCTGTTCAAAAAATTGTATGTAATATTTGTAGTTCTAATGATCATTTCACTCAAGATTGTCTCACTCTGCCTGCACTTAAAGAATGTCTACATGATCAAGCTAATGCCATTAACACTGTTAATAAGCTAAACCCATATTCACAGACTTATAATCCTGGTTGAAGAAATCATCCAAATTTCAGTTTGAGGAGTAATAACAATGCACAATCTTAACAAGCACCACCTCTACAAAATTTTTAAAATGCTCAGCTTTATGCACCATATGTTCCCCCACTATGAAAAAATCTGAAAAACACAATGCATTCATTCATCAGAAAACAAGATGTTATTAACAATCAAAATATACAAACTTTTTCTGATTTGAAATATACTCTTGCTAAAATTGCTTCTGCACTTACAATTGAAGAAAAAGGAAAATTTCCAGCTCAACCACGACCAAATCATAAGATTCAATAAAATCCACCCATGGCCAAGTCAAATCAGTTATAACCATTCATAGTGGTAAGGTTATTGATAGATCTATGCCCGAACCTTGTGAAGATGATGCAAATTCAAAGGGTAAGGAAGGACTAAATGAACTTTCACCTAGTGAAGAAATAACTAGTGCTCCACACGAACCACCATTTCCGCATGCATTGAATAAACCAAAGAAATCAAATCACTCTTTTGAAATTTATGAAATATTTAAGCAAGTGAAAGTTAACATTCATTTATTAGATGCAATCAAGCAGGTACCTTCACATGCCAAATTTTTAAAGGACTTATACACTGTCAAGAGGAAATTGAAGGTAAGAAAGCATGTTTTCATGGTTGAATAGGTAAGTACAATTCTATCTACTAATAATAAGTTGAAATATAAAGATTTTGGTTGTCCTACTATTTCTTGTTTTATTGGTGATCACAGAATTGAGTATGCTTTACTATATCTTGGTAGTAGTATTAATTTGCTTCCATATTCAGTTTATCGCAACTTAATCTTGGTGAATTAAAATCAACTTCAACTACATTTTTACTTGCCGATAGATAAGTTAAAGTACCAAAAAGAATAGTGAAAGATGTTTTCGTACAAGTTAATAAATTCATATACCCTGTGAATTTTATTGTCTTAGAAACAAAACCTGTTGTGAATAATTATAAACCAAATCCTTTAATTTTAGGTCGACCATTTTTAGCAACTGTTAATATTTTGATTAATTGTAGGAATGGTTTAATGAATTTATCCTTTGGAAATATGACTATGAAATTGAATATTTTTAACATGTGCAGACAACCTAATGAAGAAAACAAGAATGAAGATGATATTGTCATACTGATGAACAAAAGGAATAGCTTGAATCTTGTATAGAGGAAAATATTCAAAAAGCAGATTTTTCTGAACTCTATGATATTTGTGTAGTTAATTCAATTGGGTCAAAGAAGCAACTTGAACTTGATATTTCTAATATAAATTCGTTGCTTTATTCTATGCAGACTTTACAAAATTATGATGAAAAGCCAAAATTTGAGGAGCTTGGAATTATTGAAAAGACAAATAACCAGAAGCACCTAAACTGAAATTGAAACATTTGCCTGAAGGATTGAAGTATGCTTTTTTTTTAGAGAAGAACAAATTTATCTTGTTGTGATTTGTTCTACTCTAACAAGCGACCAAAAAGGTAAGTTACTAATTATTCTTAAAAAGTATAAAAATGCAATTGGATGGATTTTATAAGATATTAAAGGCATTAATCCCTTAATTTGCACACATATAATTAATTTGGAAGAAAATGCTAAAACATGTCAACAACCTTAAAGAATATTAAACCCACACATGAAAGATGTAGTTAAAATAGAAGTCTTTAAATTGCTTGATGTGGGAATTATCTACCCTATTTTTAATAGTAAGTGGGTAAATTCTATACAAGTAGTGCCTAAAAAATCTAGAATCACTGTTGTTAAAAATGAAAAAAAAGTAAATTAATTCTAACACGAATTACATCTAGTTGGCGCATGTGCATTGATTATAGAAAGTTAAATGAAGCCACTAGAAAATATCATTTTACATTACCATTTCTTGACCAAATCTTAGAAAGAGTAGTTGGACATCCCTACTACTACTTTTTAGATAGATATTTAGGTTATTATCAAATTCTCATAGCACTTGAGGACTAATAAAAGACCATATTTACATGTCCCTTTGGAATATTTGCATTTAAAAGAATGTCATTTGGGCTTTGTAATGCTCATGCAACATTTTAAAGATGTATGCTAAGTATTTTATGTGATATGGTTGAACATTGTTTAAAGGTTTTTATGAATGATTTAACTGTATTTGGGAATTCTTTTGATGATTGCCTTAATAATTTCGAGAAAGTTTTAAAAAGATGTGCTGAAAAAGAACTCATGTTGAATTCAGAAAAATGTCACTATATGGTTACTTCTGGAATTATTATGGGTCATATTGTATCTGTTAAAGAGATTGAAGTGGATAAAGTAAAAATAGAAGTTATATCTAAATTGCTACAATAAAAAACAGTTATAGATGTGCGATTCTTTTTAGGTTATACAGGATTTTATAGGAGGTTTATAAAAAACTTTAGTCTCATATCTAAACCATTTTGTAACCTCTTATTAAAAGATGCACTGTTTGAATTGACTGATGATTGCCAAAATTCTTTTGAGAAAATAATTTGTCTTTTAACATCTGCACCTATTATGCAATCTCCTAATTGGTCTTTACCTTTTGAATTAATGTGTGATGCAAGTGATTTTGCTGTTGGTGCTGTTTTAGGACAAATAAAGGATGGTAAGCCCTTTGTGATTTATTATGCGAGTAAGACTTTGGATAGTACTCAAATGAATTATTCTACAACTGAAAAAAAATTACTTGCTGTGGTAATTGCATTAAGCAAATTTCGTTCATATTTGCTAGGCTTTAAACCTGTTGTTTTTACTGACGATTTTGCTGTGAGATATTTGATGAGTAAACAAGATGCCAAACCTAGATTAATTCGTTGAATTTTGTTACTTCAAGAATTTGACCTTACCATCAAAGATAAAAAGGGTGCCAAAACTGTCATTGCTGATCATTTATCAAGACTCACATTCGAATTCTACACTGACATAACACCTGTTGAGTGTTAGAAAATGCATATTTATAAAGGAGAAAATCTTCATTTTACATTTCAAGTCTTATAACAACCCTTACTTTTATGTATTTAACCTTCTTGTGATTCAATTACGTGTGTTTTATTTTAATTAAGTAATTTATATATTTTAGGGGTATTATAGTCATTTCACAATAAAGGAGAGATCAGACGGCAAAACGGACATCATTTGAACTCAGGGCGATCGAAAACCTTAGGAGGGGCATAAAAGGAAAAATGGCACTATTCACATGTACGGTACTATTCACGTGTGCATCGTTTCACGCATTCACGACGGATCGAGGACGTGGCATTGACCGATGATGTGGCATTAACTGATGAGGTGTTACGATCCTTTTGGACTAAAATTTTTATGTATTGTTGATGGTGACGTGGCAGCATATCAGTGGACGAAAAATCTCACGTACGGTACATGCATCACATAGGATTATTTTCAACCAAACAGTGTTACTATTCAACCCGGGTCAAACCATGTTACTGTTCATCCACGTGGTCAAACCGCGTACTGTTGACTGATGACGTGGCGCAATCCTGAGCATCCAAACTGTTTTTAATTCGATGGCCATGATTTACTCCATGTATCTATAAAAAGGGGGCCTCCCCCCCTAATTTGATACCTCTGAATCCATTTTTGGACTCTATTTTCTGTAATTCCTTCTTCATCTTGTATTTTCTACGTATTTTAATAAATTTCCATTTTGCCCCTAGTTCAATTATGAGTGGCTAATTTTCTTTTAAGCTTGGGTTGAAGGTGAAGTCTCAACATGTGTCATGGGCTTTATTTGGTAAATTTATTTTATTTTCCCCTCTAATTTTTGTGGATGATTTGACTTTTCATCGACAAATAATAATAATCTTGTCTAGATACCGCCTTGGTTACACCGGCTCTCTAGTACAAGGTTATTATTATTTGGCACGATAAGCCCTTAGCACCATATTGATTAGAGCGCGGTTCATGAGGTGTGGATTCCCCTCTCATGATTTAATTGGTATCAATAAGGAATATTTAGCCCATGGTGCATGTTGATACGGATCCAGATACCCAAGTACATCATTTCAATAGATTCTCTTCAATTTATTCTCGCCATTTCAATTCCAATTCCAATTTTAGAATTTATTATCGCCATTTCAATTTCAATTTTAGGATAATTTAAATCATTTCCACCACAATTCCAACCACCCATTTACAAAATTAATTCTACATATAATTAAAATCCACCTCC
The DNA here is from genome assembly GCA_030449895.1 of Citrus mangshanensis. Classification (NCBI taxonomy): domain Eukaryota; kingdom Viridiplantae; phylum Streptophyta; class Magnoliopsida; order Sapindales; family Rutaceae; genus Citrus; species Citrus mangshanensis. The sequence continues at coordinate 5,525,050 of JASUUJ010000280.1, read as the reverse complement.
TCGTGGGATCGACACTCGTCACCATTAGTCTATTCTACAATAGATTCGTGCGCTTGCGAGTACATTAAAATTTGCACAACAAGTTTTTGGCGCCGTTGCCGGGGAGGTAAGTAATTTTAATTCATAGAATTAATTTTTGTGAATAATTCAATTTAATTATTTTCTTGTATTTTTTTTCTCTGTAAAAAAAAAGAGGAAAAAAAAGTGAATCTACATTTAAAGGTTAGTACTTCTTTTCTTTTTATCTTCTTTAAAATTCTGTAATTTAATTTTCAATTTATTTTTTTCTTTGTAATTTTTGTTTATTTTATTAATTTAATTTTTAATTAATTTATTTCACGTATTTATTTTTGTGTATTTTTATAGAAAGGTTGTAATCGCGCAATAATGTTAGTATCGTAATTTCTCCTCTTCTTTATTTTTATTTGTTTTGTTCCCATCTTTATCTTTATTTTATTTGTTTTGCATGCATGGTCATAGGTCATTATTACCTAATCTTGAGCCTATAGATCTTGAACTAGAAAAAATACTTCGCACACACAAATAAATTAAAAATAAAATGGATTTGCAACCACAGGAGAGGCCATTTAAGGATTATTTCAGTCCTTCAGTAAATTTGAGCACATCATGCATAAGATATCCAAATGTAGCCGCTAGGAGTTTTGAACTAAAATCTAGTGTGCTAAATTGTCTCCCAACATTCTATGGCCTAGAAAATGAGGACCCATATAATCATTTGAATGATTTTCATGCCATTTGTCAAACTTTTAAATATTAAAATTTTTCAGACGATGATGTTAAACTCAGATTATTCCCATTTTCTTTAAAGGATAGAGCTCGTTCATGGTTAAATACTTTACCTGCTAATAGCATTTCATCATGGGAACAAATGGTAACAAAATTTTTGAATAAATATTTCCCAGTGCATAAAACCAATGCTATTCGCAGGGAAATTTCGGAGTTTACCTAGAGAGAGGACGAGCAGTTTTTCGAAACATGGGAGCGATTTAATAGGCTACTCTTGAAGTGTCCACATCATAGGTACGAGAAATGGCACCAATGCCAATACTTTTTGGAGGGATTATTGCCGAATGTGCAAGAATGGCTAATGGCAACAAGTGTAGGAGAGCTAATGTTAAAAAGTGCATTAGAGATTTGGGAATTCTTCCAGCGACAAGCGGATAATTCCCAACAACGGAGTCGATCAGTCAGGAATACTAGAAGAATTAAGGGAGTAAATGAGGTTCATATTGGCGAGTCAACTTCAGGAATCAAATAAGTCAAGGAGATGGTTGAAGGTCTTGCTTGACAAATAGTATCGTTATCGACTGCTAAATCAATAGAACCACATGACCATGACTCATACTCAGATCAAGTCAATGCCATAGGTGTAATGAGAAAGCCATCAAATTACAACCCATACTCCAACACATATAACCCTGGATGGAGACACCACCCCAATTTTTCATGGTCTCAAGGACTCCAACAGAATGAACCAGCAGCTCCAGCTCCACCAATGCAACCAATTCCTCAAATTCCTCAAGCCTCTCAGCCCCCATTTAGACCATACAATCAGAACCAGAACTACTCTCAGCCCAGACCATGGGAGGATTCATTCCAGAATCTTAAGAATCTTACTCACTCCATGATTGAGCAACAGAACCGCACCATTGATGGACTACGAAATGAGTTGAGAACAAGCTTCAATTCACAAGCCTAATCAGTTTCAAGCCTTGAGAAAATGGTGGGACAACTTGCTTCTTCAGTTTAGACCTTGGCAATGACCGTTGAGAAAGGCAAGTTTCCAAGTCAACCAGTGCCTAATCCTAAAGGAGTACATGAAGCAAGTACCAGTTCACCACAGCAACATGGAGAGGTCAAAGCAGTCATGACCTTACGAAAAGGAAAAGAAGTCGACAACAAAGTGGGGATGCCGGTGATAAAAGAAAATCAAATTGTACCTGTCAATGTTGACGACTCACCATCAGAGGAAAAAGAAGAAATCAACCTACGAGAATATGTTCCTAAAGTGATTAGTATTAAAAATTGTTTAATTATCAAGCGATAATATGTTATTTTATGCTTATGTTTTAATTTATATTTGTGTTTATGTAATATATTATGAATTATGAATTATGTTTTAAATATATTTAATTTTGTGTATTTTTATGTGTTTATTAGGAAAAAATCAATTTCACGTACTTCGAGGCTCCAAACAGATAAACGAAGGTCAAATTTGGATTCCGAAGGTCCGAAAACCTTAAGATCAGTCAAGATCGGCTTAAAATTGGGCTTGTGTAAAAAAAATTGACTTTTTCTATTGACCGAGCACTGATTGGATGATGAAATGAGCTTACAATAGATATGAGTGCATGGGATAGCTGGCAATTTTGACTAAATCTCAACCGTTCATGATTCAATGGCCATGATTGTGCCACGTGGCAATGGTTGGTGAAGCAAGTTGGAGGATCCGAATCTTTGTATTCGGGTCGAACCGATCCACCCATTAACCCGTCAAATCTCAACCGTTCGTTGGGCAAATCGGACGAGTCAAATGATGCCACGTGTGATGTTGACTTTTGAAGTTTGACCAGCCATTGGATCTTGATCTAAAGGTTGTGAGGAGCACATGCATGAAGCCTATGATGGACCGCAAAGCACTGGATTATGAATTTATTTTTCTATAAATAGAGCCTCATTTTTATGTTTTAATCATTTCTCTACAACTCTCTTCTTATCAAATTCTCTCAATCTCCTTGTAATCTTGATTTTCAGGTGTGTTTTTAATATTTTGTATAATTATTTTCATTAATAAAATTAGTTTTATTTCCAATTTTAGTTGTTTTTATTTCTTTTAATTATAAGTAATTCAATTTTACTACTTCTTTTTATTTTAATTATGCTTAACTAAATAATATTAGTTAGGGGAAGGTGAAACTCTTAGGAAATAAATATGATTTAATCAAATTCTATTTTTAATTTTATAAATTAAATTATTTTCTATTTAATTTTATACATGTTTTATATTTTGAAATTTTGATTTATTGTAGACAAACAAATGAATTTGGCACAATAAATTCTTAAGATCTTAATATAAGGCATGGTGAAATGGTATTTTGACTTATTGTAGACAAATTAATTTTTGGCACAATAAATACTTAATCCATCATAAAATTAAAGGGAAAATAATAATAATTTGTATAATTAATCTTTTGGGTAATAAATCTAAAAAATTGGCAAAAAGAATTTATTAAGTTTTATTTATTTCTAAGAGTGGATCCATAACCCTAACTAGTTCAATTCTATAGTTTCATTTAAATTAAGTTGTTTATATTCAAGTTTTAATTTCAATTTTTAGATAAAATAAAATAAAATAAACTAATTAATTCTTTTCTCTGTGGATCGACCTCGGACTCACCGAGTTATAATACAACAAGACACTCTTATACTTGGGAGTTAAAAATTACTTTTAAGTTGTGTCATAAAGCTCTATTTCCTCAGAGGTTAGCTAAAGGAAATAAGGGAAAATCCACAGGTAAGATTCTCGAAATCTTCAAACAGGTAACTGTTAACATCCCTTTACTTGATGCGATTAAACAAGTTTCATCTTATGCCAAGTTTCTTAAAGACCTTTGTACTAAAAAGAGAAATATGCATGTTCAAAAGAAGGCATTTTTAACAGAAAACATTAGTTCTATACTCCAACACAAAATTCCTTTAAAATACAAAGACCTAAGTTCCCCCACTATTTCATGTAGCATAGGGAACCACACAATTGAGAATACTTTGTTGGATTTAGGAGCTAGTGTAAATCTGTTGCCTTACTCAGTATTTTTGAAACTTGGACTTGGAGAATTACACCCAACTCCAGTGGTGTTACAGCTTGTAGATCGGTCCACGAAAATACCTCATGGCATTGTGGAGGACGTGCTTATCCAGGTAGACAAGTTTTATTTTCCTGTTGATTTCATTGTAATTGACACTCAACCAATATAGAATTTAAGGAAGCACATCCCCATTATCCTAGGCCGAACTTTCTTGGCAACTGCGGATGCTCACATTCAATGCAGGACTGGAAATATACAGTTGTCCTTCGGCAATATGACTATGGAGCTAAACATTTTCAACATTATCAAACAACCTCACAGTGCAGATGATGGAATTGTTGATGTGGATTTAATAGAAACAATAGTTGATAATACTTTTCTTTCAAACCTTAGTGATGATCTTTTACAAATATGTTTAACTCACTTTGGTTTTGATTTTGATATTGACAGATCAGTTGATAAGGTCAACGCCCTGCTAGACTCAGCACTATCCATGGACACTAATAAATGGAAGTCAAGAGTTGAACAAGTAGCACCATCAGAGAAGAAACTCATCCCATCATCAGAATCACCACCGAAACTCGAGCTCAAACCGTTGCCTAACACATTGGAATATGCATTTTTGGGAGAAGAAAGTACTCTACCGGTAATCATCTCATCATCCCTAAATGACGAACAAAAAGGTAAGTTGTTAGATGTTTTAAAAGAGCACAAAGGAGCATTAGGATGGACCATAGCAGACATAAAAGGTATAAACCCAGTAGACTGCATGCATTACATTCACCTCGATGAAAATGCTAAATCTACTAGGGAAATGCAACGTCGGTTAAATCCTAATATGAAAGAAGTTGTTAGAACTGAAGTCCTTAAACTATTAGATGCAGGTATCATTTACCCAATTTCTGATAGTTCATGGGTCAGTCCTGTACAAGTTGTCCCCAAAAAGTCAGGAGTCACAGTAGTTACGAATGTTGATAATGAATTGATACCCACTAGAGTGACTACAGAATGGCGTGTATGCATTGATTATAGAAAGTTGAATTCTGTCACATGTAAAGACCATTTTCCTTTACCATTTATCGATCAAATGCTTGATAGATTAGCAGGCCATAAATTTTATTGCTTTCTAGATGGCTACTCAGGATATAATCAGATTCCCATAGCACCAAAAGATCAAGAGAAAACCACTTTCACTTGCTCTTTTGGCACTTTTGCATATAGGAGGATGCCATTTGGATTATGCAATGCACCTGCTACATTTCAACGATGCATGCTAAGCATTTTTTCTGATATGGTTGAACGATTTCTTGAATTCTTTATGGATGACTTTTCTGTCTTTGGTGACTCGTTTGATCAATGTTTGCATAATCTAACACTAGTTCTGCAGAGATGTATCGAGAAGAACTTGGTCTTAAATTGGGAGAAATGCCATTTTATGGTAAAACAATGTATTGTTCTCCGTCACATCATTTCGAGCAAAGGTATTGAGGTTGACAAAGCCAAGGTGGATCTCATTTCTAATCTTCCCCCACCCAAAACAGTTAGAGAAGTAAGATCTTTCCTTGGGCATGCTGGTTTTTATAGACGTTTCATTAAAGATTTTAGCAAAGTTTCTAGACCCTTATGCAATCTGCTTGCTAAGGATGTACCTTTTGTCTTTGATGATTCATGTCTTGTGGCGTTTGAAAAGCTAAAGCAGTTGTTGACATCATCACCCATCATTCAGCCCCCAAACTGGAGCTTACCATTTGAGCTCATGTGTGATGCATCTGATTATGTAATAGGAGCAGTATCAGGACAAATAGTTGATCGAATTCCCCATGTTATTTACTATGCTAGTATGACATTGAATGATGCACAGTTGAACTATTCAACTACTGAAAAAGAAATGCTAGCAGTAGTGTTTGTATTAGAGAAATTTTGATCTTATCTCATTGGTTGTAAAATAATTATATTCACAGATCATGCTGCTCTTAAATACCTTCTCACAAAGAAAGATGCAAAAGCTAGACTAATTCGTTGGGTGTTACTTTTACAGGAATTTGACTTGGAATTCAAAAATAAGAAAGGCCCAGAAAATGTCGTGGCGGACCATCTCTCTCGTCTTCATTTTGACACAATTACAGAGCCATTACCATTAAATGAGTCATTCCTAGATGAACAATTGATGAATGTGGAAGTATTACTGTGGTATGCTGACATCGTGAATTATCATGTTACAAGTCAACTTCCAGAGCATTGGACCAAGCAAGACAAGGCTAAATTCTTTGCAGAAATAAAGAATTTCTTTTGGGATGACTCGTATTTGTTCAAGTATTATGCAGATTAAATTGTTAGACGATATGTCCTAGAAAATGAAATTCAGAATATTCTTTCATTATGCCATGAACAAGCTTGTGGAGGCCATTTCAGTGCTAAGAAAACAGCAACTAAAGTTTTACAATGTGGTTTTTATTGGCCAACTATATTTCGAGATGCTTACACTTTTTGTTCTTCATGTGATAGGTGTCAACGAATGAGGAGCATTACACGAAGGAACATGATGCCACTAAATTCAATTTTAGTGGTTGAGATTTTTGACGTATGGGGTATCGACTTCATGGGACTCTTTCCCCATTCTTTTGGCCATCAATACATATTGGTTGTTGTTGACTACGTATCGAAATGGGTAGAAGCAATTCCATGCAGAACCAATGATCACAAGGTGGTGATAGGATTTTTGAAAAGCAACATCGTTTCACGCTTTGGATTCCCTCGAGCAATAATCAGTGATGGTAGTGCCCACTTTTGTAACAAAGCATTCAAAGCTCTTTTGACAAAGTATTCAATCACACACAAAGTGGCAACCCCATATCATCCGCAAACCAGTGGCCAAGTTGAGATCTCCAACCGAGAAATAAAGCACATATTAGAAAAGACGGTGAGGCCGGATAGAAAAGATTGGTCATTAAGACTTGATGATGCATTATGGGCATATAGAACGGCTTTCAAGACCCCGATTGGGATGTCACCCTACAGGCTAGTGTATGGAAAAGCTTGCCACCTATCTGTGAAACTTGAGCATCGTGCGTATTGGGCCATCAAGAAATTCAACTTTGACATGCAGTAAGCCAGCTCAGAAAGAAGATTACAACTGGCAGAACTTGAAGAAATTCACAATGACGCATACGAAAATGCCAAGATTTACAAGCAACGGATGAAAGTCTTCCATGACAAGCAAATTATGAGAAAATCGTTCACTCTAGGTCAGAAAGTGCTTTTATTCAATTCTCGCTTGCACCTATTCCCAGGTAAGTTACGCTCTCGATGGTCTGGTCCCTTTATTGTTCATACTGTTTTTCCACATGGGGCAATTGAAATTAAGGACCCAAAGAACGGTGTCACTTTTAAAGTTAATGGTCAAAGATTAAAGCCATATCTAGAGTACCAATCACATGGAGAAGACACCGAAATAAATTTGAGTGGCCCACCAGATTTGAATTGATTTTTTTTCTTTTCGTTAATTTGATTTTTCTTTCTTTCTTTATATTATTCTTTTGCTAATTGAAATTATTTTTGCATAAGTGTGTTTGTTTTACCATTAAGTTTTCTCTTATCATTTTTAATCATGAGTATCTTACTTAGACCGTTCATCCTGAACATTTTTAAACCACTTCAACGTGTCAAAACTCATCTCAAAAGGTAGCTTCAATTTTGTAAAACACATCGCATTTGGGCTCTATAACCACCAGAGTTAGTAGCCTATGTTGAGGGTTTAGAACGCTAACTCAGAGACATTGAGAGAAGTGTTTACGACATCCAGTTAGAGCTTGAGGTAAATTCAATAAGAGGACGAGTTTAATTATCTTTGTGTGTTTTAATTTATTTTTTTGTTTATGTGCTTTAGTTTGTTATCCCGGTGAAGTGGCGAATAACGATACTCCGTGACAATCAAGTCGGTTACTTCAGTTTCCCATAATAACTGACATTCTGAGGCGAAAGTATGGACAGAAACGAGAGTCTAGCGAAGCTTTACAAGCGATTCCCTTCACTTCCTCAGAATGCCCTCCTTACGATCTATAAAGCTCGGTCCGAACGCATGCGATTACTCATGAGGAATAACATACCTGCTGACATCCGTTGGTTAATCGAGGCTAAAGTACGATTGGCAGGTGAGTTACCTCCAAAATTTATTGCATACATGTCTGGTTGTGGTAAAGGAAATTATGCAAAAAAACGACGAGCTCGACGAATTTCTGTTGCTTGTCATAAGTGTGCCAAAATGAGTTGCAATAAAAACCCATGTTCTTTAGGAATGGTGTCTGATAACAGGGAAGATAAGATTCAATTCATTAGGGATGGCTTGAATAAGGAGTCATTGGATGATATCCTTTTGTCTCTTGAAACGCATCCTAGTGGATATGTGCAAGGAGCGATTCTCCAGTTATGGTCATTATTCCAGAAAGAGCATGCACGATATAGTCTCGGGAATCTGACTATAAACGACCCTGTTTGCCAGTTTATAAGAAAACTGGATGGGAAGCCTATCCTCGACTCATAGAGGGCGTTCAAGCCGTTTCTGGACGTAAAACCAGAGGAAGATGTGAGTCACAGTCGCAACTACCTGCAAATATCCTTTTACTTTACTGTTATTTTATTTCACTGCTGTTTTATTGTTTGTATTATTGTCTTTAATAATTTTATTACTGTTTGCTTTTTTCTTTTTATTGTTTCCTTTTTTACTCTCGAGCTATGTGCTTTACGCGTATTTGACACTGCCACGTTACCTCATACACAGCTATGATCCACTGTCACCAAGATTCTTAAATGTGATTTCTTTTTTGTCAAGCACTCACAAATTGTTTTTGAGAAGTATCACAATGGCAGCTACTCCCAATAGACAATTCAAGAACATTTGTGTGCTTTCTGGATTTAACTATGGAAAACATAAAGAGTTCGTTGAGGCAATCATAGATCTTGGTCGAAGCATAGCAGCGAGAAAATTACACTTGGTGTATAGAGGAGGTAACCGAGGGTTATCAAAAATGGTCTCAGAAGCAGCTTTTATCAGAGGAAGTCAAGTGTTAGGCATCATCCCAAGAGTCCTAAAACCATTGGGCAGTTCGTCTGACTTATCGACTGGAGAATAGTTAGTCGTCTTAGGTATGCAAGAAAGAATAACTGAAATGCTTAATCATGCTGATGCTTTTATTTTCCTTCCAGGAGATCTTGCAACACTAGAGGCACTTATCACACTAGCATCTTGGGCCCATCTGCACATCCACCAGAAATCCATCGGTTTGTTAAATGTCAATAACTTTTATGATGGCTTTATCGCATTTCTTAACCATGCAATAAAAAACTATTTCATTCCCTCTAATGCGAAAAAACTCTTTATTTGTGCTCACACTGCTAATGAGCTACTTGATCTGTTACAAGCTTATAGACCAAAGCCAGACCCCTGGACCTTTGTGTTGGAGCGTCCAAATAATGATGGTAACAGTAGCCGCAGTAAGAAGTACAAATTAGATTTAACTCTCCGCCTGTAAATATTTTCTTCTGTGTTGCACCACCCAGGTGATGTCTTCTAAACTCTACTTTTTTCCTTTAAAACATTGAGGACAATGTTTTGTTCTGGTTTGGGGGGGGGGAATAGTCGACAATTGTGGAATCTTGGTTAAGTTTTTACTGATTTTTTTGTTGAAGAAACTAACTGTTGCTAACGTTTTGTGTTAAAGATGGCTGAATATGGAGTGTAGTGACTCTAGAAACGCATCTTCATTGTTTGAAAAAAAATAATAAAAAAAACAAAAACAAAAAAAAAGTAAAAAAAAGTAAAAAAAACAAAAAAAAATTGGACATTTTCTTTTTCTTTATTAAGTTTTTATGTTCATTTTTCTTCTTCTTTCTCCTCTATAAATATACATTTTTAAACTTTTGAGCCTTTAAAAAAAATCATTTTCTTTTTCTATCATTTCTAATTAGTTTTTCTGCATCATTTTCACATTTCTGCATGCATATTTTCCTTTCATGCTTAGAATAGGTTGGGGGGTAGAATGTTGTTTTAAGTTAAAAAAAAATTGTGTGATTTATTTTAACATTGGATGACATGATTAATTTCAAATTTTAGTATTTGTATTATCTTTGGTCTTAAGTGATGTTACGTCATGTTTGCTACTTTACATATTGATGTCGGAGACAAATATGAGTTGCTTGAAGGAATGAACATGTCATAATAAGTACCAAGTGAGTTTTTGAGCCTATTATTTTTTTTGGAGAGTAACCCTTTTGCCCATTCTTCATACAGCTTAACAGTTTATTATTTTATACACGATCTCTAGATTTCTTTTAAGTTAACCCTTAAAAAAATATATATATAAAGAAAAAAAATAAATAAAAAAAGAAAAAAATGTGTATTGCTACATTTGGAGGCCTATCTAACTAGTAGATATGGACGATTATTTAGAGCTCTAAAAGACGATGGAAAGACCATCTTTGTCCCGTTTGACCTTTTATAATTATTCCTTTTGTGATATATCCATAGTTAACCCTTTCGAGCCTTTAAAAAAAAAACCTTTTATTTGTTAAATTTATCATCTTAACCCACTCCGATTTGGAGTATTACCCGATATCTTACAAGTTCCATCACCTATTTATGTTTGAGAAAAATGTAAATAATTATTTTATTCAATGAAGTTATGCCAAACAAAAGCAAAAAAAAAAATTGTTGTTTCAAAATAAAAAAAAAAGAAAAAAATAAATAACAAAAAAAAAGTGAAATCCACCTTGCAACTTTAAAAAAAAAAATTCTGCATTTTTCTCAAACATACACTTTGTTTTCCTTGTTTTCCTTATTTCCCTTATTTGTTAACCGTGTCCCTAGCCTACGTTACATCCTAATAAAAGTCCTTCTTGATTTTAGGGAACTATAATCTGAAGTAGAAACTAGTTATGTGGGCTAAAAAGATGTAGTGATGCATAAAAAAATAATAAAAAAATTAAAAAAATTAAAAAAATTAAAAAAATTAAAAAATTAAAAAAAATTAAAAAAATAAAGATAAATAAAGTGGGTTGACTAACATTTTTATTTGACTTGAGATCGTATTATTTTTAAGCTGAGGGCATATTTCTTTCATCTTGGTGAGAGCATGTAATATCATTTATTTATTATTTTCTCTCAATTACCATTCATTGGAGTGACTATTTTTATTGGGCTTAATTTCTTTGTGAGAGTGTCACTACTTCCAGTGAGATTTTGGGGTTTGACATGTCATTTTTTAAAGTAGCTATAACAAAGTCTACTGGGCTAATTCATGTGGATGGTTGATGTGGGTGTGATGTTGCTTTAGACTGGAGATAATGCTTATACTTTTATTTGATTGCTATCATTAATCTAATTGAATAAACACGAGTGTTTCTATAAAAAAAATCATTTTGAATTTGAATTTTGTTTTCACTTTAATTGCTAGGGACTAGCAATAAGCTGGTTGGGGGGTGTGTTGAGTGTTAGAAAATGCATATTTATAAAGGAGAAAACCGTCATTTTACATTTCAAGTCTTACTAACAACCCTTACTTTTATGTATTTAACCTTCTTGTGATTCAATTGCGTGTGTTTTATTTTAATTAAGTAATTTATGTATTTTAGGGACATTATAGTCATTTCACAATAAAGGAGAGATCAGACGGCAAAACGGACATCATTTGAACTCAGGACGATTGAAAATCTTAGGAGGGGCATAAAAGAAAAAATAGCACTATTCACGTGTACGGTACTGTCTACGTTATTGTTCACGACACTGTTCATATAGACGGATCGATGACGTGGCATTGACTGATGAGGTGTCACGATCCTGTTGGACTAAAATTTTGATGGTGACGAAGATATCAGTGGACGAAAAATCTCACGTACGGTACATGCATCACACAGGATTATTTTCAACCAAACCGCGTTACTGTTCAACCCGGGTCAAACCGTGTTACTATTCATCCACGTGGTCAAACCGCGTACTGTTGACTGATGACGTGGCGCAATCCTGAGCGTCCAAACTGTTTTTAATCCGATGGTCATGATTTACTCTATGTATCTATAAAAAGGGGGCTTCCCCCCCTAATTTGATACCTCTGAATCCATTTTTGGACTCTATTTTCTATAATTCCTTCTCCATCTTGTATTTTCTACGTATTTTAATAAATTTCCATTTTGCCCCTAGTTCAATTATGAGTGGCTAATTTTCTTTCAAGCTTGGGTTGAAGGTGAAGTCTCAACATGTGTCATGGGCTTTATTTGGTAAATTTATTTTCTTTTCCCCTCTAACTTTTATGGATGATTTGACTTTTTGTTGACAAATAATAATAATCTTGTCTAGATACCGCCTAGGTTACACCGGCTCTCTAGTACAATGTTATTATTATTTGGCACGATAAGCCCTTAGCACCATATTGATTAGAGTGTGGTTCATGAGGTGTGGATTCTCCCCTCACGATTTAATTGATATTAATAAGGAATATTTAGCCCATGGTGCATGTTGATACGGATCCAGATACCCAAGTACGTCATTTCAATAGATTTCTCTTCAATTTATTCTCGTCATTTCAATTCCAATTTTAGAATTTATTATCGCCATTTCAATTCCAATTTTAGGATAATTTAAATCATTTCCACCACAATTCCAACCACCCATTTACAAAATTAATTCTACATATAATTAAAATCCACCTCCTCGTGGGATCGACACTCGTCACTATTAGTCTATTCTACAATAGATTCGTGCGCTTGCGAGTACATTAAAATTTACACAACAACACCCATCAATGATTATTTCCCTGATGAATTTTTATTTTCTATTACCTTAATGCCATGATATGCTAACATTTTTAATTTTATTGTTACAGGTAAAAGGCCTTTGCAATGGCATGCTCAAGAGAAGAAGAATTTTTTTTGTAGAAGTAAAGAAATGTTATTGGGATGATCCTTACTTGTTCAAATATTGCCTATATCAAAATTTTCGGCAATGTATTCCTGATAGTGATGTAAGTAGTGTCATTAATTTTTGTCATTCTGAAGTATGTGGTGAAAACTTTTCTTCAAGAAAAACTACTGCTAAAATTTTACAGCTTGGATTTTATTGGCCTACCATATTTAAAGACACATATGAATTTTGTAAAACTTATGAAAAATGTCAAAAATTGGGATCGATTACTAATAGAAACATGATGCCCTTAAATCTCATACTTGAGATTAAAATATTTGACTGCTGGGGAATTGATTCCATGAGTCCGTTTCCATCATCTTTTGGATTTGTGTACATGTTAGTTGCAATTCATTATGCCTCAAAATAGATTGAAGCAATTTCTTGTCAAGATAATGATAGTAAAATTATGGTTAAATTTTTAAGAGAAAATATTTCAAGTCGATTTGGAATCCCTCGAGCTATTTTCAGTGATGAAGGTAACCATTTTTATAATAAATTATTTGAGTCTTTAATGAAGAAATACAGAATTACACATAAAGTTGTTACCCTTTATCATCCTCAAATAAATAGTCAAGTTGAATTAACAAATAAGGAGATAAAATAAATTTTGCAAAAAACAGTTAACCCAAACAAAAAAGATTAGTTCTTAGACTAAATGATGCACTTTGGGCTTACTGTACTGCATTTAAGACGTTATTAGGAATGTTACCCTATCAGCTAGTTTATGGTAAACATTGTCACTTACCTGTTGAACTTGAACATAAATCATTTTGGGCTATTAAAGTTTTTAATTCAAATTTGGATAATACTGGTAATGTGCGAAAATTGCAATTGAATGAATTTAAGGAACTAAGGAATGATGCATATGAAAATTTAAGATTTATTAAGGTAAAAACAAAAGGTTTTCATGATTAAAGAATTTTTTGGAAAATATTTGAGATTGGTCAAAAAGTGTTGCTTTATAATTATCGTCTTCATTTGTTTCCAGGGAAGTTAAAGTCAAAGTGAAGCAGCTCATTTGGTGTAAAAAATGTATATTCATATGGGGTCCATAGAAATTGAGAATCTAAAGAACGGTGTCATATTTAAAGTTAATAGTTAAAGATTAAAACCATATTTGGAACATCAACCACGTGAAGAAGACACCGAAATCAATTTGGGTGACTCACCAAATGTTGATTAAGTCTTTAATGAGGGATTCAATTTTTTTTTAATTTTGTTTTACTGTTATTTTGTTGTTTGATTGTTTTTTTTCTCGATTAATGCTCACCATACATTTTTTTAGCATTATATTTCTTGCTTAAGCGTGTTTGTTTGACAATTGTATTTTCTTTCGTCAATTTTCATTATATGTCATGAGTACCTCAATAAGAAAGTTCATGCTCACACATCTTAAAAGCCTTTTGCGTGTGAAATTTCAGTTAAGAGACCTGATACAAAGCTGCAAATCACATCTAATTTGGGATTTGCAATCACCAACATTAGTGTCCTACGTTGAGGATTTAGAATTTCAATTAGAGCTTGAGGTTAACTCAATAAAAGGACAAATGTAAGTCTTTTTTTTTTCTTTGTGTGATTTCGTTTTGTTGTTTTGGTCACTTTTATGTTTGATTTGATTTCGCAGTTTTGATTCTCTTTATTTTGGTGTATTTTTGTTTATTTTCCTGTATAAATGGCGGATAACAGTACTCTGTGACTTTTTAAGTCGATATCTACAGTTTTTCATAATATCTAAAACCCCAAAATCAAACATGAAAGAAGTACAACATAAACTACATAAGCATTTTCCCTTTCTTCCTTAGACTGCCCTCAAGAAAAATTACAAAGCTCGTTGTGAACGACTGCGTTTGTTAATGATCAATGACATTCCTTCTAATATTCGTTGGTTAATTGAAGTAAAGGTTCGATTAGCAGGTGAGTTTTCTGATCTATTTATTTTTTTCATGCCTGGTTTTGGTAAAAGTACATTTGCTAAAAAAAAATGAGAGTTAAACAACTTGGCTCAAAATGTCATAACTGTGTAAGGCTTAGTTGTAAAAGGAAGAATTGTAAATCTTTAGGAATAGTTTCTAATAATCGTAAAGATAAAATTAAATTCATTAAAGATGGCATGGGTAAAGAATTGTTGGATAATATCTTACGATATCTTGAGACGCATCGAAGCGGATATGTGCAACATGAGATTCATAATTTATGGATATTATTCCAAAAAGAAAATGTACAGTTTAGTCTTGGGAATCTGAATTCAAAAGACCTTGTTTATCAGTTTATAAGAAAACTGGATGGCAAGCCTATCCTCAACCTATAGAGGACGTTAAAACCGTTACCGGACGTAAAATCAAAGAAAGATGTGAGCCACAATCATAACTACCAATAAATATCCTTTTATTTTGCTTTTTTTTTATCATTTGCATTATTGCATTTAGTGGTGTGATTTTGTATTTAATAATTATTTATTTTCTTTTTCTGTTTGCTTTTTCTAGTCATTATTTTCTTTTTCTTTTTATTGTTTGCTTTTGAATTATTGAGTCACGAGCTTTACGTGTCATTTAACAAATATGTCGACCCATTTACAGTTGTTTCTCATTATTTCTGTCACCAAGATCTTTAAATATAAGCTCATTTTTCAAACACTCACAACTTGTTTTTAAAGATTATTCCAATGGCAGTATCTTCGAGTAAACAATTCAAAAATATTTGTATGCTTTATGGGTTTCACTATGTAAAGTACAAGGAGTTCGTTCAAGCAGCTGTAGATCTTGGTCGTGTAATAGCAGAAAAAAAACTACACCTTGTATATAAAGGAGGTGAACGAGGGTTATCAAGGCTTGTCTCAGAAGCTGTTTTTATTAGAATAAGCCAAGTACTAGACATTATCCCAAAAGCCATTAAACCTCTAGGATGCCTGTCTAGCCCATCAATTGTAGAAGAATTAATGGTATCAAGGATGCAAGAGAGAATATTTGAAATATTAAAACATGCTGATACTTTTATTTTCTTGCCAGGAAATCTTACAACTCTTGAGGCACTGATTATATTTGCATCTTAGACCCATTTGAACATTCATTAAAAACTCATTGGTTTGTAAAATGTTAATAATTTTATGATGGCTTGCTAACTTTTTGATTAGTATTAAAATTTGTTTAATTATCAAGCGATAATATGTTATTTTATGCTTATGTTATAATTTATATTTGTGTTTATGTAATATATTATGAATTATTAATTATGTTTTAAATATATTTAATTTTGTGTATTTTTATGTGTTTATTAGGAAAAATATTAATTTCACGTATTTCGAGGCTCCAAACAGATAAACGGAGGTCAAATTTGGATTCCGGAGGTCCGAAAACCTTAAGATCAGTCAAGATCGGCTTAAAATTGGGCTTGTGTAAAAAAAGTTGACTTTTCTGTTGACCGAGTACTGATTGGATGATGAAATGAGCTTACAATAGATATGAGTGCATGGGATAGCTGGCAATCTTGACCAAATCTCAACCATTCATGATTCAATGGCCATGATTGTGCCACGTGGCAATGGTAGGTGAAGCAAGTTGGAGGATCCGAATCTTTGTATTCGGGTCGACCCGATCCACCCATTAACCCGCCAAATCTCAACCGTTCGTTGGGCAAATCGGACGAGTCAAATGATGCCATGTGTGATGTTGACTTTTGAAGTTTGATCAGCCATTGGATCTTGATCTAAGGGTTGTGAGGAGCACATGCATGAAGCCTATGATGGACCGCAAAGCACTAGATTATGAATTTATTTTTCTATAAATAGGGCCTCATTTTTATGTTTTAATCATCTCTCTACAACTCTCTTCTTCTCAAATTCTCTCCATCTCCTTGTAATCTTGATTTCCAGGTGTGTTTTTAATATTTTGTATAATTATTTTCATTAATAAAATTAGTTTTATTTCCAATTTTAGTTGTTTTTATTTCTTTTAATTATAAGTAATTCAATTCTACTATTTCTTTTTATTTTAATTATGCTTAACTAAATAATATTAGTTAGGGGAAGGTAAAACTCTTAAGAAATAAATATGATTTAATCAAATTCTATTTTTAATTTTATAAATTAAATTATTTTCTATTTAATTTTATACATGTTTTATATTTTGTAATTTTGATTTATTGTAGACAAACAAATGAATTTGGCACAATAAATTCTTAAGATCTTAATATAAGGCATGGTGAAATGGTATTTTGACTTATTGTAGACAAATTAAATTTTGGCACAATAAATACTTAATCCATCATAAAATTAAAGGGAAAATAATAATAATTTGTATAATTAATCTTTTGGGTAACAAATCTAAAAAAAATTGGCAAAAAGAATTTATTAAGTTTTATTTATTTCTAAGAGTGGATCCATAACCCTAACTAGTTCAATTCCATAGTTTCATTTAAATTAAGTTGTTTATATTTAAGTTTTAATTTTAATTTTTAGATAAAGTAAAATAAACTAATTAAATCTTTTCTCTGTGGATCGACCTCGGACTCACCGAGTTATAATACAACAAGACACTCTTATACTTGGGAGTTAAAATTTACTTTTAAGTTGTGTCACTTTTATTAACCATGCAATTAAGAATCATTTTGTTTTACACTCTGTAAAAAAAACTCTTTATTTGTGCTTCTACTATTAATAAGTTATTTGGCCTTTTACAAGCTTATACACTAGAGCCAAATCCCAAGACTTATGCACTGGATTGGTCGACTGATGATGGTAGTAGTAGCAGTAGTAATAAGTGCAAATTAGATTTAACTCTTCGTTTGTAAATACTTTCTGTTGCAGTGTTCATGTGATGTCTTCTAAACTCTTCCTCTTTCCTTTTAAAACATTGAGGATAATGTCTCGTTCAGGTTAGAGGGAGTGAATAGTTTGTAATTGTGGAATGTCTTAGTCCTGGTGATGTTTTTACAAAGTTTTGCTGTAAAAACTTACTTTGGACTAAATTTGAGTTGAAAATGGCTGGATATGGAGAGTGCAGTACCTTTAGGAACACATCTTCTTAATCTTAGAGTTTTATTTTTAAAAAAATGTAACATTTTCTTGTTCTTTGTCATCTTCTTTTAAGTTTCTGCATCGAGTTCAGATGAGATCTCCCCCTCTTCTTCTTTTATTATTTTTTTTCTCTTTTATCATTTTTTCTTTCTTTTTTTTTGTATGTATGTCTGTAAAATTATAAAATGTTGAGATAATGTTTAGATTAGATTCGGGGGTGGGAATAGTTTATGTGTGTTTTTAAATATGTGTTTGTTTTTTTTCTTTAAAAAAAACCCAATTTGTTTTAAAAAAAAAACGCAATTTTTTTTCTTTTGTGTAGGATGGCTGTGAAAGAGTTACGACTTTTAAGACGCATCTTAATAGTCTCGTTGTATTATATTTTGATTTTGAAATTCATAAAAAGTTGTTTTTGTTCCATTTTCTTTGAATTACTAAAATTTATGAACTCTTTAATTGGTTATTAAGTCATTTAATTGTTTACTCATTTAACAAGTATTATTAAATCATTCTTCACACACACAGTATGACACATACTAGTGGGTTGTTAGTTAAAAATTTTGCAGCATTTAGTTCTTTTGATTTATTAGGGATAATATCTAATGTAGTAGAAAGTGTGTATTGCAAAAAAAAATAAAGAAATTTTTTTTGAATGTGTTTAATTTTGCTATATCTAGAACCTGAGTAATTAAGCCCGTAGAAGTGTTTCAACACCTAGTACCCTAAGGCCAACTAGTCTGGGAGTCATTCGCCTAAAGCTCGATACATGAGTTATAGATATATTGTTTGCTTATTTATTAGAAACCCGAGTAATTAAGTCCGTAGGACTGTTCAACACCTAGTGCCCTAAGGCCAACTGGTCTGGGAGTTACTGGCCTAAAGCTCGCTACATGAGTTATAGATATATTGTTTACTTATTTATTAGAAACCCGAGTAATTAAATCCGTAGGGGTGTTTCAATGCCTAGTGCCCTAAGGCCAATTGGTCTGTGAGTCACTAGCCTAAAGCTTCTTATATGGGTTTAAAATGTCATGTTTTAAAATTTATGTGAATAATCTACTGCCAAAAGATAAAATTTCTAATGAATTTTAGAACGAAAATGTTGTTTTTCTTTTAAAGAAGCTTCATAAGTATTGTGTTAATTACTTAGTACGAAAGAATGTTTGATGATATTCTGGATAATGAGTGAACGACTAAGAGCTAAAGAAATCTGTGAGAGTTTATTTATTTGGTAGTTTAGAGGATAAATGAACAACTATTAACTTGTATGTGAATTTTGTAAATTTAGTTTAATATAACACTTTAATTACTAAGGACTAGCAATAAGTTGGTTGGGGAGTGTGATTAGTAATAAAAATTGTTTGATTATCAAGCGATAAAAAATATTATTTTGTGCTTATATTATAATTTATATTTTTGTTTATGCAATATATTAGAAATTATTAATTATATCTTAACTATATTTAATTTTGTGTATTTTTGTGTGTTTCTTAGGTAAAATATTAATTTCACGTATTTCAAGGCTCCAAACAGACAAACGGATAAACATATGTCAAATTTAGATTTCGGAGGTTCGAAAACTTTAAGATAAGTCAAGACTGACTTAAAATTGAGCTTGTATAAAAAGTTGATATTTTTTGTTGACGGAGCACTGATTGGATGATAAAATGAGCTTACAATAGATATGAGTGCATTGGATAGCTGGCAATTTGGACTAAATGTCAACCATTCATGAATCAATAGCCACGATCGTGCCACATGGCAATGGTCGGTAAAGCAAATTGTAGGATCCGAATCTTTGTATTTGGGTCGACTCGATCCACTCACTAACCCATAAATCTCAACCGTTCTTTAACCAAATCGGACACTTCACAAGATGCCACATGTAATGTTGACGTTTTAAGTTTGACCAGCCATTGGATCTTGAATCTAATGGTTGTGTAGAGCGCATGCATAAAGCTTATGATGAACTGCAATGCACTAGATTATGAATTTATTTTTCGATAAATAGAGCCTCATTTTTATGTTTTGATAATCTATTTTCTTCTTAATTTCTCTCAATTTCCCTGTAATCTTGTTTTTCTTGTGTGTTTTCATATTTTTTATTAAATTTAGTTTTATTTTCAATTTTAGTTGTTTTTATTACTTTTAATAATTATTTTTATTTCAATTATGCTTAGCTAAATAATAATAGTTAGGGTAAGGTGAAACTCTTAGGAAATAAATATGATTCAATCAAATTATATTTTTAATTATATAAATCAAATTATTTTTTATTTAATTTTAAACATATTTTATATTTTCAAATTTTGATTTATTATAGACAAACAAATGAGTTTAGCACAATAACTTCTTAATATCTTAAATAAGGTATGGTAAAATGGTATTTAGACTTATTGTACACAAATTAAATTTTGGCACAATAAATACGTAATTCATAATAAAATTAATGGGAAAATAATAATAATTTATATAATTAATCATTTGGGCAGTAAATCTTAAAAAATGGCAAAAAGAATTTATTAAATTTTATTTATTATTAAAAGTGGATCCATAACTCTAACTAATTCAATTTCATAGTTTCATTTAAATTAAGTTGTTTATATTCAAGTTTTATTTTGATTTTTAAAATAATATAAAATAAATAGAGTAAAAATTTTCCCTGTGGATCGACCTCAGACTCATCGAGTTATAATATAACAAGACACTTTGATACTTGCGAGTTAGAAATCACTTTTAAGTTGTGTAAAAAAGGATCATTTACAGTCGTAAGATTGTCAATTTTTTTTTTGTTGAGATCAATATATACCACTAATCTTCCTTTTTAAAAAAAATTATTATCAAATAATTCTTTGGCATAAAAAATTTAATGGAAAAGATGGATAAATGTGTTATTTACTTAATATTTTATCTTGGGAAAAATAAAAAATATACATTTTTATTATAAGAAAAATATTTAAAAGATAACAAAAGGCATAAGTAAAATATCTTATTATTAATTTTTTTAATTTCTTACTTTTGGTATCTAAACTTTTTATTTTATTTCAATATGATTTATTAAATTTATAAATATGAATAGTGTAATACTATAAAATTATGGTGCCAGAGGATTATTGGGTATTATGACAATAATAGGAAATAAGTGGTATCTATTGGTTTTAATAGTAGAGAAATCGGTAATCTCCCTTGATAGTGGCATATTAGCTTAAATTGTAAAATCTCTTAGATGAAAAATAAGAGATTTAGGATTTGAATCCCGCTCATATGGGTGGGGAGAAAATTTAATTGTCATTAGACTAATTTTTTTTTAAAAAGAAAATTGTACCTTAACCACTTTAAAAATATTGAAAATATAAATAGACACTATGAGTTTTTTATAAGAGACATTATCAAAATACCAATCTAATTTTTCTAACATATTACTTTATTATCAAATAATTCTGACAATTACTTTTTCCCACCTACCATTTTAATTTTTACATTTTACCATCAAATCATTAAATGTAGCCGAAAATTTGAAAAATAATTTATGTTAAAAGGCTATTTTACCCCCTTGAACTATTCAAATGTGTAGAAAAATAATTATCCTCCAAAATGGAAAAAAAAACTTAAAATCATATGTTTAGAAAATCATATATTTTTTAAAAAAGTTTTGAATAAAAAATTGAAAATATATAATTATATTAAGAAATATTTTAATTGTTATTTTAATGTTTATATTTTTACATCAATTTAATAAAATACAAATCAATTGCAGCATTTTATTTAATGATAGTATATTATTATATTTTTATTGGAAAATTATTGATTTACCATACGACTTTTTATTCTTGTATCAAATCAGCACGGTCTGAATTGATAAATTTGAAATACTTAGATTTTCTTTTGAAGTCAGCATTTTTTAAAAGGAAGTTAAGGATTTAGTGGTAAAATAATAAAATTAAAAAAATAATTGTCAGAAAATTTTGGTAGAAATATGATATGTTAGGAAAAACTAAGTGTGTTTTTTTGATAATATCCTTTCTGATGATATTTTTGTACCACCTTAAATTTTAATTTTATATCAACAAGCTATTTTTCAATTAACTCCCTTATCTACTATAAAGAATTGAGTTAAAAGACTATTTTTCCCTAGAAATAATTTTTAAAAAAGGTTAAACCATCATTTAACCTTGTTAATAGAATCTAGAGACAAAATAATCTTTTATTTTATATTCTTTTATGGTGACTAATGGAGTAGTCGAGAAGTGGGTGGTTGATATAAAATCAATACTCGAAAGCTATCAGGGATATTATTAAAGTTGGTTGGAGGATAATTTATCTTTTTTATTTTATTCTTCTTTTTATTTTTTAGTTTTTGCATTAAAGGATGATTTATAATCACAAATATATCTTAGTGGTATGTTATATCATATGCACATTTTTTTTTGTTTTGGGAGGGGGGGGGGGAGGATGTGTCAAAATCATAACCTCATTGCAAATTGCAACAATTCAATTCCAAAATAGTTTTCAAGCTTTTAATTAGGGCTTGCATTGTGTTGTTATCTTGTGGTTTGTTCCCCCCACTGAACCCAATGAGTATCCTTAGCTGGAACTGCCGTGGGCTGGGCCCAACCATGGACAATTCAGGTATTAACAGATTTGGTCAAGCACAAAAAACCTTTTTTTATTTTTTTAATGGAAACTCTCTGCTATAGAAATAAGTTGGAGTATCTTAAAAATAAATTGGGCTTCGAAAATATGTTTGTGGTGGATCGGGTGGGCCGCAGTGGAGGGTTGTCCTTACTCTGGGATGGCAAATATAAAGCTCACTTAATAAAATATGCAAAGAATTTTGTGGATATAGAAATTAGAGGAGCAGGTATGGGTCACTAGCGTATGACAGGCTACTATGGGTATCCAGAGTCAGCTAGAAGACACAAGTCTTGGGATCTTCTTCATTACCTTGCTATCATTTCTTCTCTGTCATGGATTTGCTTAGGGGATTTCAACGACCTACTTTTTAATTATGAGAAAAGAGGGAGTCGAGCTCACCCCAATTGGAAGTTGCGTGGCTTTAGAGAGGCCATGGCTAATGTTGGATTGGTGGATTTGGGGATGGAGGGATATCCATTCGCTTGGGAGAGGTCGCGTGGTACAGAGGAGTAGGTTGAGGAACGGTTAGATAGGGTTCTTGCAAATACGGCCTAGTGTGATTTATTCCCAAAGGCAAAGGTCTGGAGTTTGGAGGCAACCTGTTCTAATCACTTACCCATCTTCGTAGACCCGAATCCTTCGGGCTTCAACCATCGACACACAAGGTTTAGGTTTGAAAATGTATGGCTTCGAGAATCGGAGTGTAAGGATGTTATTCAAAGGAGTTTGAATTCTTGTGCTAGTTTTCCAATTCAGCATAAACTAGTTGTATGTGGAGGGGATTTATGGATATGGGAGGGAAAGTTATTTCGAGATTTCTGCAAACGCATTGTGGAACGCAAACAACAGATGGCGATATTACGTGGTAGGAGAGATCAAGAAGGGCTGGAAGCTTTTACAGAAGCCAGGAAGCAATACAATGAATTACTTCATAGCCATAAAGTCTATTGGAAATAGAGAGCCAAGTCTCTTTGGCTTAAAGAGGGGGATATGAACTCTCGGTTTTTCCATGCTACAGCTTCCAAGAAAAAGAAGAAAAATACGATTGAAAAGCTGCAGAATCACCAGGGTATGTGGTGTTCAAACCCTTCTGAGATTGATGCTTTGATTGTTGAATATTTTCAAAATTTATTTTCTTCTGAGAGTTGTATTTGTGAACCAATATTAGCTTGTGTTTAGACTAGTATCACTACACTACATAACCAATTATTGTTAGAACCTTTCACGGCTCTAGATGTTAAAGAGGCTTTATTTAGTATGCACCCAGATAAATCCCCGGGACCGGATGGCATGAACCCAGCATTTTATCATAAATTTTGGCATGTAGTGGGGAAGGATGTTACTGACGCTTGTCTCAGTTACATTACGAATCGAGCTTTCCCAGAAAAATTTAATGACACTTTGATTGTATTGATTCCTAAGCATATGCAGCCTGAACAATTGACAGATATGCGTCCCATTGCATTATGTAATGTTTTATACAAAATTATTGCCAAAATGCTTGCAAATAGAATGAAGCTTGTTCTTGGTGAAGTTATTTCAGATTCCCAGAGTGCATTTGTTTCGGGCAGAGCAATCACTGACAATATTCTAATATCGACTGAAATTATTCATTACTTAAAGAGAAAGAAACAAGGAAAGGCTGGGACAGCTGCGCTTAATATTGACATGTCTAAAGCGTATGATTGAGTTGAATGGAATTTTTTAAAGCTCATGATGCTGAGGATGGGATTTGATGAGGGGTGGGTTGAGCTTGTTATGATGTGTGTTTCTACTGTGAGCTATAAGGTGATTAGAAATGGGGTAGAAGTGGGTCCAATTGTTCCAAGTCGAGGTCTCCGCCAAGGGGATCCGTTATCACCCTACTTATTCATTATTTGTGCTGAGGGGTTAAGTTCCTTAATTCGTAATCGTGAAAGGGTAGGATTAATTCATGGGGTCAAAGTAGCCAAGAGGGCCCCTGCGGTATCCCATTTATTTTTTGCCGATGATTGTTTCCTCTTCTGTAAGGCCCACCACAATGAAGCCAGAATTATGAAAAGTCTATTGGCTGTCTATGGTGCTGCATCGGGGCAGAAGGTGAATTTGAATAAATCGCCAATCTCTTTCAGTGCTAATATGGGTGAGGATTCTATACGCCAGGTGTGTAGCATTCTGGAAGTTCCTGCCACCGACAATCACAGAACTTATTTGGGGCTACCCTCACAAATCGGTAGAAAGAAGAGTGTTGTATTTAATTTTATTAAAGAGAAAGTTTGGCAGCGACTTCAAGGATGGAGTCAGAAATTTCTGAGTAGGGCGGGGAAGGAAATCATGCTGAAAACAGTAGCCCATGCTATGCCAAATTATGCCATGAACATATACTTACTGTCTCTGGACTTGTGTAAAGAACTAGAGATTATGATGAACTCATATTGGTGGGGCTCTACGAGGAATGGAGGTAAAGGTATTCATTGGCTTTGATGGGACTCAATGTGTAAGCCAAAGTCTGTTGGGGGTATTGGATTCAAAAGAATACATGACTTTAATATAGCCATGCTCAGGAAACAATGTTGGAGACTTATGACTGATCAGCACTCTCTTGTAGCAAGGGTCCTCAAGGCCCGATATTATCCTAGAACTTCTTTTGTTGATGCATCAATTGGGTTTAATCCAAAGTTATACCTGGAGGTCAATTATGGCTGCCAAGAATGTTGTTGTGCATGGAAGTCGCATACAAATTGGGGATGGGCAGCAGGTTCAGCTTTCCAAGGACCCTTGGCTTCCTGATGTAAATAATGGTTTTATTACATCAGAGTTGGATGAGAGTCTTGCAACAACTACGGTGGATAGTCTTATGGTTCCAGGGCAACGGAGTTGGGATTATGATTTGATTGCGGATGTTTTCAATTCAAGGGATGTTGCCCTCATTTTGCAGGTGCCTCTCAGTGTTAGACAAAATGAAGATTGCTGGTATTGGCTTGCAGATCCTAAAGGGCAATTTACAGTTAGAAGTTGCTATAATATGCTGAATTCTGAAGCTAATGTGCCAAGCAGCAAGGTGTGGAAACGCTTATGGGGGCTGGAGGTTCCAGGTATGGTTAAACATTTCTTTTGGCGTGCATTGATGAATGTTTTACCTACTGCGGATAACTTGCGGCCTCGAAAGGTTGAGGTTTTCCCTATTTTCCTCATCTGTAATGCTGCGAATGAGTCTGCGCTACATTGTTTAGTGGAGTGTTTATTTGCTCACTCTTGCTGGTTGTTGTCTTCTATTGGCACTTTTGGGAGCTGTTCTTCTTTGATTGATTGGTTTGAGCAAATATTTACCCGTTGCTGTAAAGAAGATTGTAATTTAGCTGTGATGTTATGTTGGAGGCTTTGGTTTAATCGAAATGATAAGGTGTGGAACGATAATTGTAGTCGAGCTCAAAGTCTGGTAAATTCTGCTAGTCATTGTCTTTTCCAATGGCAAGAAGCTAAAAGGAGAAATTTCATTATTGCAGAAGATATTTCGTTGGGTCATGGCTCGGTGTGTTGGGGCAAGCCTCCTGTGGGTTGGTTGAAATGTAATGTGGATGCAGGGGTATTTAGATCTCAGGGAAGAGTCAGCTTTGGAGGGGTGGTTAGAGACTCTGAAGGTGGTTTTATTGCAACAAAGTGTCAGAGTTTCCCTAGTTCTTTTCACCCTCGCGAGGCTGAAGCGTTGGCTGTCCGTGAAGCGCTTAGTTGGATAAAGCATCTGCAGTTATCTAAAATTATTATTGAGATAGATTGTTTAAACGTGTATTCTGGTTTAATTTCTTAATCTGCTAGTTCTAATGGATTTGGTTTAATTATTGCGGATTGTAGAGCTATAGCTCAATTAATTGGAGAAGTGAGATTCTCTTTTGTGTGTCGATCTGCGAACGTTGCTGCCCACAGTGTAGCTAGGGTGGGGGGTTCTATGTCAGGTCTTGGAGAGTAGAGGGATGTTCCACCCCTATGGTTATGTCCTTTGTTGACTGACTCTCTTGTTTAATGAAATTTCCTTCATAAAAAAAAATGAATGGGCCCTTACAATTCTGCGATATCCGTAACTAAAATTTGTCTATGTTTTTAATTCATTATAACTTAGAATGGGTTTATAATTATGGATCTCCGACCATATTAGAATTATAAATAATATACATTGTAGGATAAAATATGTTATATTGGAGTTTGCATTTTTTTATTTATTAATTTATCCTTAACTTTAATATAATCAGGATTTGATTCGAACATCTATTATAGCTTGTGCATTTTTTAAATGGAGATCAAACCAAAGTGGTTGGTTTTAAAAAAAAATCTTAGAAATTACATTTAGCCATCAACTAATAGAACTTCATCACTAATAGAACTAAAACAAACCCATAATCCTCTTTTGGCCCTCGTGTACTTAAATGTAGTTGGCGTTTGCCGTCTTCCCAAAGCACCTTTAACGTCCTTTCCAGCTAACTAAACCCACCAAGGCACCAACATTGGCATGGAGGGGTCATGAACATGAACAACGACCAAACACTGTTTTATTTTATGTTCTATTTTCAGCCATCACTGTAGCGTCATTTTGTTACCAATTCAATTATGTATTGATGTTATTGGAAACATTTTTAGTGACAATTTGTATACCCTTTTCAATTCATGCAAAAAAATTCAGGTATTTTTATTAGTTCTTTTTTGTTTTAAATTTAATTTTATATTTTTCCACATAAATAACTTAGATAAATTAAAACTTAATAAAAAATTGAAACAAATCTAAAAAAAATGTTTTTCGTTTTAAACTTCTCGTTCTTTTATGTCCTCAAGTTAAAAAATCATAATCCTTATTAGTAAAAGAATCATATGTTAATTTTTTAGTTCCAAAAACCTATTATATTCAGCAAAAGTAAATTGTATTTATTAAGTAATGTAAGACATTGTTTTAGAATTTTAAAATATTGCTATTTTAGGTCTTTTGATATTTTTTTATTTCTAATTATAGCCAAGATATATGTTTTAATATTTTATTTCCATTAGAATGGTAATTTAATTTCTTTTCAAGTTAACTTGGGAAAGTAGATTTATCCTATTATAAATAAGGAGGTTTTGTTATTGTGTTTATGATTTTGATTAATAAAAAAAATTAAAAATTTTCTTTAGGATTATTTAACAAAAATCTCTCTTGTAAAATTGTTTGGATTAGAACCTCATCTAATTTTTCTTAAAGTTTTATCAAAATTTCATTGAATTACTTGGATTAGAATGATATCTAATTATGCTTCAATTAGAGTGTAACATAATCATGTTATCTTAGTCCAGTACTAGAATGACATCTAGTGTTTATTTACCCTAACAATCCGCTTCCACTGCCCCGCTCCATCATTAAGCTCCAGTACTAATATATATAATTAGAGCTCCAGATCAATAAATTAAGGGTATACATTTATTGGAAGATAATTGAAGACTTTGCTCGATCGGCAATCGAAGAGCACAACTTGAGTATCGCCATTTGATCATATTGCTGCTACACCACTGGAAGACAAGTGCACAAACACTGCTGTATATACAAAGTAGCATCATGAAACAACTGTCCTAAATTCTTTTAAAAGTTTATTATCTATACTCATTGGTGTGGAGAAGCTCTTAGCCTCTTACTGTCCTCTTGCATAATTAGTTTTCCTAAGAAGCTCTGAGATATATTTTGATGGGCTTAATTGCAAACCTTTGTCATCTCGACTTGTCAATTACTTCTATGGAAAATGCTAAGTGGACTAATACCGACAAAAATAGCGTATAATGTAGGATGGGGTTACAGCTTATGTAAATTAAATGAATAAATTCATCTGAAATTACAGTTGTTTCTTCAGTGCCTTGTCTAATTCTTTTGTTCAAATAGTAGCGTTTAACTTCTATCATTGCTATTCTATTGCTAATTATCTCTATTATGTCATCCACGTAAACTAATAGAAGAAAAAACAACATTACCTTTATGAATGCTGAAGCATCAGATTTTGAGCATGTAAAAAACCAATCGATGTGCAGCTGACCTGAGCTTTTAAATTTGAGTTATCTATCACTTTTTAAAAATAATTTGAATAAACAAGGAGTGTCGCATTAGTTAACCCGACGTCTAACACTAACCAAAGAACAGAGATTTGGGAATACTCCAACAGCCACACTCCAACACTCCAATGCAGACACTCAGCAACACTCCAACCCATATGCATAACATCTACACTACAATCCTTAACAACAACCATTATAAAATATAAAAAAAATTAAAACAGAGCTATCTTTATACACACCCCTCTTGATGTAAATCACGAATCTTTTCATACTATAATCCTCTGCTGCTAACACGGCATCCATTATCTTAGTAAAGTTCCCTGTACCATCTGCTACTACCACAATATCCGCTTGCACCTCATTTACTAGCAACAATTTCCCATCTTCACGCTTAAACCAATAAGGAAATTAGCCACTTGATTTTCCCCCTCCGCCACGGCCTTTGCCACTGCTGTTGCTGCTGCTAAACCCATTAAAGAACAAATATTTAAACTTGGTGGCTTATAGTGAAATTTGAAAGCCCTGTAGCAAATTTCACTTCAGAGATTGCTACACAAGGCATGATATATCCTAAAAGGAATATTGCTACGATTTTGAAGCTAAAAAAATAATGTCGTGTCTACAAAAAAACTTAATGAAGCATATATTGCTGGATTGAAAAATGGTGTTAAAATATTGACAACTATACCGACCATAACAGACCTCCACAACAGGCTTGGCAACGACTTCATAAACACGCTTCTGTGATACAAATTCAGTAAAAACCTCATCAAATTCATAAGTGTTTGAGTTCCAATTGTTCTTTCGAAGTTTCAACCTCTTAAGCTGAGGTAGAGCAAAAACCCAAAATGATTAATGGCAGCCTATAACCTAGCACAGAGCTCAGAAACACCATATATAAGAATCAAAGTGAAATTTTAACAATCAGACAAAAACTCAGCAATTAAAACGAGAATGAGACTACCTCTATCTGCAACTCGATACAATCAGCAAAATCGGCATCTGCTACAGTCTCTTCTGCATTTTGGGGCCACAATCTCACTGCCACTCTAACTCTTTCAGGCACTACAAGCACCAAAAAATCAGCAACTTGGGACATTAAAAGTTACTATTGAGACAAAAATCAAACAGAAAACAAAACAGAACAAATGAAACTGACCTCCGTCATTTCCAACAAAAGATGCGGAAATGCTGCGTTACACATTTTAATTTAGATTATTTTGAAAATAATCTAAATTAAAATGTGTTACAGCACTGAAAGCACAATCATGTAATGGTTCGTTACAAATTTTCCCGGACATGTAACAGGAACATGTGACCTTGAAAATTGAAATGTGACAATGCCTTGAAAAATGAAAAAATCCATTAAGCTTCAAGATTAATGATTGATGCCATAAGCTTAATTTTGTATTCTTTCCTTGAAAGCTTGTAAACAATAGAAATTATGCAGAGTTTTTGAATCTTGTGCTGACCTATAATATGAGAGATGGGCACTGAACTGGGGATGAAAATGCATTAACTACAAGCTTAGGCTGCCCGAACTCGAATCCCAGGAATTTAGCCCCAACTATTAATATCACAAACTTTATCTTTGGCACTTTTGTAAAAGCCACTCCCTACAGTTTCAGAAATTGAACGCATTAGTGATAAAAATAAAATAAATAAAATAAAAAATATCAAATCTCGTTCTCCTCCTCAAAATTAGGAACGGGATAAAATTAAGCAACAATAATAATTGACATTTTAATTACCTCTGCTTGCATTCCCGGTGAAGCAGCTGCTATAAATGCTCCCTAAAATCTCATTGGTCAAAATAGAAACTGAACACAATTGCTGCAAGTAGCAATAAACTCGAAGAAAATAAAACCAAAAATAGTTCAAGTTCTCAGGTGCCCACCTGAGAGAAGCCCATCAAACCATCAAAAGGACCATGTGTTACCATGTAATCTTCAATATATGCAATGCTCTGTTCAAAGTTCATATACTAAGTACAATCCTACAGTAAGAAAACAGTCGCTGTCACCGGTCTTGCTACAAAATAATCTAAATTAAAATGTGTTACAACATTTAATAGAGGTACAGTCTGAAACGATTCCAAATTACAAGGGTAAAAATTGAAAATAATAGCACCTAATTTCGCTTTGATTAAATGTGGGTCAAAATCTGAAAAAAAAAATTCAAACCCACTTCTATTCAATAAGTTTTCATCGATTTCTTCATCACTATGTCAGATTTACAAAGGAAAATTTGTCACCATTTCATGCAAGTCAAACCCAATGAATTTATTCAGCAAACTCATTCATATTACAAAACCTAATCGATTCTACACCCAAAATCAAAGGACAAATTGAAAAAAACACTATAAGCACTTACCTTCACGAAGTGAAACGAGAGTGATGGTGACGTTGAAAGGACAAAGAGACTAAGAAACAATGCAAAACGAGAGTGTAATCGAGAGTAAATGGTTTAAATGGTGGCAGAATGGTGGCATTCTTCCATCAATTGAGAAGGTGAGAGTTTAGTTCTAGGGTTTCAATACCACTAGCAAAATGGTGCCGACAGCAACGGGCTATACTTTTTAAACAACATTACTGGCATAGTTACAATATACTTGAATGGCGGCGAAAGGATGGTGTTTTGGTCGATCGATTGAGCGCAAGGTTGATTTCTAGGGTTTGGTCGTGAGAGAGTGTTGTGTTTGGGCGTAAGTGTTAGTGATTTTGGGGCTTGGGTCAAGACGTATTTTTCTTTTCTCTTTTTTCATTTTTGAATTATTAAAATGTACCCTTTTATTTTTTTAAATAAAATAATATATTAAACTTTAGGTCAAACATAGTCAAATTAATTTTTTATCATAATTTCTTGACAAAGAAATTTTTTATCACAGTTTTATTATAAATTTGTAATAAATAATAATTATATTATAAAATTATTATAAATTTGTGATAAAAAATAATATTATCACAAAATTATCATTAATTTATGGTAGATTAAAAATTTTATCATGAATCTATCGTATTATTATAATATAAACTGAATTTATCATAAATTATCTGTTAGTGGTGCCAACTAATACATCATGAGCCACTAAATGTATGACACGTAGTTGAAGACTCATGTGTCACAGTCAGCCACATCACACCGTTATCAACTTCTAAGTTCACATTCTGCTTTCTTTTGTTTGTTGTCTTGTAGCTGTCAAACTTAACGGGTGACATTTTCTAAACAGGGAGATGAGAGCTTCTAAATAGGGAGCTGAGAGCTTCGCAAATTTACTGAGAATTAATTTTTCCAGACTTTCAATATACATGGTTTAATAACTTTCTTGGAATTTATTAAGGTCCTGGAACCTAGACCAAATCAGCGTTATGTGTGTGTATATATATATAAATACAGATTTTAATATACTACAAAATAATATATTCTATATTACAATCTTTATTTTATACATACATACATACATATATGTATATACATAGAGCTCTTAAATGAAACAACGAATTCATGTGTGATCCTTACCCAATGTATTGAATTGGTAAACATATTTTACTAGGCCTTTAATTTTCAATTAGTAAATACGATCCATCAAATATTGAGCTTCCCACTTTTCTTGCAAGAGCAAAGGTCTTGATACATTTTCTTTTTAACTTTTTAAAAGTATCAGTTATTTTGCAAATAAATTCTATATATATAATTCCAAATCTAACTGTTTAATATTTATTTATTTTTTTCCCGAGTTTGTTCTTGCGAATAAATTTTGAAATGGCTTGCCATTTGGGCGTCAAAAATAAGAACTCTACCAACCAATTGGAATTAGAGAAGACTTCCTAACTCATACATACATAAGAAGAACTCGAGGTTACGTTATCACATCTATCCAAGCATGTGTATAAGCAAATACAGTTTCTATTTCTTCAAAAATGAAAAATTCCAATTAATAGTTTGCCCTAGACGTAGCTCGATTAATTGTGAATGCATATTATTACAACTGTGATAGTCATTTAAATTTGAATAATAATAATAAAAGAGATAAGAGTTGGTGTTTAGTTGGTAAGATTCCCCACTCTATCACTCTATCCAAATCTTTGTTAAGGGAAAAAAAAGTTCTAATTAATAGCACACAAAAAAAAAAACTGCATAATAGAGTTTCACACTGTACCAGTTTGGGATTGTTGATCGTTGCTGCTTATTTGTGAGTTTCAAATGCTGTGTGTAGCCTTAAAATGATGAGATAATATGAAAATTATTGGTTCATAATTTCATATGATGAAAACTTGACATATCTACGATTTTGAATGAAGAAAATTTTGAAACGGATGTTAATTACATACATACGGCCCATGCACACATACATTGTTGACCCTAATTTTTGGTCAACAAAAAAAATTGAATAAAGGGGACGATATAAAGAATAAAACATTAAGAATTTAAGTGGTTCAGCACTTGGCTTACGTCCACGAGAGTTAAGAGAGCAAATTCCACTACTGAATAATGATTACAACATAGTTTTTCTTTCTTGCTACTCGCCTTTTTAATTTTTTTTTTTGCTTGTCCTTTATACCTCTAGAGCTCTCTATTTATAATATAATTTTTGAGTATCCTAAGTCTTCACTAATTCTTTATTTTGGTCGACTTTTCCTACTTAATTAGAATTTCATTTGAAGTCTATTTTTATCTCCTTCTCAAAGTGGGCTCCAAGCTTCTAGATTAATTAGAATTTTATTACGCATTGCTTCCCTTGTGTCCTGCAGGCCATATTTCCTTTTATTTTTTGTTTTCTTGGCTCTTGGTTCCTGGTTCTTGTTTGCTTTCTTAGTTCTTGGTTCCTAGTTCTTGTGACTTTTGTCTTTTTCATGCTTTCCACTTTTCACTTTTGACTTTTCTTGGTTCCTGGTGACTTTTGTCTTTTTCATACTTTTTACTTTTTACCTTTGACTTTTCTTGTTTTCTGTCCATGCTCCACTTTAATTAATTTTTTTTCATGCTTTCATGCTCCATACTCCATAGATTTGCATGCTCATTTTTCTCTTCGACATCAGTTGCCCCTATCTCTTTTGGAGCTTTATTCTCTATTGGAGCTTTATTGTTCAAGCTCAAAAAGGGCTATTTCCTCGCCTATTTATACATTGGAAAAAGCCTCTCCTACCCACCAACAAACCCATCTCTTACTTATAGAGATTTGGTCTTCTCTCTCTTGTTCAACAATCAACTTTTTTTTTCAAGTTTTGTTTATCTATTCTTTTTTTTTTGTGTGAGTATTTGCTATTGTTTTTCCCTTTTTTTTTTTTGGTTTGATCAATAATGCCATCGGATTCTCAAGACTTTTCTGAATCTGAGCTTTGTGAATGTCCTTTAGAAGAGGATAATTATCAGCCTATAACCAGTCAACAATTCACCGTAAACTTAACCCTTACTTCTTTTTTTTCCCCTTCTGTCTCTACTGGTCCCTCTTGTCTCTACCGAGTGGAGCACAGATGAAGAGGTTAACCACATGGGTGAAATGTTACTCGAATCCTTATGTGTTTCTTACGGCATACCTCATTCCATTTCCTTAGAAAGGCCTGGAGAAAATGATAAACCTAGCCATCCTCCTCCCGGCATTGTCACCATGCACCTTGACTTTTTTACCCATGGTGTGAGACTCCCTTTCCATCTTTTTCTCAGGTACAGACTTAGCAACTTTAAGTGCGCTCCTACTCAAGTCTTATTGTATGGCATCTTGTGCTAGGCATGTACATCCTTTGGAAACAGAGAAACCTTCCTAGCCCCACCTTCCAACAATTTTAATTTTTTTTACCAACTAATGGCCATCCTCAATCCTAATTGAGGCTCTCTATTAATGGTTGGTATTAAGTGCGCTCCTGCTCAAGTTTAATTGTATGGCATCCTGTGATAGGCATGTACATCCTTTGGAAACAGAGAAACCTTCCTGGCCCCACCTTCCAACAATTTCAATTTTATTTACCAACTAATGGCCATCCTCAATCCTAATTGAGGCTCTCTATTAATGGTTGGTATTACGTGTGCACCTGGCCTAAGTTTCCTCCCTTAATTGTCTAAAAGAAATCTTCTGGGGGGTCTTAGAAAGACTCATGGTTTTTTGCCGGTGGAGATTGAGATTTTGGGGAATTTAATGATATAAACCCTAAATATCGAGTTCAAACGAATTTTTGTATCCCAGGTAACTATCTGGGCACTATTTTAATATGTTATTTTGCAGCTTCACTAACTTAAATTTTTTTTTCAATAACTAGGAATACACCTACCCTTTCCATTGTTATCTTTGATAATGAGAGAGAGTTGTTGTTGAGTGTCCTCAATATTCCATTAGAATATAGATCTTGGACATATCTCTCCCAACCTGGGTTTTTTAATCAATTTTTAGTTTTATCTCCCTTGCACACCTTATAGATTCTCTTAGAGGTGAGTTTATGCTCTTTTTCCACATTTTTTATCACACAGAAACTCATATGCTTTTCTTTCTCTCTTTTTTTTCTTTAAGAGTGATGATATAGCCACAAATTCTTGTACAAACTGATTTGGCATTAATTCATTGGTTGAATGAAAATACAAAATAATAAAAATAAATTATGTGGGTCCAAAGATATTTAATTCAACTAATTTTATCATGCAACGTCAGTTTGTACAAAATAAATTTATACAAGAGTTTGTGGCTATATTATTACTCTTTCTTTAACCATGTCTTCTGGGAACGACTGAGCTCGTAAAAAGAAGAAGATTGAAAAGCTTTCTCTTACTAAGATTAGTAGAAAGCTAAGGGATAAGCCTACCTTTCATGTTGGAGGGTCATCTTCCCAAGCTGTTTTTCCCAATCCTCCTCAGCAAGAGACCTTATCTCAACCAACTGCTAATATGGTTGTGTATCCACCATCTGTTAGTGCTTATGCCACTACCAACATATTAATTTCTGCTCATTTCCGATCAGATTCCAGCCAACGGACCTTACCTAAGTTGGAAGGTGTTAAGTGTTAGAAAATGCATATTTGTAAAGGAGAAAATCGTCATTTTACATTTCAAGTCTTATTAACAACCCTTACTTTTATGTATTTAAGCTTCTTGTAATTTAATTATGTGTGTTTGATTTTAATTAAGTATTTTATGTATTTTAGGAGCATCATAGTCATTTCACAATAAACGAGAGATCAAATGGTAAAACGGACATCACTTTTGAACTCAGGACGATTGAAAACCTTAGGAGGAGCATAAAAGGAAAAAATTCACATGTACTATTCACATGCTACGCATCGTTCACGACAATGTTCACATAGACGAATCGATGATGTGGCATTGACCGATGATGTGGCATTGCCTGATGAGATGTCACGATCTTGTTGGGCTAAAATTCTTTGACGTGTGATATTAGTGGACCAAAAATCACACGTACGGTACATGCATTACACAGGATTATTTTCAACCAAACCAGTATTCAAATTGCATTGATGATGACGCGAGCGTCAAATTTTAATCCGATGGCCATGATTTACTCAATGTATTTATAAAAAGGGGGTCTCCCCCCCTTAATTTGATATCTCTGAATCCATTTTTGGGATCCATTTTCTGTAATTCCTTCTCTATCTTGTATTTTCTACGTATTTTAATAAATTTCTATTTTGCCCCTAGTTCAATTATGAGTAGGTAATTTTCTTTTAAGCTTGGGTTGAAGGTGAAGTCTCAACATATGTCATGGGCTTTATTTGGTAAATTTATTTTCTCTTCCCCTCTAGTTTTTGCGGATGTTTTGACTTTTCGTCGACAAATAATAATAAGCTTGTCTAGATACCGCTCTGGTTACACCGGCTCCCTAGTACAAGGTTATTATTATTTGGCACGATAAGCCCTTAGCACCACATTGATTAGAGTGTGGTTCATGAGGTGTGGATTCCCCCCTCATGATTTAATTGGTATTAATAAGGAATATTTAGCCCATGATGCATGTTGATACGGATCCAGATACCCAAGTATGTCATTACAATAGAATTCTCTTCAAATTATTCTCGCTATTTCAATTCCAATTTTAGGATAATCCAAATCATTTTCACCACAAATCCAACCACCCATTTACAAAATTAATTCTACACACAATTAAAATTCACCTCCTCGTGGGATCGACACTCGTCACCATTAGTCTATTCTACAATAGATTCGTGCGCTTGCGAGTTCAATAAAATTTACACAACAAGTTTTTGGCGCCGTTGCCGGGGAGGTAAGTTATTTTAATTCGTAAAATTAATTTTTGTGAATAATTTCTTTTATTTGTTTTCTTTTATTTTTTATTATTAAAAAAGAAAAAGAAAAAGAAAAAAAAAAGTGAATTTACATTTAAAGGTTTGTATTTCTTTTCTTTTGCTGTTCTTTAAAATTCTGTAATTTAATTTTCAAGTTATTTTTTCTTCTTCTTTGTAATTTTTGTTTATCTTACTAATTTTTTTAAAAATTAATTTATTTCACATATTGTTTTTTTAGTAAGGTTATAATAGCGCAATAAGGTTAGTATCGTAATTTCTCCCTCTTCTTTATTTTTTATTTTGTTCCTATCTTTATTTTTATTTTGTTCCTATAGACCTTGAACTTGAGAAAACACTTCGTACACACAAACAAGTTAAAAATAAAATGGATTTGCAACCACATGAGAGGCCATTTAAGGACTACTTCAGTCCTTTAGCTAATTTGAGCACATCATGTATAAGATACTCAAATGTAGCTGCTAGGAGTTTTAAACTAAAACCTAGTGTGCTAAATTGTCTCCCAACATTCTATGGCCTAGAAAATGAGGACCCATATAATCATTTGAATGATTTTCATGTTATTTGTCAAACATTTAAATATGAGAACTTTTCAAATGATGATGTAAAACTTAGACTATTCCCATTTTCTTTAAAGGATAGAGCTCGTTCATGGCTTAATACATTGCTTGCTAATAGCATTGCATCATGGGAACAAATGGTAACGAAATTTTTGAATAAATATTTTCCAGTGCATAAAACTAATGTTATTCGCAGGAAAATTTCAGAGTTTACCCAGAGAGAAGACGAGCAGTTTTTCGAAACATGGGAGCGATTCAATGGGCTACTCTTGAAGTGTCCACATCATGGGTACGAGAAATGGCACCAATGCCAATACTTTTTGGAGGGATTATTGCCGAATGTGCAAGAATGGCTAATGGCAACAAGTGGAGGAGAGCTAATGTCAAAAAGTGCAAAAGAGATTTGAGAATTCTTCCAGCGACAAGCGGATAATTCCCAACAACGGAGTCGGTCACTCAGGAATACTAGAAGAATTAAAGGAGTAAATGAGGTTCACATTGGCGAGTCGAGTTCAGAAATCAAAGAAGTCAAAGAGATGGTTGAAGGTCTCGCTCGACAAATAGCATCGTTATCGACTGCTAAATCAACAGAGCCACATGAGCATGACTCATACGCAGATCAAGCCAATGTCATAAGAGTAATGAGAAAACCATCAAATTACAACCCATACTCTAATACATATAACACTGGATGGAGAGACCACCCCAATTTTTCATGGTCTCAAGGATTCCAACAGAATGGACCAGCAGCTCCAGCTCCACCAATGCAACCAATTCATCAAATTCCTCAAGCCTCTCAGCCCCATTTAGACCATACAATCAAAACCAGAGCTACTCTCAACCCAGACCATGGGAGGATGCATTCCAGAATTTCAAGAATGTTACTTACTCCACGATTGAGCAACAGAATCGCACCATTGATGGCCTAAGAAATGAGTTGAGAGCAGGCTTCAACTCACAAGCTCAATCAGTTTCAAGCCTCGAGAAGATGGTTTTGCTTCTTGGCAATGAGAAAGGCAAGTTTCCAAGTTAACCAGTGCCTAATCCTTAAGGAGTGCATGAAGCAAGTACCAGTTCACCATATCAACATGGAGAGGTCAAAGCAGTCATGACCTTGCGAAAAGGAAAAGAAGTCGACAACAAAATGGAGATGCCAGTGACAAAAGAAAATCAAATTGTACCTGTGAGTGTTGAGGGCTCATCATCGGAGGAGAGAGAAGAAACCAAATCACGAGAATACGTTTCGAAAGCTCCATTTCCTCAAAGGTTAGCGAAAGGAAAGAAGGAAAAATCCACAGGTGAGATTCTTGAAATCTTCAAACAGGTAAGTGTTAACATCCCTTTACCTGATGCTATAAAGCAAGTTCCATCTTATGCCAAGTTTCTTAAAGACCTTTGTACTAAAAAGAGAAACATTCATGTTCAAAAGAAGGCATTTTTAACAGAAAACGTTAGTTCTATACTCCAACATAAAATTTCTCTAAAATGCAAAGACCCAAGCTCCCCCACTATCTCATGTAGCATAGGGAACCACGCAATTGAGAATACTTTGTTGGATTTAAGAGCTAGTGTAAATTTGTTGCCTTACCCAGTGTTTTTGAAACTTGGACTTGGAGAATTACACCCAACTCTAGTGGTGTTACAGCTTGCAGATCGGTCCACGAAAATACCTCGTGGTATTGTGGAGGACGTGCTTATCTAGGTAGACAAGTTTTATTTTCCTGTTGATTTCATTGTAATTGACACTCAACCAATACAGGATTCAAGGAAGCACATCCCCATTATTCTAGGCCGACCTTTCTTGGCAACTGCGGATGCTCACATTTAATGCAGGACTGGAAATATGCAGTTGTCCTTTGGCAATATGACTATAGAGCTGAACATCTTCAACATTGCCAAACAACCTCACAATGCAGATGATGAAATTGTTGATGTGGATTTAATAGAAACAATAGTTGATAATACTTTTCTTTCAAACCTTAGTGATGATCATTTACAAACATATTTAACTCACTTTGGTTTGGATTTTGATATTGACAGATCGGTCGATGATATCAACCCCCTACTTGACTCAACACTATCCATGGACACTAATAAATGGAAGTCAAG
The DNA here is from genome assembly GCA_030449895.1 of Citrus mangshanensis. NCBI lineage: Eukaryota > Viridiplantae > Streptophyta > Magnoliopsida > Sapindales > Rutaceae > Citrus > Citrus mangshanensis. The sequence goes on along the minus strand of JASUUJ010000280.1, from coordinate 5,485,649 downwards.
AGTTGAAAAACTAGCACCATCAGAGAAGAAACTCATCCAATCATCAGAATCACCATCGAAACTCGAGCTCAAACCATTGCCCAACACTTTGGAATATGCATTTTTGGGAGAAGAAAGTACTCTACCGGTAATCATCTCATCATCTCTAAATGACGAACAAAAAGGTAAGTTGTTGGATGTTTTAAAAGAGCACAAAGGAGCATTAGGATAGACCATAGCAGACATTAAAAGTATAAACCCAGTAGACTGCATGCATTACATTCACCTTGATGAAAATGCGAAATCTACTAAGGAAATGCAACGTCGGTTAAATCCTAATATGAAAGAAGTTGTTAGAATAGAAATCCTTAAGCTATTAGACGTAGGTATCATTTACCCAATTTCTGATAGTTCATGGGTCAGTCCTGTACAAGCTGTCCCCAAAAAGTCAGGAGTCAAAGTAGTTACGAATGCTAATAATGAATTGATACCCACTAGAGTGACTACATGATGGTGTGTATGCATTGATTATAGAAAGTTGAATTCTGTCACACGTAAAGACCATTTTTCTTTACCATTTATTGATCAAATGCTTAATAGATTAGCAGGTCATGAATTTTATTGCTTTCTAGATGGCTACTCAGGATATAATCAGATTCCCATAGCACCAAAAGATTAAGAGAATACCAGTTTCACTTGCCTTTTTGGCACTTTTGCATATATGAGGATGCCATTTGGATTATGTAATGCACCTACTACATTTCAACGATGCATGTTAAGCATTTTTTCTGATATGGTTGAACGATTCCTTGAAGTCTTTATGGATGATTTTTCTGCCTTTGGTGACTCGTTTGATCAATGTTTACATCATCTAACACTAGTTCTGCAGAGATGTATCGAGAAGAACTTGGTTTTAAATTGGGAGAAGTGTCATTTTATGGTAAAACAAGGTATTGTTCTCGGTCACATCATTTTAAGCAAAGGTATTGAGGTTGACAAAGCCAAGGTGGATCTCATTTCTAATCTTTCTCCACCCAAAACAGTTAGAGAAGTAAGATCTTTCCTTGGGCATGCTGGTTTCTATAGACATTTCATTAAAGATTTTAGCAAAGTTTCTAGACCCTTCTGCAATTTACTTGCTAAGGATGTACTTTTTATCTTTAATGATTCATGTCTTGTGGCGTTTGAAAAATTAAAGCAGTTGTTGACATTATCACCCATCATTTAGGCCCCAAACTGGAGCTTACCATTTGAACTCATGTGTGATGCATCTGATTATGCAGTAGGAGCAGTATTAGGACAAAGAGTTGATTGAATTCCCCATGTTATTTATTATGCTAGTATGACATTGAATGATGCACAGTTGAACTATTCAACTACTGAAAAAGAAATGCTAGCAGTAATGTTTGCATTGGAAAATTTTTGATCTTATCTCATTGGTTGTAAAATAATTGTATTCACAAATCATGCTGCTCTTAAATATCTTCTCATGAAGAAAGATGCAAAAGCTAGACTAATTTGTTGGGTGTTACTTTTGCAGGAATTTGACTTGGAATTTAAAGATAAGAAATGCACAGAAAATGTTGTGGCAGACCATCTCTCTCGTCTCTATTTTGACACAATTACAGAGCCATTAACATTGAATGAGTCATTTCCGATGAACAATTAATGAGTGTGGAAGTATTACCTTGGTATGCTGATATAGTTAATTATCTTGTTACAGGTCAACTTCCACAGCATTGGACCAAGCAAGACAAAGCCAAATTCTTTGCAGAAATAAAGAATTTCTTTTGGGATGACCCGTATTTGTTCAAATATTGTGTAGATCAAATTGTTAGACGATGTGTCCCAGAAAATGAAATTCAGAATATTCTTTCATTCTGCCATGAACAAGCTTGTGGAGGCCATTTCAGTGCTAAGAAAACAACGACTAAAGTTTTACAATGTGGTTTCTATTGGCTAACTATATTTCAAGATGTTTACACTTTCTGTTCTTCATGTGATAGGTGTCAACAAATGGGGAGCATTACGCGAAGGAACATAATGCCACTAAATCCAATTTTAGTGGTTGATTTTGTTTACGTATGGGGTATCGACTTCATGGGACCCTTTCCCCCTTCTTTTGGCCATCAATACATATTGGTTGCTGTTGACTACGTATCGAAATGGGTAGAAACAATTCTATGTAGAACCAATGATCATAAGGTGGTGATAAGATTTTTGAAAAGCAATATTGTTTCACGCTTTGGATTCCCTCGAGCAATAATCAGTGATGGTGGTGCCCACTTTTGTAATAAAGCATTCAAGGCTCTTTTGACAAAGTATTCAATCAATCACAAAGTGGCAACCCCATATCATCCACAAACCAGTGGCCAAGTTGAGATCTCCAATCGAGAAATAAAGCACATATTAGAAAAGATGGTGAGGCCGGACAAAAAAGATTGGTCATTAAGACTTGATGATGCATTATGGGCATATAGAACGGCTTTCAAGAGCCCGATTGGGATGTCACCCTACAGGCTAGTGTATGGAAAAGCTTGCCACCTACCTGTGGAACTCGAGCATTGTGCATATTGGGCTATCAAGAAATTCAATTTTGACATGCAACAAGCCAGCTCAGAAAGAAGATTACAGCTAGCAGAACTTGAAGAAATTCGCAATGATGCATACGAAAATGCCAAGATTTACAAGCAACGGATGAAAGTCTTCCATGACAAGCAAATTATGAGAAAATCTTTCACTCCAGGTCAGAAAGTGCTTTTGTTTAATTCTCGCTTGCACTTATTCCTAGGTAAGTTACGCTCTCGATGGTCTGGTCCCTTTATTGTTCATACTGTTTTTCCACATGGGGCAATTGAAATTAAGGACCTAAAGAACGGTGTCACATTTAAAGTTAATGGTCAAAGATTAAAGCCATATCTAGAGTACCAACCACATAGAGAATATACTGAAATAAATTTGAGTGACCCACCAGATTTGAATTGATTTTTTTTCTTTTCGGTGATTTGATTTTTCTTTCTTTCTTTTTATTATTCTTTTGCTAATTGAAATTATTTTTGCATAAGTGTGTTTGTTTTACTATTAAGTTTTCTCTTATCATTGTTAATCATGAGTACCATACTTAGACTGTTCCTCCTGAACATTCTTAAACCACTTCAACGTGTTAAAACTCATCTCAAAAGGCAGATTCAATTTTGTAAAACACATCGTATTTGGGCTCTGCAACCACCAGAGTTAGTATCCTATGTTGAGGGTTTAGAAAGCCAACTCAGAGACATTGAGAGAAGTGTTTACGACATCCAGTTGGAGCTTGTGATAAATTCAATAAGAGGACGATTTTAATTTTCTTTGTGTGTTTTAATTTGTTTTTCTGTTTGTGTGCTTTAGTTTGCTACCCCGGTGAAGTGGCGGATAACGGTACTTCGTGACAATCAAGTCGGTTACTTCAGTTTTCCCATAATAACTGATATTCTGAGGCGAAGGTATGGACAGAAACGAGATTCTAGCGAAGCTTCACAAGTGATTCCCTTCACTTCCTCAGAATGCCCTCCTTACAATCTATAAAGCCCGGTCCTAACGCATGCGATTGCTCATGAGGAATAACATACCTGCTGACATCCGTTGGTTAATCGAGGCTAAAGTACGATTGGAAGGTGAGTTACCTCCAAAATTTATTGCATACATGCCTGGTTGTGGTAAAGGAAATTATGCAAGAAAACGAAGAGCTCGAAGAATTTCTGTTGCTTGTCATAATGTCATAAGTGTGCCAGAATGAGTTACGATAAAAAACCATGTTCTTTAAGAATGATGTCTGATAACAAAGAAGATAAGATTCAATTCATTAGGGATGGCTTGAATAAGGAGTCATTGGATGATATCCTTCTGTATCTTGAAACGCATCCCAGTGGATATGTGCAAGGAGCGATTATCCAGTTATGGCTATTATTCTAGAAAGAGCATGCACGATATAGTCTCGAGAATCTGACTATAAACGACCATGTTTGCCAGTTTATAAGAAAACTGGATGGGAAGCCTATCATCGACCCATAGAGGGCGTTCAAGCCGTTTATGGACGTAAAACCAGAGGAAGATGTGAGCCACAGTCGCAACTACCTGTAAATATTCTTTTACTTCACTGTTATTTTATTTCACTGTTGTTTTATCATTTGCATTATTGTCTTTAATAATTTCATTTTATTACTGTTTGCTTTTTCCTTTTGACTGTTTCCTTTTTGACTCGCGAGTCATGTGCTTTACTCGTTATTTGACACTGACATGCCACCTCATACACAGTTGTGATCCACTGTTACCAAGATTCTTAAATAAGACTTTTTGTTAAGCACTCACAAATTATTTTTGAGAAATATTCCAATGGCAGCTACTCCCAATAGACAATTTAAGAACATTTGTGTGCATTCTGGATTTAACTATGATAAACATAAAGAGTTCGTTGAGGCAGCCGTAGATCTTAGTTGAAGCATAGCAGAGAGAAAATTATACTTGGTGTATGGAGGAGGTAACCGAGGGTTATCAAAATTGGTCTCAGAAGCTGCTTTTATCAGAGGAAGCCAAGTGTTAGGCATAATCCCAAGAGCCCTAAAACCTTTGGGCAGTTTGACTGACTCATCGACTGGAGAAGAGTTAGTCGTCTCAAGTATGCAAGAAAGAATAACTGAAATGCTTAATCATGTTGATGCTTTTATTTTCCTTTCAGGAGATCATGCAACGCTAGAGGCACTTATCACACTAGCATCTTGGGCCCATCTGCACATTCACCAGAAACCCATCGGTTTGTTAAATGTCAATAATTTTTATGATGACTTTATCGCGTTTCTTAACCATGCAATAAAAAATTATTTCATTCCTTCCAATGCGAAAAAACTTTTTATTTGTGCTCACACTGCTAATGAGCTACTTGATACATGCTTATGAGAGCCACGGACCTTTGTGTTGGAGCGTCCAAATAATGATGGTAACAGTAGTCGCAGTGATAAGTACAAATTAGATTTAACACTCCGCTTGTAAATATTTTCTTCTGTGTTGCACCATCCAGGTGATGTCTTCTAAACTCTACTTCTTTCCTTTCAAACATTGAGCACAATGTTTCGTTCTGGTTGAGGGGAGGGAATAGTCGACAATTGTGGAATCTTGGTTAAGGTTTTACTAATTTTTTTGTTGTAGAAACTAACTGTTGCTAACTTTTTGTGTTGAAGATGGCTGAATATGGAGTGTAGTAACTCTAGAAACGTATCTTCATCATTTTAAAAAACAAATTCCAGACATTTTCTTTTTCTTTATTATGTTTTGATGTTCATTTTTCTTCTTCTTTTTAATTTCTCCTTTATAAATATACATTTTCAATTTTTTTGAGTCGAAGATGGCTGAATATGGAGTGTAGTGTCTCTAGAAACGCATCTTCTTAAGTAAAAAAAAAATCATTTTCATTTTTTATCATTTTCTAATTAGTTTTTCTACATCATTTTCACATTTCTGCATGCATATTTTCCTTTCATGTTTAGAATAAGTTGGGGGGTAGAATGTTGTTTAAAAAAAAAAATTTTGTGATTTGTTTTAACATTGGATGACATGAATAATTTCAAATTTTAGTATTTGTATTATCTTTGGTCTTAAGTGATGTTACACTATGTTTGCTACTCTACATGTTGATGTCGGAGACAAATATGAGTTGCTTGAAGGAATGAACATGTCATAATAAGTACCAAGTGAGTTTTTGAGCCTATCATTTTTCTTGGAGAGTAACCCTTTTGCCCATTCTTTATACAGCTTAGCAGTTTATTATTGTATACACGATCTCTAGACTTCTTTTGAGTTAACCCTTAAAAAAAATTGTAAAATTAAAAAAAAAAAGAAAAAAGAAAAAAAGCGTGTTGCTACATATGGAGGCCCATCAACAGAGCCCTAAAAGACGATGGAAACGCCATATTTGATCCGTTTGAGTCTTTCTAACCATCCCTTTTATCAAATATCCATAGTTAACCCTTTTGAGCCTTTAAAAAAAACTAAAAAAATAAACTTTTCTTTGTCAAACTTATCATCTTGACCCACTCCGATTTGGAGTATTATCCAATATCTTATAAGTTCCATCACCTATTTATGTTTGAGAAAAATGTAAATAAATATTTTGTATAGTGAAGTTATGCCCAACAAAAGCAAAAAAAAAAAAAATTGTTGTTTCAAAAAAAAAGAAGAAAAAAATAACAATAATAGGTGAAATCCACCTTACAACTTTCAAAAAAAAAATTCCTCTGCATTTTTCTCAAACATACACTTTGTTTTCCTTATTTCCCTTCTTTGTTAGCCATGTCCCTAACCTACGTTACGTCCTAATAAAAGTCCTTCTTGATTTTAGGGAACTATAGTCTGAAGTAGAAGCTAGTTATATGAGCTAAAAAGATGTAGTGATGCATGAAAGAAAAATAAATAAATAAATTGGGTTGACTAACATTTTTATTTGACTTGAGATCGTATTATTTCTAAGTTGAGGGCATATTTCTTTCATCATAGTGAGAGCATGTGATATAACTTCTTGATTATTTTCTCTCAATTACCATTTATTGGAGTGACTATTTTTATTGGGTTTAATTTCTTTGTGAGAGTGTCACTACTTCCAGTGAGATTTTGGGGTTTGACATGTCATTCTTGAAGGTAGCTATGACAAAGTATACTGGGCTGATTTATGTGGATGGTTGATGTGGTTGTGATGTTTCTTTAGACTTGAGATAATGCTTATACTTTTATTTGATTGTTATCATTAGTTTGATTAAATAAACACGAGTGCTTAAAAAAATATCATTTGGATTTCAATTTTGTTTTCGCTTTATTTGCTAGGGACTAGCAATACGCTGGTTGGGGGGTGTGTTGAGTGTTAGAAAATACATATTTGTAAAGCATAAAATCGTCATTTTACATTTCAAGTCTTGTTAACAACCCTTACTTTTATGTATTTAAGCTTCTTGTAATTTAATTATGTGTGTTTGATTTTAATTAAGTATTTTATGTATTTTAGGGGCATCATAGTCATTTCACAATAAACGAGAGATCAAACGGCAAAACGGACATCACTTTTGAACTCAGGACGGTCGAAAACCTTAGGAGGAGCATAAAAGGAAAAATGGTACTGTTCACATGTACGGTACTGTCTACGTTACTGTTCAGGATACTGTTCATATAGACGGATCGATGACGTGGCATTGACCGATGATGTGGCATTAACTAATGAGGTGTCACGATCCTGTTGGGCTAAAATTCTTATGCACTGTTAATTGGTGACGTGGCAGCATATTAGTGGACCAAAAATCGCACGAACGGTACATGCATTATACAGGATTATTTTCAACCAAACCGTGTTACTGTTCAAACCGCGTGGTCAAACCGCGTACTGTTGACTGATGACGTGGCGCAATCCTGAGCGTCCAAACTGTTTTTAATCCGATGGCCATGATTTACTCAATGTATCTATAAAAAAGGGGCCTCCCCCCTAATTTGATATCTCTGAATCCATTTTTGGGATCCATTTTCTGTAATTCCTTCTCTATCTTGTATTTTCTATATATTTTAATAAATTCTCATTTTGCCCCTAGTTCAATTATGAGTAGCTAATTTTCTTTCAAGCTTGGGTTGAAGGTGAAGTTTCAACATGTGTCATGGGCTTTATTTAGTAAATTTATTTTCTCTTCCCCTCTAGTTTTTGTGGATGTTTTGACTTCTCATCGATAAATAATAATAAGCTTGTCTAGATACTGCCCTAGTTACACCAGCTTTCTAGTACAAGGTTATTATTATTTGGCACGATAAGCCCTTAGCACCATATTGATTAGAGTGTGGTTCATGAGGTGTGGATTCCCCCCTCATGATTTAATTAGTATTAATAAGGAATATTTAGCCCATGATGCATGTTGATACGGATCCAGATACCTAAGTACTTCATTACAATAGAATTCTCTTCAAATTATTCTCGCCATTTCAATTCCACTTTTAAGATAATCCAAATCATTTTCACCACAAATCCAACCACCCATTTATAAAATTAATTCTACACACAATTAAAATTCACCTCCTCGTGGGATCGACACTCGTCACCATTAGTCTATTCTACAATAGATTCGTGCGCTTGCGAGTTCAATAAAATTTACACAACAGAAGGCTTACTCAGTTTTGCTTGGGATGACTCTGCTCAGATATATCTCAATTCTTTCAACCAACTTTGGCCTCAGTACATTTCTTCCAACGACATGAGGCGTATTGAAAATTGTGATCTAATCGACATCATGCTAAACAACATCTGTCAGGTACCTTACGCTTCCTTACTCTTGGTGTTTCAAAAAGATGTCTATCTATTAAAATTCCTATTCATTTCACTGCAGCTTTCCTGTGCTATCCAAGTATTCAAAAAAAGAATTAAAAGTTTGATGTTAGAAATGAATACACTAATTGAATCAGGGCGAGCCTCTAAAAGGTGGATTGCTGAGCTATAGGAAAACTTAGCTGAAGAAAAAGCTCGTGTGGCACAACTAAAGGCAAACTATGATAATATGAAAACTGATTATGACAATATAAGGGATCAGTCCCAATCTGAGATTCAAGATTTGTCTAACTCCCTTAATCAACTTAATATTCAAATGTCGACAGCCAAAGCTTCAACTATAGAGAAATACAAGACTTCTGCTGAGTTTGCCAATATTATTGATGAGGAATTTCTGAAGGGTGCTGCCAAGGTAAAAGTAATGATGGAAAGTCATTATCCCCTCCTTGACTATAGCTTTGTAAAAGATGATAAAGACGAGGACTGATCATAGCATGATGGGCCCCCTCTTTTTTTTTTTCTTTTGTACCAGGCTAGTGGGATTATATAATGCCTCTATTTCCCACACCTCTTGTTATGAACTTACGAAGTTGTCATTTTTTTCTTTTTTACCTTTGTTGTCACCTGAATTTCTTTAACGTTGTCCTACACTAAACCTTTCTTGAACCATGAATTTGCTTAACTTTTAAGGCTTAACTTTTCTACTTAACTTTTCCTACACTAGGAAGTCACTTAAAATTTGCTTAAATTTTGTGAAATTTACTTGACTTTTCCTAGGAAAATTTGCTTAACTTTTCTTTGATGGAATTTGCTTAACTTTTTCATGAGGAAATTCGCTTTAACTTTTTCAATTTGCTTTAACTTTTCCTACACCAGGCTTTGAAATTTGCTTTAACTTTTGCTTTAACTTTTCCTGCACTAGAAATTTGCTTTAACTTTTCCTTCAATAGGAAATTTGCTTTAATTTTTCCTCCACCAGGAAAAGTGAAATTTTCTTTAACTTTTCCTACATCAAGAATTTACTTTAACTTTTCCTACACCAGGAAACTTGATTTAACATTTGTTTTAACCTTTCCTGCACCAGGAATTCAGTTCAATTTTTCTAAGAAATTGCTTAGAATTTGCTCTTAGCTTTTCCTGCTTCTTTCTTATTAGAACAGGAAACTAAAAAAAACAATATAGATTGAGAAAAAATATTTTATTAATACATAGCTATTAGTTTGACTAAGAACGATCCTTTGGTAACAATTAAACTTTTCGAAGGCTCAAAGAGGGCCTTATTATCACTACTAAGAAATTAATAAATTTTCTACCGATAGTAGATCTTTAAATGCTCTGCATTCTAAAAATGTAGGAGCACAACTCTACTCATATAATTTATCCTGTAAGTTCCAAGACAAACAATTTATGTTATTTTATAGGGACCCTCCTAGTTCGAGCCTATCACTCCAACATTATACTCTCTGGTGCTCTAAAATACTTTTCTAAAGACCAGGTCCCCAACCCAGAAGCTTCTTGGATTTACTTTTGAATTAAAATATCGAGCTGCCTTTTACTTATATGCTGCAACTCTAAGTCGGGTTTGTTCTCTTTTTTTTTTTTCAGCAAGCCTAGGTTGAATTTTAACTACTCCTCATTTTGTTTTGGTTGAAAGTGTTGCACTTTATATGATGGCATCCCTATTTCAACTGGAACTACTGCCTCCATACCAAACACTAGAGAATATGGTGTTTCTCCAGTTGTTGTTGTATGCGTTGTTCTATAAAACCACAATATGAATGGGAGCAGATTTGCCCAGGCTCCCTTATGCTTTTCTAACTTAGTCTTCAAGTGGTGCTTGATTATTTTATTAATAGCCTCTACTTGCTTGTTAGATTGAAGGTGGGCTGGTGAAGAAAATAAGTTCTTGATTCCAAGACTCTGACATAATCCCCTAAAGCGAGGATTGTCAAATTGCTTTCCATTATCTGTGACAATAGCTTGAGAGATTCCAAATCTACATACAAAATTCGGTGTCTTTTGTTCTGTAATTTCCACCAAAGGTTTTGCTTCCACCCATTTAGTAAAGTAATCCACTGTTACCATGACGAATGTGGTTTGCCCTTTGCCTATTGGCATTGGACCAATGATGTCTATGCCCCATTACGTAAACGGCCAAGGACTGGTGGCTGGTGTGAGTTGTTCTGGAGGCTGATGAGGGATATTAGAATATCTTTGACATTTATCACATGATTGGACAAACTTGTATGCATCTTCTTTCATCGTGGGGGCAAAAGTATCCTTGGCGAATAGCTTTTAGAGCTAGCGACCTAACTCCAGAATTATTGCCGCAGATTCCCTCATGAATTTCCTTCATCACATAACTTGCCTCATTTGGTGCTAGGCATCATAGGTAGGGCAGCGAGTATCCCCTCTTATATAGCACATCCTTCAGAATCATGTATCGTGCTAACCTCAGTTTTACTCTTTTTGCTTTTTGCTTCTTGCTTATCGTCTGGCAACCTTTTATTTTTTAGATAATCAATGATGGGATCCATCTAACTCTCACTTGTAGCAATGAGACTGACCTTACCACTCTCCTTCTCATTAATACTTAGTCTTGGCAAAAATTCCAAAGTAATAAGTCTGTTCAAGCTTGTGTCAGTAATTGAGGCTCATCCAGCAAGAGAATTTGCTTTACTATTTTCCTCCTTTGAGATTTGTATTATAGTGTATTCTACAAAACTTTCTAACAGACCCTTAACATTCCTAAGATATTCCATCATTTTATCTTCTTTCGCCTAATATTCTGACTTAACCTGGTTTACAATCAATTGTGAATCGCTATATATTTCTAGTCTTTCCGCCCCCATTTCTTTTGCTCATCTAAGTCCAGTAAGCAGTGCTTTATATTTTGCCTCATTGTTGGAGGCTTAGAATCCAAATCGAAGGGCAGAAGTTAGTTCTGTATTTTCCGGAGTTACTAAAATTAGTCCTACCCCACTTCCTTGCCATTTGATGATCTGTCCACAAACAACTTCCAAACCGACAAAGCTCCGGAGTTAATTCTTTCCTTTCTGAGACGGTTACTGGTAAATTCTGCCACAAAATTTGCAGCAAATTGTCCTTTAATTTTCGTTCTAGGCTAATAATCAATATTATGCTCTCCCAGTTCTACTGCCCATTGGACTAATCTTCATTATGCTTCTGGTTTTTGCATGACTTGTCTAAGGGATTGATTTGTCAGCACCACTATAGTGTGGGCTTGAAAATAGGGCCATAATTTCCTAGCAAAGATCACCAATGTCAGGGTCATTTTCTCTATCATTGGATATCTTGTTTCAGCATCTAACAATGCATGACTCACGTAGTAGATAGGTTTTTGCACTCTATCCTCCTTTCTTATTAATAATGAGTTTACCGCTGAGTCTGTCACAATTAGATAAATATACAGGTTTTCCCCTGACATTGGTTTAGAAAGAATTAGAGGACTGCCCATGTACTTTTTCAATTCCTATAATGCTTTCTCGCATTCATCTATCCACACTAGATTCTTTCCCCCAAGGAGAGTTTTAAAAAATGGCAAGCGTTCATCTATTGCTCATGAAATAAAGCAGCAACACTCCCTGTTAATCTTTGGACCTCCTTTTGGGGACTCCATATCCAACAGAGCCTGAATTTTCTCTAGATTAGCTTCTATTCCTCGTTGACTGACCATAAATCTTAAGAATTTTTCGGAGGATACTCCAAAAGCACATTTACTTGGATTAAGATTCATATTACACTACAAGAAAACAGGTAATAGATGACGGGAAATAACTATCATAAAAGAGGGTGCATGACAGACAGTTTATTCGTCATCTATGTTATTGTCATTAATTTATGATAAAATATTTTCCATCATGAATTCATGATGGGCTTTCGTAGTCATATATCTGTCACAAAAATATTTTAATGTAAAAAAAATGATTCAATTGAAATTTATAATTTATTTAAATTTTCTGCCTTTTTTTTAATTTTTGGCAGGAAATTAAATTATCATTTGTAAATTCATTATTCGATTTTGACAGGAAATTATTTATGACAGAACGTATGACGGCTATTTCCTGTCATAAAGTTTTGATTTTAAAAAAATTATATTATAATTATAATTTGTTGATGAATTTTTGTTTACAAATTTAATTAATTGATAAAACAAATATCATAAAAACAATTAATATTAATTAAAATCCATAAACAATTAATATTAATTAAAATCCATTCAATCTCACAAATTAATTTTAAAAGAAATACAATTAGTCTCCAATGTGATCACCACTAATACATAATAACACATTTCAAATTGAAAAAATGATCCCGCAGTATAAAATAATAATTAAATTCCAATCAAAGTCCAAGAAAAGCAATTAAAACTTCAGCCACCAAGCCAAGGTATCCAACAAAACTTCCAAAGATTAATGCAAGTATTCCAACAGCAAGCCTTCCAGCAAAACTCCCAGCTAAAATACCATATTCCAGCGGCACTCTAATTCCAGCCACACACCTAGCAGTACTCCAACTCATACGCAGCAACATGCCATCTTCCAACAACACTCTAATTCCAACCATATACCCAGCCACATTCCAACCCAAATCCAGCAAACAGGTTTATGCATAATCAATCAACCCAATTTATAAACTTAATAAAAGGCACATTGCATAATAGCATTTGCAAACGAACTTTACATGCATAATCAAACATGAAATGTTGAAAATGCATAATAGAAAAAATGATTGGAATAAATACATGAACTGATACAAACTACAAGCATTATTTAAGAATATAGTGAATTAGAACAAGGCACATCTTTATTTAAATTTTGTAAAATATGGATGTCCATATTTTCTGGATTGCTTGAATTCTACAGAGTTATAAGTGCACACACCTAAAAGTTCACATTTTGTAAAATACGAATATCTTCAGAAAAGACTCACTCCAGACATTTATAATTAAAGTTAGAAATGCAGAATTTCACATGCATTGAATGGACAATCATTATTCAAAAATGCAAATTTTCAATCCCTTAAAACAATAAACTAGATCTTTCATCAATTTAACCCAACAATAGAACAATAAATTAAAGGTTTTATTAATTTGTCACCACATTAAAATGTTTGTGTTCCAAACCCATTATTAAAAAAGTACAGAGAAAACAAAGGAAACCAAACACACTCTTTGACTTTCGGCTTTTTATCTCTACAACAGTGTTTCTTTAACATGCTTAAGAAACCATGCAAAGAACCTCAAAGCTCAAATTTTAAAGTAAATAAATAAAAAGATAAACACATGTACTAAGAACATTTGCCTAAAAAGTAAAACCGTTTTCCCTTTTGCCCTTTTTTTCTTTACTCTCAAAGCTTCTAGCCTCCAAACAAAGTTTTAAGCTTAATAAAAAAACACAATAGAAGAAAGAAAAGAATATGAAAAAAATGTAGAATAAGTTTAAAAAATTAAATCAAACCTTAAAAGAAAATTAAAAAAGAAAAGATAACTTTTTCTTACACAATAAACCTTCAAAAGCGAATGTAAAAGCGGGGCTCACAATTTCTTTCACTGAAGCAAAATGCTCTCATAGATACAAAGTTTTTTATAAGATGGTGTTTCAATTTTCTTGCATGTCAAACAAAAGAATTGCCACTACTTACACATACAAAAATGAGACATCTACTGTACTATATGGATGGGATAAAATAAATGGGTTCTATTTTGGTGTCATTGAGTTCACTGTAAAAGGGACATTCATTATCCAAGCTCATCAAGTCTGTACACAAGTTAAGACCACTTCAAAAAAAAAAAAAAAAGATGTTGTCTGTTAAATGGGTTCCTTGCAATTTTCAAGTCCCTCAGTTGCATTTAAAGGTAGAACCTCTCATAAATAAAAGCCTATAACAGTTTTTATCCTTTTAGGCATTCTATCAAACACTTGCTAGGCATAACTCTGCCAAATATCACCATTTCATGTTAACTTGTATATGTTCTTTATAATTATTTTGATGATAACAAACTCTGAATAATTTTGATTAAAATATTTGAGTTTTCTGTTTAATAAATATTTCATTAAAAAGTCGTATAATATTTTCTTAAAATATGAGAAACCATTAAACTTTAAACTAGGAAAATATATTCTGCAAAATGATGATTAAAACTGTGTTTCTGGAAATAAACGGTGAACCGTTAACATTGAAACGGTTAACTGATAAATTCCAGAGATGAGTATTTTCTTAAACTTGAACCGGCTAGTAAAAACGGGCAACACAAGTGTGCAGGGAAGGTTATTGGAATTAAACGACTACCCGTTTATATCAAACGGTGAACCGATAATTTTTAGAATGGAAATAGGTGCTAACCTTGAATCGATGAAGACAAACAGATAAGCCCATTCTATTTTGCGTGCTATTGGAATTAACCAGCAAACCGTTAACGTCAAACGGCTAACCGATAATTTCCAGAATGTCACTCCATGCTAACCTTTAACCGTTTAGCAAGAACAGATAGTAGAAATTTATTTTGCAGGTCTCTGGAAATTAACGGCAAACCGATAGTGGCAAACGGTCAACCGTTTATTTGAATTTCAACTCAACGGTCACTTTGACCAATCAAAATGGTTAACCGTTAATGGTTAACGGTGATCCGATTTCGTGCAGAAAGTCAACAACGGCTATATTTCAGCTCTAACCATGAATAAGCTCATTTAAATTCAAACAAGGGTTAATCACAACGTTATCATTGAGCTTATAATCAAGAATACAATATTCATTTAGTTAAAAACACATTCTTATTCTACTTATTCTCACATTTGGGCATTGATTTATAATCATATATTTTGTGTAAGAGAAAAACAAATTTGTAATCTTTGTTTTTGTAATCTTTGTTTAAGTGATTGTAAGTGTTGGGATACACTTGGGTTAAGAGATTGGGAATAATCTCTTGCTGTAAATGTTGATTGACACCTTAGAAGTCAATGTAAGTGTTCTTGAAGCCTTGAAAGGTTAACTAGTGGAATCCTCAAGCCCAGTGTGCTTGGAGGCATGGACGTAGGCGAGGTTGGCCGAACCACATAAAAATCTCTGTGTTTGAATCTCTCTTCCCTTTTCTTTTTATATTTTGATTGATTGATTTATTATGGCTTTAATTTGTTTTAAGATTTGCTTCTAGATTCAATTTGATATTGCATAATTTTTAGAAACCCAATTCACCCCCTCTCTTGGGTTGCTTAGATATTATTTCATTTCATTCCAGAACTTATCTTCAAGATTTTGCCGAAAATTACATCAAGATGCAGGAAATAGTTCAAGCCTTCAAAGCTAAAACAAAAAATATAAATGGAGGCATAAATCGAGAAAGAACCTTAAAATTATGTATATAATAACTTATAATCAACCTAAACAAGAAAAATAAATCAAAACCCACATGCATTTGCATTTATGCTACCCAAATTTACCCTACATGTATTCTTTTTCCATATACTTTCATCATGAAGAATAAGCAAATTGTGAGGTACAATTTTCACACTTAAATATAATAGAGTTTATTTTTAGCTAACAAGCTCCCTTAAGTATTAAAATAATAATAATATAAAATATTTAATTCTAAGAAATGATAACATAAGCAATGACATAAGAAATGACATAAGTGATGATGTAAGAGAAGTATGTAGAAAAAGTTAAGAATTCTAGAATTTGGTAAGTTATTTATGAAGGTTAATCTTAACCATTGATCAAGATTTATGGTGGTAAAATACTAGCCATCCATTAGCTTTAAGAAATCCTATAAGTGCCCCTTACCCCCTTTCATTTTCAATCCAACCTAGAAATTTCATTTTCTTCTATTCTAAGCCATAATATCAAGTGTAGAGAAATTCTTAATTTAGAAAGGTCTAAAGAAGTCAAGGTCAAGAGGTAAGTAATACTTCAACTGCAATGTAAGGACAAAATTATTTTCATACTTAACTTCAGTTTTAACCATTCCTTTATGTTGTGATGGCTATTATGATGCGATTAGTTATAATCTAAATTCTTATATGGTCGGCTATGCTGCCTAATCTATGATACTTAATTATATTATGGTCAGCTCTACCGCCTAATCTATGTTACTTAGTGACGTTACAGTCGGCTCTGCTGCCTAAACTATAATACTTAATTATATTATAGTCGGCTCTACCGCCTAATCTATGATACTTAGTTATGTTATTGTCAGCTCTGCCACCTAATCTGTGATACTTATATTTAATTATGCTATGGTCGGCTATGCTGCCTGTATTAAAGAATCTTGTTCTTAAATAGTGTTGTGTGTTGATTCTGTTATGCATCTAGGAACTTCAAATGTTACGACATAAGTTGCATTAGATACATGCATATCATGGATTACATTATGAAGAATATATTTTCAGAAAATGAATTTAAGAAAAACAGGTGGTTGTACTACCAGGTGGCAAAATTTCTAAGGAGGGCAAGCCCTCAAAGCTAGGTAAAAGGAAATCTTTTGGGGACGGCGATACGTAACGCTCAAAAGATCAACTAATGAGGCCCAAGGGCGTATTGTTTAAAGAGTAAAAGTGCCAACCTTGTAGTACAACATACCTAGGGCCCTAATGAAGTTATTTTGTATTTTCAAAGTTTCTTTTGAAAGCTTAATATGATCATCAATATGTATAATAAGTTATACAAGCATCCAAGTGTTATCTTACTGGGCATTAGCTCATAAAGTCCTTACTTTGCAGGTAACGATAAGTAGAGCAAGTTGGCGTCAAGTCCTAGCCAAGACGAAGTGCATATGGGCATAACAGACCTTGAGATTTTATGATAGGCTCAACTTTATTTTAACAAAAAATAAATATCTTAGTTTTATATAATAATCAAGTTTTGAAATAAACTATGAAATCTCTGTATGACTTTTACTTTATGTAAAAAAGTGTTGTTTGTAGTGTTAAACTTTTAGAATTCATATTTATATTAAAAGCAACCATTTTTTTAAACATTTTTAAATAAATATTTTAGTAGAGTGTTACAAAAATGAAGAATTGTGGGCAAAAAAGGTTAAATAATTGGACTTACTGTGAGGTCTTGTAATTGACTAATCCATGTTGGGGCTATTTCTTATTGGTACTTTTGGTTGAATTTCCAAGTGTTTATTGACCCTCAACATCTCAATTACTGGTACAAATCTCTTCCTTTTCATAATTGAATAAATTAGCACAAAATCTCACAATATTATAGCTAATTCAAAGACTGCCTATTCAAAATAGATAGAGAAAAATGCATCACATTTGCTAATTAAAATTTCACAAATTTCATAAAATTGAACCATAGAAACTAAAGCTGAAATTCATACCTTCGATTTTAAGCAATAGTAGGGTACGGGTTAGTGCCCAGTTAGGGTTTGGCTAGAGCTTGTTCACTGATGTCTGGTAATTACGATGGTGTTCCCAATCGCTGGTGATTCGTATTGCTAGTGAAAAAGCAATGACAACAAACGTCATTTGGTGTTTAAGCAACTATTCCGACAACGAAATGATAACTATAGCAGGTGGGCTTGATCTCGAATTCTTGAAATCTTATGATGAGCTCAATTGGTGGTGACGGCTGATTGTGCAACTGCTTATAGTGCTGGTAGTAGGGGTTTCAGCACTGATATTGAGTGTTGAGTGTTCGGTGGTAGCCATAGTATCTTAAAGCTTAGTGCTGGCACTAGAAATTTGATTGATAAAGTATGGGTTTAACCTAGGGTTTTTAATTTGAGACAGTGAGGTGGTGAGGATAAGTGTGTAAATGGAGTTAGAAAATTTTTGGGTGTTTTAATCTAACATTATCTAAACGCACCGTTTGTTTTTTCTTTTTTAATATTTAGTTACTGTAAAATGCAACACTTTGATTTTTTTTAATAAATATAATAATTTAAAATTTAATCAAATATGGTCAATCATAGATTTCTATCATAAATTTCTTTATAGAAATAATTTCTATCACCATTCTATCATACATTTATGATAGAAAATAATTTTATCATAAGTTTATCGTTAATTCTTCATGGACAGTAATTCTATCATGAATCCAATATTAATCCTTGATATACCTGTAATTCTATCATGAGTCCATCATAGTTTTATGACATGAGTCATTTTGTCTAGAATCTGTCATAAAGTGTCTGTCATCTATTGCCAGTTTTCTTGTAGTGTTAAAATGTTTCAGAATTTTGAAAGGTTCCTCTAGGCCTGCGACGTGATCTTCCATTTTCTTATTTTTAACAAGCATGTCATCTACATAAACTTTCATATTCCTTCTAATCTATCCAGCAAATATCTTGTTGACCAACCTTTGATAGATTGCTCCAGCATTTTTCAACTCAAAAGGCATTACATTAGAACATTATAAGCCTTTATTTCTAATGAATGATGTTTTCTCCTTACTTGAATGATGCATTTAAATTTTTTTGTAACCCAAGTACACATCCATAAATATAAGTAAGTCATGCCCGGCGGTTGCATCAATTAGCTGGTCGATTCTGGGTAAAGGAAAGCTGTCTTTGGAGCACGTTTTGTTCAAGTCAGTAAAGTCTATGCAAATCCTTCACTTTCCATTTGGTTTTTTAACCATTACTACATTAGCGAGCCAGGTAGGGTAATGCACTTTTCTAGTAAATCTTGTTTTTAGCAGCTTATCAACTTCCTTAGCAATTGCTTCATATCTTTCTAGATTAAAAGACCTCCTTTTTTGCCGTATTGACATTCAATCGATGAGTTATTACTTCATTATTTATACCAGTCATGTCTTCATGGGACCATGTGAATACGTCAAAGGTCACTCTAAGGAAACTGTTGATTTGTGCACGTAGTTCTGGAGTCAACATTGGGCAACTAGGGTGCACTTACTTTGATCTCTTTGTTACAGCTGGACAGTGTCTAATTCTTCTATCGGTGAACCCTTTTGCTCACCTTTTTCTTTCCTTAGGTCAAGCATAATCCATAGGTTTTCATGTCTGTCCATCATACCTCTCAAAGTGTAGCGTAGCATCTTCTAGACTCCTTTTGATCAGCTCTCAAAACTCCAACTTCTCTTTCTGTTGGAAACTTTATCATCAAATGGTAAGTTGAAGTTACTGCTCGGAACATGTTTAAAGCGAGTCTCCCCAAGATGACATTGTAAGCCAACGGTGTTCCACTACTAAGAAATTTACCATCTTAGTAACTTGGTGGGGTGGTTCCTCCATTATCACCGGCAACTCTATGCTACCCAAAGGGATCAAACATTCTCTCCTAAAACCAATTAAGGGTGTGCGTATTGGTTTTAATTTTTCTCTTCTAATCTCCATTTTACCAAACGCTGCTGCATACAGAATATCCACCGAACTTCCATTGTTTATCATAACTTTGTAGACTTTCATATTTGCCAAATTTATAGAGATGCCTAGGGCATCATTATGGGGCTGATGTATTCCTCTTGCCTTTTTGTCTATAAATGTGATGGTGTTATATCTTACTTTGGCTTCTTTTTTAGGTCTGCTAGCTAAATCTATAAAGAAAACTCTTGGTGTGTTTCTGGCCTCTAGTATAAGCTTTTCGAGCCCTATTAGAATCTCTTTTACCTACGGGTCCACCGAATACGGTCCTTATGGGTGTGCCACTTGCAATGTCTTGGCCTTCTGCTCGCACGGTTGCAGATAGTGTTGTTTTCTATAGAGCATGGGATGACTCTTCGTCGTGTATTCTTCCACCATCTTTCCTTACAAATTCTTTAAGATATCCTCTTTGGATCAAGGATTCTATTTCTTCCTTGAGATCAAAACAATCTTCTGTATTGTGGCCATGATCTCGATGGTATTGGCAATATTTGCTTCTTTCCCTTCGATTGGGCGTTGTCTTGATGTCCTTGAGCTTTTGCAGTAAATCTAAGTTTCTAATTTGCATTAGCACCTGCTCTCTAGGCAAATTAAGCAATGTATACCTTGGAAACCTGCTCTGTGGAATCCTTGGACCCTTGTTTTCTAGTCTACTTGTTTTTTTCTTTGTTTTCAATTTGTTCCTCATTCATCTTCCTCTTTTCTCCCACTCTTTGTGAGTCTGAGTCAACCCCCCTTTTCGCATTAGTTAACTCATCCGCATTAGAATACTTTTGGGCTATTGATAACAACTCCGTGAAAGTTCTTGATGGGTTTTTTGTGAGTCACTAATGAAATTTTTCTGGTTGTTATCCGGCAATAATGGTTGTCAAGGCCCTGCATCACTATAGTTTTCTACTCTTACAACTTCTTTGTTGAAGCGAGTAATGTAATCTTTCAACGACTCATCTTACCATTGCTTAATCGACAGAAGATGAGTTGGTGGAAGCTGGTGATCTCTGGCCCCAACAAATTGGCTAACAAATATATGACTTAGCTGGGCAAATGAGGAAATTGATCCCGGTCTTAACTTTCTGTACTACCTTTGCACTGCTCCAGTAAGTGTCAGCGAGTATGCCCTACACATGGCTGCTCCTGATACTCCTTGCAGCTCCATCCAAGATCTGTAAGTCTCTAAATGTTCAATTGGATCTCCTTCCCCTCCAGATAATTTTATCTAGGGCATCTTAAACTTTGGAGGAAGAGGTGTATCCAATCTATCTTTAGTGAAGGGAGGTTCTATCTCCTTCATGTATGGTCCAACTGGAGTTTTTCTCAATATCATCTATTCTTTTCTTGAGCTTTCTTAACTCTGCCTCCAAGCCCACTGAGTCAGCACTAGACTTAACACCTTCACCCCCTCTGGCTTGGATTTTAGACTGGCGTTTTTCATGCAATCTCTCCCGCGGGTCTCTAAAGTTCAATGCTTGTCGTAGATTGACTTTTTCATAATTAGCATGACTGGCATGGCTCCTAACTCGTGAGCCATCTTCAGATCTTTCCCTTTCATGACCATGTTGATCATGATATTGGTGATGATGTTGTTGCTCCTCCACTACCGGGGTAGATCCTCGATTCCTTTGATCATTTATACACAAGAGCACCAAATTCATGTTTTGTGTCAGATCAGCCACTTGTTGCGCAAGTGGTGGCTGCGGGTCCATATTGCTACGCTGCCTCCTTGGGGGACTTGGGACCCGTGGTAGCCCATGGTTGCGATGGCTTCGCTGGCTCATGATTTTGAGTTGAGTGGCTTTTTGTTTGCAATTAATTATATCCTCCCCACAAATGGCGCCAATTTGTTGACGCTAATTTTTGGTCAACCAACAAAATTAAATAAAGGGGACGATATAAAGAATAAAACACCAAGGATTTATGTGTTTCAATGCTTGACCTACGTCCACGGGAGTCAAGAGAGCAAATTCCACTATTGAATAATGATTACAACGTTGTTTTTCTTTCTTGCTACTTAGCCTTTTAATTTTTTTTTCGCTTGTCCTCTATACATCTAGAGCTCTCTATTTATAATACAATTTTTTAGTATCCTCAGTCTTCACTAATTTCTTATTTCGGTCGACTTTTCCTACTTAAATAGAATTTCATTTGAAGTCTATTTTTGTTTCCTTCTCAAAGTGGGTTCTGAAGCTTCTACATTAATTAGAATTATATTACGCTTTGATTCCCTTGTATCCTGCAGGCCATGTTTCCTTTTATTTTTTACTTTTTTGGTTCTTGGTGACTTTAATTAATTCTATTTCATGAGTTCATGCTCCATTTCATGCGTTCATGCTCCATGCTCCACTTTAATTAATTCTTTTTCATGCTCTCATGCTCTATGCTTCGTGGATTTGCATGATCATTTTTCTCTTCGACATCACACATAATTAAGAGGAATTCTAAAATACATAAGAGGTAATACAATCAACTAATGCATCTATGACATGTATAATTTAATTTAATATAACTACTTATATTATGATTTTTTAAAATAAATACATTCATGTCATAGCATTATTTGTTTATTGTATGGTTGAAATGATATGTTAATATGTATTCTAAAATTTATCCGTAATTAAGCAGACATAAGCGAATGATCCGAAGCGTGAGAAAAAGTGAAGGTGATGACTCACAGTAGTCAAGTTGAACAAATCCACAGTTAATCAAGTACCCCTTTAGAATTGGCTCTTTTCTCTCCTCCTTCAGATCTTGCTTTAGACTCGCTACACTTCACTTCTCTCTCTTTCTCTAACCCCTAACATTGACAAGTATTTCTCCTCCGCTATATTTCTACTTTTTTTTATTTTCTTTTATTCACTTTTTGTTGCCCATTTCACTTTTACACTAAATTCATGGCACTTATGCAGTTGGGAACTAAATCCGAAGCATTTCATCGTGAAGGCCACAGTTGGTAATGCTTAATTTTTATCGTGGCAATGTGTGTATGATATGTTCATTTTTCTTTTTGATAAAAAATGCTAAACTGAATACTGACAGAATGCTGACAAAAATTAAAACAGGTCTGATTTACAGCTATTGTTATAGAGTTACATATTTTTCTGTCTAAATATCATTGCACCACTTGTATTGTTTTATTGACCAAGAAATTAGTTCGCAGTTCAATGATTTCTACCTGACACTTTTGGCTTTTGGCTTTTGGCTTTTGCCATGTAACTTGACCGTTGTTATTGAGTTGTTCTGTTTATTTGAATAGAGTCGAAGCATGAAAATTGTGCTTAGGGATGGCAATAGATAGGGGAGGGGAGGGGACTAATTTTTCCGTTCTTATCTTTAATATTTTGTATATGTTTTCGTCTCTTTTTTGTTCTCGTCAAAATTACTTGAGAGAATCTTCATTCCTTTTCCAAATAATAACAGGGGATCCTCTGAGAGTTCTTGATCCTCGAATAACGAATACATTTTTTTTTATTTTTGATTTTGAGTTAATTATATTAAAATAAAAAATTTAAATAAAAGTAAAGTTTGAAATATATCTTACATTAATATTTATTCATTACAAAAGTCACATACAAAATACAAATTATCAAAATAATTATATTTGTCAATATTCATAATCCTACAATAAAAAGAAAAAGAATTTACTTTTATATCGACAATAAAATAAATAAAATAAATATAGATACTTAATTACTATTTTTAATAAAACAAAATTTTTGAGCTAATAGAATCTATCCGGCTTTTTTAATGTCCTAAATAAAAATTTAAGACTTTAATTAGTTAATTAGGCCTAAAAGTTTAATATAAATATTTTGATATTTATTATTTTTACCAATATTTATAATTTTATAATATAATTCAAATTTATTATTTATTTACTAGTAATTTTAAAAAATTAAAATAGGAGAATGGGGAGGGGATGGAAAGTCCACCTCATCCCTGTCCCTAGAATAAGAAACTAGATACAACAATTTCTCCATTCCTTTCTCGAATAAAAAATCGGGTATAAAATTATTCTCGTACCCTCTCCAAATAGAAAAAAATCCCTAAAGATACTTGTACCCGTGGGAATTTTTATCATCCCTAATTGTGCTTGTTAAGAAGGATTGTTCAGTAACGCCATGAATCTTATTAATGCCTGCTTTTGCTTTCAGGCTTTGTACAAGTGGACTTCCAAGTGATGTAACCATTGAAGTTGGGGAGATGTCTTTCCATCTCCACAAGGTGCGATTAATATAATTGTTTTGTGTTAATTTCTTTTTCTCTCTTTTTTTTTTAATTTCTGATTTAATGGTTTTTTTTTTTGGTATATGATGTAGTTTCCATTGCTCTCGAAAAGTGGGCTTCTGGAGAAGCTTATTGAAGAGTTCTGCAGCGGGGACAGATCAGTTTGTGTCTTAAAACTCGATGACATACCTGGCGGTGCCAAATCATTTGAGCTCGTAATAAAATTTTGCTATGGTGTCAAAATAGAGCTCACCGCTTTGAATGTAGTCGGTCTTAGATGTGCAGCGGAGTACCTCCACATGACCAATGACTACGGAGAAGGAAATCTCATAACTCAAACGGAGGCCTTCCTCAATGATGTCTTCAGCGACTGGGCGGATGCAATCAAAGCTCTCGAAACTTGTCAACAAGTTCTCCCTTATGCCCAAGACCTTCACGTAGTCTCAAGGTGCATTGATTCATTGGCAATGAAAGCTTGCGCAGACCCAAATTTATTCAATTGGCCTGCGTCTGAATGCAACAATACGCAGAAAATCAGCATATGGAATGGAATATCAACTGCTACTAAGCCAAAATCCACAGGAGATGATTGGTGGTTCGGGGATGTGTCATCGCTTAGCTTTCCTCTTTATAAACTATTTATTTTTGCTCTTGAGTCAAGAAGCATGAAGCCTGAGAAAATCGCTGCATCTCTTATGTGTTACGCAAACAGATATATCCCCTTGATGAATAGGCAATCGAGCTTCAGTAGCGGTACGAATTATGCCAATCCAGGGGCAAGTATTTCCTCCCTGTCCGAGGCTGATCAGAGGGCTTTACTTGAAGAGATTGTTGGCTTACTTCCTAATAAAAGGGAAGTCACATCCACCCACCTTTTGCTCAAGTTGCTTCGTGCTGCAATGGTCTTACATGCAAGTCCATCCTGTAAAGAGAATTTGGAGAAGAGGGTGGGAGCCCAGTTGGACCAAGCTTCTCTTGTAGATCTTCTCATTCCTAATATGGGCTACGTTGACACCCTTTATGATATTGACTGTGTCCAGAGGATTCTAGATCATTTCATGTCCGTAAACCTACATTCTTCTCATTGCATAATTGAAGAGGGGCAACCGTTAAGTGGATCTGGTTCACTTACACCTATGACAATGGTGGCTGCTTTGATGGATGGGTATCTTGCGGAAGTGGCACCGGATGTTAATTTGAAGCCCCTGAAATTCGAGACTCTTGCTTCAGTAATCCCTGATTATGCTAGGCCAAATGATGATGGAATATACCATGCAATTGATATTTACTTGAAGGTAATGTAACTTTGAATGTGCGTTAAGTCCAAATAACAAAGCCTCTTTTTGATTTTATAATCTGCATTTCAACATTTCAGGCACATCCTTGGATGACAGATTGTGAGAAGGAGCAACTCTGCAGACTGATGGACTGCCAGAAGCTTTCGTTGGATGCCAGTAGTCATGCAGCTCAGAATGAGAGGCTACCACTTCGTGTAATTGTCCAAGTGCTATTCTTCGAGCAGCTTCGCCTCCGTACTTCAATCTCCAGCTGGTTCTTCGTTGACAATGTTGAGAGCTCGCGAAATCCTAGCGGAAACCTTGGACTCCCCAAAATTGATGGGTCTCGTCAAATGGTCCCTGTGCAAGACCGAGTTAAGGGTGATGGCGGCATGAAGGGGCGTGTGTCAGAGCTTGAAAAGGAGTGTTTCAGCATGAAAGAAGCGCTTCAAAAGATTGTGATAACAAAGAAAAGTTGGAAGACGTTTGCCAAAAGATTAGTTTCTAAACAAAAGTCTCAGCTTTGCAATCCAAAAGAATCAAAGCGCTGCAGTTTAAAGGAACAAGCATTTTCTGGGAATGGAAAACAAAATCACAATAATGCTGAGGTGGTTCATTAAGTTCTTAAACTCAACTAACTGGGTAACAGTTAGTTAAGATGATTATCAATTTACTGTATGTATATCATAGAATTTAGACTCTAATATTCATTAGTTAACTTTTCTCAATAACTTTCAAATGCAAAGGATGATGTATTCTTCTAACATATGAGCCATTTCTATTGAATGTTCATGAAAGTAATTATGTCCCCAAATTTCAAGTGTCTTTGGACAGGCATTTTTTTAGTTCATTCCGAGGCTTTCAGTTCAATAACAATCGCTGCTTCTTGAAGGCTTATGTTTAGATTTTTCTGGAAAACCACAATGAATAAAGTTTTTCTTAGATTTTTCTGGAAGTTCTGATAAAACCACAATGAATAAAGTTTTTCTCCTAAATTAATGGATAGAATCGCAGAATAAACACCAAAGATATCTTGATTGAACACTTTATTACATACTGAAGTTTCTTGTAACTCAAGGAACAACCTCATGAGGCAGAGCAATTAGAAGTAAGGGAAACTCCCTTCCAAAAGAATCATCTGCAAGTTCTGCAGAACATCAATAAATATGTAAATTAAAAGTAAAAAATGAAAACTGGGTGATAGCTTGAAGATCTATTCAGGTCCGGGAAGTATATCATTTGCCACCAAATTTAGCAGGGTGGAAGGTCCTTGGGCGGCGGTACAATGGATTGATCTGGGGACTTCCCATTCTCAACAACAAAAGCCATTTTTAATCCCCACATGGTGTGCAGTTCCAGGTGACAATGCATAAACCAAACGCCTACAAATATATCATGCACTTGGTATTAGTTTCATAAACCTACATGTGTAAATCAATTTGCGAATGGCATTGTTTTTTTTAAAGATGAAAGTAACCTGGATTATCAGCTCTGAATCTTATAGCAGTCCATCCTCCAGTCGGAACTCCAACTGTATTTCTTTCAGGAGGATCAACTAAATTGAACTTGGCCGGGTCTTTCTTGGGATCAAAGTTGCCAATCCCACTTCCCACAACAAAGAAATTGTAACCATGAAGATGAAATGGGTGTGACTCAACTGTGAGCAGATTGGTATCCTGCAACACTAGTTCAATAGTGGAATTGAAAGCTACTTTACTGAGCCTTGTTCCGAGTGAAGTGCCAAGGTTGGCTGTGAGTGGTGCACCCGTATAGTTGAATGGAACAGGAGGGCGGTCGGGGAAGTCAGTTCTGAAAACTCCCGAGATGTTGAAATAATGAGCCTGCAAGAGTCCAATTTTTGGCATCACAAAGGTTATGTTGTTCAGTGAAGCAGTGAGCTGTGTACCATTTTGGCAAGAGGGACATGGGTTTTGTCCTAGACCAATTGTGTAGAAAAGATGTCGACCAACACGAAGAGGGACATTTGCAGGATATTGTGGGGTGTTTAAACTCCTAAGTTTACTGCTGTAGTTCAATGCGAAGTTGGTGTCACTGGGAGCAGGCAGACTGGGCAAGGTTGGTAGAACTGTGTTCGGGATGCCTTTATACTGCAGAATGGCAGTGACAGTTTTGTTGTCTACAGGAATTGGCGCATCCATGAAAGGCCTGGCAGCCATGAAGTATCGGCTTGGGGATTGGTCAGCTTTCACAAGAACATTTGTAGTTTGACCTGGAGCAATTAGAATAGCCTGAGTTGTAAAAGGTTTGGTGTAGACTGCATCAATCTCTACAACAGTCATGTTATGACCGGCAATGGCAAAGAAGAGCTCATCATTGAGTGCAGCATTGACAATCCTTAGAAGGTATGTTTTTCCGGACTCAACCTCCATGGCAAAAGTATCTAAAAAGAGAAATGGAAAAAGCTAGATTGAAGAATGATATGCAGAACTCTTCTCTCAGTAAAGCTTTAGTTTGAAGTTTAAGGTGATTTACGTTTCTCAGAGCAAGGGAAGAGTGGCCCTGATTTGCCATTGATAGTATGAGCATCTGAGGTTTGTGGTGGCAAGCCCAACTTATTACCTTGGTTTACAATTGTTTCAACGTCAGAATTCCACCATTCCCCTGCATATATATGATAAGAACTTTGCGTGATAATCTTTATTGCCTTTAAAACTTTTAAGTCCTAAAGTAACCAAGGATTATTACCGACCTAGGATTATATTAGTTTCTTGATAAGGTTGAAGAAATGGAAACGACGTTCCTTCTTTTGGCATTATAACAATAGCTCCATAAACTGTTGCCCGGAGCCACAAAATATGAGCATGCCACCACAGAGTTCCTCGTTGTCCTGTGACGTTGAAATCGTAAGTATAACTGTTTCCAGTCTTGATGGGGCACTGTGTTATATACGCTGGTCCATCAGCCCAACCATTGCGATATTGCTTCAAGCCATGCCTATATTCAAAAGGAAGACCGGCAGCCTTGCTCAGTGTTTAGTAATGCTTGCAAGACTTGTGATTGCATAATTGATGCATACCAATGGATAGACATGTTATATTGTGCATGGTTTGTGACATTGATGAGAACTCGATCTCCTTCTCTAATATAGATAGTAGGTCCTGGAAACATTCCATTGACAGTAACAATTGGTTTGGAATTGCATAACCTGCTCACATTCTTGACTTGAACCTGATCATCACCCCAAAAAAAGAAAAAAAAAACGTTTAAACCAAGAAACTGATTAAGTAGCTATAGTTATATTGATCATGAAGAAAACCAATGAGGAAAAATGCAATTTAACACATTAATACATACATCAAACTGATACTTCTTTACTGCTGCATCAGCTGGAAATGAAAGGAACCCCAGAAAGCAAAAGATTGTCAAGAGCAAAACCAAGTGGCGACGGTGCTGCATTGCCATTTTCTGCTTGTGTTAGTTAAAAAAATGGTACCTGTTTAGGATTGGACTTTTGCTGAAAGTGTTAAGTGAATGCAAAAGAAGAAGAAATAAGTGGTACTTATAGTTAATAATTGGAAGGTAGGTTAATGGGTTGTTAGTTCAGAGTTGGCAGCATAGTTTCGTTTGGTAAAGCAAACTAGGAGGGCTAAACAAAGCTTGGAAGCAACTGTTAAAAGAAGTTGAGACATCCATGTACTATCTGCTAACAACATATATACATAAATATATTAATATTATAGAGTACCTTGAAAGGTGATAGTATTATGACCATATTCATTTTATAATATGTTTTTAAAGTGGTAACTCAAAAAGTTGCTTTGCAGGAACATCTTGCTTAGTTCTGGTTTGCCTTTGGGGTTTTAAGTATGTTGGTGAGGGAAAGAGACTGATATTCTTCACTTCAGTCAAATAAAAAAAGCTACGGAATGAACATTAACTGATCCATGCAGCACAGTTTAACAATAGAAGTTAACTAAGAACAGTTTTTTTGTTTTTTTTGGTTATAATTAGAAATCGACTAGTACTATTTCAGAAATCTACTCCCACTAAGAGCATTAAAAAAAAAAAAACTTTACTTTATTCTATATTTTTGTAGAAAGAGAAAAGAATCTCTCGGTGAAGACTGGAACCAAAGTCTTGAACGTTATTGAAAGAACCAACCTACAACTAGCCTGCCAGTCCAATGGCAGCTAACACCAGTCTTAGAGTTTGACAACAGAGCTTGTTACATTAAGCCCAGGAGTCTCCATATGCTGGGACTGGGCTTGATGACGCCATCAAAAGCCCATTTGCAAACTGTAATGGGGTTCTCATGGGTCAAAATGTGGGGCGCAACATACTTGTCAAGATTCAAGCAATGGGACGCTACGAGGACTACTTCTAGACCAATTCCAAGCCTAAGGCTTAGAGCCATAGGCTGGTGGAAGAACGATTTCAAAAGCACTTTTCATTGTCAGAGTTGAGCAATCTATTGCTGAAAATTGCAAGTGTTTTATGCACAGAAACATAAAGCTTTTGCTGAAAACTGCTATATTCAAGGAGGTAATGGCAACTTTAAAGTAATTAAAATGAATGCGTTTAGACAATGATGATTAAGTTGAATGAGTTTATAAAAGCGGTTTCCGTTTCTTCCCTCTCCCATGCTTCAACTTTCAACGTCACTTCAATTACATTCTTTTTACAACTCTTTCTCTTACATCATTAGCATGCAGCCATCATTACACCTATCGATACCCCATTCGTCTGACGGTAAAGGGGTTCACATATTCTTTGAAGAAGCACAATTAGAGGCCCCCTTTTTGTTCTTTTCAATTCAAAATCATCTGGTCCCCCGCAGTTACCTGTTGTTGGGATATTACTACTGTCTGCTGATCATAACTCAAAACATCAACAGCAAACAGACATGTTTGTTACAAGACAGGGCCATTCTTTCTTCTCTTAACTAATGAGGCTTTGGTCCCCTTCATAATTGTGCGGATTAGGATTCTCTTATGATCTGATCATGTACTAAATAAATAACTCAATTGTTGATTGTAGTTAATGAATAAAAAAATAAAGAAGATAAATTTTACTCATACACTATTATTAAAAGACACATGATATAAATCTTTAAAAATTCAATAGAGATCAGATTAAGAGAGGATCTTATTCCTGATTGTGCAAGTTGTTTTCTACTTTTCCATAAACAGTTCAATGCTTATGGTAAACATTTGACTTGTCAAGAGTTATATGTCAATCATAGAGAATATAGTGGATAAAATTTTTTTTCAATAAGCTCAACAAACAAAGACAACGTAATAGAAAGAAACTAAAAATTGGTGAAACATATAACTTAAATTAACATTATAAAGGGGAATGTTCATCAGCCTCTAATACTTACAACTTAATTAAAACCAAATTTCCACATATAGGGAACGTTGAAGCTTCACATACTAGGTTAATAGGCGGTAATTTACAAAAAGAGCTCCCCAACTTCCAAAATATAGAATTCTTCAAATTAATCAGAATCTTCCCAACTCCTAGATATTATACTTAGAATTTAGAACTCTCTCAATGCTGCAGTCATAAAATTATCTAGAGATGTTAATATCATAATCTTGAGTATAGCCAAGCTGCTCCATCTCCCAATTCAACTTTGAAGCAACTCTTTCATGGCAGGGAACATACTCCTACAGGAACAACAAAGTAAACATGAGGGGAAAAAGAAAAAAAAACATTATATCCACTCTAGGAAGACAGTATGTTTAAACGTTAATTGTCCCACGGATGATTGTGACAAGTGCATATAACCCTTCAAAGCTTTGGTACTTTTTGGGACTGGTACATATTCTTCCTTCTTTGAAGATTATTGATGATACAAGTCTGTATATAAGCCCAACCCGAACCCACAATTAAGGCCCAATATAGAAACCTATAATTAAAGGCAAACAATAAAATTAAATAAACTCCAAACAGTTACGTGCTCCGTGTTAAGGATAAAAAAATGATATGTCGGCCAACTCAACTAAAGAATTATTAACATAATTTATCTTTTGTGATGACAAATATATCTCAATCAAACTATTTTGCAACTCTATGTGAAGTTCATTTTCATAGAGAATTGTTTCATCATGAAGCATAGTGGCTATTTTGAGACTTTAGAAGGCTAAAGCAGAAACAAAGCGAAGGAACAGAGCATGGTCCTGAAACCCAACAACACTTTTTTAGATAATAATGAAGATAAGCAGACATGGAATGATTTCTCTCATTATACCTCCAATTTCTTGACTAACTCCTTGACTGTTGGAGCAGAAACAATGATTTGGCGTGCACTTGGACTAATAAACCCCTCTTCCACAGCTTTGTCAATAAATGAGAGCAAGGAGTTGTAGTATCCATCAACATTGAGCAAACCCACCTGCAAAAAAGGAAGAGGAGTAACATCATTAGAGCTCCATAAATCAAGTAAAAAGTAATAGCCGTAAGCAGGTATTATAAAAGGCAAAAGCAAAAACATACTGGTTTGTCATGAATCCCAAGTTGAGCCCAGGTAATCACTTCAAGTAGTTCTTCTAGAGTCCCATAACCACCTGCATGTCATATTATTACATGAGACCTTTTCACATCAATATTTCATTTGAATCATGTGATGTGACCATTTCTTTTTCCAACTGTCAACATGTTTGTGTCCCTTGAAATGGTAATGTAAAACTGAAATCCAGACACAACAGTTTGTACTATGATTATTGTCACCAATGGTTGAGAGAGGAGAAAAAGAAAGAAGTAGAAAAGTTAAAACAAACCCATCATTTTGACTACTTACGTATAATCTCATAGCAGAAAGAAGAGACATCCTCCAGTATTAATCATTAACTCCTCAGGCTATAAGATGTAAGGGTTATTACAGTCCACTTCAATTACTATTTCTTTTTCTTTTTTCTTTTTTTAAAGCTTCTGATGGGAAAGAGAAATCTTACCATTAAATACTAATTTTCATCCTTTATTATTACTCGAAGTCGAGCGACTGCGGACACCAAGCACTTCAGCTACTGTTCATACGATTTTTACCATAAACCACAAGTGTTTGATGACTATTTAGCCCATGCGTTTTGTGCTCACATTCCAAAGCATGACATTTATTGTTCCCATCTCTTGTTAAAACAGGGGCATAATCTTCTGTTCTACCATTCCCTTCAGGTCATAAATCATATTGTCCCTATACTAACATATTATACATATTTAGTATTTACTATCTTTTTCTCAATGTCTCTCTTAAAAGCTATGGCTCGAAAGAAGGTCCCCATGAAAAATATGACTGCTATACCCTGGCAGCTCCTCCCATCTTTCAAAATTGTCAAAACTCAGGATTCAAGACAATAATTAGTCCTGAATGTCGGCCCTAAATGAAGAAGGGGGAAAAAAAGAATGGTCCTTGAAAAGCAGTGCACATGATTTCCTGTTAGGTGAAGAAGCCAGTTGGCAAAAACTATTTGATGAAAGTTTTATGAATGTCTTTTACTCCTAATGCGGTAGGGAAAAAGAAACTTGATACAGTAACAAGACAAGCTATAGGACTACGTTAGACAATAAAGCATATTGACCTCAGAAGCTCTAATTTTCAGTGTTAGATGTTGATGGGTCAAGAAGGGTTGCTCTCGAATCATGATTCTTGGGGCCAGTGACACAAGTTTTTTTTTTTAAAAAAAAATATGACATTTTAATGATTAATACAGATGCTCTCACAACGTTAACAATACAA
Organism: Citrus mangshanensis; assembly: GCA_030449895.1. Lineage (NCBI taxonomy): Eukaryota > Viridiplantae > Streptophyta > Magnoliopsida > Sapindales > Rutaceae > Citrus > Citrus mangshanensis. The sequence goes on along the minus strand of JASUUJ010000280.1, from coordinate 5,452,797 downwards.
TACCACATGGTGCTGAATATTGACTTGCATGTGGTAACAGAGATAAAACAAACAATGAAACTCAGTTATCCACTTGAATCAATGCAAATAGTAAAGGAAAGGCACCTGATGGCATATAAGTTTTCTTAATTTGCCTAAGCATTTTGGTGTAAGTGGGAAATTTGGCAGGGGCTTATCACTAACCTGGCAAGGCAATAAAGGCATCTGAATGCTTAGCCATCTCGGCCTTTCTTTGATGCATATCTGCAACTGCTTTAACTTCCCCTACTGTTTCACCAGTTAACTACAAAGGACACAGAAAAGTAGTCAATGAAGAGATTGAAAATTGGAATACTGAGAAGTTTGGAGTGTTGTGTTGTGCAATAAAGAAATGATGAGTTTTGCAGGCATTGACTGATCAAAGACTTCAAAAGTTTTTTTTTTTTTTAAAGCTAAATGAGAGATAAAAAAGAAAGGATAATAACATAAATCAAACGGATAAGAATTCAGTACTAATTAAGTTTGCGCTGAACATTGAATTAATGGTTCAAATTTGAGTGTTCAAGATACGTCGTGCTCACACTCAAATCCTGACCGTTGATTCATTAAAAAAAAAAGCCGGTGTGCAACTAGCATAGTGGATCATGCTATGAAAATGTAAAAGCCATCAATGGTGGAAGGAGAGAGAGAGGGAAAATAAAAAGAAAATCTCTGTAGGGATTGTATTTGTTTTCTTTTGCTTTTGTTTTTAATATAACAGGAAAAAGTTTGAAGACTTTTTGAAGATATAGAACAAACATACCTCTCGAGGCATGAGCGTCTTGGGAATAACTCTGCAAAAAACAAAGAGACAATAACATGACCATTTAAAAAAAAAAAAAAAATCAATCACGGCAACAAAAACAACAAACCCAACTCACTGATTTTGTTTCATAATAGGCTTACTTAATGCTTACCCAATAACATGGCGACCCCCATCATGAACTGCTTGTGATACCAAACCCATCAAACCAATGCTACCACCTCCATACACAAGGTCAATGTTCCTAGACACCTGCAACAGAACACACAGTAAGTCACCCCATTGCTTGCCGTAGAAACTTTCAGTAGATTTCAGACCAAAACCCATCTCAGGTTTCTAGCACATTTATGAATAAAATTGAAACAAAGCATTTAAAATGAAGTGAACGCCGGCATGAAAAAATTACCAATTCCTTGCCAAGCTCAATCGCAGCATCCTGGTAGCTACTCTTCTTGCCTTGGCTACTCCCACAAAAAACACAAATCCTCTTAAACTTTGAAAGCTGCACTTCACTTTGTACCTCCATTTACTGTTACTCTTTTAACTACTTATGTTCTGGAAAGGGCTCTAAAATACAAGAATATGCTGTGCCTCTATGCTTGCTAATAACTTATGCGTTTGTCACAGGCATAAAAATAAGTGCATATCACACTCTAACACTAACTAGCTCTAGTGCCCCCCCTTTTAATTGCTTTTTCTTGATTGTCTCTCTCTTTCTGACTTTGTTGTGTGCATTTGCTTCTCTTCTCTTCCTTCGTTATTTATAAACTTTGTCGCACGTGAGTGCCTTGAGCACGCTTCCAATTGCAACACAAACCCACACATACAGCTAACGTTGGCGCGCAGAGACCTGGACCACTTTCTTTCTTTCTTTCTCTTTTTTTCCCCCCCCAAAATTAAACAAAATTAATTAAGTTGAATTAATAAATTCCCTTGACTATTCTTTTAAATACAATAAAGAAATCATGGGATGATCTTGCAGTATGGCTTTGTTGTGACGTAATTTAGTTATTTAGGTTCAGAACAAGTTACAATTATGCTATTGTAAATTTACCAGGAGCTAATTTAGTTATTTAGGTTCAGAACAAGTTACAATTATGCTTTTGTAAATTTACCAGGAGCTACAGTTGTGTGTCCGATTGATTAGGGTAAATAATTTGGTTAATTTAATTACCCAGCAACCAAACTTTGTTTCTCATGGAGGCACATACATACACTATTTAAATGGATCCTGTATGGAAAGGACAATTAGGATATTCTTCAATACTTGGGGAGTGCAGAATCTTTAGAATTTTTTTTTTTTTGGTTGAATTACATGAGACTATTGCTTAGATTTTATCCTTAGATTAGAGATGTCCACTCTAATATTCGAGGAATGTTCATTTCATTTACATTTCGAAAAGAAGAAATATGTATTCACTCAAATTGAGAAATAAAATTAAACGCCTACAATGCGTTGTGGGAAATCAAACTCGTGACTTTACAATTGTGAAGAATGGTTGAGACCACTAGACTAAAGTTTAACAGTTTTGTAGAATCTAAAATTTTATATTTTAATTAATAAACCCAATGGTTTAACTGCAAAGAAAATTGTTGACTCTGGTCTTTTCCATTAGGTTTATTATTTTATTTTTTTATAGTGCTTTTTGCCGAACTTTTAGATCAAAGACAAACAATTCTCTTTTTAGGAGAGAAAATATCAAAAATGGACACACTGAGATGGGTAGAACTTTTTTAATCCTTTGTGACATGGGGCATGGCATAATTATTGGAATATTCATTTTACAATTTACTATACAAATTATATAAAATATTTTCTCATTCTGACCAAGTATGGAGCACAACATAATTAGTTAAAATAAAATTAATTTAAAACTATCTAACATATATAAATATATAGTGTATATAGATGATGATTGAATAAAAACATAAGTGGGTTCTGGTTCTATCACTTTGTGCCCTCACGGCTCATCCACCACTCTCTTACTTGGCAAACTTGTTGTTTGCATAGGAAACATTTTATTTTCATTGCACGCATCCCATTTTCTTCTCTCCAAGCATGCTGTCCCCAGCCCCATTTCCTCTTTCTTTTTATTTTTATTTTATTTTATAATGGCATTTGCCCTCTTCTCCACCAATCACTGATAACCCACAATTTTTAAGCCATTTTTTAACAAACCCATTTGCTAATTTCTTATGGGTTTTTTTTTTCCTTTTGAATCTATTAACCCATTGTTGTTATTTTGTCCTTACTTCAGACGCCAGGATTGAGGAACTGAACCCATGCTCTTAAACTAATAATATTTTTAAGATAAACACACATATATGGAGTGGCTTTCTAATCAGAAATCTTATTCATATTAAAATTAAAGATAAATTAAAAGATAATGAAATATAGATTTTAATAAATTATAAAATAAAATATATTGTATTAAAATTTATATATTTTTTATTTTTTACATTATTTCTAACTTTAATATATATATATATATATATATATATATATATATGTCCTCGATCCCCAAATTGGCGCTTTTCTAGCTGTTTTTACTTTGCTTAGTATAAATACTTTGTTTTGTCTGTCTAGTAATTCTTGCCCACTCCCTATGTTTGGAGATTATAAACTCATAATTACTATTGCGTAATAGGGGATTGATCTTATGCTAATAAAATAATTTTTCAGCTTCTGCATGCTTGCATGCGCATCTTAACCCATATGTTTGTTTTTTAGTGTCAATTTGCGTGTACATTTGAGTGCTCTCAAGTGTATGCCATTGTGTTCGCATTCACATTTTTGTTTAACCTTATTTTCAAATATCAATTACTCTTTAACAAAGTTAAAACAAATCAGAGATTGAGGAAATGCCCTAGATTCCTAATTCGGATGTATAATTATTTTTAATTCTGAAAAAATTATATTTATTAAGGGATTATAATTATTTTTATGAAAGTTAAATCTCACTTGAATGAAACGATGTAAAATGATTAATTCTAGTGCAAAATAGAAGGTAAATGATACTTATATCTCTCTTAGAATTCCTTTTATGTATTTTTGCTATCCTATTTATCTCCCGTGTCAAACTCACCGTTCAAGGGTAATTATGATATTTTCACAAGCAAATTAATTATTTGAGACCTCCACAAATTAAATTTAGTGGTGCTATTTGAACCCATTAGATTCTTCCTTACATCCTTTTTGCATTTAAATTTTATTGTAAAAATATAATTTGATCAATTACTTATTCGCCCTTATTCTCTCTTCCTTCATCTCCTCCCCTTATAAAAAATTTATTGAGATATATGAAGTAAATATTGTATTTAACAAAATAAATTGCTCAAAAATTAAAAATTTACCCTATTAGAATCTAAAACAAAATGAAAGGAACAATGTCCATCATGTAAAAATAAAAAATAAAAGTTCTTGTGCCACTTTGAATCAATTAGAAATTTTCTGGTCAAATCTCAGGAGCACAAATAGGTAAGAATTAATAATGTTATAGTAAAAAGTAAGAGGAAGATAAAGTTGATTTAGCAAAAAAGAATAAAAAAATTAATTGTGAAAGAGAGAAATTAGTTTACGCTTTGATTATTGATATAGTAGAGAAAAAGTAGTTAATCAAGGATAATTTTGTGATTTTTGAGAATTAATGAATCAAAATAATATGTTATAATTTGTTAATTATTTTATTTTAATTAAAAAAGTGGATGTAGAAAGGAAATTAGTGGATTCAAATAATCCTACTCATTAAATTTACTTAATTTATTTCTTAAAAGGTCACATTTACCCTTTAACAATATATTTTTATGTGACTATTTTAACACCAAAGATTAACTAGAATATTAAAAATTTATCAGGAACCAATTAAGCAATAAAATATCATCTAAGAATCACTAAGGGTCATTCACCCAAAGCAAAGACAATGAAGAGAGATCACCACCCATTGCAATCATGATAAATTTACGTGAGTTAAATCATTGATATTGTAGAATTTCAAGACCTTGTTTTGGATTGAAGTCGGACAATTATAATTTTTTAAAGTATTTAATAAACGCTAACTGTTACAATATGAAAGTTAAATTGATTTAATTTTACCTTGTACGATGAAAAATCTATTATATTTTTATTAATTTTATCAAAATTATTATTTAAAAATTATATTTACTACATACTATTAACTTTTATTTTATACTTATAGTTCTTTTCATAGCAACTATAACTTAAAAATTACAACACCTCAATACCAATTAAGACCTAAGCCCATATATTGATTATCCATTAATTGATATACAGTGCATGCCTAATTAAGCACATCAACTCATGCAAATTCCATCACAATTACTATATCAAATGAGCTGAATGTTAAAGAAAAGCAAAAGCAATTTTTAACTCTAAGAAAGGTGATTTGACAAATTTAATTTATTTTTGCGTTGATTTGCATTTGTACACATGATGCGACTTTGGGCACCAGATCACCACTTTGTAAATGAATATGTATGTAAAATTGTAAATCATTCGAATATAAAGAAAGAAGCAAAGTTAATTAAAAAAAAGAGAGAGATTGTCAGTTTTTTCTACTAAAATAAATATACATTATTATTATTTTCATAACATCCAATAACTCACTTGACACAAAAATTTAAAGAAAAAAAGAGATATTTGTTTGATATTTGATCTTGAGATATAAAATATATACTTATTATATAAAAATTAAAAAAATAAGAAAAATATGTTATTATTAATTTTTTATTTACATAAAAAATTATATTTTATTTTTAGTATTTTAATTTCAATTTATATGATCTAATTCATTTATAATAATATGAATAAAAAATATTTAAAAAATAAAAATAATAATGTCAAGAAAATTATTAAATATTATGAAAAAAATAAAAAATAAATAATATATATTAATTTTAATAAGAGGGAACTGATAATCTCTCTGAATAAAAATATGTAATTATAAAAATTGTAAGTTAATTGGTGAGCAGGAGGCAAGTGTAGATGAAATGTCCCAACTGTTCACTCCTCCCGCAACAACCTATTCTTTTATTACCTTCGATTCCCAATGCATCTGTTGCTGCGAACACCCATAACTTTCCAGTAATATAAATGCTGTGTCATTGAATGTATATATGTCTGTTATGACCTTGATCTAGTGTGTGTTGTTGCCCATGTTATGGAATATTAGAGGAGCTTTATTGTGAGCCCAGTGTTTCCCAATGAAAGCTCAGTATGTGAACTATCGTGCACCATAATATGAGCAATAATGGGTACTATATTACATTCCTACACACACACACACACACACACACAGAGGTTGCATGTGTTAGAAAATATATGTAATACAGTTTGGAAAATTATCGTAGATCATTTTAGATGACGATTAATTGCTTAAAAAAATTATATATTATTCTCCTTTAATTTATTCAGTACGGGAGAAGTGAGTTAGAGCCCAAGACTCATCGTTTAATAATTATTGTAGTATAGGGTAAATTTGTGCTTATAATTGGTGAAGTAATTTAAACCATGCTCAGTTGACCTTTTAGCTATACAATAATTATATAGTTGTGAGAGTCCCTTAGAACCATAACTCCATCGGATGAGCTATTTTATAATTACTAATTTATTATTTACTTGTATTGTGTAAAAATGATGATGATAACGACGACGACAACGACAATAATAATATTAGATATCTTAGGGGTGTGTTTGGCACCCCTCATAATATGGGACTGCATTGCATTATGCAGTGCAATCTTATGTTTGGCTGGAGTAATTTGTTGTATTATAGTGCATTTTTTTAATATTATAATAAATGCAAATAAGTTTGTAATTTAATATACTATTATATAATATTAATTTTTATTTTTTACATTATAAGTATTAATATAAATTAATAAAAATTTATTATTATTTTAAAGTAATTTAATATAACTAATAATACATACTTAAATATTAATAAAATTTAAAAAATATTAATATAAAATTAATATTAATATAAAATTAATATTAATATAAATAATGATATAAAATATTATTATAGTTACTACAGTTGATATTACACTAAACTTGATATTGCATTACTTCTAATGCCAAACATACCCATATGTATTACACTGATGTCCATCATATAGGAAATGAGCTTGAGTTTTTTTATACGAAACTTATCATCCCCTGTAAATATAAGAAGTTGTGGGTCTTGCGCTTATATTTGGCATTGATTTTTTTAATTATGTTCAGTACTCTTAAGCTACAAATATTTATGGCTTTAGACTCCCCTACCATGAATCTAATGTCCGTATATTGTGAATGAATAAAAAAATAATAACAAATTATCCCTTTTAAAAAAATTATTTTGAAATTTATTTGGATTACAATTTTTTTAATCCAAAAGAAAGTTATATTAAAATTAATAAGAATAAGAATAAGGTTTACATTCAAACACATTTTTTGTCACACAAGATTACAATAAAATAGTTATGACAGAAACATAAGAATAGATCTAAAAGACTAAATTTCTCCCAACTAGCAAAGAAAAGGTTTATGAAAGTTGAAATTATTGAACAAGTATATGAAAATTAAAAATTTAACTTTTTTTTTATAAGTTAAGGACTAGTTTCGGATTGTTGTTGGAAGAGTCAAACGTGATTTTAAAAAGTTAAATATTAAATTTTGGTGTTTGGTAATTTTTTTTAAAAAATTATTTTGTTGAAATCACTTCATTTTACAACAAATTTTAAGAAGTAGACAATTTATCATTAAATATAATTCCACACATACACAAAGAAATAAAATAAATAAATTTAAAGAGATCATTATTATTATGGTTTTTTATATACTTTAATAATGCAATGTTTGCAAAGTTAACAATAATTATTTTATCTAAAAAAATAACAATTATTTTAAAATTTGTATTCCCCGGCCCTAATACTTTTTAAATAAAATTTTTCTATTTTTAAGTGTTATAAATTAAACTAATAAAAAAATAAAATTTTATTCTTTTCAAATTTAGTAATTCTTTTTAATGATTTTGTAAGAAACCATTTCTATTTGAAGCAAAAAATATTTGGTACTTGAATAAGATGCACCCATGTTCATGGTAAAGCCTGGTGGTGGCTAGCTCATCATCATGCCTCGTTGATCCTGCCCGCACGTGCTTTCTTACTGTGCAGTAACATCATTTCTCCACCCCTAAGGTGACACGTGTCCCCATCGGAGTGGATTTTCCAGCATTGTTCCTCTCCCACTAATCAAATTGAAGTTGTAATCAATGCCCACGGGAAATTTTACAAATTAGCCATTAAAATTTTGCATTTTTCACTTTTAACCCCACTAACTTATTTCTATCAACATTAGCCAAACAACAAACTTTTGGACCATAATACCCTTGCAATCTCACCCAAAGCTCACCAAAGCTTGAACTCACCTACACTTCTCACCAAACGGAAGCACCATAGAGAGCCAAATCGGAGACCATCATTGGCGGCAATCTCACCGGAATCCCGTTCAGCAACACTAATTCCACTAAAATCACGTATAATAGCAATCAAAATCTCCAAGATAACAGTTGAAGTTCAAAAACCCTAGGTTAGCAATTTCAAACACATGCTTTATATTGTTCTTGTGTTGTGTTGTGATTGTGTGTTGTTGTGATGATGTTTGTGGTGGTTGGTGGTGTTTGGTGGTGGTTGGTGGTCTATTGTCGGACTGTGTTGGAGGCAATACGTTGCAATGGCTGTTGATCAATTTGTGAAAATTTGAATTTTTTGTGCGACAGGTTCCCGTCGCACAAAATTTTGTGCGACTGCCTTTCTGTCGCACAAAAAATCTGATTACATAATCTGAAATTTTGTGCGACGCACCAAATTTTGTCGCACAAAAAAATCTGATTACACTATCTGAAATTTTGTGCGACAGGTTCCCGTCGCACCAAATTTTGTGCAACAGATGCTGTCGTCCAAAAAATCATATTACACAAAATTTAAGTTATTTTCTAGAGGTCATAATTACAGCTACATAAATTCATTTTTTGTGTATAATATATCATTTCAACGCTTGCAACGAAACAAATAAAACCCACAATGTGTAACCACATTTGTTATATTTTTTGTATATTTTGTAGATTTAATGGATTCAGTTGTGCTTCAACTATGTTACGACGGTTGGTGGGAGACGTTGGCGGATGGGAGTATGGAGTACGTGAATGGCAATAATACAACCTTTCTAATTCGAAAAGACTGTACATTTGATCAGTTTCTGGCAAGAGTTTATGATGTGTTACAGATAAATCATAATGAATATAATATCACCATGAAGACAACTTTGAGGTCTAGTAATACAATGTATCGTACATGTTCACTGCCTATGGACATATTTAACGATGAAATAGTCAAGGTTGTGTTACATATGGCCTCTGATGTGGTAAATTACGGATGCATTCCTATATTTGTGACCACATCTTCTCGAGTTGATTACCAAGATCTTGAGCCACCTGTAGAAACTGAAACTTCTTTTAGAGCAAATGTCTCTGTCCCTGATAGTGAAGAAGATGTATTACCACAGACACTGTCTTTACAACAACGTTACTCTCCACTCCACGGCTACAATGACACTATTAATGACAATGGCATTACCCTAGCGGATGTTGAAGCAGAGGCATTACCACAGACACTGTCATTAGAGCAACGTTACTCTCCATTCTACAATAATGAATTTCGCAGTAATGATGATCCTATTGACGACATCGGCAACACAGCAGTAGATAATGTTTGTATGGAACCATATAATAATACAACGGACAACCATTTCAATAGTTCAGTTTGTGATGGAGACGTTGGTCCTTCTCATATTCCTACTAATGTTGATGATGATGATCAGAATAGTATTCCTATTAATAACATTGCCAACCAACCTATTCCTTCAGTGCCACGTTCGAGAAGGAGAACAACAGTTGACCACCTCGCACAACTTGCTCCAGTTTTACCTTCAAACTTAGCTGCTCCTAACTTGGTCAGAAATTATAATTATGATGATATTAGTGTGGGTAAGTTGTTTGTTGCCAAGAATGAGTTAATACTACAACTGCGTAAAGTTGCCTTGAGGGGTAAATTTGATTTCAGGATCACACGGTCCACAGCAACACGTTTCGAGGCCCAGTGTTATTCGGAATTATGTAAATGGCGTATTCGAGCAACAAGAGTTTCGAATGAGCAGAATGTTCCGTGGTTAGTGAGAAGAGTTGACAATGCATTGTTCAAATTGTCGTATATTATTTCCCACGATAAACGACCCCATGGACGACTTCGAAAGTGGTCTATATCGTCAACATGATTCATTAGCTGAAAGTCAGCTTGACTATGATCCTTTCTCCCCTTCAGTACCCTATCCGCAAAGTAATACAACGTGATTTTCAAGGCATCAGTGTCGTCCATGGCACGAAATTTCAAAGCGGAAAATCTAGCATCCAATTGCTTGAGAGTCAATTCAATAAACATACCACCGAAGTACTTATTAAGCAACCTATGTTGCGTCTTCAAATTTTTTGGTTCGACGTTCGGACCATTGGAAAGCCCCGTAATGAGGCACCATTCTCCAATTGATAAACGAACCAAGTGCTCTCCAATTTGAAACCATAATTGATTTTTATTAGTTTTTTTATGTGCCACTTGCCTAAGCAATAGGTTGTGAAATATAACACCACTGAAATTATAACTACCCAAGTCCAGGAAGTGCCCAAAAACATCACTTCTAAACAATGACAATTGTTTGCGCGTTAGCTTACACTGGATAGCTGCGATGACTTTTTTAAATTTTGACGTCTCTGAAATACGACCCGGGAAATGATCATCAAAATATAACTTCATCACGCCCGGCTCCTTCCCAGGTTCAGGCGGATTGCGCTTTGCCAACTTAGTTTTCGCCATCTACCTGAGACAATTGAAATTTTATTCATTATTGTGTTATTTATAGAATAATAATATTAATAATATAAAATAAATAAGGTATCTACAAAGTAAAAACGGCCTTGGGTGTAATTTATATTTTTATGCGACAATCTATTGCTGCATTTTTTTATCACACACAATCTGAATTTTTGTACAATGAGTGCCCGTCGCACAAATAATTTTGCGACGGCCACTTATCGCACAAAAAAATAGTCTTTTCTTTCAGCAACATGCTTGAATTTAAAGCTGACGGCCACCCGTCGCACAAACTTTGGTGCAAGGGGCACCGGTTGTACAAAAATTAAGATCAAATACTCTTGAAAAAAAATCTGAATTTTTATACGACCGGCACCCGTCGCACAAAAATTTTTGTGCGATGGGCACACTGTCGCACAAAAACTCAGAACATGTGTTGTGAGTTTTTGTGCGACGGGCACACTGTCGCACAAAAATTTTTGCGATGGGCACCCGTCGCACAAAAATTCAGAACGTGTGTTTTGAGTTTTTTGTGTCGCACAAAATGTTTGCGGGCACCTGTCGCACAAAAATTCAGAACGTGTGTTGTGAGTTTTTGTGCGACGGGCACACTGTCGCACAAAATTTTTTGCGATAGGCACTTTTGTGCGACGGACAAACTCGCGCAATGGGAATGGGTGCAGCAAGCATCGCGCGAGCTGCAGCAACCATCGCGATGCTTGCTGACCCATCGCGCGAGCTGCAGCAACCATCGCGATGCTTGCTGACCCATCGCGCGAGATCGCGCGATGGGTACTGCAGCTCGCGCGAGCTCGCGCGATGGGTGCTGCACCCATGGCGCTGCAGCCCAATCCCACTGCACAATCACGCACCCTTCGCACAAAAAATCTCCGTTACAAAACAACACACTCCCAAAATCCACAACCACCATTACAAGCACTACCACCACCATTGTTATTCTCAAATTTCATTCTTAATTAATCAAATATAAATAAAATGGCTTACTTATGTTGATGGTGTGTGAAGCCGTCGCCGGTGATGGTTGAAGCTGCCGCCGTTTTGCCTCTTGGAGATCTCACGTGAAAGAGGTGGAGTTGGGGGAGAGATGGAGAGGGCACTTTGGTCTTGAAATTTTAGTTTTGGCTAATATTGATAGAAATAAGTTAGTGGGGTTAAAAGTGAAAAATGTAAAATTTTAATGGCTATTTGTGTAAATTTCCCAATGCCCACAGCAATGCCCACAGCCCGCCCCACTTTTTGTTGGTGGGCAATAATGAAATTAATGACAAATGTCACCACAATATCCACAGAATAATTCTGCATCAAAATTTTCAGAAACCTTTCTCTTCAATTTGGTCTCATAAAATTGCAACACAATAAAGCCATTAAGCTTAGACTTGGTCGTGGTGGTCTTTTTCTTGTTTTGTTTTTGTCTGTCCGAAACTAAAGCAGAAAATTTCTCTTGAACTTAAAATAATTTTGGACGTTTAGTCGGTTAATTGGCGCTTTTTTTGACTTTTGATCGATTCAAGTCCCATCAAGTTTAGCCATCGAAACTACTAGATTTGATTTAAAGTTGTCGATTTCAAATTCGTTTACGAAAGATCATTTCCCAATATAGTAATTACATTACAATAGGAATGGTAAATTTTTTTTATTGTGTACGATCTCATTTTAAATGGAACGGGATAAGATGATATATTTAGTAAGATAGAAGAAAATAATTTTTTAGCCATAAAAAAATTCCGAGATGAGATTGAGATGTTTCACATCTCGTTTGAGTATTCAAGACGGGATTGAGAAGGAACATCAATCCTGAACCGTCTCAACCCATTGCCAACTATAAATTATAAGGATTTATGTTTGGTTTTTCTTTATCATTTATTCTTCGTCAAGGAATCAACAATTTTACAAAAACAAACAGCACTAAAATGAGCAACAAAACAAATGTCAAGGAATCATACCCGTACGAGCATATAACATTAATTGGTGTTCGTAATAAAATTGATGAAATAAATTTGAGTTTTATGTCCTTAATCTTGTATTTCTAAGTAAACACATATATTTGGTAAAAGTTCTAGATTTATCTTGATTAGCCATGGATCCAAGCTTGTTGTTCAGCTTTTGTTTCTCGCACTCGAATCTAGCATTTTGTTCTTCTAATTTGCAGCAATTTTAACTTCAATTTCAACTACAAATCTAGTTCTTCATGCACTGCACACATACACAATTGACAAAACGAGAGAAAGAGAGAGATGCACTATACTCATACCCCAGATTCACGAACAATAAATTCTCAATGGGTTAAAGTCACTTAAATATTGTGACTGAGTATAGGAACCACTTATGTATTAGTTCAAAATTATTAATCCCATTATAAGTTAAAATAACACAATTGAAGGTTATACTTGTCCATAATATACTATTATATACAATATGACAAAAATCAAACTCATTAACATAATATTTGATCACTTAATAAATGAGTCTATTAAAATTATTTCTTAATATTTAATATCAGTCACGTATTAATCCAGTAAAACATAAAAAATAATTAGAATGATTTATAACAGTTCATAATATGTGAGAAATAAATCCAACAGAAAATTTATTTTCTACTATCAACTTGTTGAATGCTATAATTATTTAAATTTTAAGTCTTATACCATAAACCGATAGATCTAACAATGATGGGAGTAACGGTTTGGAAAATGTGAGTTATTAACGAGAATTTATACAATTCAATAATTTCATGCGTCTTATTTCAGTTTGAATTTTTACCTATATAGCTAAGCTAGCACATGGACACAAAATTATATTTGATTTAGCCTGGCAAGCAAACATTGTTGCCTCGTCTGCATTGTCCCCCATGTAAGACTGGATGGGATACCTTTGCATTTCAAAAACCTAACATATGATGTTACTTATATATTATATTATTATACAAAGGAATTCAGATTATTCTCCTATGATCTGATTTTCTTTGAAATAAATTTTATTCATGTAATTAGTGATTAATAAATTAAAAGATATAGGTAGTTAAATTTTAATTATTTATTAATCTAAAACACTGGTGACATAGGGTCTTTAAAAAATTAATATCCTAATTTTTTTTAACCTCGTAATAAACCGTTTCTTACACGCTAATTAACAAACGTCTCTTTCCTCGAACCTCGATCCAAATATTTTCCATCATACAAAATTAATCGCTTTACTTTTGCTTTTATTATTAATATTTGATCCTATCTATGTATTAAAAAAAACAATTTTATGATCTAATTTAGGAATCAAACAAACCCTTCCATTAATAAAATTGAACAGAGTGGTCAGGTATCATGCACCGTCTAAGGAGAAAAGATGAGGATCTTTAAAAGTTATTTGGCGAAGAGTGTTTGGCACTTTGTACAAGCAAATAATGCCTTTAGCTTTAACTTTGCTGTGTCAGCGAAGGTGATAGAAACCACTATCGTCGTTTGAAATAATTCCATGTCTATATTGATACGCCATCTCTTATTTTCCATGCGGCATGGACCATGCCGAGTCATCAGCAGTCTCGTACTATCATAAATTTATGGAGACCTCTCTTAATATAATCAATTTGATGCACAATAATCTATTTGAAGAGTAAATCTAAAAATTTATTCCAATACTAAGTAATCAGAAGTCTCATACAATCACAATTCAGACGTTTGTCAATGCCTATCTTAATATAGTCAATCTTCGGCCTAAACTATTATAGACCTCCCTTCCATCTAAACGCCAATTAGGAAATTAATTTGCTACAAAGAAAGATAAAAAAATTTATATTTTTGCAATCACATGGAAAGACTTGAACCATTGACTAATGTCTTAGTGGATGAAAAGACTTGAAGCATTGACTAATGTCTTAATGGATGAGTTAAAGAGGTGTCAACTGTTAACCACAAGGCCTATATATCACTGTTTCTAATGTTATATCTATTTTGAGTATTTTCTTTTTCATGTATTCTTTTCTTGAAGAATTTTTTTCCAATGTCCTTGATGTTATACCCAAAAAAAAATGTGCCACCACGTGGATATCAAAGAAAATAGGACACACGGCAGCATGCTTAATATCTAAATATGAATTTATCTTAAAGACTAAGGTAATTATTTCTAAAACACTTAAGATGATCTTTATCCCGAGAAAATACCTAAGATGATTTTTATTGATCTCTATCCACTATTTTATTTTTCTCCCTCACCCAATGATATAATAGCAAATCTTATCAATAAATCTTGGCAAGTGATGAAAATTGAATACATGTCCAAGAGATGAACTATAGATAAAGGATGGGGAATATGCCATGGTAACATTCTTTTAGGGAAATTATCCACCGTCCGCCTATTTGTTTTACCTTTTTCAAAAATAAACAAACCCCTTTTTTTTTGGCACGCTGCCTGAAGTTTGCCTTTTATTGCATTCATCCACTTCCGTCTGATCTCCGTTAATGAATTTAACAATATGTTAATGAAATGACCTTTTTACCCCTCAAAATTACAATTTAACCTGAAATAAATGGAAATTGGAGATAAATTGGTTGGATTTAAGTTTTTTCAAGCAACAGAGTTAAACACAAAGGTGGATGCTAGAAATTGGAGGAAAATAGTGTTTGTTGCTTGCTAGATTTAGAAAATTTGTATTTATTTTTTTTGGAGGAAAATAGTGGTTGTTGCTTGCTAGATTTAAAAAATTTGTATTTATTTTTTCTCTTTCAATTGAGTTAAAAAACATCAGTTTTCTTTCTTCTTTTTTTAATTTTCAAATTGCGTTAAATGACATCGTTTTACTCTTTTTTTATAAAAAAAGCATAATATAACATAATTTTAGGTGATCGAATGAAATGCCCATTTTACCCCTCTGACGTTAGCAACATTCTAACAGTGGTTAGACGGAAGTGGACGAGTGCAATAAAAGGCAAACTTCGGGTGGCACGCTGAAAAAGAAAAAAGTGTTTGTTTATTTTTGAAAAAGGCAAAACAAATAGGTGGACGGTAGATAATTTCCCTATTCTTCTTTCTCTACAAACAAGAAAACAAATAAGCGTTTTGGTCTCTCTCACTCTGTCTTACCTCCCTAATACTCATATTCATTAATCACTCTCTTATTCTTATCTCATCTCCATATGTATGCTTAAGCTCAAACACATTATTGTTTGTCTTAAATCTAGTATAAATCTTAAAGAGCCCCATCGTTGACTTGAGCGTTAGAATGGGCTCATTGGCTAGAGCCAATGTCCTTCTTTAATCATTTCCTTCTTCTCATTTTTAGGCACTAAGGTCAGTAGTATGTTGGAAGATAACACTGAGATAATTGAAGAGATGATCGAGGAGAGAAGGAAGACCAACTAAGAGGGAAGCATTTCGGTGAGCTTATCATTGTCACATATCATCATTACCTTGTGTCTTCAAAAGAGTTGCATAAGGAGATTCTCACTTCTTTCTTTCTATTTCCCATGAAGAACTTATCATGAAGGTGGCAGAGAGCCAAAGACTAAGGTCAACTAAAGAGAAGGAACTAGCTAAGCTTGTTACTACTATATGCTATTTCTTTGTTATAGTTGTATCATTAGGTGTATTTTGTAACTATAAAAGCAAGCCAAAAGTTCGCACCCACCTTTTCCATCTCCAGTATTTTACTCGAGGTCCTCACCAGTAAGGTGATGTGGCCCTCCCATCGGTGCACGAAATTCTTGCATCAACACTTGAATAGAATATACATACATATATAGGATGGTGAACTTTATTAAAGTTTGGAAAAACTATTAAGCTATATGACATAATTTTCTCGATAATATTTCTTTTAATATTTGGATTTAAAGTCTGGGATTAAAGTCTAGAACAGATTTACAACGTCGTAAATTAATTTTTACTATATTGTAAATTAATTTACGATACCATAAATCTATTCCGTATTTTAATTTCAGACCTAATAACTATTCTCTCTCTCTCTATACACACACACACACACACATATATATATATATATATATGTACTCGGGGTTAAATCAGAGCCCCCCGAAACGTCGTGAAAGAACTACTTCAAAAGTTCTGTCTTTGTTGGAAATTATGTGGTGTTAAGTGTGGCATTCTGGAAAGCAAATAAATAAATTCATCATGCAGTGACCTTGATAACGAGTGAGGGGATCTTCATGCATGCATGTATTGTATGGTGCAAAAGCCTAATTTTGAGCCGTTTGACCGTTGACTAATTAATTAAAGTGATCACGGTTCTGTGTGTCTGCCTCTATTTCGTCATGCAAGAAGAGTCTTTGTAAAAGAAGCTTAATCACACATGAACTTTTTTCATACGTTTGATAAATGCGATGATCTTTTCATGCTGATTTTGATGCTTAATTAAGAAACCCGTGGATTATTGGAGAGGTTTCACACTAGAGTACTGACAAACCGACAATATTTTCTGAATTTTTCTTAAAACAAATACACAAAGTCGATTGATGGTTATTGAACGATAAGGGAGTTTTTAAATCTCACCATAACTATTATTTATGAGTACAAAAGAAAAAGTTAAAAGAAATTCAGATCATGAGAGAATCATAATTATAACATATATGTGTATTTTATGTTGAATTTTTCATATACATTTTTTTAATACATTAGATATTATATGGGAGTACTCAGAGAAATAATAAATAAATAAATTTTCACACTCACAAGAATACTCAAACTTTCGACTTCAACATCGAGACGAGGAAAAAGTGGGTTCTTAAGTAAGGAGTTGTTGGGTCAAGTACTTCTTTTTTTGTTAAAAAAATAAAATATGTAAATGCTTTCTAATATTAGAACAATATTTTTAATTTGTTCAAGAAACACTTACAAAATAAATACAAAAATAGTTTAATATTTAAATAAAATTACTTTAAAATCTACTTGTAAGACATAATCTTAGTGGATATTGATAATTTCCTCTTATTGTAATCAATATATACCATTTGGCCCCCTGTTATTTTTATAATAGGCAATAATGCCCCTAATTGCATAAGTTTACAATATTACTCTTATTTTCAAATATGCTCTTATTCATATTTATTATAGATTAATAATAAAAAATCATATGAATAGAAAATAAAATAAAAAATATATGTTTTGATGTGGAAAAATTGATAATAAAATATTTTTCTTGTATTTTTTTGTTTTATAAACATTTTCTTATAATAAATATATAAGAAAATTATTATAAATTGATAAAAAATTATTATAAGAAAAATTGAATGATAAATAAAAATGATTATAAAATAAATAATAAAATATTTTTCTTGTATTTTTTACATTTAATTTTAAAAATATTATAAAATATTTATTAGAAGAAAATGTTAATATCAATTTTTTTTGTTCACATAAAAACATATATTTCTTTTTTTTAATACTTTTTTATTCAGTTTCTATTGATATGATTTATTTAATTTATAATAAATATAAATAAAAGTGTATTTGACAATATGAGTAGTATTGTAAACTAATGTTGTTAGAGGAGTTATTGGCTATTATGAAAATAACAAAAGGGTAAATGATATATATTAATTACAGTAGGAGAAATTGACTATCTCCCCATAATTTTAATATTACATATGTATGTTGTGACTCCTCCCTCAAGGATAAATGAGGGAGTAAGTTCGAGTCCCTACAACTTTGATTCAATTGCTCTCTAGATCATTTTCTCTTTAAAAATGGGGAGAGATTTCTTTTTTAGTGTAGAACTAATAATATGGATAATGTTACAATAAAATAATATTGATCAGTCTCAACAAATTTCTGATTATAAATTTATATTGAAATTTTATTCCAAAACAATATATTGTTTATACCCATGAATAGAATAATCGACTCCAACAATATAAAAGAGAGAAAAAGTTAATTAGATTCCGTGGCCCACCTTTGCGATGGCCGGTGGCAGAGCGGTTAGTAAACAGTTCCTGACAGTTGATAGAGTTTCTTAAGTCAAATCTTTCTTTTCATTTATTTATTACATATTTTTGACCCTAAACACAATTTAATTATTAATTAATTCTTAATTATGAGATGACCATAAATAATTATGCCGAATATATAATTATGAATTTGCAGTGCCACTAAATGATAGCACTTGAATTCTTGTTAAGAACTCTTTCAAAGTTTTTTCTATTCTTTTTCAATTAAAAAACATTACATCATGATAAATTGACATTATTTTAGAAATCTGTCAACATCTATCTTAATTAGTTTAAATGGAGATAAACTTGTGTTCTAAATTTAGTTTAGAGAAATTTTATTTAAGTTCTTTTTAGTCCCTACTTTTGAAGATTCGAATTGGAATAACAGGTTAAAAAAAGTTGCACCCGGATAAAAAGTGAAAACCATTCGGCGAATAGCTTAAAGTTATGAAAGTTAATCACCAATGTTTTTCATTTCGAAGCTGGAGATATAAAGAGTTAAGAGATGCTGATCATTTCAGAGGTAGAGCCGTGATCAGATGTGGTTCCCTTAAAGAGATGTGCTCCCTATTTTTGGGACAAATTTTTAGCCCACCTTCTCTTTGCAACCGTTGCTTCTTCAAAACATCACCCTATATATATATCTAGGTTTGCAATTAGAGATCTCTAATTTTATTGAAGTAAAAAATAAGTTAAAAATAAAAAATACAGATTTAAATATACTACATGATAAAATATCGTATATTGAAGTTTGTACTTTTTTTCTTTTAATTTATTCTTAACTTTAATATAGTTAGAGATCCTTGATTAGAATACACACATATACATACATACATGACAGTCTTACAATGATTATTCATGCATGCGCACATGTATATATAAAATTAAACTTCATATTTATAATAAAAAAACACTCAATTAATCTTAATCTTAATACTCCCATCTAATTATTTTCTGTTTTACTGGATGTTTGCCATGTCCTCTTAGGAACTATGTTAGCGTATTTATGATTGTCATAGTTTATGGAATTGAAGTGCATGAAATTAAATAACATTAGTAAAAAAGACATTGTAGATTTTAATTACAAGAACAATGTATGTAAGTATTCTGAGGTAATTTGAAGATTATTATCTCATGAGAGGGTAATTCAAAATTTACCTTATATTTGGGATTGAAACGCCATGAATTTTGATTTATATACTTATTGTAGAATGAAATTATAAACTGTAAGATAAAGTGAATTTGAGATACTAAAATAAAATCAATGTAATTAATATTAAGTAGAAAAAAGTACAATAATTACAAACATACCTTACGTTCATTGTTCTTGTGATGAACAACTACAATGATGTTATTTCATTTCATGCATATCAGTTCCATAAATTAAGACAATCACAAATACGCCGACATAGTTCCTGAAAGGACATGGTAAACACCTAGTAAAACAGAAAATAATTAGTTGGGAGTGTTAAGATTAATTGAACTTTTTTTTTTAATATAAAGCTGAAGTTCAATTTTATACATGTGGGTATGCATGAATAATGATTCTAAGACTCTGTAATCATTGTTCTCTTTATCATGTATGTGTCTGTTGACTGCATTAAAGAGCTTCTTGTTGTAAGTTAATTTTTAGTTTCTTTGGCTCACAAAACACGGTTTCTAAAATAAAATGAAGGACGCCTACTTTTAAAAGCATATTCTAATATATGATTATTGTCATCTTCCCATTTTTCCAAAATGGCTGCATGAGAGTGGTCCATCCAAGGCCATTAGAACTTTGTGAGGTATTAGTTTTCTTATCCTCTCATTATACTTTCTTATCTGCTTGCACAAACATGGTATGATAATCAATCTGAGATTTCCCCAAATTGTGGCGCAAACAACCCATCTGAACAATATTGTTTTTCTTCAATTTATCATACAGAATTACTTTCTCATTTTAATTTGTTTCCAACTTTTCCAGGTGAAGGTTTTAGAGTATTTCTATAATGCTATCTAAAAGTTGATGGTTGTCATAGACTCCTCTCAATCACAAAAGTTAGAATAAGGGTTGGGGAAAAAATTTTCCACACACAAATAAAGTGCCCACTAACCCTTTCCACATGTCCATGTGCGAGAATCCTAAAAGTTGGTGAAGCTAGATGTTCTTATTCTAAAATTTGGGTGGTTTTAAGCCTTTTTTAATCCCAAAAACTAACTTAAGGAGGAGACTTTCTTTTGCATTTATAATTTATCCAACCAGCATTACTCATTCCACCGATGTGGGATGACCTCGACAAAATTTTTCCTGTAAAAATTTGTGAAACTATGAGATCATTCGTAATTCAATGTTTTTGGAATTCAGAACCTTTTAAAATTTGAATAAGAAATTGATAATATTATTCAATTGGCAGAGCAATTGGTCATGGTCTCCCACACTCTCTTGTATAAGTCTTGAAGCAATACTGAGTTATGTGGGACATCATTTGGCTCCTCTCCAGGGAGCCAGCACTCATTTTCCCAAAATTGAAGGACTAGAAAAACACATTATTATACATATGCCCATACAGGGTCCTTTTTAATATATTTATTTTCTTCTTTAAATTTTAATCTCTCAACTCTCAATTATAAATATTAGGTCTCTCTAAATTATATTTAGTGTAGCTTACAGTCCACTAAAGATGAGTCGAACAAGATACTGACCCCAAATGACTCCACATGCTAATTATTCATTTTTGTTTGTTTTTAGGAGAATGTAAATTATTCTAAATATAACTTTAGAAAACCTTAAATATTAACTATTTATGGGTATTGTAATTTTTTTTCTTTTCCTATAGCATTATTGCTTAGGCTATTAGTCAAAGTGGGGCCAACTCTGGTGACTAATTTGACCAATTCTGAGTGTAGTGACAAGGACACTGCGTCCATGCCTGGGGCTAAAATGATATAATGTGATTAAGTTACAGAAAGCCTGTGAATTCAGAGAAATTAATATGGTGCTGCCTGACTAGGTTTGTGGTCCATTATGGTTTGCCATTTCATTGATCTTGTCCCTCATTCCGTTTGTTATTTTATGCCCACTATCACTTTGTCCACTACCTTTTTACTCTCTGATTTTTTATACATAAAATTATATACAACTACTTCACTTAGTAATTTAATTTCTTGGCTTCTGTGAAACTTTTCTTCTCATGCAAGAATTCTCCATAATTTAGGTTTTAATTATCTTTTTGCTTAACATTGTGGGCAGTGGAGATCGAAACCCATGTGGCAGAAATTCAAGCATGCATACAAATGAATCATAATCATCATGAAACTTCAATAACTGTAAATTGCCGATTACAATAAGAGGTAAAAGACAAATGTTTTATCTGCTAAGTAATATAGTATAAAACCCTAAAGCACAAAAGGAAAGGCTCTGCAATATCATTTTTAATCTAATAAAATAGAAATCTCAATTATTATAATCTCTTACGTTAATGATGATCTCACTTCTCTTAGGCTTCAAGTCAAAGACTAAGACTTCTAAAAGTATCAAGAATAATCATTTCATTAACGTTCATCTTGAAGTATGATCCGAATTTTTTACGAGATTCTTAGTAGCATTACTAATTACTTGTAATATCTTTTGTTTGTAACCGAGGTTGTATCTTTTGTTTCAAGATAAAACTTGTAACCGAGCTACCTCAAATTCTCTTAGAAAGGCTGGAACTTGATTAAAGAAATATTAGTTAACTAACAGCTGGGGAATGTAACGTGCACACACTCATGCGACAACGCGAAGTATAGTTTGCTTCTATTTTATGGCAGAAGAATATAGTAATTGATGCCTCAGGGCACAGAACCAGAAATTTTATTTAGTAGGGGTAACGTTGGATAACATTAGATTAAAAAAATTTAATAAAATTATTACACCTAACGATTGTGAGTTTCGGCTATACTTTAGTATACGGGTTTATAATAGCGCGGCTTTATTTTAGTATAGGGTTTTCTTACATTTAGCACTTGTATTTTGTTTTTATTTTTGATATAAAATTTATAATATCTTTAAATTTATTTATTTATTAATATTTGTTTTCACCATTATTTTTGCTAGGACCTAATTTGAGCTAATTGAGTGGCTCTCACTGGATGTAGCTCAAATCTGATTCAAACAAATAAATTTATATTTGAGGGGAGCTTGTATTAAGTTTGGGATTAGTTTTTTTCCCCCCTGATGTTTGAAGCAGATGGTTTAGTTGAGGTACCCTAGGTGGTGAGCTAAAGTAGTATGTACAATTAATTGAGGATAGGGAGGGCAATTTAACCCAGACCCTGATGAACACGAAAAATTCGGGTCGAATTCAACCCATACAAGAGTAAATTAAATATGCTATCTGGATTAATGTTATCAACCCGAACGTATCGAGGTCCGAATCTGGGTTTGGGTGAACTCGTAGATCCGATACCTAGACCTAGATATCTTCATTTTAATGTTAATTTTTAAATTATTTTAATATAAAATAGAAAAATTATGAAAATCAACCTCATGCCCTTATTCACAGCCACGACCGCCAAACCAAAGCTAAACATTTCCTCTCTCTCTTCGGCCTTACTCTTTATTAAATCATCGTTGTCACTTGTTATCGTTTCGCCACCTTCACTGTGTTCATGTTCATCATCACCATCATCAGCCGCTTTTTGTCTAGCCGTGTCATGGGTTTTGGTGGCCTCACTTTCAACCAGCAATTGTTTCCCATCTAGAAACCTAAACGTTTTTGCTGTGATTTACTCTGAGATGTTTGTTATTTAAAAAATCAACTGCCTATTATCCTCTCCCCTTTACTTGACCTAACCCCACAAAGCTCAATTTGTCATCATTATTCATCGCCAAATTTGTCATCATTATCATCAAGGCATCGTGATTATGTTTGATAATTGAATTTGTATGCTTTGTTATCTTGGGTTTTATTTCTAATTAATTGATTTTGAATTATTGTCCACTATTGTTGTTAATAGACTAGAGATTAGAAAGGAATTTAGTGAAGAAAAAGATGGAAAATTGCATCTCTTTAGCATTCATCTGGGTTATAAACTCGAAATTCGAAAACCTAGATTTTCCAAGTTTAACCAATACTGGACCAGGAGGAAATAATATTTGGGATCACATTTAGGGCCGGTTTAATAATTATCATCTAGGTCCAGAATCAAGAAAGCTAAACCCAGACCCAGACCTGGATCTTTCTATCCTTAGTTGAGGTGGTTGTATGGGGAATAATAGGGAGGGCTCAATGGAGCCTCTGAAGGAGTTGGATTTTTACCTTCACACATATTTGTAATTTTTAGTTTGTGAAGAACTTATCAAGATCATTGGCCTCAAATCTGGTGGGATGAATACCTGAAAAAGGCACTCTAACACCCAAGTTAATATTTGATCAAGATTAAAGAAAGAAGAAAAATAGAGAAAATGGATTTCTCTCACTCAGTATGAACAATGCTTTTTGAAGGCCAAAGACCCTTTTTTCATAGAGATGGCCCTTATTTATAAAATGATGGGTGATGTGAATTTAGAGTTTTAGTTTGAAACTTGTTCTTAATGATATGTGTCACTCGTCATTTTTATACAAGTGAAGCTCAATTTGATTGTAGAGAATTATTCCGCACATGTGTATTTCCTTGTCATTATGACCTTTGGGCATGATTTTCCTAGACCAATGGCTTATTGAAACTAATTCCTCCTCTTACCATCTTTATTAGTTAGGGGGAATATTTATCTTAGGGGTTATTTTCCCCCAAAATGATGCTTTTATCTAGAGGAGTGGACAAGTGGATTTTATTTTTCCTAGAATAATTCTTTTATGTAGAACAGTGGACACGTGGTGTAATGAGGTGTTAACATGTATATGTTCACAATATTGATTTTGATGATAACAAATTTTAAATGCTTTTGATTAAAATGTTGGAGCTATTCATTAATAAAAGAAAGCCTTATAATCTTTCTAATTATGTTCATGAAAGATGGATATGTGTCAAATTTTAATTGAAAAATGACTTCCTGCAATTTTTGGTTAAAACTGTGATTCTGGAAGTAAATGGTGAACCGTTTACTTTGAAACGGTTAACCGGTTAAATCCAGAGAGTAACAAATTGCTTAAGCTTTAACCAGTTAAGAAAAACAGAAAACACAACATGCTGGGAAGGCTACTGGAATTAACCAGCGAACCGTTTATCGAAAATGGTTAACCGATAAATTCCAGAATGGAAGATTGTACACATCTGGCATCGTTTAACAGAAATGGATAAGGCTAATTTGTTGTGCAGGTTACTGGAAATAAATGGCGAATTGTTAATCACAAACGGCTAACCGATAAATTCCAGAATGTCATTTTGTGCTGATCTTTAACCGTTTAGGGAAAACGGATAGCTAAAGTTTATTTTGCAGGTCTCTGGAATTTAACGGTGAAAGGGTAAGCCTAAACAGAAAACCGTTTATTTGAATTTTAGCTCAACGGTAACTTTGACTAGAACAAACGGTTAACTGTTAAAGGTTAACGATGATTCGTTTTCGGGCAGATAGTCTGTAACGGCTATTTTTCAGCTCCAACTCTAAATAAACTCATTCAAATTCAAATAAGGGTAGATCACAACATTATCATTGAGCTTATATTCGAGAATACAATCTTCAAAGAGCTTTAAACACATTCATTCTTCATATATTCACTCATTGGGCATTGATTTGTAATCTTGAATATTGTGTGAGAGAAAAATAATTTGTAATCTTTTGTTTTGAGTGATTGTAAGTGTTGGGATACACTTGGGTTAAGAGATTGGAGATAATCTCTTGTTGTAAAGGTTTAGTGACACTTTGGAAGTCAATTGTAAGCATTTGAAGCCTTGGAGGCTTGCTTAATGGAATCCTCAAGCCCAGAAAGCCTGGAGACGTGGATGTAGACGAGGTTGGCCGAACCACGTAAAAATCATCGTGTTTGAATCTCTCTTCCCTTATCCTTTTATATTGTGATTAATTTATTGGTTATTGCTTTAAATTAGTTTTGGATTTGCATTGAGTTTTGATCTAGAATTGAATAATTTTTAGAATCCCAATTCACCCCCCTCTTGGGTTGCATAACTAGAATTTCATTTGGTATCAGAGCAAGGTGCTCTTGTGTAGACTTAACCGTCTAGAGTTAAAGATCCATAGCAACTCAAATTAGCTCAACCTTAATGGAAGGCTAATCCACATTGTTTTTATGGTAATGACTATCCTTATTGGAAAACTAGGATGAGAGTCTTTTTACAAGCCTTAGACTATGAAATATGGGAGATAGTTTGTGATGGTTCATTCATTCCTAGGAAGAATGCTTTAAGTGAGTCGGATAGGAAAATTATGTCCTTAAATTCTAAGGCTATGAATGCTTTACTTTGTGCCTTAGATAAAAAGGAATTTCATAGAGTTTTAAATTGTTTTAATGCTTATGAAATATGGAGAAAACTTGAAGTTGTATATGAGGAGACTACAAATGAGGAGGAATCTCATGAATTGTCGAATTTAGCACTTATGGCAATTGGAGATGAATCAGATGATGAACTTGATGAGGTAAATGATCTTTCTACTTATGATGAATTACATGATGCTTTTAAAGAATTGCATGATGAGTGGATGAAAATTGCTAAAAAGAATGTATGTCTTAAAAAAAATGGTAGAGCTCACAAATGAAAATGAATTTCTAAGTGCAAAGATTATATGCTTAGAATTAGAGAATAAAACGTTGCATGATAAAGTTGCATTATCAAATGAGAAACGTAGCACTTCACACGAGCATCTAAAATCACATGTAGATGACTTGAAAAATGAAAAGTATACTTTACAAAAATGCAATTATTCATTAAATGAAAAGATTAAAGGACTAGAGTTAGAGAATAAAACTTTGCATAATAGAGTTGCATTATCAAATGAGAAACCAAACACTTCACATGAACATCTAGAGCCACATGTAGATGATTTGAAAAAGGAAAATAAAACGCTCAAGAAAACTTAGTGATGTTGAGTTAAAATTCACAAATGGTCAAAAGAACTTAGATAACTTGCTTAACTCTAAAAAATGTGTATTTGATAAAGGAGGACTTGTGTATAAGCCTAACTTGAAGTAAAAATATTATAAGAATTACTTTGTTAAAGCTACCTCCACTAATGATCAAATTGTATCTCATTATTGTAATGGAAATGGTCATATGAGTTTTAGATGTCCAGTTAAGAGAAATATATATTATGGAGTCAAATGTATTTGGGTTCCAAAAGGAACCAAATCTAACACGCAAGGACCCAAGAGTATTTGGGTACCAAAGGGCACAACATGAATGTTTTCTTTGTAGGTACCACAATCAAGGAATGATGGAGAGTTCCTTGATGAAAGCTTATGAGGATAATCACTTGATCATTGTCTAAGCGAAAATGATGAGACAAGATGATTTATTTGTTTTGATAATAATTATTGCCTTATTGATTATAAGTGATAGTCTTTTAATCTTAGTAAGTATTTCATATTTCATTATAACATTAAGTGCTTTATCATGATGGATTTGTTTGATTTTAATGACTATGAAATGCTTAAGCATGATAAACAAGTGATATGCTTGCTTTATTGATTCTTAAATGTTTATATGAATTGATTGTTTGAATATATGTAAGTTCATGAATCATGCATTAAAATAGCTTATAAAACATTTTTGGATCAATTAAATGATTTTAGAATGTATTATTTGCTGGCCAAAAATTAAATCAAATGTGCGAAATTATAGATGAAGTAAACGGATAACCGTTTCTCAATAAACGGTGTATTGTTTAATTCCAGAAACTAGGCTCTGATGATTTAAACCTTACTCCCTTACCGTTTTTGGCAAACGATAAACCGTTTAAAAACAGAAAGCTCACTAGAATTTACCCCTTTACTGTTAAGGACTAACCTTTCACCATTTTTCCATTAAATGCTCTCTGGAAGTTACTCCCTCACCGTTTACAGAAAAAGGCTCGCCGTTTTCTTGAAATATAAAATTGTTCCAAGGGTTTCTTCTCCTTCTTCATTTGCCCTTTTACCGTTTCAGCCATTGTTGCGCAGTCGAAGCTTTCCCTTTCTTCAATCCTTCATTTTTATTCATTTTGTTCCCAAATCACACTGATAAAATCATTTCTCTTCATCTTTAGAAATCCAAACCCTAAGGGCAGCCGAACGGATTTCCTCAATTTTGACTGAAAATTTTCCTTTCCTCAACCAAATTGAGCTAATTTCACATCTTCACTACCTTCTTAGTTTTTGACTCTCATATTCGTACATACATTTCATATTATGTTTCTTTGTGTGTTGCTATTTATATTTTGTTTGGTATACATTGCTACTTTTATATGATTTTGATGATGGATTTTTCTATGTGATGCTTTTGCTGTTGGATGATTATTTGTGTGTGAACTGATGCTTGATGGAGTTGTTGGTATGTGGAGACTTGTTTAGCATATTTGGAAGTGTTTTGATCTTATTTTGTAATTGAGGATTTGTTTCTTCTTACGGGGAACCTTTACCAAAATTTTTGCTCGCCTAATCTGGGTAATTTCTTTCTTAATTCTATGCTTTACGTTTTTTTTTCTCTCTTTTCTTTTTTATGATGAAGGGGGAGAGATTAATGGGGGAGACATAATGAGGGAGATAGCGATTAATAATAATAAAATTTACTTTTGAAATGAATTTTGTTTTTATCAATTGAGTAAAAAAATCTGTTCATTGGACAATGTTTTTTAAAAATTAGCCATACATTTAGGGGAGCATATATTAAGGGGGCAAAATATTGAAAGAAGTTTGTCATCATAAAAAAAGGGGAGAATGTTAACATGTATATGTTCACAATATTGATTTTGATGAT
The DNA here is from genome assembly GCA_030449895.1 of Citrus mangshanensis. Taxonomy (NCBI): domain Eukaryota; kingdom Viridiplantae; phylum Streptophyta; class Magnoliopsida; order Sapindales; family Rutaceae; genus Citrus; species Citrus mangshanensis. Next base: position 5,424,276 of record JASUUJ010000280.1, on the reverse strand, counting down.
AACAAACTTTAAATGCTTTTGATTAAAATGTTGGAGCTATTCATTAATAAAAGAAAGCCTTGTAATCTTTGTAATTATATTAATGAAAGATGGATATCTGTCAAACTTCAATTGGAAAATGACTTCCTGCAATTTTTGGTTAAAACTGTGATTCTGAACGGTTAACCGGTTAAATCAAGAGAGTAACAAATTACTTAAGCTCTAACCAGTTAAGAAATAGAAAACACAAAATGCTGGGAATGCTACTGGAATTAACCGGCGAACCGTTTATCGAAAACGGTTAACCAATAAATTCCAGAATAGAAGATTGTACTCATCTGGCATCGTTTAAAAGAAATGGAGAAGGCTAATTTGTTTTGCAAGTTACTGGAAATAAATGGCGAACCGTTAATTACAAAACGGTTAACCGATAAATTCCAGAATCTCATTTCATGCTAATCTTTAACCGTTTAGTGAAAGCGGATAGCTGAAGTTTACTTTTCATTTCTTTGGAATTTAACGGTGAAAGGGTAAGCCTAAACGGCAAACCGTTTATTTAAATTTTGGCTCAACGGTAACTTTGACTAGAACAAACGGCTAACCGTTAAAGGTTGACAGTTAACGTTTTCGGGCAGACAGTCTGTAACGACAATTTTTCAGCTCCAACTATAAATAAGCTCATTCAAATTCAAATAAGGGTAGATCACAACATTATCATTGAGCTTATATTCGAGAATACAATCTTCAAAGAGCTTTAAACACATTCATTCTTTATCTATTTACATATTAGGCATTGATTTGTAATCTTAAATACTGTGTGAGAGAAAAACAATTTGTAATCTTTTGTTTTGAGTGATTGTAAATGTTGGGATACACTTGGGTTAAAAGATTGGGGATAATTGTTGTGCAAATTTTATTGAACTCGCAAGTGCACGAATCTATTGTAATATAGATCAATGGTGACGAGTGTCGATCCCACGAGGAGGTGGATTTTAATTGTGTGTAAAATTAATTTTGTAAATGGGTGATTGGATTTATGGTAAAGATGATTTGGAATATTCTAAAGCTTAAATTAAAATGGCGAGAATAAATTCTAAAATAGGAATTGAAATGGCGAGAATAAATTGAAGAGAATTCTATTGAAATGACGTATTTGGGTATCTGGATCCGTATCATCATGCATCATGGGCTAAATAATCCTTATTAATGCCAATTAAATCATGAGGGGGGAATCCACACCTCATGAACCACACTCTAATCAACTTATCGTGCCAAATAATAATAACCTTGTACTAGAATGTAGGCGGTATCTAGACAAAATTATTATTATTTGTCAACAAAAAGTCAAATCATCCACAAAAATTAGAGGAAAATAAAATAAATTTACTAAATAAAGTGACACATGTTGAGACTTCAACCTTGAAAGAAAATTATTACTCATAATTGAATTAGAAATGAGAATTTATTAAAATACATAGAAAATACAAGATGGAGAAAGAATTAGAAAATGGATCCTAAAAATGGATTGAGCTATCAAACTTTTTATAGATACATAGAATAAATCATGGCCATCGGATTAAAAACAGTTTGGACGCTCAGGATTGCGCCACATCATCAGTCAACAGTACGCGGTTTGACCACGCGGATGAACAGTAACACAGTTTGACCCGGGTTGAACAATGATGCGGTTTGGTTGAAAATAATCCTGTGTGATGCATGTACCGTACGCGAGATTTTTCGCGATATGCCACGCGTCACCATCAATGCATAAGAATTTTAGCCCAACAGGATCGTGACACCTCATCAGTCAATGCCACACATCGGTTAATGCCACGTCATCGATCCGTCTATGTGAATAGTATCATGAACAGTAACGTAGACAGTACCGTACACATGAATAGTACCGTACATGTGAATAGTGCCATTTTCCTTTTATGCTCCTCCTAAGGTTTTCGACCGTCCTGAGTTCAAAAGTGATGTCCATTTTACCGTCTGATCTCTCGTTTATTGTGAAATAACCATGATGCCCTTAAAATACATAAAATACTTAATTAAAATCAAACACACATAATTAAATTGCAAGAAGCTTAAATACATAAAAGTAAGGGTTGTTAGTAAAATTTGAAATGTAAAATGATGATTTTCTCCTTTATAAATATACATTTTCTAACACTCAACACACCCTTCAACCAGCTTATTGCTAGTCCCTAGCAAATAAGGCGAAAACGAAATTCAAATCCAAAATGATTTTTTTTTTTAGGAACACTCGTGTTTATTCAATCAGATTAATGATAGCAATCAAATAAAAGTATAAGCATTATCTCCAGTCTAAAGAAACATTACACCCACATCAACCATCCACATGAATCAGCCCAGTAGACTTTGTTATAGCTACTTTCAAAAATGACATGTCAAACCCCAAAATCTCACTGGAAGTAGTGACACTCTCACAAAGAAATTAAACCCAATAAAATAGTCACTCCAATGAATGGTAATTGAGAGAAAATAATAAAGAAGTGATATCACATGCTCTCACCAAGATGAAATAAATATGCTCTCAGCTTAGAAATAATACGATCTCAAGTCAAACAAAAATACTAGTCAACCCAATTTATTTATCTTTTTTTTTTTCTTTTATTTATTTATTTATATTTTTTTTATGCACCACTACATCTTTTTAGCCCATATAACTAGCTTCTACTTCAGACTATAGTTCCTTAAAATCAAGAAAGACTTTTATTAGGACGTAACGTAGGCTAAGGACATGGTTAACAAAGAAGGGAAATAAGGAAAACAAAGTGTATGTTTGAGAAAAATGCAGAGAATTTTTTTTTTAGGGAGTTGCAAGGTGGATTTCACCTATTATTGTTATTTTTATTCTTTTGAAACAATAATTTTTTTCTTTCTTTTAGCAACAACAATTTTTTTTTAAACTAGGCATAACTTTACTGTACAAAATGTTTATTTACATTTTTCTCAAACATAAATAGGTGATGGAATTTGTAAGATATTGGGTAATACTCCAAATCGGAGTGGGTCAAGATGATAAGTTTAACAAAGAAATTTTTTTTTTAAAGGCTCAAAAGGGTTAACTATGGATACTTTTAGGGCTCTAAATAATCTTCCATATCTACTAGTTAGATGGGCCTCCAAATGTAGCAACACACAATTTTTTCTTTTTTTTTTTAATTTAATTTTATAATTTTTTAAAGGTTAACTCAAAAGAAATCTAGAGATCGTGTATAAAATAATAAACTGCTAAGCTGTATAAAGAGTGGGCAAAAGGGTTACTCTCCAAGAAAAATAATAGGCTCAAAAACTCACTTGGTACTTATTTATGACATGTTCATTCCTTCAAGCAACTCATATTTGTCTCCGACATCAACATGTAAAGTAGCAAACATAGCGTAACATCACTTAAGACCAAAGATAATACAAATACTAAAATTTGAAATTAATCATGTCATCCAATGTTAAAACAAATCACACAATTTTTTTTTTAAAACAACATTCTACCCCCCAACCTATTCTAAACATGAAAGGAAAATCCGCATGCAGAAATATGAAAATGATGCAGAAAAACTAATTAGAAAAGTTACACTTAAAATTATAGAAAAATAAAATATTTATTTATTTTTTTATTACTAAGAAGACGCGTTTCTAGAGGCACTACACTCCATATTCAGCCATCTTTGACTCAAAAATGTATATTTATAGAGGAGAAATTAAAAAGAAAAAGAAAAATGAACATCAAAACTTAATAAAGAAAAATAATTTTTTTTATTTTTTTTGTTTGTTATTATTTTTTTTCAAACGATGAAGATGCGTTTCTAGAGTCACTACACTCCATATTCAGCCATCTTCAACACAAAAAGTTAGCAACAATTCGTTTCTGCAACAAAAAATCAGTAACCAAGATTTCACAATTGTCGACTATTCCCTCCCCCCAACCAGAACGAAACATTGTCCTCAATGTTTGAAAGGAAAGAAGTAGAGTTTAGAAGACATCACCTGGGTGGTACAACACAGAAGAAAATATTTACAAGCGGAGAGTTAAATCTAATTTGTACTTCTTACTGCGGCTACTGTTACCATCATTATTTGGACGCTCCAACACAAAGGTCCAGGGGTCTGGCTCCAGTTTATAAGCTTGTAATAGATCAAGTAGCTCATTAGCAGTGTGAGCACAAATAAAAATCTTTTTCGCATTGGATGGAATGAAATAGTTTTTTATTGCATGGTTAAGAAATGCGATAAAGCCATCATAAAAATTATTGACATTTAACAAACCGATGGGTTTATGGTGAATGTGTAGATGAACCCAAGATGCTAGTGTGATAAGTGCCTCTAGTGTTATAAGATCTCCTGGAAGGAAAATAAAAGCATTAGCATGATTAAGCATTTCAGTTATTCTTTCTTGCATACCTGAGACGACTAACCCTTCTCTAGTCGATGAGTCAGACAAACTGCCCAAAGGTTTTAGGACTCTTGGGATGATGCCTAACACTTGACTTCTTCTGACAAAAGCTGCTTCTGAGACCATTTTTGATAACCCTCAATTACCTCCTCCATACACCAAGTGTAATTTTCTCGCTGCTATGCTTTGACCAAGATCTATAGCTGCCTCAACGAACACTTTATGTTTGCCATAGTTAAATCCAGAAAGCACACAAATGTTCTTGAATTGTCTATTGGGAGTAGCTGCCATTGTGATACTTCTCTAAAACAATTTATGAGTGCTTGACAAAAAAGAAATCACATTTAAGAATCTTGATGATAGTGGATCACAGCTGTGTATGAGGTAACGTGTCAGTGTCAAATACGCGTAAAGCACATGGCTCGAGAGTAAAAAAGAAAACAGTAAAAAAGAAAAAGAAAACAGTAATAAAATTATTAAAGACAATAATACAAACAATAAAATAACAGTGAAATAAAATATCAGTAAAGTAAAAGGATATTTACAGGTAGTTGCGACTATGGCTCACATCTTCCTCTGATTTTACGTCAAGAAATGGCTTGAACGCCCTCTATGGGTCGAGGATAGGCTTCCCATCCAGTTTTCTTATAAATTGGCAAATAGGGTCGTTTATAGTCAGATTCCCGAGACTATATCGTGCATACTCTTTCTGGAATAATGGCCATAACTGGAGAATCGCTCCTTGAACATATCCACTGGGATGCGTTTCAAGAGACAGAAGGATATCATCAAATGACTCCTTATTCAAGCCATCCCTAATGAATTGAATCTTATCTTCCCTGTTATCAGACAACATACCTAAAGAACATGATTTTTTATCGCATCTCATTCTGGCACACTTATGACAAGCAACAGAAATTCTTCGAGCTCGTCGTTCTCTTGCATAATTTCCTTTACCACAACCTTTGTATGCAATAAATTTTGGAGGTAACTCACCTACCGATCGTACTTTAGCCTCGATTAACCAACAGATGTCAGCAGGTATGTTATTCCTCATGAGTAATCGCATTCGTTCGGACCGAGCTTTATAGATCGTAAGGAGGGCATTCTGAGGAAGTGAAGGGAATCGCTTGTGAAGCTTTGCTAGAATGTCGTTTCTGTCCATATTTTCGCTTCAGAATATCAGTTATTATGGGAAACTGAAGTAACTGACTTGATTGTCGCGGAGTACCGTTATTCGCCACTTTACTGGGGTAACAAACTAAAGCACACAAACAAAATAACAATTTAAAACACACAAAGAAAATTAAAATCGCCCTCTTATTGAATTTACCCCAAACTCCAACTAGATGTCGTAAACACTTCTCTCAATATCTCTGAGTTGGCTTTCTAAACCCTCAACATAGGATACTAACTCTGGTGGTTGTAGAGGTCAAATGCGTTGTGTTTTACAAAATTGAATCTGCCTTTTGAGATGAGTTTTGACACGTTGAAGTGGTTTAAGAATGTTCAGGAGGAACGGTCTAAGTATGGTACTCATGATTAAAAATTATTAGAGAAAATTTAATGGTAAAACAAACACACTTATGCAAAAATAATTTCAATTTAGCAAAAGAATAATATAAAGAAAGAAAAAAATCAAATCAACGAAAAGAAAAAAAATCAATTCAAATTTGGTGGGTCACTCAAATTTATTTCGGTGTCTTCTTTATGTGGTTGGTACTCTAGATATGACTTTAATATTTGACCATTAACTTTAAACGTGACACCGTTCTTTGGGTCATTAATTTCAATTGCCCCATGTGGAAAAACAGTATGTACAATAAATGGGCCAGACCAACAAGAGCGTAACTTACCTAGGAATAGGTGCAAGCGAGAATTGAATAAAAGCGCTTTCTGACCTGGAGTGAAAGATTTTCTCATAATTTACTTGTCATGGAAGACTTTTATTCGTTGCTTGTAAATCTTGGCATTTTCGTATGCATCATTGCAAATTTCTTTAAGTTCTGCCAGTTGTAATCTTCTTTTTGAGCTGGCTTACTGCATGTCAAAGTTGAATTTCTTGATGGCCCAATACGCGCGAGGTTCGAGTTCCACAGGTAGGTGGCAAGCTTTTCCATACACTAGCCTATAGGGTGACATCCCAATCGGGGTCTTGAAAGCCGTTCTATATGCCCATAATGCATCATCAAGTCTTAATGACCAATCTTTTCTGTCCGGCCTCACCGTTTTTTCTAATATGTGCTTTATTTCTCGATTGGAGATCTCAACTTGGCCACTGGTTTGCGGATGATACAAGGTCGCCACTTTGTGTGTGATTGAATACTTTGTCAAAAGAGCTTTGAATGCTTTGTTATAAAAGTGGGCACCACCATCACTGATTATTGCTCATGGGAATCCAAAGCGTGAAACAATGTTGCTTTTCAAAAATCCTATCACCACCTTGTGATCATTGGTTCTGCATGGAATTGCTTCTACCCATTTCGATACGTAGTCAACAGCAACCAATATGTATTGATGGCCAAAAGAAGGGGGAAAGGGTCCCATGAGGTCGATACCCTATACGTCAAAAATCTCAACCACTAAAATTGGATTTAGAGGCATCATGTTCCTTCGTGTAATGCTCCCAATTCGTTGACACCTATCACATGAAGAACAGAAAGTGTAAGCATCTCGAAATATAGTTGGCCAATAGAAACCACATTGTAAAACTTTAGTTGCTGTTTTCTTAGCACTAAAATAGCCTCCACAAGCTTGTTCATGGCAGAATGAAAGAATATTCTGAATTTCATTTTATGGGACACATCATCTAACAATTTGATCTGCACAATACTTGAACAAATACGAGTCATCCCAAAAGAAATTCTTTATTTCTACAAAGAATAGCCTTATCTTGCTTGGTCCAATGCTCTGGAAGTTGACCTGTAACAAGATAATTAACTATATCAGCATACCATGGTAATACTTCCACACTCATTAATTGTTCATCTGGAAATGACTCATTCAATGGTAATGATTCCATAATTGTGTCAAAATAGAGACGAGAGAGATGGTCAGCCACAACATTCTCTGTGTCTTTCTTATCTTTGAATTCCAAGTCGATCTCCTGAAAAAGTAATACCCAACGAATTAGTCTAGCTTTTGCACATTTCTTTGTGAGAAGATATTTAAGAGCACCATGATCTGTGTATACAATTATTTTACAATCAATGAGATAAGATCGAAATTTTTCCAATGCAAACACTACTGTTAGCATTTCTTTTTCAGTAGTTGAATAGTTTAACTGTGCGTTGTTGTGCAAATTTTAATGTACTTGCAAGTGCACGAATCTATTATAGTATAGATCAATGGTGACGAGCGTCGATCCCACGAGGAGGTGGATTTTAATTATATATAGAAATAATTTTGTAAATAGGTGATTAGATTTGTGGTGGAAATGATTTGGAATATGCTAAACTTAAATTAAAATGGCGAGAATAAATTCTAAAATTGAAATTGAAATGACGAGAATAAATTAAAGAGAATTCTATTGAAATGACGTACTTGGGTATCTGGATCCGTATCAACATGCATCATGGGCTAAATAATCCTTATTAATGCCAATTAAATCATGAGGGGGGAATCCACACCTCATGAACCACGCTTTAATCAATATGGTGCTAAGGGCTTATCATGCCAAATAATAATAACCTTGTATTAGGGAGCCGGTGAAACCAAGGCGATACTAGACAAGATTAATATTATTTGTCGACGAGAAGTCAAAACATCCACAAAAATTAGAGGGGAAAAGAAAATAAATTTACCAAATAAAGCCCATGACACATGTTGAGACTTCACCTTCAACCCAAGCTTAAAAGAAAATTAGCCACTCATAATTGAACTAGGGGTAAAATGGGAATTTATTCAAATACGTAGAAAATGCAAGATGGAGAAGAAATTACAGAAAATGGATCCCAAAAATGGATTCAGAGCTATCAAATTAGGGGGGAGGCCCCTTTTTTATAGATACATGGAGTAAATCATGGCCATCGGATTAAAAAGCAGCTCGAGGATTACGTCAATCGATGCAGCGGTTTGACCACATGGATAAATAACGGTTTGACCGGGTTGAACAAGCGGTTTGGTTGAAAATAATCCTATGTGATGCATGCGTGCGAGATTTTTCGATTTGATTTCGCCACGCATAAGAATTTTAGTCCAACGGATCGTGACACCTCATCGGTCAATGCCACATCATCGGTCAATGCCACATCATCGATCTATGTGAGCGTGTAAGTGAGCGATGCGTACGATCGTACACGTGAATAGTACCGTACATGTGAATAGTGTCATTTTTTCTTTTATATTCCTCCTAAGATTTTCGACCGTCCTGAGTTCAAAAGTGATGTCCGTTTTACCGTTTGATCTCTCCTTTATTGTGAAATGACTATAATGCCCCTAAAATACATAAAATACTTAATTAAAATAAACACATGTAATTAAATCACAAGAAGGTTAAATACATAAAAGTAAGGGTTGTTAGTAAGACTTGAAATGTAAAATGACAGTTTTCTCCTTTATAAATATGCATTTTCTAACACTCAACATGCATAATTTAATGTCATACTAGCATAGTAAATAACATGAGGAATTCGATCAACTCTTTGTCCTAATACTGCTCCTACTGCATAATCAGATGCGTCACACATGAGTTCAAATGGTAAACTCCAATTTGGGGGCTGAATAATGGGTGATGATGTCAACAACTGCTTTAATTTTCCAAATGCCACAAGACATGAATCATCAAAGACAAAAGGTACATCCTTAATAAGTAGATTGCATAAGGGTCTAGAAACTTTGCTAAAATCTTTAATGAAACGTCTATAAAAACCAGCATGCCCAAGGAAAGATCTTACTTCTCTGACTATTTTAGGTGGAGGAAGATTAGAAATGAGATCCACCTTAGCTTTGTCAACCTCAATACCTTTGCTTGAAATGATGTGATCGAGAATAATACTTTGTTTTACCATAAAATGACATTTCTCTTAATTTAAGACTAAGTTCTTCTCGATATATCTCTGCAAAACTAGTGTTAGATGATGTAAACATTGATCAAACGAGTCACCAAAGACAGAAAAGTCATCCATAAAGACTTCAAGGAATCGTTCAATCATATCAGAAAAAATGCTCAACATGCATCGTTGAAATGTAGCAGGTGCATTACATAATCCAAATGGCATTCTCCTATATGCAAATGTGCCAAAAGGGCAAGTGAAAGTAGTTTTCTCTTGATCTTTTGGTGCTATAGGGATCTGATTGTATCCTCAGTAGCCATCTAGAAAGCAATAAAATTCATGGCCTGCTAATCTATCAAGCATTTGATCAATAAATGGTAAAGGAAAATGGTCTTTACGTGTGACAGAATTCAACTTTCTATAATCAATGCATAATCGCCATCCTGTATTCACTCTAGTGGGTATCAATTCATTATCGGCCTTCGTAACTACTGTGACTCCTGACTTTTTGGGGACAACTTATACAGGACTGACCCATGAACTATCAGAAATTGGGTAAATGATACCTACATCTAATAGGTTAAGGACTTTAGTTCTAACAACTTCTTTCATATTAGGATTTAACCGACGTTGCATTTCCCTAGTAGATTTAGCATTTTCATCAAGGTGAAGGTAATGCATGCAGTCTACTGGGTTTATACCTTTTATGTCTGCTATGGTCCATCATAATGATCCTTTATGCTTTTTTAAAATATCCAACAACTTACCTTTTTGTTCATCATTTAGGGATGATGAGATGATTACCGGAAGAGTACTTTCTTCTCCCAAAAATGCATATTCTAATGTGTTGGGCAATGGTTTGAGCTCGAGTTTCGGTAGTGATTCTGATGATGGGATGAGTTTCTTTTCTGATAGTGCTAGTTGTTCAACTCTTGACTTTCATTTATTAGTGTCCATGGAGCTGAGGCAAGTAGGGCGTTGACCTCATCAACCGATCTGTCAATATCAAAATTCAAACCAAAGTGAGTTAAACATGTTTGTTAATGATCATCACTAAGGTTTGAAATAAAAGTGTCATCAACTAATGCTTCAATTAAATCCACATCAACAATTCCATCATTTGCATTGTGAGGTTGTTTGGTAATGTTGAAGATGTTAAGTTCCATAGTCATATTGCCGAAGGACAACTGCATATTTCCGGTCCTGCATTGAATATGAGCATCCGCAGTTGCCAAGAAAGCTCGGCCTAGAATAATAGGGATGTGCTTCCTTGAATCTTGTATTAGTTGAGTGTCAATTACAATGAAATCAACAGGAAAATAAAACTTGTCTACCTAGATAAGCACATCCTCCACAATACTACGAGGTATTTTCGTGGACCGATCTGCAAGCTGCAACACCACTGGAGTTGGGTGTAATTCTCCAAGTTTAAGTTTAAAAAATACTGAGTAAGGCAACAGATTTACACTAGCTCCTAAATCCAACAAAGCATTCTCAATTGTGTGGTTCCCTATGTTACATGAGATAGTGGGGGAGCCTGGGTCTTTCCATTTTAGAGGAATTTTATGTTGGAGTATAGAACTAACGTTTTTTGTTAAAAATGCCTTCTTTTGAACATGAATGTTTCTCTTTTTAGTACAAATGTCTTTAAGAAACTTGGTATAAGATGGAACTTGCTTTATAGCATCAAGTAAAGGGATGTTAACACTTACCTGTTTGAAAATTTCGAGAATTTCACCTGTAGATTTTCCCTTATTTCCTTTCGCTAACCTCTGAGGAAATGGAGCTTTTGGAATGTATTCTCGTGGTTTGGTTTCTTCTCTCTCCTCCAGTGATGAGTCCTCAACACTCACAGGTACAATTTGATTTTCTTTTGTCACCGGCATCTCCACTTTGTTGTCGACTTCTTTTCCTTTTCGCAAGGTCATAACTGCTTTGACCTCTCCATGCTGCTGTGGTGAACTAGTACTTGCTTCATGCACTTCTTTAGGATTAGGCACTGGTTGACTTGGAAACTTGCCTTTCTCAACAGTCATTGCCAAGGTCTGAACTGAAGAAGCAAGCTGTCCCACCATCTTCTCGAGGCTTGAAACTGATTGGGCTTGTGAGTTGAAGCCTGCTCGCAATTCATTTCGTAGTCCATCAATGGTGCGGTTCTGTTGCTCAATCGTGGAGTGAGTAAGATTCTTGAGATTCTGGAATGAATCCTCCCATGGTCTGGTTGAGAGTAGTTCTGGTTCTGATTGTATAGTCTAAATGGGGGCTGAGAGGCTTGAGGAACTTGAGGAACTTGAGGAATTTGTTGCATTGGTGGAGCTGAAGCTGCTGGTCCATTCTGTTGGAATCCTTGAGACCATGAAAAATTGGGGTGGTCTCTCCATCCAGGGTTATATGTGTTGAAGTATGGGTTGTAATTTGATGGTTTTCTCATTACTCCTATGGCATTGGCTTGATCTGAGTATGTGTCATGGTCATGGTCATGTGGTTCTGTTGATTTAGCAGTCGATAACGATGCAATTTTTCGAGCAAGACCTTCAACCATCTCCTTGACTTCTTTGATTCTCGAAGTCGACTCGCCAATGTGAACCTCATTTACTCCCTTAATTCTTCTAGTATTCCTGAGTGATCGACTCTGTTGTTGGAAATTATCCGCTTATCGCTGGAAGAATTCCCAAATCTCTGATGCACTTTTTGACATTAGCTCTCCTCCACTTGTTGCCATTAGCCATTCTTGCACATTCGGTAGTAATCCCTCCAAAAAGTATTGACATTGGTGCCATTTCTCGTACCCATGATGTGGACACTTCAAGAGTAGCCATTGAATCGCTCCCATGTTTCGAAGAACTACTCGTCTTCTCTCTGGGTAAACTCCGAGATTTCCCTGCGAATAGCATTGGTTTTATGCACTGGGAAATATTTATTAAAAAATTTTGTTACCATTTGTTCCCATGATGCAATGCTATTAGCAGGCAATGTATTAAGCCATGAACGAGCTCTATCTTTTAAAGAAAATGGGAATAATCTGAGTTTAACATCATCGTCTGAAAAATTTTCATATTTAAAAGTTTGACAAATGGCATGAAAATCATTCAGATGATTATATGGGTCCTCATTTTCTAGGCCATAAAATGTGGGGAGACAATTTAGCACACTAGGTTTTAATTCAAAACTCCTAGCAGCTACATTTGGGTATCTTATACATGATGTACTCAAGTTAGCTAAAGGACTAAAGTAGTCCTTAAATGGCCTCTCTTGTGGTTGCAAATCCATTTTATTTTTAACTTGTTTGTGTGTGTGAAGTGTTTTTTCAAGTTCAAGGTCTATAGGTTCAAGATTAGGTAATAATGACCTACGACCATGCATACAAGAAACACAAAAATAAATGGGAACAAAACAAATAAAAATCAAGAAGAAGGAGAAATTACATTACTAACCTTATCACGCTGTTACAACTTTTCTATAAAAACACACTAAAAAAAATACGTGAAATAAATTAACTAAAAGTAAATTAATAAGATAAAAAAATTACAAAGAAAAATAAATTGAAAATTAAATTACAGAATTTTAAAGAAGAGAGAAAATAAATAAATAAAAATTCTTAGCTCAAAATGTAAATTCACTCTTTTTTTCTTTAATAATAAAAAAAAATTACAAGAAAACAATTAAAAGAAATTATTCACAAAAATTAATTCTATAAATTAAAATTACTTACCTCCCCGGCAACAGCGCCAGAAACTTATTGTGCAAATTTTATTGAACTCGCAAGTGCACGAATCTATTGTAATATAGATCAATGGTGACGAGTGTCGATCCCACGAAGAGGTGGATTTTAATTGTGTGTAGAATTAATTTTATAAATGGGTGATTGGATTTATGGTAAAGATGATTTGGAATATTTTAAAACTTAAATTAAAATGGCGAGAATAAATTCTAAAATAGGAATTGAAATGGCGAGAATAAATTGAAGAGAATTCTATTGAAATGACGTACTTGGGTATCTGGATCCGTATCATCATGCATCATGGGCTAAATAATCCTTATTAATGCCAATTAAATCATGAGGGGGGAATCCACACCTCATGAACCACACTCTAATCAATATGGTGCTAAGTACTTATCGTGCCAAATAATAATAACCTTGTACTAGAGAGCCGGTGTAACCAAGGCGGTATCTAGACAAAATTATTATTATTTATCAACAAAAAGTCAAATCATCCACAAAAATTAGAGGGGAAAAGAAAATAAATTTACCAAATAAAGCCCATGACACATGTTGAGACTTCACCTTCAACCCAAGCTTGAAAGAAAATTAGCTACTCATAATTGAATTAGGGGCAAAATGAGAATTTATTAAAATACATAGAAAATACAAGATGGAGAAAGAATTACAGAAAATGGATCCTAAAAATGGATTCAGAGCTATCAAATTCGGGGGGAGAGGCCCCCTTTTTATAGATACATGGAGTAAATCATGGCCATCGGATTAAAAATAGTTTGGACGCTCAGGATTGCGCCACATCATCAGTCAACAGTACGCGGTTTGACCACGCGGATGAACAGTAACACGGTTTGACCCGGGTTGAACAGTGACGCGGTTTGGTTGAAAATAATCCTGTGTGATGCATGTACCGTACGCGGGATTTTTCGTCCACTGATATGCTGCCACGTCACCATCAACAGTACATAAGAATTTTAGCCCAACATGATCGTGACACCTCATCAGTCAATTGCACATCATCGCTCAATGTCACGTCATCAATACATGTGAGCAGCGATGCGTAGGCGATGCACACGTGAATAGTACATGTGAATAATGACATTTTTCCTTTTATGCTCCTCCTAAGGTTTTTGACCGTCCTGAGTTCAAAAGTGATGTCCATTTTGCCGTCTAATCTCTCGTTTATTGTGAAATGACCATGATGCCCCTAAAATATATAAAATACTTAATTAAAATCAAACACACATTGGAGGTCAATTGTAAATATACATTTTCTAACACTCAACAATAATTTCTCGTTGTAAAGGTTTATTGACACATTGGAGGTCAATTGTAAGCATTTGAAGCATTGGAGGCTTGCTTAGTGGAATCCTCAAGCCCGAAAAGCTTGGAGGCATGGATGTAGGCGAGGTTGGCCAAACCACGTAAAAATCATCGTGTTTGAATCTCTCTTCCCTTATCCTTTTATATTGTGATTGATTTATTGGTTTTTGCTTTAAATTAGTTTTGGATTTGCATTGAGTTTTGATCTAAAATTGAATAATTTTTAGAATCCCAATTCAACCCCCCTCTTGGGTTGCATAACTAGAATTTCATGTGATACTTTTAAAATATGGCACCTACACTACTCCCTCTACAAGTGTATTTTCCTTAAAAAATACTTTGATTTGAATAGAAAGTTTTGCCTATTGTTTGACTGGTCATATGGCCTTTTCAAAGGAAGTAACTATGCCTTAGGCGTTTGAATATATTTATGGAGGAACATTATCAATAACTTTTTCTCTTAGGTGGCTTGAAAAAAGTGAATTATTTCCTTTGAATTGAAGCTTCATGATAAAATGTTAGGTCTATAAATATACTTTTGAAGGAATATTATTAGTGAATGTTTTTCTTAGTTAACTAAATAAAAAGTGAATTATTTCCTCTGAATTTAAGATAAAATATTAGCTCTTTGAATATATTTCTGGAGGAACATTATCAGTGAACTTTTTTCTTAGTTGACTTAACAAAAAGTGAATTATTTGCTTTGAACTAAAGTTCTAGGATGAAATGTTAGCTCTTTGAATTTTTCTTCAAAACTGAAGTTTTAAGAGGAAATGGTAATCATTTTTTGAAACTTTTCCCCCGAATTGAAGTTCCAAGAGGGAATATGAATTTGTTCTTTGAATTGATGGCATTAATTTCCCTTAAATAAAAGTTCCAAGAGAAATTACTCATTATTCTTTAAATCAATGTAACCCATCCGAATGAACTTTTCCTCTAAACTGAAGACCCAGAGGAAATATCAGTTTTATAAACTTTTCTTTTCCTTTTTACTGAAGTTCTAAGAGGAAATGCGAATTTTCCCTACGTTAGCGATATGCCTTAAAGGCCAATTGAAAGGTGTTTGCTTTTAGAGAATTATTGTATTTGATTATCATTTTGATATTTAAAAAATGGAAAAGTTATCAATATTCATATATTAACTTAATGAATATAGTCCAAGAAGTAAAATAGTAAAGGAACACATTCTTGAGTTTGTCGAGAATATAAAACGTGTATCCTTTGTACTATACTTCTAAAATAGTTCCTAGTGGTGGATTTATGATTGGACATAAAAAATTCTTATAAACACCAGTATGTGTTATGACTCCTTATAGTAGGTGATACTAAAATGGATGGTGTGTTTCATATCATTGATATGATATATCAAGTCAAACACATAGGTACTTGTTGCGAGAACAAATTTACTGAACTTGACCAAATAATAATAAACCATATGATTTTGAGTGTTGATGGTTTATTATACATTGTGATAAACACTATATTTAGTAATAGTCTTTAGACATGAGGCATCACAAATGTCTTGTACATATATATCTCTGATATGTGAAAGTATAAGGATTGATTCCTAATCAAGGAAGAGATCTAGTAAAAACTGTCATGGTTGGCTATGTATGGAGACAAGTGTATGACCAATATGAAATTCATCACTTTGTAATAAACAAAACGGATGTCTCTGTAAGATAATATGAATTGGCATGAGAAATCCTTGGCCAAGGTAAAATATATTTGAAGGAGTTCAAATTATATTTTTCATGCCAAGTTCATTTAGATTTATTTTTGAGATAAAGCATAAATGCTTAACACACTAAACCATAAGCCATGTTTTTTTTTTTTTGACATGGATGATGAAGAGACCAGGACATAAAGAAATAATGGAATAAGTTCTATGGATCCAACAATTCTTGTTATTTGGGTAGTTGTGAAATACTACTAGGTGTTACTCATGACTTGTAGAAACCTTAAGATCATTATTGGTAAAACATTTTAGCAATGCATCTTAAGGTCATTAGAAAAGTTATAATTGATGACTAAATAGTTTAGCATCATTTAATGAATAAAGAGTTATCATTAAAATAGTTCTACTATCTTATAACAAAGAAGTCACACACCTAATATAAATGAAAAATGAGAAGTTAAATTTCCTAATTTTAGGAAAATCGGTACTTATATTATAATTCATTAAAAATGATTATATATATATATATATATCTTAAATATGAATTAAGATAGAAATTTTGATGATCCATAAATAGTTTAAGGAACAAAATAAATTTCATAAATCCTCAATCAAACATTGGGTATAAGATCAGACACGTAAAATGACCATATTGGACATGTTTCTGTTCATAAATAATTATGGACTTCTAGACCAATTTTGGGCTTTTATTGGACCTAATATGAATTAGAAAAAAAACATAAGAACATGTCACAAAAGAAGCCCACAATTAACCATTTGATTTTATCAAAATGGGCTTAATTAATTAAAGACAAAATTAATTAACTAATTAGACTATTTATTTATTCAAAATTAATTTGATTAAATAAATTATTGGAGTGATAAGATCACATCCAATAATGAATGGCTTAGTGTCTAGCTCATGATAATGTTTGGTGCTATTATTGAAAAGATAATGGTGATTTTATTTGGTAGAATGAATGATCATGAACTAGCATTCAAGTTTCTTCATTATCTCTCTCATTTCAAAACAAAATTTGGTGATTCCAAATCCTATGAACTCTTAGAACATTTCTAAGTGTGGATTGATTAGAGGCATCACAATTGGGGTGCTTTAAGGATCTCAAATTGTACAAAAACAGAAGTTGTTCGTGCAGTAGTCTATTTCCTAGACAATGTTCGTACCTTGTTGTTTTCAGTCACTTTCTTCTACCTCACGAAGTCATTTTTTAAACTACAAGTGAGGTAAATAAACTTTAATATTTCTTCTGATTTTTAGTTTTGAATGAAGTCGATCCAAGGTTTCTAGAGCTTCTGCCATCCGTTTTAATTTTACTACACAAAAGTTATGTTTTCAAGAACATCATGGACAAAATGTTGTCCTTCACTCTAGGCATTTCTGCTAGTTCAGGTATAGCTTATGAAAATTTTAGCTTATATTCTAAAATTTTGGCTAGCAGATATTTTATGCCTTAGTTTAGTTTGATTCATCTTTGTCTGGCCTTGTATATGATTGGCCATTCTTTGGTTTGGCTTTCTTTCGTTAGCTTTTGCTTTTGTTTTCCTTAGTTAGCTTTTGTCTCCATTTTTCCTTGGCCTTTATTTGCCTTCCTGGGCATTGGCCTTTTCTTGGCTAGGCTTGCTCTTGTGGTCTTAGATTTTGTTTGCCTTAATTTTCCCCTAGTCTTTGTTTGCCTTGTTGGGCATTGGCCTTTTTTTTAGCTTGGCTTGCATTTCTTAACTTGTTTATTTTTTAAAAAAAAAATTTTTAGTCACCTTTTGTCTAGGGAAAAGTGATGTATTCTAGAGGATTACTATTACAGAGCTTTTCCTTTTTGTTGGTCTAAGGAAGTTTTTTCTATTTGTTAGTCTAGAGAAGAATGAGTGATTCTGAATGAATGTTATTATGGAACTTTTCCTCCTTACTGGCCTAGGGAAACATTTCCTCCTTGTTAACATAAGAAAGTTTTTCCTCTTTCTTAACTTCAGGAAAAGTGAGTAATTTCATAAAAATATTATTAAGGAGTTTTTCTACTTTCTTGGAGGAAAGTGACCTTTTCTCAACTTGGCTTGCTCTTGTAGCCTTGACTTTTGTTTGCCTCAATTTTTCATTAACCTTCGTTTGCCTTATTAGGCATTGGCCTTTTCTTGGCTTAGTCTGTTGTTGTGGCCTTCGCTTTTGTTTGCCTTGATCGTCTTTTAGCCGTTGTTTTACTTTAGCCTTTTTTTGCTTTATTGGGTATTGGGTTTTTTCTGGGCTGGTTTGCTCTTGTGGCCTTGGCTTTTGTTTGCCTCAATTTTCCTTTAGCCTTTGTTTGCCTTGTTGAGCATTGGCTTTTTCTTGGCTTGGCTTGTTGACCTTGGTTTTTCTATAAGTATTTGTTTGCCTTGTTAAGCACTAGCCTTTTCTTGGCATGGCTTGTTCTTGTGGCCTTTCTTTTGTTTGCCTCAGCTTTCCCTTAGCCTTTATTTTTCTTTAGCATTTGTTTACCTTATTAAGCATTGGCCTTTTCTTAGCTTTCTTTGAGCACCTTTAAAGTTCTGAATGGTTATTGCCTTGAAGATCACGGGTCAGCCAATTGATGCAGCTTCTGATTCTATATGTCTCTTATTCTCAATTTCGGTTTTAGTTACGAAGGTAAGTTTTGCTTCCTCATGTCTTTTTCAATTATGGGAAAATCCATTCTTAAATTTATAAGTTGTGCGTATTTGAAACCTGTGCAGGTTTCCTTTTATAGTTGCATTACTCTGATTATAATCATCTGGAAACTTTACTTGTGAAATATTTCCCCATGAAATGCGGCTTGTCACAACCTTAGATATTATCATCTGGTAATATTACTTATGAAAGCTTTCCTTATGGAATATGGGTAGCCTAAAGCTTTTGATATACTAAATATTCAAGGAGATATTATTCCCTGCTCAAACTAGTAACAATCAAGCTATTGTTACTAATGTTTAAAGGTAGCAATCATGAACTTCTCCTCGCTATCAGTGTAGGAAAGACGAACAATTCTATGAAGGGATATTGTCAGGAATTTTTTCCTTCTTGTTAGTGAAGGAAAAGTAAACAATTTCAAAGGAATATTATTAGGGAATTTTTCCTTTTATTAATCTAGGGAAAATGATTTATTTTAATGGATTGTTATTGTGGAACTTTTCATCCTTGTAGCCTAGGGAAATTTTTTCTCTTTATAGGTTTAAGGAAAAGTGAGCCACTCTGGAGGAATGTTATTAAGAGCTTTTCCTCTTTGTTGACGACTAGGTAAGTGTTTCTTCCATATTAACATAAAAAGAAGTGAACTATTTTGAAAGAATTTTTCCTTCTTATTAGCCTAGGAATGTTTATCTTCCTTCTTGGTATAAAGAAAATTGAACTGTTTAGGATAAGTATTATTAGGGAAAGTTGAGTTGTGTCCCACATTGGCTTGTAAAGAGAAGATGCTTGGGTTTATAAGGTGGTAGGTATCTCCAACCCAAAAGGAATTGTAGTGAATCAACAAACCTTTAACCAAGCTAAACTGATCACTACCCTATGATGCTTTGTGATTTAGTCCATGCAAGTTGCACAACCCCAAGACCTAATTAGACAAACTCACTCAAGAATAACAAAGTACAAGAACTAATAACACAAACAAGAAACAGAATCAAGAACACCAAGTTTAACGTGGTTCAGCTGAGCATGGAATGCTCAGCTTACATCCACGGGAGAAGCCTCAAGATGAGCTTTATTGAAACAATAATGGAGATTGTTACAGAGCCTTACACCAGACTTTACAGAGAATAAGTTAACACTTTCTCTCTCACAAAACCCTCTCAGCAAGACTCATGAATTCATCCTTGAATCTCCCCAAAAACCAGCCTTTATACTCTGTTTGGGTAGCCAGCTTGATTTCCAGAATGAGCAGCTCGTGGACACGTGGTTAACAACCTTAACGAACTCTGAATAACCTTCGTCACGTGCTTCCTCACGTGGTTACTTAAAGTGATATGCAAAATGCGCTCAAGCCCTGTCGTTTCGATCAAATTGTTTTCTGTTAAGAACCAGCTGAGAAGCACGTGAGCTTAATGAAGTTTTACAACTCCAAAACGCGGTCGTTTCTGGAAACCAAACTTGATTTATTTAACTCACAATTCTCCACCTTGAATCAAAGTTTACTCTCACTCTAAATCCTTCTCCAACCCTCATGCATATCACTGACTGCACAAGCCAGCTAGTTCCAGGCAAGCTCTGAACTTAGCCATATGAATCACCTTTGTAAAAGCATCTGTAGGATTCTCATCAGTATGAATCTTCACCATTTTCACAGCACCCATTGACACTTTATTTTTGATAAAATGAAGCTTAATGTCTATATGCTTTGTCTTCTCATGGTGTGCAGGGTTTTTGCTCAAGTGTATGGCACTTGAGCTGTCACAGTAGACTGATACTGACTTCTGATTTAATCCCAACTCTGTCACCAACCCCTTGAGCCAAAGTGCTTCCTTTACAACTTCTGTAGCAGTTGTATATTCTGCTTCAGTCTTTGAAAGAGCCACTACACTTTGTAGAGTTGCCTTCCAATTTATAGCACAACCATTTAACATGAACAAGTATCTTGTAAGAGACTTTCTCCTATCTAAATCTCCTGCGTAATCTGAGTCAACATACCCTTTTATAAACTCATCATTTGCTTCTGTCTTGCCATACATCAGACCTCAATTTACAGTGCCATTTAGATACCTGAGTATCCATTTTACTGCCTTCCAATGGTCTTCCCCAGGTTGTGCCATATATCTGCTGACTACATTGACAGCATGAGCTATGTCTGGCCTGGTCAAGACCATTGCATACATAAGGCTGCCTACTGCATTTGCATAAGGTACATTTGCCATATCTTGCTTTTGAGCTTCTATTTGAGGACACTGCAAATTGCTTAACCTGAAATGTGAAGCTAATGGTAGTTGCACAGGTTTAACCTTACTCATATCAAATGTTTCTAACACCTTTCTCAAGTATTTTTCTTGTGACAGAAACATGATCTCTTTGCTTCTATTCCTTCTAATCTCCATTTTTAGAATCTTCCTTGCATACCCCAGGTCCTTCATTTCAAATTCTGAATTCAGCAGCACCTTGAGTTTATCAATTTCTTCTCTATCTTTGCAAGCAACCAACATGTCATCTACATATAGAAAGAGGTATATGTACAAACCATCCTTGATTGTCTTGTAGTAAACACAGCAATCATAGCTGCATTTGATAAACTCATGTAGTTGCATGAATTAATCAAATTTGAGGTACCATTGTCTGGGAGACTGTTTAAGCCCATAGAGTGACTTCTTTAGCTGACACACATGGTCTTCTTTACTTGGGAACTCATACCCTTCAGGCTGGGACATCAGTATTTCTTCCTCAAGCCTTCCATGCAAAAATGTTGTCTTGACATCGAGTTGATCAAGCTTCATGTCTTGTACAGCTGTTATGGCTAATATAACCCTAATTGAGGCATGTCTAACCACTGGAGAAAATACTTCTTTAAAATCTATCCCCTCTTTTTGTGTATAACCCTTAGCCACAAGTCTAACCTTGAATCTCCTTGGTTCAGATCCATTTATGCCCTCCTTGATTTTGAAAATCCATTTGCACCCAACCACCCTTCTATTACCAGGCTTTTTGACCAGCTCCCATGTGTTGTTTTTATAGAGGGAGGTCATTTCATCATCCATAGCTCCATATCATTCTTCTTTGAACAGGCTCTGGGTTGCTTCTTTAAAATTCTTTGGTTCTTCATCATCTATATCTTTTGCAGCTGCTAGAGCAAAACCTATTAAATCTGCATAGCCATATCTCATTGTTGGTTTAATCTGCCTTTTTTGTCTATCTCTGGTGTGCTGGTATTCTCTGATTTGCTCCTGAGGACTTGACTGATCTTGAGGTGCCTGTGTGTCATTAGTGATTTCAGGAACACCACCTGAATTTGCAACTTCAGTTGTGTTTCTGGAAGTAGATGGCTCCACCTCAAACTCTAGTTTCTCTGTTAGTCTTGAATTTTCAGTTTCCAGATCAGGTTCATGATTCACCTCCATCAAACTCCCCTCATTGAACACTACATCCCTGTTTACTATACATTTTGGTCGATTAAGGTCAGTGCACCAAACTTTAAACCCTTTGACTCCTTCTGGATAGCCTATGAAAACTCCTTTCAAGGCTCTAGTTGTTAGCTTACCTTGACTGATATGAACATAGGCTGGACAACCAAAAGCTTTAAGGATTCCATAGTCAGCAGGTCTCCCTGACCACATTTCAAAAGGTGTTTTGAAGTTGATTCCAGTAGAGGAGCTTAGGTTAACAATGTAGCATGATGTGAGTAAGATTTCTGCCCATAATGTTTTTGGGAGCTTTGACTGAATCAGCATACATCTGACCCTCTCCATAAGGGTCCTATTCATCCTCTCAGCTAACCCATTTTATTGTGGGGTCATCCTTACTGTCCTATGTCTAGCTATACCCTCATTTGCACAAAAGTTGTCAAATGGCTGGTTACAAAATTTAAGACCATTATCTGTTTTCAGCTTCTTTAATCTCTTTCTAGTTTGGTTTTCTACCATCTGTTTCCATTTTTTAAACTTCTCAAAAGTCTTATCCTTCTTCTTTAACACATACACCCAGACTTTTCTAGAGAAGTCATCTATGATGGACAAAAAATACATATTCCCTCCCATAGATACACACTGTACAGGCCCCCACAAGTCTAAGTGTGCATAATCCAGCCTCTCATTTGATTTCTGACTAGATCTTTTGAAGCTGCCTCTTGAAGACTTCCCTAGGAGACAGTCTTCACAAAACTCCAGATTACCAATCTTGTCAGAGCCAAACAACCCTTGTTTTTCTAACTCTTTTAATCATCTCTCACTCATATGCCCTAACCTTAGATGCCATAGTCTAGTTTTATCTTCAACATGCTTAATGGATACATCAACTACTCCAGATATCACCTCACCATCTAAGATGTAAACTCTATTCTTCCTAGTCCCTTTCTTGACTAGATTTAAACTATTCAGAACACTCAATTCTCCAGATTCAAGCTTAATTCTACACCCTATTTAGTCCAACACTTCAAGAGAAATTAGATTTCTTTTCAAGTATAGCACATGCCTGACTTGCCTAAGTACTCTTATTGAACCATCATGTAGCTTAAGGCTTACATCCCCAATTTCAATGATTTTACAAATAGAATTATTACCCATCATTACTCTACCTCCATAAAATGTTTGATATTCATTAAAGTAATTTCTAAAGGGGCACATATGAAAGGTACATCCAGAGTCCAGAACCCATTTACCTTTTTGGTTGTTTTCTGTTGCCACACATATCCTTCCTCTTCTACTACAGCTGCATCTCCACTCTGGTTTCTTGAATCTTTAGGCTTAAATTTCTTTTTTAGGCAATCCCTCTTAAAATGGCCTTCTTTGTGACACTAAAAGCATTTTAGATCTCTTTCTTTGTTCTTGGATTTGCCTTTCTTCTTCTTCTTGTCAGTTTTCACCTTTGCTGTCAGTCCTTCACTTCCATTATTCTCCAAATGCCCTTGCTTAGTTTGAAGTTCCCTTGTATTTAAGGCAGATTTAACTTCATCAAGTGTTAGGGTTTGTCTTTCATACATCAGAGCATCAACCAAATTTTCATAGGATTTTGGTAATGAACTGATTAGCAACAGAGGCTTCCCTTCATCATCCAGAGCAGTATCAATGGTTTCCAGGGTATCACATACCTTGTTAAACTTATCAATGTGTTCTTCCAGTGAAGCTTCTTCTACCATTTTCAGTGTAAGCATCTTCTTCTTGATGTAAAGTCTGTTTGCAAGAGACTTGGTCATATAAAGACTTTCCAGTTTGCTCCATAATCCAGCAACTGTCTTTTCTTTTGCCATTTCTCTAATGACAGAATCACCAAGACTCAGGATTATTATACTTCTGGCCTTTTTGTGGATTTCAGCAAATTCCTCTGGAGTCTTTGATGAAGAAACCCTTTTACCTTCCTTTATTTCAGGCTCAAATGCATCTTCCAAACCCTGAGTGATCAACAAGGCTTCCATTTTAATCTTCCACATATTGAAGTCATTCTTGCCTGTGAATTTTTCTATATCGACCTTAGAAGACACTATACTTGGACTTAATCACAGAACACTAAGCTCTGATACCAATTGTAGGGGACTTAGCATAAGAATTCTAGGCATCCAACCCAAAAGACTAGCCTTTTAGGTGGAGTGACCTACCACCTTATAAACCCAAGTATCTCCCCTTTACTAGCCAATGTGGGACACAACTCAACAATCCCCCTTCGGATGAAACCACCGCCGGACTCTAATCCTTTCGTCCGACACACCTGAGTTGTTCCACTACCACATTCCGGCTATTAGGGTTTAACTCTGATACCACTTGTTAGGGGACATAGCATAAGATTTCTAGGTATCCAACCCAAAAGGCTAACCTTTTAGGTGGAGTGACCTACCACCTTATAAACTCAAGTATCTCTTTCTTACTAGCCTACAAAAATGTTTCCTTCTAATTAGCTTAAGAAAAGTGAATGATTCTCTGAATGAATATTGTTATGGAACATTTTCCTCCTTATTAGTGTAAGGAAAAGGTGAATATTGTTAGGAAACTTTTCTTCTTTATTGGCCTAGGTTTTTCCTCTTTGTTGGCTTAGGAAAAGTTTTTCCTCTTTATTGGCTTAGGGAAAAGTGAACTATATGAAAGAACTTTTCTTTCTTGTTAGACTAATAGGTTTATCTTCCTTGTTGGCATAGGAAAAATTGAACTATTCAAGATGAATATTATTAAGGAAATTTTTCTCTTTCTTGGTAGCCTAAGGAAGTTTTTTTTTTCCGCCTCATTAGGTTAAGAAAAGTGAACTATTCTCCAAATGAATATTGTTATGAAAATTTTTCTCTTTACCAGTTTAAGGAAAAAGTGAACTATTCTAGAAAAATATTATTATGGAACTTTTCCTCCTTATCAATTTAAAGAAAAAGTGAACTATTTCAAAAGAATATTATTAGGGAATTTTTCCTCAACTATTCTCTGAATTAAAGTTTCAAGAGAATTCGTGTTGTCTTTGAATTGACAAAATCAATTTCACTAAACTATTACTCTGAGCTGGAATACATGGTAGAAATATACTTTTCCCCTAACATAAGATGAAATATTAATTGTTCTTAGAAATTTTTCCTTAAACTGAAGTTATAAGCGAAAATCTACTTTACCATTGATATAAGAAGGAATATTACTTGTTTTTAGAACTTTTTCCTTGAATTGAAGTTCTAGTAGGAAATCTACTTAACCCTTGATGTAAAAGTGGATGTCAATTGTTCTTAAACTTTTCTCTTGAATTGAAATTTTAGCCTGAAATCTACTTTATCCTCAATATAAGAGAGAATATTTCTTGTTCATTGAACTTTTCCCTAGAATTGAGGTTTTAGGGGGAAATTTAATTTACCCGCGACATAAGAGGGGATATTACTTGTTCTTTAAACTTTTCCCTCGAATTGAGGTTCTAAGGAAAAATCTAATTTACCCTCGGTGTAAGAAGGGATGTTATTGTTCTTAGAACTTTTCCTTTTAACTGAAGTTTTAGGGGAAATCTATTTATCCTTGATATAAGAAGGAATATTAATTGTTCTTAAAACTTTTCGTAGAACTTAGTGGGAAATTTGATTAACCTTTGATATGAAAGTGGATGTTAATTGTTCTCAGACTTTTCCCTTGAGCTGAAGTTCTTAGAGGAAATCCAGTTTATCCTCGACATAAGAGGGAATATTTCTTGTTCTTTGAATTTTTCCCTTGAATTGAGTTTATAAGGAAAAATCTAATTTACCCTCGACATAAAAATGGATGTTAATTGTTCTTAGAACATTTCCTTTAAACTAATGTTCTAAAGAGAAATCTACTTATTTATTCTCGACATAAGAAGGAACATTTCTTGTCTTTTGAACTTTTCCGCGTACCAAAGTTCTAGCATGAAATAAGAGTTTTCCTTAGGCAATCTGATCAGTTTTAAAATAGATTTTGAGAATTTTTAGAAGCATATATGACGATGCATGATATGATCATGAGCGTTCATGAAATTATGATAAGTATGAATTCTTGTGAAATTAATAGATATGAATGTTTATGTATGCAAATGCTCATTAATTTATGTGTTTTTGAAACTATAGAATAATTTTTACATTTTGTGACCAATAATTCGAGTACATGAGTTACACATTATCAATTGGATCAATATTTTCAAAAGTTGAAATAATTCATATAGTCGTAGTAGCTAAAATAAAATGTTCCTCATCTACAAAATATCAATCCAAATAAAAATTTAGATTAGTCTTGAAATGTGATTGAAATTGACTTTAGCTTTTTCTCTAGAGGCCAATATCATGGCATCATCTTCTGTAGAAGCCATCTGGAAATTCTTTCTAGAGATTTTATAAGATCTTTTGAATTTCCTTCTAAAAGCGTTCTTAGAACCTCCTTTGCTCATCGCTATCAATTCCCTATGTACCTTTTTTAGTTTGTTTTGTATATGTTTTGACAGTTTGTTTGGTGTGCTAATTTGCCTCTCTGCCTATTTTTAGTTTTTCCAGGGCTACTTTTTTTACTGTTGTTCAAGAGCAGACAATTAAACCTTTAATTTTTAGTTTTTCTCTCCTCCATTTATTTAGAAGACTTGTACTAAGACATTTTCGGTTTGCACATTTCTTTCATTAATAAGTGTCTTTAAGTTATCACGCGCTTGAGAAAGTTGCAGGGAATTAATTTTTGGTAAACCTAGCCATTGGCTGTTATTTTTTCCCCTGCATTTAAGTCAATTTTCTCTTTATTATTCTCGTGCCTTAATTACTCTGAACAAAATTCATACATGGTGGAATTTTAGAGAGGGAACTTTAGTGTGGAAAATGTTGTGTAGTTGAACTTTTTTTGCCTCCTATTTTTTATTGATGGGGAAGAGTTGTGCCAACACACTAATGAGCTCTTTAAGATTTATTGTATATGAAAATGATTCAAGCTTAAAAAGCTTTTTTTTTCTTTATTTTTTTTATTGATATGAGGAAGAGGAAACAAATATTTTTTGTTCTTAAAAATAAATAGATGCGTAAAGATAATTGTTAGTTACATAATATGTAAGGAAAGTTAGATTAGTCTATATTGGCGTAATGCTTATTTGTTTATTCCTTATCAGGAGGTGAATGTTTAGGTTTTTCATAGCCTCACTCGTGTTAAGTTAAGTAGAGTCAAAAATGACATAACAAAATTGAAAATAAAATATGTTCACATGATTGTTAAATATCATGATTGTTAGATATAGGATCATGGTTGTTACATTATAACATAGAGTTATATTAATCCATGCCGTCTTAATGCCCTTCATATATTTCCTCTCATAAGGTGAATATAGGTTTTCTTTTGCCTCACTCATGGGAAAATAAAAAGTACCAAGAACTCAACAAAATGGCAGAAATGTAAATAAGTCAACATAGCCTTTAGGGAATTAGTATACTTAAAAAGAAAATGAGGATAAAATAAAATACAAGATAAATTGGTCTTGGGTTTGGCTTGAGAAAATATTTTGACCCTTGTTGACCATCTTAATTGCCTACTTTTTGGTCAAAGTCTTATGTTGACCAAATGAACTTTTAATTTTTTTTGCTCGTTATTTCTAGCAAATGTAAAAATGGAGGTGCTACCTCCATTTTTTAACTTGGATTTTTTGCTTTATTGCCTTTTTAATCATGTTTGAGATTTGGATCTCACATATAAACCTATTTTTAAGAAGCATATGTGAGTACTTACCTATTTTTACAACTATACATAACATGACTCAAAAGTATTAATTATTTTCAAGTGTAAAAATGACTAGTTATAATATAACCCAGTGAGTATGGAGTTAATATGTAGGGAAAAGATTTAATTTGTTAATTTCCTTTAAACCAATTAAGAATTAAAAATATAATTTAAATACACACTATTTAATTTAA
Organism: Citrus mangshanensis; assembly: GCA_030449895.1. Classification (NCBI taxonomy): domain Eukaryota; kingdom Viridiplantae; phylum Streptophyta; class Magnoliopsida; order Sapindales; family Rutaceae; genus Citrus; species Citrus mangshanensis. Next base: position 5,396,159 of record JASUUJ010000280.1, on the reverse strand, counting down.
GTGAAACTATGGAAATAAATTAGTTAGGGCTATAGATCCACTTTTAGTAGTAGATATAATTTAACAAATTCTTTTTATTAAAATTTATTGCCCAAAAGATTAACTAAATAAATTTACATTTCTAAATAAATTTACATTTTTTCTCATTAATTTTATTATGGATTAAGTAGTTAATGTGACAAAATTCAACTTTTCTAGAAAAAGTCAAAATACGGTTGTACCATACTTATACTAAAATATTAAGAATTTATTACGGCAAACTCCATTGTTTGTTTACAATAAATTAAAATTTCAAAATATAAAATATAGATAAAATCAAATAGAATATAATATAATTTATATAATTAAAAATAGAATTTTATTAAATCATATTTTTTCTACTAAGAGTTTCATCTTACCCTAACTATTATTATTTGGCTAAGTATAATTGAAGTAAAAATAATTGTTAAAATTAAATTACACATAATTAAATCATCTTCTGCACTTCTTCGCTTTCTCTCTGATTATGTTCTTTCCTTTCTCCTCCTCAAGCCTTCTCCTTGCTATCCTTTTTCTTCTCCCTTTTTGAACTCCATCACTGCTCCTTTTATTGGCAACTAGCAATCACTTCCTCCCAGGGATGGCAATTTAACCCGAACCCAGCCTGGACCCAGACGAACCTGAAAAATTCTGGTTGGGTTCAACCCATACCGGATTCAATTAATTCTGGTATCCAGATTCAATATTATCAACCCGAATGTTTTTAGGTTCGAATCCGGGTTTGGGTGAACCCGGATAACTTTATTTTAATATTAATTTTTAAATCATTTTAATATAAATAGAAAAATTCAAAAAAAATCAGCTCTAATGCCCTTATTCACAACCACGGCCGCCAAACCAAAGCCAAACATTTCCTCTCTCTCTTCAGCCCTTCTTTTCATCAAATCATCGTTGTCACTCGTCATCATTTCGCCACTTTCACTGTGTTAATGTTCATCGTCATCATTAGCCATTGTTTGTCCAGCTGTGTCATGGGTTTTGGCCGTCATTTGTCCACCTTCGCGAATTAGGATCTCGGTTTTAGTTACCTATACTTCTAACCCCAATTGTTTTACATCTACAAACCCAAATTTTATTGTGATTTGCTTTCAGATATTCATATTCTATTTAGAGAAAAAAAAAATTCAGCAGTCGTTTATCCTCTCCCCTTTTCTTGACCTAACCCCACAAAGCCCAATTTTCATCATCACTCATCACCAAATTTGTCATCGTCAAGACATCATGATTATATTTGATAATTGAATTTGTGTGCTTTGTTATCTTGTGTTATTTCTAGTCATTTGATTTTGAATTATTTTCCATTATTGGTGTTAATAGATTAGAGATTATCAAGGATTTCACTGAAGAAAGAGATGGAAAATTGCATCTCTTTAGCAATCATCTAGGTTATAAACCCGGAATTCAGAAACCCAAATTTTTTCAAGTTTAACCCAGGTAGGACCCAAAAGAAAAATAGTCAGGTTTACATTCGGGTCCGGTATTAAAAATTATCATCAGTGTCTGGAACCAAGAAGGCTAAACCTACACCCGGACCTGAATTTTACCATCCCTACTTCCTCATTTTTTCTTATTATTATTTATTTTTTCATTATTTTATAATAATAATTGATAGTCAAATGGCAATCGTCTGCCACTAGACTATCAATTGACAAAGTCGCTCTACTTTTTTTTTATTATTTCAATGCAATTCATTTTCTTTGTCTTTTGCTTTTGGCTCTAATTTCCTCTTTATTCCAGAGATATATTTACAATATAAAATTAAGATAAAATTAAGACATTACAGTTTAATTAAACATAAAATTATATTAAAGGAATACTAAGATAATTTATCAGTTTTAAGTGCATTAATCAACAATGTAAGTGAAAAATAATAATTTTAACTTTTATTAAATGTACGCTTTCTAGCGTGATTAACACCCCTTAATCGTTTATTACTAGTCCCTAGCAATTTAAGCGATAATATTTAGTAAATTTCAAACTCAAATTGAAATCTTTTTTTTTTCTGGGGCAATTATGTTTACTTCTTTAATCAAATTAATGACAACAATCAAATAAAAGTATAAGCATTATCTCCAACCCTAAAAAAAATTAGTCCCACATCAACCATTCATGCAAATTAGTCAAGAAAACTCATGCAAAATGACATATCAAAGCCATATTGTTCTAGCTACTTTTAGAATGACATATCAAACCCTAAAATCTCACGAGCAAGAGTGACACTCTAAAAAAAAAAGAATCCCAATTAAAACAATCGCTCCAAGGAATGGTAAATTGAGAAAAAATTAATAGAAAAATAATATTGCACTATCACACCAACATAAAAGAATAATGTCCACAACTTAGAAATAATATAATCTCAAGTCAAACGAATTACTAGTCAAACCAATAATATTATTTGTATTCATTTTTATGCATCACCTTATCTTTTAGTCCATATTACTAGCTTCTACGTCAGACTATAATTTTCTAAAATCAAGAATGACTTTTACTAAGACATAACATAAGCTAAAAGCATAGATAATAAAAAAGGGAAAATAGGAAAAACAAAATATATATTTAAAAAATGGAGATCTTTTGGAGATTGTAAGGTGCTTTTTTTAATTTTTTTTATTTTTATATTATTTTTTCATTGGTATTGCACTTTTTTTCATGAAATATATAATCATCCTCACTTTTTCAAATGTAATTGGGTGATGAAAAACATAAAACATAAGGCGATACTCAAGATTAGAGAGGGATATGATGATAAGTTACTAAAGAAAAAAGTTTTAGGACACTTCACCTCCAAACCTATTGTAGACATTGTCCCTAATGTTTTATAATTTAAAGATATGCATGCAAAAAGGAAAAAAAACATAATAAAAGAAAAAATTGAAGCACTTGAACTAGTTGCAGAAGCTTAAAAGAAAATGATAAAGAAGAAGAAAATGTTAGAAAATAATTGTTTTTAATAACTAAACTCTAAGACTAAGAAGCTGCATTTCTAGAGTCATTATACTCCATATTCAACAATCTTCACCCAAATTTATCCAAAATTAGTGTTTACAATAAAAATTAATGAAAACATCACCAAGACTAAAACATTCCACAACTATCAACTATTCACTCTCCTAACCTAAGCGAGACATTGTCCTCAATGTCTTAAAAAAAAAAGTAAAGTTTAGAAGACATTACCTGACCATTGCTCGAAAATATTTACAAATAAAGAGTTAAATCTAATTTATTCCTCTTACTAGGGCTACTGATACCATCATTAGTCAACTAATCTAATGCCAATGCCATGGAATCTGTCTCTGTTTTGTAAACTTCTAAAAGATCAAGTAACTCATTAGCAGTAATGACACACATAAAAAGGTTTTTGAAATACTAGCTATGCAATCCAAGAGGTGAGGTGAATTGAGATTTTAAAACTTAAGCTAAGCAAACCACACAACAATTCAACCTATTGTCTTAATGAAATCGAAAATAATAAATTTAATAAGCACAATAATGAAAGAGTAAGGAAAAAAAAGAGCAAACATAAAGATTTTTATGTGGTTCGGCAATCTCTGCCTACGTCCACGCCTCCAAGCTCACTGGGCTTGAGAATTTCACTAAGCGAGCCTCCAAAACTTGAACAACTCTTACAATTGACTTCCAAGGTGTTAATAGACCTTTACAATAAGAGATTATCCTCAATCTCTTAACCCAACTGTATCCTAACACTTACAATCACTCAAAAATAAATATTACAAACGACTTTTCTCTCACACAATGTATATGATTATAAATGAATACTCAAAGTGTGAATAAATGAAACAAGAACAAGTTAAGGCTCAATGAAGGTTGTATTATTAATAGCACGCCCAATAATCACTCTTGGATCACTTGATATTTGAATTTGATTGAGTCATTTTATAGTTGGAGCTGAAAACTAGCTGTTATTGACTTTTTTAAAGAAATCGAATTGACGTTAACTGCAATCAGTTAACTCTTTTGACTAGTCCAAATGACCTTTGGGCTGAATTTCAAATAATCGGTTAACCGTTTTAAATTATCGATTAGCCATTAATTTCAAGAAACCTGCAAAACAAATTTGGCTTGATCGTTCTTGCAAAACGGTTCATGGTTAGGATGTAATTCCTTTCCGAAAATTATCAGTTAGTCGTTTTCTGTTATTAGTTTGCCGTTTATTTCAAAAAACCTGCAAAACAATTTGTGCTTATCTGTTTTTGCTAAACGGTTCAAGGTTAAAATCAACACCTCTCTAGATATTATCGGTTAACCATGTTTAGTAAACGATTCACCGTTATTTTCCAGAATCAACATTTTTTTACAGATTTTCGCAAAGAATGGTTTTTTCATTAAACATGTCTAGAAATATTATATGGCTTTTAAGAATTTATCTATTAACAAATCCAACATTTTTAATCAAAATCATATAAAGTTTGTTATCATCAAAATCAATTTTATAGACATATACATATTAATAGTTTTTTTACGAGAATAGAATGAAATTATTCTTAATTGCATGGTTAGAAAAATGTTATCAAGCCATCATAAAAGTTATTAACATTTAAAAAACCCATGAGTATTTTATGAATGTGCAAATAGACCTAAGATGCAAATGTAATTAGCACTTCTAAAGTTGTAAGATCTTCTAGCAAGAAAATGAAAGCGTAAGCATGGTTTAATAACTCACATATTCTTTTTTACATACTTAAGAGGACTAACTCTTCTTCAATTAGTAGGTCGAGTAGGAATCGCAAAAGTTTTAAGGCTTTTGGAATGATGTCTAGCACTTGGCTTCCTATAATAAAAACAGCTTCTAAAATAGGCTTGATAATCGTCGATCACCTCCTCCATGTATGAGGTATAGTTTTCTCTCTGCTACGACATGACTAACATCTACGGCTGAATGAACAAACCCCTTGTATTTCCCATAGCAAATCTAGAAAGGACACAAACATTCTTGGATTATTTATCTGAAGTTGTTGCCATTGGAACAATCTTTAAAAATAATTTATGAGTATTTGAAAAAGAAACTCGTGTTTAAAGATCTTCATGACAAGCACAATCATACACATATGCATGTGGAGTGATGTGTTTATCAAATGATGCGTGAAGGAAATCCAAAAGGGCACAAACATTCTTGGATTATTTATCTGAAGTTGTTGCCATTGGAACAATCTTTAAAAATAATTTATAAGTATTTGAAAAAGAAGCTCGTATTTAAAGATCTTCATGACAAGCGTAATCATACACATATGCATGTGGAGTGGTGTGTTTATCAAATGATGCTTGAAGCTTTGGCTCATAATTTAAAAGCAAACAGAAAAAGTAAATAGTAAAAATAAAACTCAAACAGTAATTAGATATAAAATCACATCTTTAAAAGAAATAATGCAAAAGATAAAAGAATATTAAAATAAAAGGATATCTATTAGTTGTGATTGCGGCTTATATCTATCTTTAATTTTACGTCTAATAACAATTTGAATGCCCTTTATGGGTCGAAGATAGACTTCCAATCCAGTTTTCTTATAAACTAGTAAATAAGGTTTTTTAAAGTCAGATTTCCAAGGCTAAATTGTGCATTTATTTTTTGGGAATAGCTTTCATAAATTATGAATCTCACATTGCTCATATCCATTTGGATGCATCTCAAGAGATCGAAAGATATCATCTAATGATTCTTCAACCAGGGCACCTTTAACAAATTTAATTTTATCTTTATGATTTTCAAAAACCATTCCTAAAGTTTTATAATGTGGTCGATTGCAATCAAGTCATAAACAATTAGGACATTTAAAGCCGAGTCAATTAACTCTCATTCTTTTAACAAATATGCTTTTACCAAAACTAGGCATGTAAAAAATAAATGGATCAGAAAATGCATCTGCCAATTAGACATTTACTTCAATTAACCAATGAATGTCAGAAGAAATGCCATTGATCATTAACAAATGCAATTGTTCACAACGAACTTTATAAATCTTCTTAAGGGCATTTTGAGGGTAAGAAAGAAAATAGTTAGGTAATTTACATTGTATTTCCTCCATGCTTAATTTTAGGGTTTCAGTTATTGTGCAAAACTGAAGAATGAAGATATTGACTCAAAAAGTCAAAAAGTACCTTTACCCACCATTTATATGAGAAAATAAATTAAAACATACCAAACAAACAAATCAATTTTGCAAAATCAAGTCAAATGTGAAAGGGAACAAATAGTAAAATGAAAACACAGAATCTAAAAAAATGGATATAATCAAATACTTAACTCACCTTTGTCTTTTTATTTAGTTAACCTCAAGTTCCAATTGGAAGTCATATATACCACGTTCTATTTCCCTGAGTTGTTTTTTTAGATCCTCAATATAGGATGCTAACGTTAGCGGTCATAAATCTCAAATGGGATGTGATTTACAAAATTATATCAGGCCTCTTAGATGAAATTTCATGCATAGTAGTTTTCCAAGATGTTTGAAGAGGATCTTTCTTATTAAGGTACTCATGATATATATTAAGATGATAAAATGAAATAAAATTGTTAAACAAACACACTTAACCAAGAAACTTCATAATGCATATCATCAAGACATAGATAGAAACAATCAAATAGTTCAAATGATAATGTAATAGTAAAAAAACAAATCACCCATTAAAAATAAACAAAGCTAAATCAAGATTTGGTGGGTCACTCCAATTTATTTTTGTGCCCTCTTAACGTGATTGGTATTCTAGATATGGTTTTAGTATTTGACCATTAACTTGGAATATAACACCTTTTATGGGATTCTCAATTTTTATTACTCGATATGGATATATATTTTTTACAACAAGTGAGCCACTCCACTTTAACTTTGATTTTCTTGGAAACAAATGAACACAAAAATTATAGAGCAACACCTTTTTATTAATCTCAAATGTTTTCTAAAAAATTCTTTTATCATGAAAATTTTTGGTTTACCTTAATAATCCTTTAATGCTCATATGCATCATTCTTTAATTTATAAAGTTCATTCAATTGCAATTTACATACATTAGCAGCATCATTAAGCTATGAATTAAAAAAGCTTTAATAACCAAGTTGATTTATACTCAAGTTTAACTGATAAGTGGCAAGGTCTACCATAAATCAGCCGATGGGGTGACATTCTTAAAGACGTCTTAAACATAGTGGCATAGGCCCAAAGTACATCAGTTAGTCAAAGATACCATCTTTTCTAAATTTTGCTGTCTCCTTATTTGTTAATTCAACTTGACCATTTATTTAAGAATGATATGGGGTAGTAATTTTATTTGTAATTCTATATTTCTTTATTAAGACCCGAATGACTTATTAATCACTGATAATGGCTCAAAGGATTCCAAATCTACTCAAAAAAATTTCTTTTAAAAAATGGATCACAATTTTGTGATCGCTGTACTGATGAAGAATCGCTTCAATACATTTTGAAACATAATCAATAACAACCAAAATATATACAAATCTAAATGATGATGGAAAGGGGCATTAAAATCAATTCCCTAACAATTAAATATTTCAATGACAATGATGTTGTTTGAAGGCATCATTTTACACTTTTAGATGGACCTTAACATTTGACAAATCTTATAAATTTTACAAAATGCATGTGAATCTTAAAATAGTGTAGAGTAATATAATCCACACTACAATATTTTACAGCCTTTTTCTTTTAAGAAAAATGGCGACAACATGCTTCAGAATATTGAACAACACTACTTACCTCGTCATTCAATATACATCTCCGAAAATTTTGATATGAACAATACTTAAACATGTATGGATCACCCCAGTAAATACTTTTCACCTTTACTAAGAATTTCTTCTTATCCTGCGAGTTTCAATCAAATGGCATTCCATCTTAAGTAAGATAATTAAAAATGTTAGGATTGTTAGCCTATATGGCTATAGATATTGATTTTGATGATAACAAACCACATGTATTGATTAAACAAAGATTTATGAATTGTGTTTTTATAATAAGAAAATGATGTTATGGAATCAAAGTGTTTTGGACTAAAATGAAAGTATTTTAAAACCTTTGATATTGTTTTTGAATTTCGGATTTGGACCTATTTGAAAATCTTTAACTATTTTGGGTCATTCTATAATTTCACATATTTTGGGTCATATCTTAATTTCAAAAAGTTTTAGGATTAATAACGCAATATTTAGAAATTCTGAAATTGGACCTATTTGAAAATTTTTATAACGTTTTGGCCCATAATACAGTTTTATAAAGTTTTAGGGTCAAACTATAATTTTAAAACATAGTTAGCGATTCTTATGGCTATCCAGGATCGACAAGCGGTGGATTCGAGAATGTTTACGGAACTTAAATCTGGATGTTCAGAAATTAAAAATTGTGGCTGTAACGGTAACATTAAGTGGCTAACCGGATGTCCATAAACGGCAAGCCGGTTATAACCAAAATGTGCATAACGGCTAGTTTTTGAGCTCAAACTACATAAACTCAAATCCAACTCATTTTCAAGCTCTCCAACAAGTATAAACAAAAAGCACACGAGATATCTTGAGCTTCTAATTTGCAAAACACAAAACATTGAATCATTACTTGTTCTTCATTTTTGAATATCTACTCTTTGAGTGAGCTTTATTGTAACTTTCATTTCTTCATCTCAATTGTAAGAATTTGAGTGTGTGAGACACTTGAGTGAAGAGATTGGGAGATAATCTCTTTGTTGTAAAGGTTCATTGACACCTTGAAGTCAATTGTAAACAATTGAAGCCTTGGAAAGGCTTGGATAGTGAAATCCTTAAGCCACGATCGCTTGGAGGCATGGACGTATGCGGGGATTGCCGAACCACGTAAAAATTCATGTGTTTGTTTCTCTTCTCCCTTACTCATTAGTTATTGTGCTTTTATTGAACTTATTGCTTTCAATTTTTATTAAGACATTAGATTGCTTGTTGTGTGGATTTGCTAGGATAATTTTTAAAATTCCAATTCACCCCCCCTCTTGGGTTGCACACTTATATTTCAAGGATACCAAAGCATATTGGTTATGGAAAACAAAAATTCATTAGGGAAAAAATCATTTATGGTTGTTGAATCAATTGAAGACTCATTCATAAGTTTTGAAAGATGGTTTACAACAACATTTTTGGCACCATTTTTTGTCCTTGATTGTCAGGTTGATTTCTTGGAGTAGCGAAATCCATCGTATTAATCTTGGCTTTGCATCCTGTTTAGAGATTAAATATCTAGCAATAACATAATCAAAATAAACAATAGTGAATGAGCTAATGAAATACGAACGAAATTTATCTAATGCAAATATTATGACATGTACTTATTTTTCGATGGTAGTGTAATTCATTTGGGCACTATTCAAAATTCTAATTGCGTAATAAATGACAAAGGGCTTACTTTCTTTTCTTTGTCCTAGAGCAACTCCAACTACATAATCACTAGCATTACACATTAACTTAAAAGATAAAGACTAATCAAGGGGTTGCATTATAAGGGCTAAAGTTAAAATATTAATTATCTTTTCAAAGGCTTTCTGACAATCTCAATCTACTCATCTTTTATCAAGAGGTTACAAAGTAGTCTAGGTATAGCACTAAGTCTTTTATAAACCTCATAAAAAGAAATAGATATCCCTAACTATCTTTAGTGAGGATAAATTTGAGATGACTTCAAATTTGGCTTTATTAATTTTAATTCAATTAGAAGACATTACATGGCCTAAGATAATTTCAGAAATCGTCATGAACTAACATTTATCCCAATTTAAAACAAGTCCTTTTTCTTTACACCTTTTCAAAAATCATCCATAAAAACATCCAAACAATTTTCAACCATGTCGTAAAAATACTTAGCATGTATCTTTAAAATGTTGTAGGAGCATTACAAGGCATTCTTTTAAATGCAAATGTTCCAAATGGGCATGTAAATTTAGTTTTTTCTTGGTCTTTTATAGTTATAGAAATTAGATAATAGCCTCAGTAGCCACCAAGGAAGCAATGGTAGGGTACATGCTACTCTTTTAAGAATTTTGTCAAAAAATAAGAAGGAAAATGATCTTTTCTAGTGGCATCATTTAATTTTCTATAATCAATGCATATGCATCAACTAGATAGGATTCATGTTAGGATTGGTTCACCTTTTTCATTTTTCACAATAACTATTCTAGATTTCTTTAGTACTATTTGTGTTAGACTTATTCATCTACTATCAAAAATAGGATAAATAATTTTTACATTTAATAGTTTAAATACTTCATTTTTTATCACTTCTTTCATAGAAGGGCTTAGTCTTCTTTGTAGTTAACGGGTTATTTAGGCATTTTCCTTTAGGTGATTTTATGTATGCAAATTAAAAGATTAATGTCCTTAATGCCTTTTAAGGTCCAACCAATTATAGTCTTATGCCTTTTTATAACAGCCAATAAGTTACCTTTTTGGTCGCTTGTGAGTTGGGAAGAAATTACCACTGGATAGGTTTGTTGATCTTCTAGATATGCATACTTTAATTCTTTTGGTAAGGCCTTCAATTTAAGCTTTAGTGCTTATTCTTCCTTTGTCTCTTCGAGTTGTATCACGTCTTCGAATTTCAATTAGTCATTGTCATCTTTAGATACCTATGTAGAATCAAATATAGAGCATATGTTAGCACTATCACATTTTAATATTTTACTTGATTTAAAAGAACCAGCAAAATAAAGTTGCAAATAGTTTATAGAGTTCTTGAATATACTCCTCAATGATTGGTTCAATTTCCTCATTTTTACTATCATCATTTTCTTTACCGCAAGGTTGTTTACACATTTTAAACCATTGAGTTCTAATATCATATTGTCGAAAGATAACTTCATCACTCTATTCCTGCAATTAATAAAGCGTTAGAGGTACTAGAAATGGACGACCTAATATGATAGGAATTTGCTTAAATTCATCAGCAATTGGTTCAGTTTTAAAAACAGTAAAATTCATAGGAGATATGAATTTATCGACATGGACTAATGCATCTCTAATTATATTTTTCGACACCATAATCGACCTATCGACAATAAAAGAGTAGTAGAGGTTGGCTTTAACTCATCAAGATTGAGTTGGCGATATACTAAGCATGGAAGCAAATTGACACTAATACTTAGATCAAGCATGTTCAATCTTATTGTCCCCAATAATACAGAAAATAGTTGGACAACTAGGATCTTTTTATTTTAAGGCATTATTGATTGAGAGAATGGAACTTATCTGTTTTGTTACAAAAGCATTTTTTTGCACCTTATGTTTCTTTTTTTACAGTGCACAGGTCTTTTTGAAATTTAGTATAAGATCATACCTATTTAATGAGGTCTAGCGAAGAAATGTTGACATTCACCTATTTGAAGACTTCATAAATTTCTGGACTGTGATTTGATTTCTTTGAATTGATCAGTGCTTGAGGGAATAAAGGCATAGGAGGAGAGTTGATTATTTCATCACAAGTTAAATGTTCATTGGACTTTTTCTTACTATCTGAAATTGACTCTTACTAATTTCACGAAGATCAAGAATGTATTTTTCGATAACTTTATCAGCATGAAGGGTCATAACCGATTTAACTTAACTCATGTTTTAGTTTCCTATACTATTCATTTAAAGAGTGTTGTTGACTCTTGAGATTTGGTTTAGGTTGAGAAGGAAACTAATTTTTTCCATGAATGGCAAGGGCTGATGTAAGTTTGGAGATGGTATCTGTCAAATTGGTCAATGTTTCCATGGTTTAGTTATTCATGGACTCTTATTCTTCAATGAATGAATGAGAGAATGGAACTTATCTGTTTTGTTACAAAAGCATTTTTTTGCACCTTATGTTTCTTTTTTTACAGTGCACAGGTCTTTTTGAAATTTAGTATAAGATCATACCTATTTAATGAGGTCTAGCGAAGAAATGTTGACATTCACCTATTTGAAGACTTCATAAATTTCTGGACTGTGATTTGATTTCTTTGAATTGATCAGTGCTTGAGGGAATAAAGGCATAGGAGGAGAGTTGATTATTTCATCACAAGTTAAATGTTCATTGGGAAATTGGTTTTAGTTTCTATACTATTCTGACTCGGAGACAATGTTTCCATGGTTTAGTTATTCATGGACTCTTATTCTTCTTACAAAAGCATTTTTGTTCGATGATTTGATTTCTTTGAATTGATCCTTGAGGAATAAAGGCATAGGAGGAGAGTTGATTATTTCATCACAAGTTAAATGTTCATTGGACTTTTTCTTACTATGAAATTGACTCTTACTAATTTCACGAAGATCAAGAATGTATTTTTCGATAAATTTAACTTAACTCATGTTTTAGTTTCCTATACTATTCATTTAAAGAGTGTTGTTGACTCTTGAGATTTGGTTTAGGTTGAGAAGGAAACTAATTTTTTCCATGAATGGCAAGGGCTGATGTAAGTTTGGAGATGGTATCTGTCAAATTGGTCAATGTTTCCATGGTTTAGTTATTCATGGACTCTTATTCTTCAATGAATGAATGTAATGTATCTTTAAGGATTTCTCTAACTAAACTTTGAGTGGTTTCTCCAACTGAAATTGTAGGTTTGTGAGTATAGATTGGGATTTAGCCTTTTGAAATTGTCTACAACATTTGCCTATTCATGCAAATGTTCTTTTAGAGATGGCAAGGTCGGACAGTCCTGCGTAAAATGAATAGTGGAACTACAAATATGGCATGAAATATCTTGAACAAATTTAACATGATCACTCATTTTCGACTCTAATGCTTCGAGTTTTTTAGTTGAGGATGCAAATATGGCTTGAAGGTCATGATCTTTCTTAAGGTTATACATGCCTCCACTAGATGGAGATGGCTAAGGTTTACTCGATGACCTATAAAAACCAATAGTATCCTACTGTTGTGCAGTTTCAACTAGTCAAGTTAATGTAATAAGAAAATAACCGCCTTAAACTTAAAAATTGATGATTTACGACTTTTGTCTCTAAACTCACCATTATACATCATTTCAACAACCTGTCTGCTTTAGGATATTAGTGCCTCGTGGAAATATGACACTGATCTTCATGCTTCAAAATTATGATGTAGGCCAATATTAAGTAATTCCTTATAGCTATCCCAACACAGGTAAAGAGTATATTCTGACTTTTAAATGAAAGTGGTGATTTGTCTTTTGAAAGAATTTGTTCTATAGGGAAGAAATTTTTTTCAAAGATTGTGCTTATATGTTATTTCAAATTCTTATTGATGCAGATATAAGGTTTTGTAGGTAAGTTTTAACTTTATCTTTTAAAGAAAAAGGGAAAAGCTTTAATCAAATTATATTCATACTACAATTTTAGTTTGTGTATGTATTAGAAACTTCCTCAAAATCTCTTAAATGCAAGTATAGATTCTCAAACTTTAAATCATGAAATATTGGTAAACGTTGGATAATATTTTGGTTTGAACTTGAATCGATATGCTTTTAAAAGAAATATTATAAACAAAAGTGCTCTAGTTCTAGTTGGATTCATGTAGTCTCTTAAAGTTCTTGGTTGATTCTTATCATATACATTTTGTTGAGAATGGTTGTCTCATGATCAATTTGAGAATTAAATTGGTCCAAAAGATTTTCGTTTTGGATCTCTCCGATGATTGGTGGTGGTGATTTAGATCTAGAAATTAACCTATCATTTGAAGTTCAAAACCAACGTCTTACACAATGTTGATGATGTGTACGTGTGAATTTAGAATGCAAATTACACAAATTAAAAAATAAAAACCAACTGAAAGTAAATAAATGAGTAATATAAATGTACAAAAATAAAAAACTAAATAAAAATAAACAAACTGAAAGTTAATTACCTAAAATTAAAATAACTAAAAAAGTGGTTAAATCACCCAGATAAACAAAGTAGTTAAACAAAAAAAAATAGCTAATAAATAAAAAATTAACAATTTAAACAGTATTATAGAACTAGCCATATAAACAATTAATTAAACTAAACATATTAACCTAATAGTGAAATATTAAAAAATTAAATAACAATATAAGCAGTTGAAGCGGCCATATAAATTAACAAACTAAAATGCCAAAAAAAGAAAAATTGCAAAGAAAAATAAAAAATGAAAATTAAATTATAGAAATTTAAAGAAGATAGAAAGAAAAGGAATATTTTCCTCAAGATGTGGACTCATTTCTTTTTTTTTAATTTGAAAAATTACCAACCAATTAAGTGATTAATTCAAATTATCAAGCCTTGTTGTAATTTTTAAAGTCCAAGTCAATGTTCATTATGTCTACAAAGTCCAAAAGTCAAAATTCATTTAGTCCTCAAGTCAAAAACTCCAAAGGATAAGTCATAATCCAAATATCCAAGTTTGAGTTCAGTTTAGGGACTAATTTATAAGAGCCTTTAGGTCAAAATGAAAATTTTCACAAGTTTTATAAGTAATACTAAAATTTCAAGAAAAAGGGGCTTTAACTGAAATTTTATGAAATAAAATAAAATAAAATTATGAAATCTAAACAAGTTAATGATGAAGGGAGAAATAAAAATAATAAATAATAAATAAAATATCTTTTTTACAACAACAGCATGAAAAACTTGACATAACTCGAAATTATTGATTACTCTCAAGTATAAGAATGTCTAATTATAATATAACCCAGTGAATTTGAGGTTGATTCATATGGAAAGATTTAATTTGTTAATTTCCTTTAAACTATCTAAGAAACTAAAAGTATAATTTAAATACATGCTATTTAATTTAAGTGAAACTATGGAAATAAATTAGATAGGGTTATGGATCTACTCTTGGCAGTAGATATGATTTAATAGATTCTTTTTATCAAAATTTATTGTGCAAAAGATTAATTAAATAAATTAATACTATTTTCCCATTAATTTTATTATAGATTAAGTACTTAATGTGCCAAAATTTAATTTGTCAACAAAATGTCAAAATATCATTTGACCGTAATCTATACTAAGATATTAAGAATTTATTATACTAAACTCTCTTGTTTGTTTACAATAAATTAAAATTTTAAAATATAAAATATGGATAAAATCAAATAGAAAATAATATAATTTGTATAATTAAAAATAAAATTTGATTAAATTATATTTTTTTATTAAGAGTTTCACCTTACTGTAACTATTATTATTTAGCTAAGTATAATTGAAATAAAAATAATTGTTAAAATTAAATTACATATAATTAAAATTAAAATAGCTAAGATTGAAAATAAAACTAAATTTAGTTTTGAATTAAATTTCAAAGTTTTGAAATAAATTACAGAAATTAAATACAAAAGAAAAGAGAAGAAATTTTGGAGACTAAGTCTTCCATTTCTCACCCCTCTTTTGCATTTCTTCCCCTCCTCTCTGATTATGCTCTTTCTTCTCTCCTCCTCAGGTTCTCTCTTTGCTATCCTTTTTCTTCTCCCCTTTTGCACTCCTTCTCTACTCCTTATTTAGGCAGCTAGCAATCACTTCCTCCTTTTTTCCTATTATTATTTATTAGCCAAGTGGCAACCGCCTGCCACTTGACTATCAATTGACAAAGTGGCTCCACCTATTTTATTTGTTTATTTCAATGTAATCCATCTTTTTTGTCTTCCACTTTCAGTTTTGATTTTCTCTTTATTTTTAAATATATCTACAATATATATATATATATATTTAAGATAAAATGAACATTAATTTAACATAAAATTATATTAGGGGAGCATTAAGATAATTTATAAGTTATAAGTGCATTAATGAACACTGTAAGTGAAAAAAATGATAATTTAAATTCTTTATTAAATGTACACTTTCTAGTGTTAATCAATACATAGCCAAATCTAATTTAAAAAATGATGATAA
Organism: Citrus mangshanensis; assembly: GCA_030449895.1. Taxonomy (NCBI): domain Eukaryota; kingdom Viridiplantae; phylum Streptophyta; class Magnoliopsida; order Sapindales; family Rutaceae; genus Citrus; species Citrus mangshanensis. The sequence continues at coordinate 5,380,276 of JASUUJ010000280.1, read as the reverse complement.
AGTAATGGTTGTATAAGTTTTCGTGACAGAAAAAATTTACAGCAAGTTCCCCACAGACGACACCAATAAAAGTGCTAGATTTTTACTTTCACATATATTTGTAGTTTATGGAGAACTTGTCACAATCGCTGGCCTCAAATCCAATAAGGTGAGTAATTGAAAATAACATTCCATCACCAAGTTAGTATTTGATCAAAATCAAAGAAAGAAGAAAGATGGAGAAAATGAGTTTCTCTCTTTAAGTATAAAAAAGTGATTTTTGGATGCCAAAGTCCCCCTTTTCACAGAGATGACACTTTTCATAAATGATGGGTGATATGAATTTAGGGGTTTGGTGTGAGTCTTCTTCTTAAAGACATATGTCACTCGTAATTTCTATACACGTGAAGGTTATTTTGATCGTAGGGAATGATTCCGCATGTGTGTATTTCTTTGTCATTGTGACTTTTGGGTGTGATTTCTCTAAACTAACATATTGTGGAACTAATTCCTTTCTTGCCATTTCATGAGATTCGGGAGAATTTTATCTTGAGTGTTATTTCCCCTGGAATGATTCTTTTATCTAGAGGAGTGGACAGGTGGGTTTTATTCCCCCCCCCCCCCTTCCCCCCAAAATGATTCTTTTATACAGAAGAGTGGACACTTGGCGTAACATGGTGATTTTGAAATATGGCATCTATAGGCCCATAAAAGTTAATTTAGAGAGTTGATATAGGTGGCTAATATGTGTTCAGGTGTAGCTTCGAAGTACTCGAGGGATAACTCAAGTGGTTTCATAGAATACTTTGTATAATAGGAGTAGCTCATAAAAGCTCGTACGTGAAACACAATCTCGACATTAAATTGAAAATATACAACATTAAATTGAAAATATAACAAGATAAACATAAATATAAAGAACACATAACGTTTATTTGGTTCGACCTTTGGCCTGTATCCACGGCTATGTCCACAGGAATAAGCAATCATCAATCCACTATATAAACGAGAGGCTATATATGATTTTACATTATCTAAGATGAATAACACAAGGTAGATAGCTATATATAGATATTTTGTCATGACCCAACCTAGATCTGGCAAGATATTGTCCATTTTAGACCTTAACAAGGCCCACATGGTTTTGTTCTTGAGGCGCCCATACACTCTAAAACGCGTCTTGCCAATTAAGGTGTGGATCACCCCTTATAAACAGCATCTCTCATATGCTTTGTCAATGTGGGATTCGTCTAGGGTGTTACATACACCCTCCCTTGGGGACTCAGCGTCCTTGCTGAGGTTTGCCCCACTATCGCTCAAGAGGACATGTGGAGCTCTGATAATATAATGTCATGCAGAAATTATGCATTTTGGGCCTTAATAAAACCGCGGTTTTGTTCAGGGCTCATACAGCACGCGTCTTACTAATTAAGGTGTAGATCACCCCTTATAAACCCAGCATCTTTCTCGTGATTTGCCGATGTGGGATTCGTCCAGGGTGTTACATATTTGGTGTTGGTGGAGATGAAGATGGTGAATTAAGATATGGAGATTGATAATATGGTAGAGAAAATGATGAAAGTAAAGAATAGAAATAGTCTCCTAGAAATTGAGAGGTGGTTGATGATCTAAAATTGGGAGGAAAAAAAAGAAGAGAAGAGAAGAGGAGCACCCCCAATGTGGGTGAATAAGACATTTACATAGTAGAGACTATTTGTAAGGAGAGTGCATAAAAAATAAAGCAAGTTGTCATCCTTAAGTTAAAAGGAGAGTATGTTTTTAAGGCTATGTCTCATATTTAGGGAAAAAAATAAGAATATTCCTTTTGTACTAGATTTATTCTTTCATATCTTAAAACGTTAAACTTTGGCCATTAATATTCTTGTAATAATTTTTTTCAAATGGCATCTTTATATTGCTTATTGCTCTAAGTACTTTGCCAATTTTACCCGTGTAATTGTTCACGTATCATTCATTTTTTAGTTCAAGAATATCACTCGAAATTTATTCCCAAACAATATTTATTAAAATGATTGTTGGTCTGTGGATTAGATTGAGCTGGATTAGAAAATTCCAACCTACTAATATTATTAGTTGAACTTCATATAACTTGTTAGGTTAAGTATTTTTTTTTTTAACCTAACCCTACCCGCCCAAATTGTGCAAGGTTGCATAGGTTACTATATATATATATATATACTTATGAGATTGCACAAAGCACATTATAATTTTAACTGGTAATAATATGAAGAATCTCAATAGTTAAGTCTCAATTTAAATCTCGACTGTTATGTGTCATTCATATATTAGATAGTGAATTTCATAATTGGTAAAATTAATATTCTATCATCCAGTAATAGAATGCTATATTATTTGGCACTTAAGTTAGACTCAAATGGTAGGATTCTTAGTATTATTGTTTAACTAGAGATGATAGAATTTCCCACTAAGTCGAGGCCCACATGGGTTTGTCTTGCTCAGGCTAGGCTCATTCCATATGTTTTGACATCAATAGAAACTCATGGAAGATAAAGAGCACACGCACACGCACACCCACATGTACATTCCTCAAAATATGGACATTTTCTGTTGCAGTAGAGCTTTTAATACCCATTAAAATCCTTATTAACACCTTTAAATTATTATTTCCTAAAATACCCCTATTTTAGTTTATAAAATGCAAACCCAAAAAATATTTCTTTTTAAGTTTTTATTGAAAAAAGTACATACAGATCCTAAAATTTTAAATTATTTTATTCTTATCATATAATTTATATCTCCATAACTTCAAACTCTTTTATTTTTCTTAGAAAAATATTGACTAACATTTAAAATATAAAAATATAAATTATGAAATATGGTGGATGTAAAAGTTTTTTAAAAGAATAATCTATTTAATTGTTTAATTGAATTCTATTCAAAATTAAAAAATAAATTATTTATCTTTGGTTATTTAAGAAATTTCAATTCAAAAATAGTTCTATACGAAATTTTGAGCGTTGTCAGTAAGCCAACCCTTTCTGATGGTGGTAACTTAGAGATGGGTGTTCTGTATATAGAGAAAGGTAAAGACAATTAGCCCAAACTGATGCAGTCCATTTCATTTGAGTGTTTAAGTGGAACCTACAGTTTATACTTGTAATCTTCTTGTAGTAGCTGTAAAATTTAGGAATCGAGGAAATTATTCTTACAATTACTTATATATACATGACATTTCTCAAAGTTATCACCAAACTTGCTACTCTTAAGTAAAATGAAAATATGCGTATAGACTAACCACAGAAAAGCCGCAAAAATACCTAATAATCTAATTTGCCTAACTGGGCATGTTTCCTACACTTTGATATCTAAACTTAAAGAACAATTAATTGAATTCATATACCATAAGCATAAGCATACTGTAGTGTAGTGATGATGTTAAGCACCTTGCAAACAATGTCTTCATCTGTCTACAACTGTAAAATCTGGTTCATTTGGCTTTTGCAACGATGAAAGTATGTCGAATTCAGTTCCACACCACTTGCTTCCCCCTCTTCTAGTGCTTGCTGCAAGTTTTGCAGCATATGAAGTAAACTGGCCTGAGCCCATTGATGGAGAAGATGCTTCTTTTTGGTCGGTTGCTTGGTCAGACATTGAGATCATACCCTCTCTTTTCTTCAGCTCAGCTGCTTCCTTCCTTCTTTTATAACGAAACCAAGCTGCTTGTATAAAGCATGCGGCCCACGTTCTCCACTGAGGTGAGTGACATCTAAAAGCATGCCTGAGTTGTTTGCAGTGCAGCTTTCGGTATTGTGATGCAACAAACTTCAAGTCCTCATCTACGAAAGCAAATGCTTCAACTTCAGTGATGGCCTTAACTGTGCGTGTGGATGAGGGGAGGATGACGCTTGGGCGAGGATCAAGAGCCCAGGTCAGAAGCTCTTCACCGCAGAAGTCACCTGGACCAATGCGGCATGAATTGAAGAATCCTGTGCGGCCACCACCCGTCGTGTAAGAATCTAAGTGGCCTCTGACAATAAAAAGCATCTCATTGACAGGATCTTCCTCCCGAACTGGGCAGGTGCCTGGTGTACACAAACGAGGCTTCAGTCTTTCACATACTGCAACTAGCATCCTATCATCCATCAAATCAAAGAGTGGTACCTGTTTCCACATTTATGACAATAAGTTGCTGATTAGATGATGATGAATTAATTAGTTTCTGGAATCTGTGTTCCTTAATTTATAATAAAACAATAATCATTCTTACTTGTCGAACTAGATCAAGGCAGAGGTGGCGTTTGATGTCTCTTCGAAGATCCGTGGGGAGGCCATCTAGTATCGATTCCTCATCAACTCCTCGAGTTGCAACCCATCTATACTGATCATACTTTCGCACACTCTGCTTTAATCCATGCGGGAGCTGCCTGTGATGCATCCATTTTTCTGTATCTGTCCTCCTAATCCTCCACTCTTCAAGTCGTACAGTAGTAGTTTGCAGATATGTCTGTTGATTGCAGAAAAGGTGCAAAAGACAGATTTTACTAAACAGAAACTGCATATGTGTTATTATATATAGAATTTCACTCTTTGAGGGAGTGTTATTTAATGGCTAAACTTACTTGCATGTTCCCAATGAGCAGTCCAAAAAGTGTTAGTCCAAGAATGGCGATGGCGATGGCAAAATTTATCTCCCATACAAAAGTGCTTGTGAAGAGATTCTGTCCGAGAGAACTGCAAAATGTTACAGAAATTGGTTAATATGCAACCATATATGTGACTACATGATAACTTTAATTTAATGAGAGCAGCAAAGGAATCAAGAGAATTAACGGGCCTTCAAGTAACAAGACTAAAAACAGACCTCACCTTAGATTTCTCAAGCCCCACCAAAGACAGTAAAAGTACTTGTCCAAGAACCTAGAAGCGGTCACTCCCAAAATCACAGCATCAGCAAAAATGCCAAACTGATAATAGTTGCTTTTTGGATCACATAGGCTTGAAATATTGCTCATTTGAAACAAATTGACTCTAGATGAGTCTTTCACAAGACGGCAGTCAAAAAATCCAATATTGCACTCAAGATGATGTGATCTACAAACTTTCCTCCAACACTCTTCTTGCCGCTCTACTGATAAGAGGTACCAACAGGCTCCTAAAACCTATCAAAAGAGTAGCAATTAAACGACTAGAACCAACAAACAGAGTAACTTAATAAGTTGCTAATCATTGTATTTATGTTGAAGGAAACCCAAGTAACAGATATTTAGAAGTACAGTTTCTTTCTCATAAATGATTTACGATCATAAGACTCATAACTTACATGGCTGGCTAACATGTAGAGCATCAGATTGTAAGCCGCCCCGGCCCATGACGTTTCCAACAGAACCCCAGAGGCCTTGATAATTTGAGACGAAAGAGGAAATGTAAGGTATAGCCTCAGGAGATACTGAAATATGATGATCAAACGGATAACATTTTTTGTACTGACCATCGATGAACCCTTTAAACTAGGGATTACAGCCCAAAGCAACAACTGAAATATGTCAAAACAAATTCAATTAGTTCAAAGAAAATCTTAAAGATGCCTCTAAATGCTGTATTATAACTGAACGAAAAATCGACTGCAAATACAGTATCGTGTGAGCAAACCAAAACAAGAGTAAACCAAAAATGGCATTGTCTATGGACAACATCAAGTCCTCATGAAGCATTTCATTTCCCTTTCATCAGTGCGGCCTAATGCTCCATTTGGTTGCAAAGAAACATAAAAATTAATGACCTGGGCACAGAATAAGCATTTGGAACTAATGTACTCGTTACAGAACTTCTAGTCCACACTTAAACCTAAAGACATATTATACGGAAAGTGCTGCACAAAAGCAGTCATAACAGTGAGTTGCATACCTGTGGAATGGGTTGGGCAGCCAGTATATCGAGCCAAAAATCTTTCCGAAGGTACCTTGAGGAAATTTTCGATGGGTCTATAACCAGATCGCCTCTCCCCAATACCCGAGACGATGGAGCAACATAAGCTGTCCGAAATCTGATAAAAATTCTAACTAAGTAAAATGCATCGGCTAATGATCGAATGACAGTGAGAATGATTTCAAGGGGTACAGAAACATTAATGCAGGCATTTTTCTTAGCCTCCGGCAAGTAAAAGAATAGAGGGTCAACAAAAAGAGAAACCAAGCACGCCACTAAGAAAATTTTGTTCCATCTGTTAATGATAGGTCCTCTAGGATCCAATATCACCTTCTCCACAAGCTCATAATCCTCAGAGAAGACTCTTGAAAGTCCCCTTTTATGGAAGGTCTTGCCCTTTGCATCATTCCCAAACTTATTTGAGCAGAGCTCACGCCCTGATACTGCAACAAATTTATTGGTAAACTTTGAAATATAACCCCTTTTGGGCGATGTGTATTTGGTCATCTCAGGATCCTCTTGAAATCTGAAATTCATGTAACATCAATTCAGTGAAGCATTCAGCCAAGAATTAAGAATCAAACAAAATTTGGCCGCGTGCCTTTTTCTCATTAGACCACCTTTTTTAGCAAGAACAAAAGAGTAACAAGTAGCAAAATCGCATAGACAGTTTTCTAATTGCAGATTCATGACACAAGTTAAAGCATAAAGGGATACTTAGACAGACCTTATGAATTTGTGTCTAGCATCAGCCATGGCGCGAGACGATAAAAAATTACTTCAACTTCAATCAATGGATATGATCTTGGCATTAAAAAATTTACAGGGCATTTATTCAATGAAACAGTGGATTCAAACCACATAATTAAATAACTTTTTCGTACACAATTTGTTGAAAATCACGGGTAAATGAAGAAATAACAACTTTTGAAGAAGCTTAAAGCACGGCCACATTTTCTAGGTAGTAAGTTCAAGTTAAAACTGTGAACTTTACAACAGCTAATGAGTTCTGCAAATAGTCTATTTCTTAGACTAATTTGTCAGAAAATTCAAAGAAACTCGTGACAGAAAATTTATGATATAAAGAGAACCTACAATCACAGCTTGCTAAAATCTTTCCCTTTATTTTTGCTGCTCTGCTTGTACTTTATGACAGGTACTGACCTCATGAAACTTATAAAACTGTATTGAGGAAATACTTCAAAAACTAAACAGAACAAGGAATATGGGATCAAACATTCAAACAAAGACAAAATTTGATGAAAGAACCTTCTTAATTTTGTTTCATTTTATCTAAAGTATTCCATTTTGAGTCATCAATGATCAACCAATCATCACAATGTCAGAATTGAAGTAAATACGTTAATGTCCAAGTCAAAAATTAAAGCGAAAATTGTAAGACAAAAGTCAGAATATTTAGGTAATTGGTAATATCTATAAATTCCCATAAATCTATGGGAAATTTAAGTAGGATTATAATGAGAATCCAGCTAAGAGCATCACCAAAAAAACTTTTCAAATAAGATTTTATTAATTATTTGAAGAGCCACTTCAATATTTAAGGTTCCAAAAGAGACTCCAATTAAGATTCCTCAAATAAGAAATGATTCTCTCTCTTTAAATTTGAAAAGTTGATTTCTCCCTCTTCAGTTTATATTTTATTACTTTTCATTGGAGAAAAAGAGAGAAGTAATTTAATTGCTATTGACTTTTTAAAAAAAAAATTATTTGATTAAAATAATATTAAGTTATTTATATTTAAAGAATCTTTTGGAGAATATCATATTTTTTTACCTTTCTATTTGCCACATAGGTAAGCAAATAGATATTTGAAGAGTCAAATTTATAGAGTCTTTTGGAGATGCTCTAAGATGAGGACAAAGATAGGGGTCAACCCAGCTTGAGTATTGAGACATCAAGTAGGTAAATGTAGGGTTGCACGGGACTGGGTGGGATTTGTTGAATTTGATCATATTCTGAATCTTGTTACCAATAGTAAATTAGGATAAAAATGTGTCTTGATCCCAACCCAATTGGGGATCTCGAACTGTCTCGGATGACATTTGTTTTTTATCATACACTGCAGATTCTATCATAAACAACACGTCATACTATTATAATCGACATGTCATAATCATATAACCAACATGCTAGACTCTTATGATCAACATTTCATACTATTATAAGCGACATGCCATATATATTTTATTATTAAAACAACATGTCATACACAAATTACCGATATAACATGTCATATATTTCTAAAAAACCAGATTTTGTTGCATTCTGGATCCCAATTGGTATTTTCAAATGTCTCGAACATCGTTTCAAACAATGAATTAGGACAAATTTTAATTTTAAATCCCAACCCAAATAAAATATTAGAAAAAAATCTTGTACCGAATCCCATTCCAAACGGACTGATTCCCAAATCTCAATCGGAATTCGAGAAATTCTACCAATGTTAAATGTTACTTACTATTTAGTTGATATAATTTAAGCCTATTAACCCGTTAGTTCTCGTATTATAAAAAGAAAAAAAACTTAAAAACCTTTGTTGGATTTCCGTTATAGTATATTTAATTATCATCTTTTTTTTTACCAATTACATGTTAGATTTGTTTAAATTTTAAGTTATATCAAATAAAATTACTATTTTACCTTTAAAAAAATAATTTTTAAAGAATACATAAGTTAACTGAATAATCACCCCAAAATAGTTTAGGACAAACTGAGTATCTCCTCAACACCGAAGTCTAATAACATATTAACACGGGGGAGGGGGTTTGCTTTTGTGGCTTCCAGTTTAGCTGCTTTATGAGCATTTATTGCCTAATCAAGAAATCAAATTTAGGCGACAGAAAATTGAGTATCTACAGCATGTCTTGGTTGCAATTGAAGTCTTAACATGAAAAGCTTATTTGCATTTTGAATATCTTACCGAAAGTAATGGTCTTTTGACTTTTTTCCATTTTACTTTGTTTAAAGGGAAGTTAAACAAATAAATAGAAAACAAAAAAGGGCCAATGCTGTATCACGAACGAAAATCTAACCATCCGATCATACCCAATACTCTCTTTTAAGTACCAGGTCGCATCCCTAATTACAAGATGAAATTTCTTGTATATTTCTGGGCTGTCAACGAATGACGTGCAATTGAGATTTTGAAGTCTTCTAGCTGGCATTTTTAAGATCCTAGCAAAACATGCGGACAAGCCAAATAAGGCACATTTCATATGTAAAATCAAGTCAAATTTCAGGCTACATATTCGTTTCTTGTCTCAATTATAGTTTTCAGAACATGGATGAAAACTTAGTCACAGACAACTCAAGCTACCCTTCATCTGGCAAGCGTCACAGAGACGGAATTATCAAAATGCCAGATGCAAGGATCCTGTTCTGAAAACCTTCGAACAAAAGTCAAACCAATGCAGCTCCAAAATTTCCGCGGCTCATGATGATAGTTAGAAATTATAACAAGGCAACATGCATTTTGCATATGCAAAAACAAATAATCATGAATCTGTCTTTGAAGCCGATGATTTGATAGCACTGATAAGCAGCCTTATAACAACACAAATAACTAACGATAAAATCAAAACAACTGAAAACTAGTTTCTGCCACAGCTCAAAATTGACGCCTTTGTGGCCTTGCTTCAGCCACCGAGACTCGAATTGCTCTACCGGCCAAATCCTGCACAAAACAAATTTTAGCATAAACATCTCTAGTAGACTTTTAGGTCCTCAAAAGAGGAGAATTTAACAGAATATTTGTAAAACTACATAAATGAAGGCATAAAAACAAAATCCTCTAGTATTGGATCTCGATTCAGCATGCATAAGATAGAGTTGATTGAAGAAATGACATGAGCAACGAACGTATAACATGCCTAGCACAAGCAGATTGTGAAATCAACATTTTTCTCAATTTTAACAATATCCAATCATATAACTAATTGAAAATATGATTCAACAAGTCAGTCAACTATAACATAGAAGATCTTAGAAAGATGATATAGCCACATGATTCTTTTTGTATGAAGCGAATATCAATGCTTTATGTGCTGAAGATTATCTAAAACCATTATACACACCAAATTACAAAGCATCAATTTCAAAAGCATGATTATCTCCAAAATAAATGTAGAAATTCCAGTCACAAAGATAAAGCTGAAGGTCCAGTTAATAATGACGCAAACAAAAGTGACACATTTGAAAATAAAAATGCATATAACATTGAGGACGAAAAGGAAAATAATGAACTTACTACACCATTCAAGGAATCAATTGCATTGTCAACCTCTTCAGCAGAACTGTAAGTCACAAACCCGAAACCCCGCGATCTACCACTCTCCCTGTCATATACCACTTTGGCTTCCAAAACCTTCCCTTGCTCACGAAACAAAGTCTCAAGAGCTAAATCATCAACACCCCATGAAAGGTTACCAACATAAACACGGTTGCCACCACTAGAAGGCGCACCAGCACCACCTCCTCTGGGCCCTCTGGGAGAGAATTCTTCCCTCCTAGGAGGAGGAGGTCCAGAGTTCACCCTCAGGGGTCGGCCCTCGAGTTCCTGAAATTTGAACAAGACTCTTGCTTAGGCATAACAATCACATTGCTAATAGATATGAAATCACCCTGTCAGAAGTAAAGTTCTCGTGAAATCAAGCATCAATAAGAGTGAAAATTTAAATAGGAAAAAGCACGGCACAAGGTAAGTTCGAAAGTGGATTTTGATAAATTCTAAACCAATCCACTTTCAAATGTCAATAATCCATTCAATCATTTCTTTCATCTCTGAAAAGCAGTAAACCATTCACACATTAAAAAACTGATTTTTTTTTTTTTAGGCGAGAGTTTATTGCTTACATAGCCATTGAACTGCTGAGCAGCTGCTTCAACTTCCTCAACACTTGACATGGTCACAAAACCAAATCCTCTGCTTCTCCCAGTGACCTTGTCATATATTACCTGCCACAAATAATAAACCTCGTCGCATCAAATTCTTTCAAAATTCTAATCACTAACAAATACTTAATTTGAAAACATTTTCTCAATAAACAAACAAGCAAACAAACAAGCAAACAAACAGAAAAAGCTAAATCTTTCTACAAGGCTATCAACAGGCTCACGAAAAAGGTACCTCAACCATCTCAACATTTCCAGCGGTTTCAAACAAGCCAGCAAGCTGAGCACTGTCAACGCTAAAAGGAAGGTTACCCACAAAAAGTTTCAAGTCGGGGGAGAAATTCGAACCGTCTTCATCGCTCAAAAGGTCATCTTCCTGGTCAAACTCGGACGAAACGGCTACGTTTCTGACGAAACGAGAGGGGGAAGAGGGCAAGGGTTGAAAAGAATGGATGAAAGAAGAGGATATCGAGATGGGCTTCGCGAGAAGTTTGTGAGAAGAGGAGGAAGATAAGAGAGAAAATGAAGTGGGTTTTGAGTTGTAGAAGGCTAGGGTTTTGGGACTGAGAGATGGGAGCACCAGCGAAGAAGCTGACGTCGTAGACATGGCTACTGGCTCAAGGGTTTTTGAGTTTCTTTGAAAGCTTTGAAAATGAAGAAGATAAAGTTTTGTGTGCGCTCCCAGAAGCGGCTCAGTAGAGATGGATAGATATGGAACTTTGTCAAGTGATGAGATATTTTTTAGGTTTACCCAAAAGTCTAAAATATCCTCCATGAATAAAACAAAGTATAATCTCATTTACTTGAATTCTTTTCACATTTTTTTAATTTAATTTAATTCATTAGCCAGTGGGGCTGATCCCCAAGCTTTCGGCCCACTCTTTTCTCCTCCTAAATATATTAAAATGAGTTATTTTTTCTTACATCAATTTATGTGTAGAGTTAATTTTTCTTTGTTAATTTGTGAATGAAATTATTATTTTTTAAAAATTTTAAGAAATTTGTGAACAGTTTATAAAAGTTAATTTTAAATTGTATTATAAGCTATATGATAATTTATAAGAGTTAAAGTTTGGGTTTGCTTGTATATATCAATAGTATTGTATCTACCGAAAAAGAAAAAACATTTTACAATAACAAAGCCAAATGAGCGATGATAAGATGCCGACTTTAATGTTCGATTATTAAAAAAACCATTGTTTGTTCTCTTTTTTCCTCTCTCTAAATAAATGCTGTTAAAAATCTGAGTCTGTCAATTAGTGTGGATATTGTGAATATTTAAACAATTATATTAAAATATTTAGAGGATAAAAGGGGAATTTAAGGGTACAAATAATTGGTTAAAATATCTGCTGTGGTGCTGCTCACGGAAGTCGATCTGCAGCAGAAGCAAGTTGCACAAAATGTAAAACCAACTTGGAGGCTTGGAGCGGTGGACCAAAAGATTGGGGGAGATCAGGGCCGTCCAATTTGAAAGAACATTCAAGTAGGCACGTTGAGGCAAAGCGAGGCCACTTGAAAATCAAAAGTCAAAACAAAAATGAGCGATAAGATGCGGACTGGCAAAGGAGATATAATGACCAAAAATGGTGGAACTGGAAGATATTTTCGCTGGCAAATGGGTAACGGCGAAAATAAAAAAAAATCTTTGTGGTAGAGAATGTGAGCTACATATGTGCTATATGCTAGCTTTGTCACACACATCATCGTGCCCTTCTTCACTTTACTCTGCATTCTTTAACTTCTACTCTGCATACTACCAATTGATCTTTGGACGAGTAGTAGTAGCCCATGCTTCAAGTCTCCATATTATAATTTAAACACTTAATGTAAGACAGTCTTTTCTTTTTTAAATATAAATTGAGTAAACATCGGATAATTATTTAATTATAAATATTAGTGAAGATCTTATTGTAATCCATTTGTTGTAATTATACCTAAAAAAAAATACTTCTACCCTGCAACTTCACTCACTATCCAAATTGAATCTTGTGATTATGATAGAAATTTTGTAGTGGAATGCTCCAAAAGAGATATAGTTGCTGTAAATTCACTAATTATAAGTATAATGATTGATATATATTAACTGCCAAGTTAAAAACCCGTACTTCTAAAATTTAAAAGGCAAAACAAAATATTTACGAACAAATACTCTACTTTGAGTGCTTGCCTATAGTGAAGAACATTATTAACACCTCCAAAACGATCCAACTTTTAACTCCAGACACATTGATAGAACAACAAAAATAATGCAAACAACAACAACAAAATGATGCACCTACAGCCTGATTAATCTGGGTAGCTGTGTAATAACAAACACGTAATTTGAAAGGGGTGAAGCCGCTTAAGGGATTCTCAGGGGTGAAAGGCCGATAAGGGAGATGAGTCCCCTTTTTTGTCTTCATTTGTCATGTTCTCTATACACAACTGCTTTCATCTTCCACGACCTTAGGAGTTTTGAGTTTTTTCCAGTTACCAAAGTGTTAATACCATAACTTCCTTCATATGTGTTGTGTAGATTAGATGTAATTCAAGATCATAGAATGCCTGCAATGCCCTGTCCAAAAAACACACATATTAGATAAACTAATATAAAGAAAACCAAATTGACATACCGATCGGTGGCTTACTAGGCCAATCAACCATGAAATGCATATAGTATATTACAAAATTCAGCAGTGAAAGAATGAGGAAAAAAATAAAAATAAAAATAAAAATGCGGAACCAGGGAAGAGACAAGTTACAAGCTCTAGTGCAAGTAAAAGATGAACTCCAATCCAGCAAAAATGATGGCAGCTACTCAGGAAAAGACAATGTTTATCTATAATTCTCAAGCCTATAAATAATGCAGCTGAAATGAACTTGTCAACAGCAAGCAATGACTATAATGAGGTAAATAATTTGAAAAAAAAAAATGAGAGTTTATATTGAAAATTAAGATTTTGCTGGTACATTTTGATTTGATTGAATCCATCCCCATCAGCTGATCATGCAATGAACTTTAGAACTTGTGACATTCCACTAAAATGAATTTGCAAATTATTCTGCAAAAGGTAGTAGTATTCTTCAAAATGGGTCTGAAACTAAAAACAAATAAAGCATCAAGTCTCAACTTGAAACTACATTTGGGGAAAATAAACAAAAAAAAGAAAAAAGAAACATTAGCTGGCAACAGCACTTTGTTTCTTCTCTTTTTGGCTCCCGCGGGACATCTCCCCTCTAATCATTCTGGAGAGTATATCTGCTTGCTTCGTGTTCCCTTCTTGATTAAGGCCAGCAATCAACTTGTCACTGCTCTTCCAATCAGTGACCCCTCCTTTCTCCATTATTTTACATAATATTGAATAGGCATTGAGGGTCTTCCCAACTGCCAAGAGAGCATCCAACACCTTCTCATAGCTTGCCAAGTCTATGATGCAGTCTCTTCCCAAACAGAAATCCAACAACTTAACAGCAGCAATAGTCTTCCCTTTCTCAGAGAGAACAGATAGAAGACTATCGAAATTGGGTACGCACCCACTTTGCATCATTAGATCAATACGTCCAAGGGCTTCCTCAACATGACCTCTCATGAGAAGAGCTTCCAAAATCTTGGCAACCAAATCCATGTTCTCCTTCACGCCCTTCTCCACCATGCTCTTCATAACTCTGCTTGCAGTCTGAACCCTCCCATCTTCAAACAGGCTCTCCATCACTGACCTAAATAGTGAGGAAGCTGGAGAATGTCCATCTTCAATCATACTATCTAAAGCAGTTTTAGCATCGGCTGGCTCACCTTTCCTCAAATAGCTCTCAATCAGACATATGTAAGCATCAGCATCTCTAGGCACTCCTCTCCGACCCATAATCTTAACAATTTCAAAAGCAGAGTCTGGATCCCCTTCTTTTGAATGACCACGGATCAGATTATTGAAGGCAACAGGATCTAAAACACCCTTTTTCATTAATTGCCTAAAAAAGATTTCAGCTTTTCCTGTCTGACCATTGTGGCACAGATGCTGTATCATCGGGTTATAAGAACTAGCCTCCATATCCAAAGTACTCTGTGGCCTCAAAATAATCTCCTTCTCAACAAGCTTATCCAACAACTTAATTGCCCGATCATACATCTCAGCCTTGCAGAAGTTCTCAATTAAGATACCATAATGTCCAGCCTCTGTTGGAATGCTCAATCGAACCATTGCCTTAAGCACATCCGCAGCAGCATTTAAGTGCCCAGACTTACACTGAACATCCAAGAGCTTCATAAATACTGAATTATCCTTGGGAGGAATATACCTCTCTACCATCTCCCTCAAAACCTTCTGTGCTTCAACCATCTTTCCTGCATCACACAACCCCGGCAACAGAGCAGTATAAGTAACTGCATTTGGCTTAACATCAAACGACTTCATTTCATCAAATATCCTAAGTGCATCATCAGCTCGCTCAACAGCAACATACCCTTTTATCATAGTAGTATAACTAATAACGGTAGGCTCAATATTCTTCTCCTTCATCTCCGCAAACAACTTCTCTGCCTCATCCATTTTCTTAAACCGATTATATCCATTAATCATGGTATTATATGTAACAACATCCGGGGAGATCCCCCTACTCTTCATATCCTCAAAAAACCTTATGGCAGTCTCAAGCTTCAAACTCAAAAAGAACCCCCAAAGCATAGCATTATAAGTATGCCGAGTAGGCTCAATCCCTTCACTCAGCATCTTGTTAAAGTACCTCTTGGCCATCATATAGCGACCACGCCTAAGGATCAACTTAAACAAAGCATCATAAGATTTAACACTCCTCTCAACACCCAATTGCTTCATTATATCAAAAATTTTGACAGACTCTTGAACAATTCCCTTTTTACCGTAACTTTCAATCAAGACTTCAAACATATCTTCATCCCATTGAACACCCTTTTTTGGCATATCCAACAAAATACACCTAGCATGATTTAACTTGCCAACACGGCCTAAGATTTCAATCATTTTCAAATGGGTTTCTCGGTCATGGTTAAACAACCCGGCACGCTCAACCCACCGGAAGAACTGGAGCGCATGCTCCGAATTCTTTGCTCCGTGAAGTACATTGTAAACAAGGTTGTGATCAAATTGGGGCACTAAAGCCCGAATCTTGTTCTGTAACCGGGTCGTCCATGCCCGCTCAGCCATCAGTTTACATATTGTATCCTCTAATTTTACTGGGGATCGGTAGTTACCTCTCGGAATCCTCTGCCTCTGGCTCGGTTCTTCATCTGCTTGAAACGGATCCGGGTTCGGAGCGGGGCGGTCTTGGGTCTGCTGCTGGTCATTGATTGAGCAGAAGAAATGGGGGAGAATGAGAGAATACGGAGCTTCGATTCTGGATATGATTGGATGAACCCTAGGCTTTAATTGGTGCGGTTTAGAGAGGGAGATCAAGGCCATTCCTTGAATTCGCAAAGTGGGTATTTGTGATTCTGAAATTTGAGGGTTTTTTATTTTTTGTTTATAAGAAGTTACATGCAAACAAAAACTAACAGAGACCCACACGAGAGGGAGGGAGAGAGAGTAAACAATTGCAGAGCTAGGGTTTAGTCATGGGAAAAGGAAAAACCCCATTCGTGCTTCAATTGTGTTGTACCATAGGGTACAAGTACGTAGTATACTCTAGGCTCTTTAATTTCAAAAATCCAGTTTATGTTAATAACAAGTGAAAATTATGGTATAAAATCATAAAATTTGAATGAATCATGAATTTTATACGGATATAATAAATATACCTCGAATTATTTAAAACAAATTAGATGTGGATTTGAGAAATTAGAATATCAAGTCTCAATAGGACATCATATATGCATATACATACATACATACAGACAGACATATATACACACGCGTATATATATTGAACTTTTACTCAATTTATATACCACTCTGTTTATGATTTGCTTTTTCGGCAAACGTAATCTTGATGCATGCTGTTTCTTTGAATAAATTGAACAGTTGTAAACATGAATGTTAATCTAAATATGAACAATTAGCTATTTGTACAATTATCTTGTATGTATAGAACATATATCAGGATGATAATTTACCCTTAATTACCATTTATCTCAATATTTGAGATTTGGATTCAGATTTATCTACTCAGATTCGGTGACTCTGTTGTGTTGTGTATCTTACCAAACAATATGTGACTTTACTTTTATCAATTGAAATGTGCTCTTCACCTGCGAAAGCTGTGATGATTTCACTAGGCCAGACTTATAAATTAGACCTTACTCTACGGAGCCGTTTTTCTTTCGATTATTAGAAAATTGTAGTGACCAATTATTTGCTTTATTTTTATTAATTGTTGTTCTAACTACGCTCGAGTCTTTTTTTGTCTTTCTTCTACATAACTTTTTTCTCTGAAAGAAATACAAGAATGAAAGTGGACTGAAGCCGCTATGGCTTGCTTTTAGTCACTCACGAGTTGGGTGTTTTTTCATCTTTTCCATCTTTTGTCTATTATTTTCCTTAAACTTTCTTTTATTTCCATAATAGCTTTTGGATAAAGGCTTTCAAAAGTTGATTGAATTACAGTTCAGTCGGGTTGGTGGAAGTTTACTGTCGAAGTACTATATTCAAGGGGATATAGATACAAAGGAATTAATTAGAAAGTGTCAAACCATTGTTTTAAAAGAAGAATAGGAAGATACGGTAACACTAATGGGAAGAATGAAGAAAACAGGGAGGGGGGGGGGGAATTGCTGCAAATTGCTTGGTGGGAAAGGTCATGCTTACAAGAGGAGTTAACAGGGAGGGTTTGAAGGCACCAATGCAACAAGCATGGAGGACGGTTATATAAGTAAAGATTGAGAGTATGAGGGATAATGTGTTCTTGTTCAAGTTTGCCACTGAAGGAGAAAATAAAAGAGTGTTTATAGGGGGTCCATGGAACTTTGACAGAGCTTTGATGGTACTGGCTAAACTAATTGGCATAGGAGACATTAAAAAATAGTCCTTCACACATTCTTCTTTCTGGGTACCAATTCACAATATACCTATAATGTGTATGGCGAGAGATCATCCAAAAATTGGGAGAAAATATTGGCAAAAAGACGAAGCAGGTGAATGCATAGGTCAATTTGCCCGAGTTAGAATGTCCATCAATATAACACAATCTTTGAAAAAGGTAGTGTTCTTACAACAAGAGGGGGGGGAAATACCAACACCAGTCTTATGTGAAAGGTTACCTGATTTCTATTTCTGTTGTACATATATCGGTCATCAGTTTATAGAGTGTTTAAAATACAAAGGACAACCAAAAGAGGAGCTACCATATGGAGTTTAGATGAGAGCCATCACACAAGCAGAAAATGTGAAACTGAACCAAACTATAGAGAAGAGAAATTGGGAACATTTTCAATCAAAAGTAGAAGATAAAGGAGTCAATACACCAAAGTCATACCAGACCCAACAATGCCTAATAGGCCTGAACAGGTCATCCCAAAACAAAACGGGCAATGAGGTGGGAGATAGAGTTGGATCAATGAGTACAAATCGTGAGCTAGTAGCTAGTGATGATTCATTAATTCAGTGTATTGAAACGCCAGAAAATTCACAATCAAGTGTATCAATTGGATTGAATGTCCCTCATTGTGAGAGTTCCTCTCATTATATAGAAACTGTAGAGATTTACAAGGCTAATTTTCAGCTATTACATCAACCAAATCTAGGCTAATTTCTAGTAATTAGATCTATCTAAACAAGGAAATTACAAATACTTCTAATTACAATATATATACAGCTATGATACATAATTTATGCCTTGATATATGTTGTCAACCCCCCTCAAATTGATGTTGGTCGATCAAGAAGCATCAATTTACTCACAAGAAACTAATGACGATTTCGTGTCATAGCCTTGGTAAATACATCAGCTCTCTGGAGAGCTGTAGAAATATGAGGAAGAGAAATAATACGTGTGTCCAAAGCTTCGCGAATATAATGATAATTCACCTCAATATGCTTAGTGCGCTCATGGAAAACCGAGTTTGCAGCAATATAAATAGCACTAGTGTTATCAGCATGGAGTGAAGTATGATTAGATTGAGAGAAACCAAGATTGGCTAGAAGTCCATGAAGCCAAACAATCTCTGAACAAGCAGCAGACATAGCACGGTATTCAGATTCAGTTGAAGATTTAGAAACACGATCTTGCTTCTTACTGTTCCAAGAAATCAAGGAATTCCCAAGAAACATGCACCAACCCATGACAGATTGTCGAGTGTTTGGACATCCAGCCCAATCAGCGTCACTATAGACAACAAGATGAGGAGAAAAACCAGCGGAAAAGAACAATCCACGTCTAAGAGTCCCATGAAGGTATCGAAGGATACGACGAACAGCAGCTAAATGTAAATGACATGGATGTTGCATGAATTGACTTACTTACTGGACAACAAAGGAATATTCGGCCTCGTAATAGTCAAATAATTCAAGCTTCCCACCAATTGTCGATAGATAATAAGATCATAAATGAGTTTACTTTCCTCACTATGATACTTTGTGTTGACTTCTAGTGGAGTATCCACAGGAGAGGCATCATGAAGACCATCTAATTTAAGCAAATCTTGTGTGTATTTATGTTGATTTAAAGAAATCCCTGAAGAAATAAGTAAGATGACCAAGATCCTTCATATGAAATGAGGCTTGAAGATGTTGTTGCAATTGAGCAATTAAGGCAGAATATGTCCCAGTAATAATAATATCATCAACATAAAGTAGGAGAAGAACAATACTATTAGATATCTTGCAAAGAAACAATGATGAGTCATATTGGCTTTGCTTAAACGAGAATTAAAGCAAGGTGGATAAGAATTTATCAAACCAAGCCCGGGGAGCTTGCTTCAACCTATAGAGCGATCGTTTCAACTTACAGACATATAAAAAATAGGAGGAAGGCAAGCTATGTGGTAAAACCATGTAAATCGCCTCTTTGAGATCACTATAAAGAAAAAGTTTTTAACATCCATTTGATGAAGTGGCCAGCCTTGTGAGGCAGCAATCAAAATAACCGTACGGACTGTAGTCATTTTCGCAACCGGAGCAAAAGTCTCTTTATAATTGACCCCATACTCTTGTTTGTTACTAAGGGCAACTAGTCGTGCCTTATAGCGCTCTAGAATACCATCTGAACGAAGCTTGATTGAGCTGACCCATTTACAACCAATAGATTTAACATTAGTAGGACAATGAACAATATCCCATGTGTGATTGTCCTCAAGAGCTTGAAGTTCATAGCTTTACGCCAACAATCATATTTAGCAGCTTCTGAATAACATAAAGGAACAGAAACACTGGTCAAAGTAGTATGAAGAAATGTGTGAAATATATACCGATTAGGTGGTCGGATGATTCTGGAAGAGCGGCGAACAGTAGTGTTTAAGGGCTGATTGTCCGTGGAAGAAACAGTTTGAACAGGCTCAGATGTCGAATCAAGCTCAGGAGGCTGCAAAGTTGGAGGTTGTTGTGTATAAACAAATCCAGGCTTGAATCTCTCAATAGTAGTATTTACCTCATCAAAACTAGGAAGAACAAGTGACTCTGATGAAGACTCAACATGTGTAGAAGAGAAGAATTGATTTTCAAAGAAAATAACATAACGAGAAATACGAAATCTGTTAGAAAATGGATCGTAGCAAACATAACCTTTGTATGAAGCACTATAGCCCATAAAAACACATTTAACAGATTAAGCAGAAAGCTTATGACGCTCATGAGGTGGCAAATAAACAAAACAAACACAGCCAAAAGTATGCATGTCAAGATAGTTGGGATGCTTATGATAAAGACGATAATAGGGAGATTCAAAATTCAAGACGCTTGAAGGCAAGCGATTAATTAAATAAATTGTTGTACTTAAGGCTTCAACCCAGAATTTAGATGGAACAAAAGATTCAAGTAATAAAGTTCGAACAACATCTAATAAATGACGGTTCTTATGTTCAACAACACCATTTTGTTGAGGTGTATAAGGACAAGAGTGTTAGGAAACAATTCCCCTTTACTGAAGAAAATCATGAAATTCATGGGACATATATTCTCCACCAGAATATGATCTGAGCACTTTAATATTTGAAGAAAATTGAGTCTCAATATAGGCTATAAATGTTTTGAAGATAGAAAATACCTCAGATTTAGAACGAAGAAAATAAATCCAAGTATACTTATTGTAACCATCAATGAATGTGACAAAGTATTTATAATTGGCATGAGATATAACAGGAGTAATGCTCCACACGTCACTATGAATTATATCAAAACAATTTTCTGCACGACTACCATGAGAAGGAAAAGAAAGAGACTTGCTTTTACCTAATTTACAAGCAGAGCAATCAATAGAAAATTGAGAGGAAAATTTATCTTTATTTCCCAATAAACCTGAATTTATTAAATGAGATAGGACAACAGAATTAGGATGGCCTATACGTTTGTGTCATACTTCACTCTTTTGGTTTACAGCAATACTAGCCAAAGAAACGAAATTAGAAACAGAAAAGTGCAAAGGAAACAAGCGTCCAACTTTAAGCCCCTTTGCTAGTATCGTCCTCGACACCTGATCCTGCACAATACAACCATCACGGGAAATCGAACATCACAGTTATTATCAACCAATTGTCCTACTGAAATAAGATTAGTCGAAAGCTGAGGAGATACAAGAACATCTTTAATTGAAGAATTAATGTCCCCAATAGCATGAATAGGTAACTTACTACCATGAGCAATCTGAATGTTTCCATAATATTTTTGAACATTGCTAAGAGTGTCGCTGGAATTGGTCATATGATTGGATGCACCAGAATCAACAAGCCAAGAGAAAGATGGTAGAGTGTGTTTACCTTGAAGCCCTAAGGCTGAAAAGGCTGTCATAATCATCTGCTGAACCATTTCTAGAGTAAGAGTTAATTTATCAACAGTTGTTGAACCATCAACAGCCTGATTAGCAACAGCGACTTGACTAGCTTGACAATTTTGGGGACGAGTAGGACATTCTTTGATATAATGCCCAGGCTTCTTACAATAGTTGCAAAAATTTTTTGCACAGTTAACATCAATATGTTCGTATTCCTTGCAGTTAAAGCATTGAACTTGTCGCATGTCTCTCCCATTGCTTCTCCCATGAGCTGCAACATAAGCAATTGCATTATCAATACATTTTATTTTGTTGGAAAATAGTTTGTGTTGCTAGACGTTGCTTTTCATGAAGTAATTCTTTAAAGCACACATCTAAAAAAGGAGAATGATCATGATTCATCATATTGGAGCAGGCTGTCTCATATTCAGGACATAGTTTAATCAAAAACTAATCTCGCTTGCTTTGTTCATGCACTTCTTGAACATCAGCCAAAGATTCAATTGGTACTTGGACATAAATCATGTCAAACATATTCTGCCCATAAGTTTTGAAATCTAGAGAAATAATCTAAATAGAGAGATCACCCTGAGAGTACTTAGCAATCTCGTATTCTAACTGAAAATATTTGGTTGTATTGTCCTGATTATAAATCTTTTTCAAATACTCCCACATGTCTTTAACTGTCTTATGTGACTTCAGATTGAGAACGAGTGACTGATGAACTGATCTCATAATCCACGTCATGACTCTAGCATCTTTGACTTGCCACTGAGCCAATTTAGGAGGGTCAGGAAGAGTTGGATCACTACCATCGATGTGACCCCAGAGTTCCTTTCCCATGATAAATAATCGAAACTGAAATTCCCAGGTAGAATAATTCTTACCCGTGAAACACACACCAAAATTTTCCATGTTACTAGTTAACATGTTACCTTCAACTCACCAAATGCAACAAGAAGTAAAGCAAATCAACTAACCTAAGAGTTCATAAAAAAATACCAAAAATAACACTCAACAAGAATACCAGAAATCTACCCAAAACCAAGATCTTAGACTCACAAGAAGATTTTCTAAAATTTTGAATTATGGCTCTGATACCATATCAATTGGATTAAATGTCCCTCATTGTGAGAGTTCCTCTCATTATATAGAAATTGTATAGATTTACAAGGCTGATTTTCAGCTATTACATTAACTAAATCTAGGCTAATTTCTAGTAATTAGATCTATCTAAACAAGGAAATTACAGATACTCCTAATTACAATATATTTACAGCTATGATACATAATTTATGCCTTAATATATGTTGTCAAGGTGGCAAGAGTATGGTTAGAGAAATCAATCAGCAGCAGAATAGGCTAGCTGACAATGATAACTTCTCTAGAAACGAAAACATATGAGCATGAAGTGAAAATTAGAGGGAAATTGAAATTGTAGAGGCCAATGCAAAAGCATCAGACAAAGGTTATGTAAAACCAGACGAGGAAGAAGTGGATAATGGGCCTAATAAATTTCAGAGAAGCCCAAAACAAGGAAATGGAAATTGCAAGCAAGAATTCAAAAAACAGAGAAAGAAAGCATAGGCCCAGCAACGAACTTTTGTGGCCCAGACCTAATAACAAAAAGAAAAGATTGTTGAGCCCTTTTAAATAATTAAACGCTCGCAATCATTTTAGCCCCTCTCAAACAAAACACTAGTTAAAGTTAGTTGATGCAGAGTAAGTCAAAGTAGAAGATGAAGTAGTAAAGGTGGAAGACATATTAGTGAGAGCTGGTAACCAGCTCCGCCAGCAGCCATGAGGGTCCTAAGCTGGAATGTTCGAGGTCTAGGGAAGCCTCGAACGCGTCTAGCTATAAAGAAAATTCTCCACCTGCATCAACCTCAACTTTTCTTTTGTTGTGAAATAAAGATGACTGCTCAGCAGGTTTTCACAACATGTAGAAATTTTAATTTTGAGAATCAATTTGTAGTTGATAAAAATGGAGTAGGAGGCGGTTTAACATTATTTTGAAACTTGGATGTTGAAGTCATCATAAAATCCTACAGTTTTTACCACATAGACGCAATTGTGCAAAACTAGAGTGGTAAGATGTGGACATGCATAAGGATTTATAGTCATGCAGAAGCAAGCCAGAAACATATGTTGATAAATTAGAAGTAATTGATTAGGATCTATTTGTTAGAGATTTGGATAAAATCTTAAGATTTAGGGATGAGATGAGTTAATTCTTAATTATATGATTAATCTTATGTTTTTCCCTATTTAAGTTGTTTGTTTTCTCTATTTTTTAAGGAATTGAATAAGAGAATTTTTCCTCCCTCTTCCTCTGTAAAATCTACATGGTATCATAGCCTAGGGCTTGATCATGAATTTTAAGGCCGCCATGGTTGGCTCTGATTCAACCTCTTTGGATGGCAGCAGTAGTGGGGCTTCATCGAAGGAAGTTTCTCAGCCACTTCCAGCTATTTCTCTTTCTGAAAATTCTCTTCAAATTACCATTAATTGAATGGAAATAATTATTTTGAATGGTCTCAGTCTGTGCGTTTGGTGATTGATGGAAAAGGGAAACTATGGTACTTGAATGGCGAGGTAACACCATTAGCCACTAATGATCCAAAATACAGGTAGTGGCGTTCAGAGAATTCATTGGTTACTACCTGGCTGATCAACTCAATGGATTCTATTATCGGAAAAACCTTCATGTACTTGAAGACTGCTCGTGATGTCTAGGAAGCATTTTGGGAAACCTACTCAAATTTGGAAAACCAATCACAATTGTATGAATTAAACACCCGTATGTGGAAGATGCAGCAAGGTAATCGTGAGATAACAGCTTATTATAATGATATGATGGCTTTTTGGCAGGAATTGGACTTGTTTAAAGATGAACAATGGGAAAATCCTAATGACAGTGCTCGATACAAAAAGAAAGTTGAAAGATGTCTGGTATTTGTTTTCTTGGCTGGTTTGAACAAAGAACTTAATGAGGTTCAATGACATATACCAGAGAAAAAACCTTTGCCAACTATAAGAGAGGTTTTCTAAGAAGTGAGCAGAGAAGAAGCACGACGGCAAGTGATGTTAAAGAATAACGATGAACCAAAAATAGATAGTGAATAATCTGCTCTTGTGGCCTCAGGTGCAGACTCAAGGGGAAAGCAGAAGCCCTAGTGTGATCATTGTCGAAAGTCGTGGCATACTCGAGAAAGTTGCTAGAAGTTGCACGGGAAACCAAAGAAAAAAGGCAGTGACACTAAGTCAGGGGGAGATGTCCACGCATTTCAAGCTAGCAGCACAGATCTAGGGCAGCAATCATCCTCAGAGTCTCTTCCTTTTACCAAGGAACAGATAGAGCATCTATATAAAATGTTTAAGTCCCAATCTTTAGGAAAATCTAACCCATCTTGTTCTCTAGCACAATTAGGTAATTCTTTCATTGCAACCCTATCTTATACAAAGTCTCATGGCTACTGGATATAAGATTCAGATGCTATTGCTCATATGACCAGTAATTCGCAGCTCTTTTCCTCTTATATACCTTGTGCTGTGAATCAGTTGGATGTGAAGAATGTTTTTTTTAATGGGGACTTAAAAGAGGAAGTTTATATGGAGCCTCCACATAGTTTTAATGAGAAATTTGGAACCAAGGTATATAAGATAAAAAGGTCTTTATACAGCCTTAAACAGTCTCCCAGAACTTGGTTTGAGAGGCTCACAAATTTTGTTAAAAGCCAAGGATATAATCAAAGGCAATCTAGTCATATTCTTTTCACAAAGAGATCTATTAAAGATAAAATTTCTGTTCTTATTGTCTATGTAATTTTAACTGGAGATGATATAATAGAAATGAGCAGATTGAAACAAAACCTAGCCAAGGAGTTTGATATTAAAGATTTAGGCCAACTAAAATACTTTCTTGAAATGGAAGTGACAAGATCAAATAAGGGCATTATTGTCTCACAACGGAAGTATATTCTTGATCTCTTGAAAGAAACTGGGATAAGTGGTTGCAAACCTTCTGACACTCCAATAGAAGCCAACTCTAAGCTTGAGGAAGTAAAGAATGGTGTTCCAGTAGACAATGAGAGATATCAAATACTAGTTGGGAGACTAATTTACTTGTCACATACTCGTCCAGACATTGCTTTCGTTGTAAGCATGGTAAGCCAATTTATGCATTCTCCATATAAAGAACATCTTGAAGCTATAATGAATCCTTCGTTATCTGAAAAGTACACCAGGAAAAAGACTCTTCTTCAAGAAAAATGAGAATAGGGGAATTGAGGTGTATACTGATGTTGATTGGGCAGGTTTAGTCACTGATAGAAGGTCAACTTCGAAGTATTGTACATTTCTATGGGGGAATTTAGTCACTTGGAGAAGCAAGAAGCAGAATATTATTCCTAGAAGTAGTGCTGAGTCTGAATTCAGATCAATAGTGTAAGGAGTATGTGAGATTCTTTGGCTAAAAAGGGTTCTAGAAGAGCTTAAGAGGCCAGTGAGTTTGCCTATAAACTTGTATTGTGATAACAAGGCAGCTATCAGCATTGCTCATAATCTTGTTCTATATGACAGGACGAAACATGTTGAGTTTGACAAACACTTTATAACATAAAAGCTTGAAGAATGAATAATTTGTACTCCATTTGTACCTACCACATAGCAAGTTGCAGATGTTTTAACTAAAGGCTTGCTGAGACAGCCATTTGAAGTTCAAGTTAGCAAGTTGGGCATGACAAATATATTTGCACCAACTTGAGGGGGGTGTGGATAAATTAGAAGTAATCGATTATGATCTGTTTGTTAGAGATTTGGATAAAATCCTAAGATTTAGGGATGAGATAAGTTAGTTCCTAAGTACATGATTAATAATTTGTTTTCCCTATTTAAGTTGTTTGTTTTCTATATTTTTTAAAGAATTGAATAAGAGAATTTTTCCTCCTTATTCCTCTGTAAAATCTACAACATCATACATGGTCATTGCTGAAAAGGTTAGCAAAGCTCTACTCACATACTTGGTGTTGTTTTGGTGACTTCAATAAAATACTTTATTTACATGAGAAATTGGAGAGAAATGACTAAAGTATTAACATGGTGACTGAATTTAGGGAGACCATCCAAGCTTGTAATTTGATGGATATGGGTTATAAAGGGCACAAATACACGTGGTCAAATAGGAGATTTGGAGTTAACCATATCGAGGAAAGACTAGACAGATTCTTATACAGCTGTTGTGCAAATTTTAATGTCTTTCCATACGAATCATTGTAGTATAGATCTGTGTGAGTGTCGATCCCACGAGGAGGTGGATTTTAATTGTGTAGAATTAATTTTGTAGATGGGTGATTGGATTTATGGTGGAAATGATTTGGAATATGCTAAAACTTAAATTAAAATGGCGAGAATAAATTCTAAAATTGGTATTGAAATTGCGAGAATAAATTGACGAGAATTATATTGAAATGACGTACTTGGGTATCTGGATCCGTATCAACATGCATCATGGGCTAAATAATCCTTATTAATGCCAATTAAATCATGAGGGGAATCCACAGTGAACCACGCTAATCAATATGGTGCTGGGGCTTATCGTAAATAATAATAATCTTGAAGGGGTGAAAGGCGGTAGACAAGATTAGTATTATTTGTCGGAGAAGTCAAAACATCCACAAAAACTAGAGGGGAAGAGAAAATAAATTTACCAAATTAAGCCCATGACACATGTTGAGAGCTTGAAAGAAAATTAGCCACTCATTGAACTAGGAAAATGAGAATTTATTAAAATATGAAGAAAATACAAGATGGAGAGGAATTACAGAAAATGGATCCCAAAAATGGATTCGAGATATCCAATTAGGGGAGGCCCCTTTTATAGATACATGGAGTAAATCATAGCCATCGGATTAAAAGCGATTTGGGCCTTCGGATTGCGCCACGTCATGATCGATCGGTTTGACGCGCGCGGTTTTTGACTTTGAGAACGATAGCGGTTTGACCGGGTGAAACGATGCGGTTTGGTTGACAATAATCGTGTGATGTATGTCGCGAGATTTTTCGCGATATCGCGTCACGCATCAGCATAAGAATTTTAGTCGCGAGATCATGACACCTCATCAGTCAATGCCACGTCATCGGTCAATGCCACGTCATCGGTCAATGCCACGTCATCGGTCAATGCCACGTCATCGATCCGTCTATGTGGCGATGCGTGAGCGATGCCATGTGAATAATCGTATATGTGCCATTTTCCTTTTATGCTCCTCAAGGTTTTCGAGTCCGAGTTTAAAAGTGATGTCCGTTTTTCCATATGATCTCTCCTTTATTCTGAAATGACTATAATACCCCTAAAATACATAAAATACTTAATTAAAATCAAACACACATAATTAAATTGCAAGAAACTTAAATACATAAAAGTAAAGGTTGTTAGTAAGACTTGAAATGTAAAATGATGATTTTCTCCTTTATAAATATACATTTTCTAACACTCAACACACTTCAACTTATTCCTAGCAAATAAAGCGAAAACAAAATTCAAATTCAAAATGATTTTTTTTTTTTTTTATATAAACACGAGTGTTTATTCAATCAGATTAATGATAACAATCAAATAAAAGTATAAGCATTATCTCCAGTCTAAAGCAACATCACACCCACATCAACCATCCACATGAATCAGCCCAGTAGACTTTGTTATAGCTACTTTCAAGAATGACATGTCAAACCCCAAAATCTCACTGGAAGTAGTGACACTCTCACAAAGAAATTGAACCAAATAAAAATAGTCACTCCAATGAATGGTAATTGAGAGAAAATAATGAAGAAGTGATATCACATGCTCTCACCAAGATGAAATAAATATGCCCTCAGCTTAGAAATAATACGATCTCAAGTTAAATAAAAACTGTTAGTCAACCCAATTTATTTTTTTGTTTTTCTTTTATTTGCACCACTACATTTTTTTAGCCCATATAACTAGCTTTTACTTCAGATTATAGCTCCCTAAAATCAGGAAGGACTTTTATTAGGATGTAACGTAGGCTAGGGATATGGCTAACAAAGAAAGAAAATAAGGAAAACAAAGTGTATGTTTGAGAAAAATGCAGAGAAATTTTTTTTTTTTTTTTTTTTTGGAAGTTGCAAGGTGGATTTCACCTATTATTGTTATTTTTATTGTTTTGAAAAAACAACTTTTTTTTTTTTTTTTGGTTTTTTTGGGCATAACTTTGAACAACATAATTATTTACATTTTCTCAAACATAAATAGGTGATGGAACTTATAAGGCATCGGGTAATACTCCAAATCGAGTCAAGATGATAAGTTGACAAAGAAAAGTTTTTTTTTTTTTTTAAAGGCTCAAAATGGTTAACTATGGATATTTAATAAAGGGATGGCTAGAAAGGCTCAAACGGATCAAAGATGGCCTTTCCATCGCCTTTTAGCGCTCTAAATAATCATCCATATCTACTAGTTAGATGGGCCTCCCAATGTAACAACACACATTTTTCTTTTTTTTTTTTTTTTTTTACAATTTTTTTTAAAGGGTTAACTCAAAAGAAATCAGAGATCGTGTATAAAATAATAAAGCTGCTTATAGAGAATGGGCAAAAGGGTTACTCTCCAAGAAAATGATAGGCTCAACAACTCACTTGGCACTTATTTATGATATGTTCATTCCTTCAAGCAACTCATATTTGTCTCCGACATCAACATGTAGAGTAGCAAACATAATGTAACATCACTTAAGACCAAAGATAATACAAATACTAAAATTTGAAATTAATCATGTCATCCAATGTTAAAACAAATCACAAAATTTTTTTTTTTTTTTTAAACAACATTCTACCTCCGACCTATTCTAAACAAGAAAAGAAAATATGCATGCAGAAATGTGAAAATGATGTAGAAAAACTAATTAGAAAAGTTACACTTAAAATGATAGAAAAAGAAAATGATTTTTTTTTTTTAAACAATGAAGATGCGTTTCTAGAGTAACTACACTCCATATTCAGCCATCTTCGACTCAAAAGTTGGAAAATGTATATTTATAGAGGAGAAAATAAAAAGAAGAAGAAAAATGAACATCAAAACTTAATAAAGAAAAAGAAAATTTTTTTTTTTTGTTTTTTATTTTTTTTGGTTTTTTTTTTTTTTTTAAACAATGAAGATGCGTTTCTAGAGTAACTACACTCCATATTCAGCCATCTTCAACACAAAAAGTTAGCAACAGTTAGTTTCTACAACAAAAAATTAGTAAAAACTTAACCAAGATTTCACATTTGTCGACTATTCCCTCCCCAACGAGCGAAACATTGTCCTCAATGTGTAAAAGAAGTAGAGTTTAGAAGACATCACCTGTGGTGCAACACAGAAGAAAATATTTACAGACGGAGAGTTAAATCTAATTTGTACTTCTTACTGCTGCTACTGTTACCATCATTATTTGGTCGCTCCAACACAAAGGTCCATGGGTTCTCGGTTTATAAAGGATCAAGTAACTCATTAGCGTGTGAGCACAAATAAAAAGTTTTTCGCATGAGAAGGAATGAAGTAGTTTTTATTGCATGGTTAAGAAATGCGATAAAGCCATCATAAAAGTTATTGACATTTAACAAACCGATGGGTTTACGGTGGATGTCGAGATGGGCCCAAGATGCTAGTGTGATAAGTGCCTACAGTGTTGCAAGATCTCATGGAAGGAAAATAAAAGCATCAAGCATGATTAAGCATTTCATTATTCTTTCTTGCATACCGAGACAACTAACTCTTCCAGGTTGATGAGTCAGACGCCCAATGGTTTTAGGACTCTTGGGATGATGCCTAACACTTGACTTCCACGATAAAAGGCCGAGACCATTTTTGATAACCCTCGTTACCTCCTCCATACACCAAGTGTAATTTTCTGCTATGCCAAGATCGATGGGCCTCAACGAACTCTTTATGTTTGCCATAGGTAAATCCAAAGCACACAAATGTTCTTGAATTGTCTATTTTGCCATTGCGATACTTCTCAAAAACAATTTGTGAGTGCTTGACAAAAGATATCACATTTAAGAGTCTTGGTGATAGTGGGTCATGATTGTGTATGAGGTAATATGTCGAAAAAAGCGTAAAGCACGTGGCTAAGTCAAAAAGAAAAGGAAAAAGCAAACAAGAATAAAATTATTAAAGACAATAATGCAAACAATAAGACAATAGTGAAATAAAATAACAATAAAGTAAAAGGATATTTACACGTAGTTGCGGCGTGGCTCACATCTTCCTCTGGTTTACGTCCGAAGCGGCTTGAACGCCTTCATGGGTCGAGGATAGCTTCCTATCCAGCTTTCTTATAAAAAGCAGGTCGTTTATAGTCGATTCCGAGACTATATCGTGCATGCTCTTTTCGGAATAATGGCCATAAGCGGAGAATCGCTCCTTGCACATATCCAGGATGCGTTTGAGACAGAAGAATATCATCCAATGACTCGCTTATTCAAGCCATCCCTAATGAATTGAATCTTATCTTCCGTTATCGACACCATTCCTAAAGAACATGGGTTTTATCGCAACTCATTCGCACACTTATGACAAGCAACGAAATTCTTCGAGCTCGTCGTTTTCTTGCATAATTTCCTTTACCACAAGGCATGTATGCAATAAATTTTGGAGGTAACTCACGCCGATCGTACTTTAGCCTCGATTAACCAACGGATGTCGGCAGTATGTTATTCCTCATGAGTAATCGCATGCGTTCGGACCGAGCTTTATAGATCGTAAGGAGGGCATTCGAGGAAGTGAAGGGAATCGCTTGTGAAGCTTCGCTAGAATCTCGTTCCGTACTTTCGCCTCGAATGTCGGTTATTATGGGAAAAGTAACCGACTTGATTGTCACGGAGTACCGTTATCCGCCACTTTAACCGGGTAACAAACTAAAGCAGAAAAATAAATTAAAACAAACAAAGAAAATTAAAATCGTCCTCTTATTGAATTTAGCTCCAATGGATGTCGTAAACACTTCTCTCAATGTCTCGAGTTGGCTTTCTAAATCCTCAACATAGGCTACTAACTCTGGTGGTTGTAGAGCCCAAATACGATGTGTTTTACAAAATTGAATCGCCTTTTGAGATGAGTTTTGACACGTTGAAGTGGTTTAAGAATGTTCAAGAGGAATGGTCTAAGTATGAGACTCATGATTAACAATGATAAGAGAAAACTTAATAGTTAAACAAACACACTTATGCAAAAATAATTTCAATTAGCAAAAGAATAATATAAAGGAAGAAAGAAAAATCAAATCAACGAAAAGAAAAAAATCAATTCAAATTTGGTGGGTCACTCAAATTTATTTTGTCTTTTTCATGTGGTTGGTACTTCTAGATATGGCTTTAATCTTTGACCATTAACTTTAAACGTGACACCGTTCTTTGGGTCCTTAATTTCAATTGCCCCATGTGGAAAAACAGTATGAACAATAAAGGACCACCAACGAGCGTAACTTACAGGAATAAAGCGAGAATTGAATAAAAGCACTTTCGACTGGAGTGAACGATTTTCTCATAATTTGCTTATCATGGAAGACTTTCATTCGTTGCTTGTAAATTTTGGCATTTTCATATGCGTCATTGCGAATTTCTTCAAGTTACGCGGTTGTAATCTTCTCTGCTTTGCATGTCAAAGTTGAATTTCTTGATGGCCCAATACGCACGATGCTCAAGTTCCACGGGTAGGTGGCAAGCTTTCCATACACTTTGTAGGGTGACATCCCAATCAGGATCTTGAAAGCCGTTCTATATGCCCATAATGCATCATCAAGTCTTAATCACCAATCTTTTCTGTCTGGCTTCACCGTCTTTTCTAATATGTGCTTTATTTCTCGATTGGAGATCTCAACTTGGGGTTTTGCGGATGATACGGTCGCCACTTTGTGAGTGATGGAATACTTTGTCAAAAAAGCTTTGAATGCTTTGTTACAAAAGTGGGCACCACCATCACTGATTATTGCTCGAGGGAATCCAAAGCGCAAAACAATGTTGCTTTTCAAAAATCCTATCACCACCTTGTGATCATTGGTTCTGCATGGAATTGTTTCTACCTATTTCGATACGTAGTCAACAGCAACCAAAATGTATTGATGGCCAAAAGAAAGGGAAAAAGGTCTTATGAAGTCGATACCCCATACATAAAAAATCTCAACCACTAAAATTGGATTTAGTGGGATCATATTCCTTCGCATAATGCTTCCCATTCATTGACACCTATCACATGAAGAACAAGAAGTGTAAGCATCTCGAAATATAGTTGGCCAATAAAAACCACATTGTAAAACTTTAGTTGCTGTTTTCTTATCACTGAAATGACCTCCACAAGCTTGTTCATGGCAGAATGAAAGAATATTCTGAATTTTATTTTCTGGGACACATTTTCTAACAATTTGATCTGCACAATACTTGAACAAATAAGGGTCATCCCAAAAGAAATTCTTTATTTCTGCAAAAAAATTGGCCTTGTCTTGTTTGGTCCAATGCTCGGAAGTTTACCGTAACAAGATAATTAACTATATCGATACCGTAATACTTCCACATTCATTAATTGTTCATCCGAAATGACTCATTTAATGGTAATGGTTACGTAATTGTGTCAAAATGGAGCGAGAGAGATGATCCGCCACGACATTTTCTCGTGCCTTTCTTATCTTTGAATTCCAAGTCAAATTCCAAAAGTAACACCCAACGAATTAGTCTAGCTTTTTGCATCTTTCTTTGTGAGAAGATATTTAAGGCGTGATCTGTGAATATAATTATTTTACACCCGATGAGATAAGATCGAAATTTCTCTAATGCAAACACTCGCTAGCATTTCTTTTTTTAGTTGAATAGTTCAAGCGTGCATCATTCAATGTCATACTAGCATAGTAAATAACATGGGGAATTCGATCAACTCTTTGTCCTAATCTCTCTTGCATAATCAGATGCATCACACATGAGCTCAAATGGTAAGCTCCAGTTTGGGGCCTGAATGATGGGTGATGATGTCAACAATTGCTTTAATTTTTCAAAAGCCACAAGACATGAATCATTAAAGATAAAAGGTACATCCTTAGCAAGTAAATTGCATAAGGGTCTAGAAACTTTGCTAAAATCTTTAATGAAACGTCTATAGAAACCAGCATGCCCAAGGAAAGATCTTACTTCTCTGACTGTTTTGGGTGGAGGAAGATTAGAAATGAGATCCACCTTGGCTTTGTCAACCTCAATACCTTTGCTCGAAATGATGTGACCGAGAACAATACCTTGTTTTACCATAAAATGGCACTTCTCCCAATTCAAGACTAAGTTCTTCTCGGCACATCTCTGCAGAACTAGCGTTAGATGATGTAAACATTGATCAAACGAGTCACCAAAGACAGAAAAATCATCCATAAAGACTTCAAGGAATCGTTCAACCATATCAGAAAAAATGCTCAACATGCATCGTTGAAATGTAGCAGGTGCATTACATAATCCAAATGGCATTCTCCTATATGCAAAAGTGCCAAAAGGGCAAGTGAATGTAGTTTTCTCTTGATCTTTTGGTGCTATGGGGATCTGATTGTATCCTGAGTAGCCATCTAGAAAGCAATAAAATTCATGGCCTGCTAATCTATCAAGCATTTGATCAATAAATGGTAAAGGAAAATGGTTTTTACGTGTGACAGAATTCAGTTTTCTATAATCAATGCATACACGCCATCCTGTAGTCACTCTGGTGGGTATCAATTCATTATTAGCATTGGTAACTACTGTGACTCCTGACTTTTTAGGGACAACTTGTACAGGACTGACCCATGAACTATCAGAAATGGGGTAAATGATACTTGCATCTAATAGCTTAAGGACTTCAGTTCTAACAACTTCTTTCATATTAGGATTTAACCGACGTTGCATTTCCCTAGTAGATTTAGCATTTTCATCAAGGTGAATGTAATGCATGCAAGGATTTATACCTTTTATATGCTATGGTCCATCCTAATGCCCTTTGTGCTCTTTTAAAACATCCAACAACTTACCTTTTTGTTCATTGAGGGATGATGAAAAATGAAAGTACTTTCTTCTCCCAAAATGCATATTCCAATGTGTTGGGCAATGGTTTGAGCTCGAGTTTTGGTGGTGATTCGATGATGGGATGAGTTTTTTCACGATGGTGCTAGTTGTTCAACTCTTGACTTCCATTTATTAGTGTCCATGGATGGTCTTTGAGTCAAGTAGGCGTTGACTCATCTGATCAATATCAAAATCAAAACCAAAGTGAGTTAAGCATGTAAAGGATCATCACTAAGGTTTGAAATAAAAGTGTCATCAACTAATGCTTCAATTAAATCCACATCAACAATTCCATCATCGCATTATGAGGTTGTTTGGCAATGTTGAAGATGTTCACTCCATAGTCATATTGCCAAAGGACAAGCTGCATATTTCATCTGCATTGAATGTGAGCATCGCATGATTGCCAAGAAAGGTCGGCCTAAAATAATGGGGATGTGCTTCCTCGAGTCTGTATTGGTTGAGTGTCAATTACAATAAAATCAACAGGAAAATAAAACTTGTCTACGGATAAGCACGTCCTCCACAATGCCACGAGGTATTTTTCGTGACCTGGAGTTGGGTGTAATTCTCCAAGTCCAAGTTTCACAAATACAGAATAAGGCAACAAATTTACACTAGCTCCAAATAAGCATTCAATTGTGTGGTTCACTATGCTACATGAGATAGTGGGGCACAGCTGCATTTTAAAGGAATTTTATGTTGGAGTATAGAACTAACGTTTTGTTAAAAATGCCTTCTTTTGAACATGCATATTTCTCTTTTTAGTACAAAGGTCTTTAAGAAACTTGGCATAAGATGGAACTTGTTTAATAGCATCAAGTAAAGGGATGTTAACACTTACTGTTTGAAGATTTCGAGAATCTCACTGTGGATTTTTTCTTGCCTTTAGCTAACCTCTGGGAATGGAGCTTTGGGAACGTATTCTCGTGGGTTGGTTTCTTCTTTCTCCTCCGGTGGTGAGTCCTCAACACTCACAGTACAATTTGATTTTCTTTGGTCACATCTCCACTTTGTTGTCGACTTCTTTTCCTTTTCGCAAGGTCATGCTTTAACTTCTCCATGTGGTGGTACTTGCTTCATGCACTCCTTTGGTTGACTTGGAAATTTACCTTTCTCAGTCATTGCCAAGGTCCGAAGAAGCAAGTTGTCCCACCATCTTCTCGAGGCTTGAAAGATTGGGCTTGTGAATTGAAGCTCTCAACTCATTTCGTAGTCCATCAATAGTTGTTGCTCAATGGTAGAATGAGTAACATTCTTGAGATTCTGGAATGAATCCTCCCATGCAGGTTGAGTAGTACAGTTCGATTGTATGGTCTAAATGGTGGTGAGAGGCTTGAGGATTTTGAGGAATTTGTTGCATTGGTGGAGGCTGCGAGTCCATTCATTGGAATCCTTGAGACCATGAAAAATTGGGGTGGTCTCTCCATCCGGGGTTATATGTATTGGAGTATGGGTTGTAATTTGATGGCTTTCTCATTACACCATGGCATTGATCGAGTATGAGTCATGGTCATGTGGTTATTGATTTAGATGATCGATGCTATTTGTCGAGAGAGACCTTATTGCTTTGACTTCTTTAATTTCGAACTAGATTCGCCAATGTGAACCTCATTCACTCCTTAATTCTTAGTATTCGAGTGATCGACTCGTTGTTGGGAATTATCCGATTGTTGGAAGAATTCCCAAATCTCGATGCACTTTTTGACATTAGCTCTCCTCCACTTGTTGCCATTAGCCATTCTTGCACATTCGCAATAATCCCTCCAAAAAGTATTGGCATTGGTGCCATTTCTCGTACCATGATGTGGACACTTCAAGAGTAGTCCATTGAATCGCTCCCACGTTTGAAAAATTGCTCGTCCTCTCTGGGTAAACTCGAGATTTCCCTGCGAATAGCATTTGTTTTATTTGGGAAATATTTATTTAAAAATTTAAGTAACCATTTGTTCCATGATGTGATGCAATTAGCAAAGTATTAAGCCATGAACGCAGCTCTATCCTTTAAAGAAAATGGGAATAGTCTAAGTTTTACATCATGAAAAATTCTCATATTTAAATGTTTGA
Organism: Citrus mangshanensis; assembly: GCA_030449895.1. NCBI lineage: Eukaryota > Viridiplantae > Streptophyta > Magnoliopsida > Sapindales > Rutaceae > Citrus > Citrus mangshanensis. Next base: position 5,343,472 of record JASUUJ010000280.1, on the reverse strand, counting down.
CAAATTGCATGAAAATCATTCAAATGATTATATGGGTCATTTTCTAGGCCATAGAATGTGGGGAGACAATTTAGCACACTAGGTTTTAGTTCAAAACTCCTAGCTACGTTTGGGTATCTTATACATGATGTGCTCAAATTTGCTAAAGGGTGAAATAATCCTTAAATGGCCTCTCGTGGTGCTTGTAAATCCATTCCAAATTTATTTTTAATTTGTTTGTGTGTGCGAAGTGTTTTCTAATTAAGTCTATAGGTTCAAGATTAGGTAATAATGACACATGCATGCAAAACAAATAAAATAAAAATAATGATGGAAACAAAACAAAAAAAAAAAATAAATTTGAGACAAAAACAAATAAAAAAAAAAAAGAAGTAGAAATTACGATACAAACCTTATTTATTACAACCTTACTATAAAAATACACAAAAATAAATACGTGAAATTAACTAAAAATTAAATTAAAACTTAATAAAGAAAATTAAATTAAGATAAACAAAAATTTAAAAAAAAATAAATCAAAAATTAAATTGCAGAATTGTAAAGAATAGAGAAAGAAAAGAAATACTAACCTCTAAATGCAGATCCACTTTTTTTCTATATTTTTTTAATAAAAAAATACAAGAAAGCAATTTAAAAGAAATTATGCACAAAAATTAATTCTATGAATTAAAATTACTTACCTCGGCGCAAAAACTTGTTGTGCAAATTTTAATGTCGAATCATTGTAGTATAGATACATGGTGACGAGTGTCGATCCCACGAGGAGGTGGATTTTAATTGTGTAGAATTAATTTTGTAGATGGGTGATTGGATTTATGGTGGAAATGATTTGGAATATGCTAAAACTTAAATTAAAATGGCGAGAATAAATTCTAAAATTGGTATTGAAATTGCGAGACTAAATTTGAGAATTATATTGAAATGACGTCTTGGGTATCCGTATCAACATGCATCATGGGCTAAATAATCCTTATTAATGCCAATTAAATCATGAGGGGGAATCCACACCTCATGAACCACGCTCTAATCAATATGGTGCTTATCGTAATAATAATAATGAAGTAGGGTGCGGTCTTGAACAAGATTAATATTATTTGTCGAGAAGTCAAAACATCCACAAAAACTAGAGGGGAAGAGAAAATAAATTTACCAAATTAAGCCCATGACACATGTTGAGCTTCAACCCAAGCTTGAAAGAAAATTAGCCACTCAAGAAAATGAGAATTTATTAAAATATGAAGAAAATACAAGATGGAGAGGAATTACAGAAAATGGATCCCAAAATGGATTGAGATATCCAATTAGGGGAGGCCTTTTTATAGATACGTGGAGTAAATCATCGGATTAAAAAGCGAGGATTGCGCCACGTCATCATCAGCGATCGGTTTGCGCGGGTGAATACGCGGTTTGACCGACTTTGAACAAGAAGCGGTTTGACCGGTGAACGATGCGGTTTGGTTGACAATAATCGCATGATATGCGCGAGATTTTTTGATATCGCCGTCGCCAGCGATGCATAAGAATTTTAGTCCAGGATCATGACACCTCATCAGTCAATGCCACATCATCGGTCAATGCCACGTCATCGGTCAATGCCACGTCATCGATCCGTCTATGTGAATCGTGAGCGATGCGTGAAGCGATGCCGTACATGTGAATAGTCGTATATGTAGCATTTTTCCTTTTATGCTCCTCCTAAGGTTTTCGCCGTCACGAGTTTAAAAGTGATGTCCGTTTTCCATATGATCTCTCCTTTATTGAAATGACTATAATACCCCTAAAATACATAAAATACTTAATTAAAATCAAACACACATAATTAAATTGCAAGAAACTTAAATACATAAAAGTAAAGGTTGTTAGTAAGACTTGAAATGTAAAATGATGATTTTCTCCTTTATAAATATACATTTTCTAACACTCAACAACAGCAAAGATTGGAGCAAAAGTTTTGAAAATCGCCCAGCAACAAATTTGGTGAACTAGGTCGTAAATCACTGCCCAATCATTTTTTAAGTTAAAGAAATATGTAAAAAGTTGAATTATAAGAAAAGATCTTCCCCGAAGACCACTATGAGGATATATGGAGCTCGTATAAGGCTTGTAGCAATATTGTGAGGGGTGAATGGGAAAATTTTAGTGAAAGAATGTTTGAGAGTCCAGTGCAGCAGTTTCAAAGGGTTGCAAAAAGATCCTTAGCTCAGCTCAAGATTTGGAGCAAAAAAGAATTTAAAAGCAAAAAAATGGAGCAAGATGAACTGATAGAGCAATTGAAAAAGGCAAAACAGAAACCAACTCAAGCAGTGGAAAAAGAAGAAATCAAGAAGCTAGAAAATTAAATAAGAAACATGCTGATCAATGAAGAAGTGTATTCAAAGCATAAATCGAGAGCAGATTAGCTAAAAGAAAATGATAAAAATACTAAATTCTTTCACTCCAAAGCATCCGCTAGGAAGAGAAAGAATAAAATTTGGGAAACAAGGGCAATAAATTAATGATCAATAAGGAATAGAAATGAAGTTTTGCAAATATTTTCAGCAGCTTTTCACCTCATCTAGGCCAAGTCATAATCATATTAAAGAAACTCTAAAAGGGATGCTGCCAAAGGTTACTCCACAGATGAACGCTTACTTGGAGGAATCGTTCACTTTTGAAGACATAACAAATGCTTTATCATAAATGTGTCCTACAAAAGCTCCGAGGCCAGATGGTCTGCCTGCTATTTTTTTCTAGAAGCATTGGCAAACAGTTGGCAGTGGGGTTATTAATACTTGTCAACACATCTTAAATCAGCAAGGTACCTTAGACTCCCTCAATCATACTTTTATTGCTCTTATTTATAAGATCGAGAAGTCTAGGAAAGTCACTGAATTTAGACCTATTAGTCTTTGCAATGTGATGTATAAAATTGTAGCTAAGGCAATAACCAATAGGTTGAAACCGATCTTGACTCATTATTTCCCCAAACTAGAGTGCATTCATACCAATAGGCTTATTATAGACAATTTTATTATTGGCTATGAATCCTTTATATGATTAGACACCGCAAAGGAAAAAAAAATGGCTTAGTGGCTTTAAAACTAGACATTAGCAAAGCTTATGATAGAATTTAAGTTGGCATCAAAGCTATTCTCTAATGGTATGAAAGAGATTCTCATCAAAGTAATAGCACAAGTAGTGCCAACTTACGCCATGAGTGTGTTCAAGCTCCCTAAGGGTTTATGTGAAGACATCCAAAAGGCAATTGCAAAGTTGTGGTGGGGATCTAAGGAAGATAGACATGGGATTCATTGGTCAAGGTGAGATAGCCTAAGCAAAGCAAAAAGTAGATAAGGGCTAGGTTTTAGGGATCTCACTAGTTTCAACCAAGCCTTAGGGGCCAAGCAAGGGTGGAGATTACTTCGGTTTCCCAATTCCTCAAGGGCAAGAGTGATGTAAGCTAGATACTACAAAAGTTCCACCTTTTGGAATGCAAAGGCAGGCTCTAATCCTTCTTTTATATGGAGAAGCATCTTATGGGGAAGATAAGTAATCAAGAAAGGGGTGAGATAGAGAATCAGAGATTGGACGAAGGTTCTTGTATACAAAGACAATTCGATCCTAAGACTAGTTACTTTCAAGCCAATATCAACTCAAAATTTACCAGTTGAGACTGTTATGGCTAAACTGATTGATCCTGAAAACAAGTGGAGAGCAGATAAGCTGGAGCAACATTTTATGAATGAAGATGTTGAAGCAAGTTTTCAAATTCCTCTACCAAGAAGCCAAGAAGATAAAGTGTTGTGCACTTTGATAAGAGAGGGGTGTATTCTGTGAAAAGTGGCTATCAACTAGCACTTAACCTCAAATTCCCTAATGAGCCTAGTAGCTCAGACAGCAGTTCTAGACAATGGAAATTCTTTTGGATGCTTGATTTACCGTAGAAGATTAAGATTTTCATGTGGAGGGTTACAAAAAACATTCTGGCAATTATTGAAAATCTTTGGAGAATGAAGAGGTTGTAATAACCAATCAGTCAAAGATGCAAAAAAGAAGTGGAAACTATAAGCCACGTTCTATTAAAATGCAAAGCAACAAAGAAGATTTGGGATCTAGCTCTTTTCACACTTCAACTCTATAATGATCAAATCAAGATATTTTCAATGTTGTCCAATAAATGTGCTCCAAGTCAAGGAGAGTGGAAGCATAGCTTATGGTGGTTTACTGTTAGGTGATATGGTCTGCAAGAAATAAATTCATCTTTCAAGGGAAGAAGGTAGATCCAAGGGTTTCAATAGCTAAAGCAGAATCGGTCTTGGAGGCTTATCAAAGAGTGAGGAAATCAGGAACAGCTTATGTAAACAATGGTAGAAGAGGAAATCAACAAAGATGGAAACCTCCCCAAGAAAATGTTTTAAAGCTTAATGTAGATGCAGCTATAAACAGCAAAGACCAAAACATAGGTCTGGGAGCAGTTATTAGAGGTTCAGATGGAAAGGTAATAACTGCAAGAATTAAGCAAGCTCAATTAAAGGAAAGTGTCAGTTTTGCAAAAGCAGAAGCCATCCAATGGGGTTTGCAAGTAGCAAAAAACATAGCCATATCTAGTTTGATTGTGGAAATTGATTGCAAAGAAGTGGCTGAGCAAATTAACAACACTAAGGGTAGCGGAACAGAGATCTACTGGATAATTTCATATATCCAAAGTAAAAAAAAAAATAAAAAAGAAGTTTCAAAATATCCAATTCTATTTTGTCCTTAGAATCTGTAATGCTTATACACACGCCTTAGCTAAATTTACTTTAAGGAATGTTTCAGCTGCTGTCTGGATTGGAATAATTCCAGCAGATGTGCAGAATGTATTTGATAATGTTGTTCAGTTGGAATAAAAAGTTTACTTTCTATTAAAAAAAAAAGTACTTTTGAGTCGTATGTGGCCTTATATTTTACACCTCTTGTGGTGAAGTATTGTTAATCATTATCAACCCTTTTAATAACTAATTTCAAAAAAAAAAATCCGAGAATACAATACAGTGGAGCTGGGGGCACCAAAAAGAGTATTAGTTGCGAGTCTCACTTGATACTTTTCGTTCTATGCTTCTCTGTAGATTCAAGTTTCGTCATATATACTATCGATTCTGATACTAGAATTCATATTATTTGCTTCCAGTACGAAGCTACTAACAACAGCTTTATTATATATATCACTCTCAAACAACCTTCTTTGGGGAAACACATCCTAAACTGTAAATTTTGATTCCTTAGAAAAGCAAATCTCCTTGATGATCAAGAACTGAGTAATTTAACAGCACACAACAATGAAGCTTGGCACTTGATACTTCTCAAATGGCCTTCCATTTAATCTCAACTTGAACAGCTCCATTTTTCGAATTAATCAAATGGTACTTCTCTTTTAATCGTCCATTGCGGACTACATCATGCAGGTTTATATCCACGTATCCTAGTGACTCCTAAATACACCGGAAAATTTCACAGAATGCAGATTCATTATGAACTAATACAAGCAGGCATTGTCAACCTGAAGAGAAACAAAATCACGAGTTTATACCAACCTTTGATCGGAGTCTTAAACCTCTCCGTTTGCTTTTGACTTCAATGTGGATCTTCTCCTTTAAAGGAGCCTCTTCGAAATCAAACTGGAATTCTTCGTTCCAAATTGGATCCCGGCATTTCTTGATCATCTGGACAAAAACACATTAAAACTTGAGAATTAATATATCAACAACGCGATCTACACCAAGTTAGACACTCATAATCTTGAAGGGCACCTTGGTTTTCTTCTGTTCTCCTCTACATATGACCACAGCATAAGGATTGTTGTGATGCTTCCCCTCAAGATCCTTAGCTCCCTCAACTGTCACCAATAACAATCCGGCACCTAAGTAAACATACTCAGTTGCCTTTCCAACTTCACTTTCTTTCCTCTCAAATCTGTCTAAAGGACCACAAAGTCTTTTACTCTCTTCTCTGAAAAGACTAAATGTCAACTCTACCACAAGTTGCCCTCTCCACTTCTTGTCCTGAGGATCGTTAGGATTTGTGTTCTTGACCAAATCAAGAGTTAATTCTTTAGTCTCATTTGGAGTAAGTGATCTCAGTGGAACAACTTGCATTCCCAATTTGTCATGTGTTCCAACCTGTGAAACCATAAACTTAAAAATCTTAACTTGCATTACAAGTTATTAACAAAAAACATCCTGGAAAGACGGCAAAATCCACAGAGTCATTGGCGATGCTGCCAAATTTCTAATTCAAATATTCTTCTCTTTAAACCATCTTGAATGGAAATAATAATTTCCTTTTAAGTAGTAGCTATGAGGAGATCTTATGATTCAGAAATTCAGGAAACGACTCGATTACCAAAAGAAATACAAAACCTTTTCCCAGTCATATACATGTAACTGAAGAACTTGAGTCTCGGGGTCTTTTACTGTAAGCTTGAAGTCCTCATTCCATTCAGGGTTCAAAGTCTTCATCTTAACAGAAGTCTTCTTTGCTGGAATCCTTTCCCCACTTAAGCTGAGTTGAACATAGGGATCCGAAGCTCCAAATATATCCATCTTTAATAATCTTATTGCCCGAATAACCTTTACATGAAGTATGCCTACAGGCTTCTTAATGGCCCCTCTGTGGACATGAGAAAGAATTAACGAAAAATGTAATAACTGCTACTGCAGGTAAAATTATATTAAGGTTGGGATTAAGACTTCGAGTACACATTAATATTTGATACTTGAATCATTCATCCTTAGTTGCATTCATATGAATATAAACTTACAATGAACCATCAAGAATTGGAATTTCAAGAGTTTGAGGCCAGAGATAGAGGGCAGAAATTTGATTTCTTATAGTTTCCTGCAGTGCAACCGACTAATAATTAGATTAAGGTAGCCCAGGAAAGATTCTAAATGCCTCAGGTAAGAGTAACTGATTTTTCCAGGTTCAATTAAATATGACAAGAGGTTCTTCACAATAAATGCAAAAATAGTGCAAGCATTCATATCGATGCAAACTTGCAGGATGCAAGAATTTAATAAACAAAGCAAAAGCAGTTTGCTACAGCCAAGAGTTTTGAAGATACAATATCTTGTTTTCCATCTGGCATTGTGATAATTAATACTTTGAAAAAAAACTTTCAGTAACAGTTTGCACCAAATGCCATCTTGGACATTCGGAAGCTTTTTCCTGAAAATAGCAGAGGTCTGACTGAAACTACTGCATGTTTAGGTATATTCGTATTGAGTTCCAAATTTAGTTTGTAAATAGTGATTAAAATTCAGATGTTACCCTAATTCATTCAAGCATTTTCTTGATATCTTCTCATGATTAAGTGAAGAACCGTTTTATTGAACCTGGCTTATCTTGTAAAGCAATGATAAGTATTAAATAATTTGACTAGAAATTTGGAGGTCATTCAGAAAAAGTCAACTGAAAATTAAACAAAGTAGACGAGTAGGTGGGATTCCTCATTATTTTCTAGTTAAGATTGAATTAGTAGTTAAAAACGTGCTCTCTATTATATAATTGTGTTGCATTCACATTAGCTGGTTTGCCGAAGGTCAACCAAAATCTCAATATACATTAAACAATTCCCAATAGATTACTTAGAAATTAAAGTCTTAACTTATACAGTCGTTGTGTTGTCATTAGTGAATTCATTAATGTGCCAAAAGTTTGTGATCCCACCAAACAAATAGATAAAATGAAGGCAAATCATTCCAAATATTGTAACAACAGGTGCTCTAACCAAAGCCATAAACAGACAGAGGAACAAATATCACCTGAATAAATTGGTATAAGCCTGGGATTGCCATCATATCACCTCCAACTAACTTCAATCCAAAGTCAACTTCTGGCTGCATAAATATATAAATTAACAAATATTCATCCAATGTGTGCATAAGATAAAAGAGCATCTGTTGTGTTTGTTAATGTTTTGCACCAACACTTACTTACCTTCTCCATCAGAGATACGGCTATGCCAGCAAAACAAGGGAATGCAGGCACAAGAGGTTTCAAAACTATCCGAGGCGCTGCACGGATTTGTACATCCAACAGCTGGAAGCAAGCATGACAAATTTTTTAAAGAGAGAAGCCTTATCCGATCCTTAATACTTATAAGCATAAGAAAGTGACACTAGTGAATCCCAGTTGATTACTTGACCTAAGTTGATGTCATGATATATAAAAAGAAGAAGAGGAAAAATAAAACTAAGAGTTGAATCAGCAAAGACAAGTTGACTTACATATAATGCCAATAAAGAAAAGAAGTTGTGTCAAAGCCATTAAAACCATGATGAAAGAACTTCCATTTTTTAAAATAAGTCCTCTGAAAACCCTATTAAAAATGTTGCGATGACTTCAGGATATTTGTTTAGAAGCTCACCTGTACCGTGATTTGCAGAGAGAAGAATTTCAACGCCAAGGTTATGTTAGGATTTCCTGCCCATCTAACCGCAGGCTCAAGTATCAGTTCAGTTTCATTGGTTTCACATACCTTAATACCTGTCATTTTCATGAATCCAATCTCAAAACCGAATATATTTTGTGAGTCATGGTGACAATAAGTCTGCTTAAATGTTGATTCCGAGAAAACACAACTTATACAACACTCGACAAATGTAATTAGGAAATATACTTTAATTACCATGAATTATAGGAGGCAGAGTTCCAAGAGTCAGAGTCTTAAAATCTATTGATCTTATGCAATACTTGCCAATGTACTCTGCAAATATAGGCTCCAGATTGCTTCTTGCAGTACTACATATTGCCTGAAACAACAGTAAAACTCAAGCCTTAACCAATCTAGCTCTATAGTCATATGTACAGCTAAGTGCATAAACTTCTGATTACCTTATCAAGGTAAGGCCACAAATCGGATGCAAACTTGTTGAGCCAGTCGATCTGCACAAGCACGTAAGTAATATCACTTACATTGAGAGACTTCAAGACTAGCTATTATATTACAAAGGAGTGCAACCAAGAACAATCTGATTAATTACTCACACGGTCATAATCTGGGTGTTTCACCCACAATGGTATTTCGGGAAAAACATCAAGCACATAGCTTGTATCAAACTCATGATCAACTGGTCGAATTATCGGATCCTGCAAAATGTAGGCTTTAAAGTTTACTTATAAATACCGAAGAATAAAATGTTCATATATATTAAATTATCCTTATTATTAACTAACAATTAACAAAGGCACTTAGCATCCATCTAACAACTGTGATTAAACAATACATCATAATGATCTACATAAAAATGTTCTAATCTAGTATCTTAGACTTTGTTAAAGTCTGAAAAAATTATTAAATCTGAAAAAACTATTAAATCATATAATTGAATAATTTTTTCGAATAAAATTTAAGATCCCTGGACCAGATCAATACTCATATTTATAACCACTAAACAAAAACATAAATATCAAATAAATTATCATTGAGAATGTTAACATGCATGTGACCGCAAAATGATAAAACAATGAAGCATAGAAGATTGTAAAAAAAAAAAAGGGGGGGGGGGGGGGGGGGGTAAAAGAAAAAGTATAAAAAATATTTACCTTAATCTCTGTGGCTTCAGAGTGTACGAATATGAAAAAAGCAACTAAAAAACCGATTGGAATTCCAATTCCGAAACCAAAGATTCCCAGTAAAAAACTCAACAACCCCATTTATCTTATAAATTTTAATATATGTTTTTTCAAATGAAAAAAAATAAAAATCCATAGGCTGTAAAAATGGAAAAATTATCAAATTGATTAATAAAAATTAAACTGAAAAATGAAAATCAGAAACGCGAAGGAAACCGCCGCAACGGAGTATCATTGCCCTATCCACGTTGGACAACATGAAGTCCTTTATGATAGGAAATTACTCTACTGCCCTCTTCTGAGCAGACACGTCGGATATAACATAAGACTGAATCGAATCTAAGCTGGGAAATTTGTTCCGTACATCGGCTGTGTTGTGACGTGGCAACTGGGATTTTGTACACGCGTCCATGCTAAGCAAGTAGTCACCAAATATTCTGCATTCAACTTCTGAGGTTAATGAATTTAAATGGGAATCATCAACTTCTCCTGGTGAAAAAGTTAACGTTTATAAATGATTTTAAATCTCTTAAAATCTTCCCAATAATTATGAAAAAATAATAATAATAATTTTTTCATTTGATTCTTTTATATATATATATATATATTAATTTAAGTAGTGGCACTTGAATTATTTCCTGTGAAGGTATCATGCGCCATCATTATCACTAACAATTTTTCTTTAAGCACTAAAACGTGATATTAGCCGTAATCAAATTGATGTAGACTTTTTAAGTCTTTCTCTTATGTACGCCGTTTCATGTCATGTCATTTCACAAGAACTAATCTAGAAAATTAAGTAAAAAATAATAATGTTATAATAATTTTACCACTAATTTCAAAGGAATAAAATAAGTTGCAAATTATAAACATAGTAAACATTGGGATCAGGCTACGGTACCACAGTGGTACCATACCACATCCTTTATCTTTTGTGACTTCAATATTGTAAATTTTCATATAACTCCATTTTATTCGTTTTTATTTAAACTTTAATTCACAAATATTAAGTTAATATATATTGCATCCACATGGACATTTTAGTTAGCACCTTATACTATTTATTATTTATAAATTCTTATTATATATTACACTTATATCACAATACCCCCTCTGTGAACCAAAATGCCCATGCCGAACCCACAAACCCGACCCGGATGTTATACCAATGTTGGTACCAATCGGAGATGCCGATCATCTCCATGCCAATCTTGTCGCTGAAAAGCGTTCGGAAAGCTGCTGATTGAAGCCGTGAAAAGCTGCGGAACCGCCACTTCAATTCGCCGCGATTTCTCCGGTTTCCGGTGACGCTATCACTTGAGTTTTGCTCCCCACGATTCCCTCTATATTTTCCGACCAATCACAGCCACCGGGGGAGCCGATTTTCCATTGATCGATCATTGAAGGATTCACGGCTTTGGGAGTTCGATCCGGCGCCATCACCACGCGTGAGAGGTCACTACCACCACCATTGGACTCAGCTCGGCCAAAAGTGTCTAACTCGAGTTTCTCGTCGCCGTCAGTTGAAATTCGGTCACCGTTGGTTGGCATGGGTATTTCGGTAATGTTCACATGGATGCAGTTGAAATTAATTTAATATTTGTAAAGTAAAATTTAAATAAAAAAGAGTGAAAGGGGTTATATGATAATTTGCCACAAAAGACAAAAGGAAGTGGCACAGTGCCACTGTAGTACTGCGGGCTGATCCTAAACATTGATAGCAAGGACAGCCCGACTAATGGAAGCGCTGACATCTGATGTATCATTCAACGATATTTGTTATTATTATAAAATTTCAATAATTTGTAAAATGTCTATTATTGTTAATTATAAAAATTAATTATTCCTTTTACTATCATATAATGAAAATTAAATTTATATTTCAATCTAATGGTAAATTATATTAAATACCATTCAGGTCAAAATTCAATCTAGTTTAGCATATCAAACTTGCCCTCAATGCGTAAATATATTTTTCTTTTGTTGTACCATGATGACTTTACTCTTTTTCATAAATAAAATAATTGCAAATAAAATAGACCCATTCTTATTTAAAAATAAATAGGTGCGTAAAGTTTGAATTAATTCTTTTTAGCCCCTACCTCTATTAGAATTGAAATATAAATAGCGGAAGTCATTTGAAAATTACTTGACCAAGTTTATAGAAGACAATTTAGTCTCTAGTAATCTTCGGCAAACTCACTTATTTAATATATTTTTTTAATCAATAATTTTTTTAGTTGGAATATGACATGCACATGCGGCGTATCACATATTAAGTAAAAAATAATTTTATTCTAATACTAATATGATAATTATTATCACGTGTCAATGAACAATACATCTTATGTCACATCGATTAAAATATAATTTTCAAATTCCTCCTTACAAATACTAACGAATATAATTAAACATGTGAAATCAAACTTTGTAATTAAAGTAATCAAGATACAATGAACCAAAATTTGTAAGAAAATTTGAATGTGCCACAGATACAAACCCCCAAAAAATATCAATCTAGTAAACAAAATTAGACAAACAAGATTCTTGGCAACTTTGTGATCTGGAGCCACATGTTGCCTCTTCGAGGATTTGTCTCCTTCAACTGTTACTTTAACTGTCAAACAGATGAATGAATGGTAGTTTAATAGTTTTAATTTCCATTTTTTTTATAATGAAAGTTTTATGGTAATCAATTGCATTATTAAGAGTTATTATATGATCCAAGTTCATTGCACATCTAGGTACCTCAACTTAGCTACTTAATTAAAATAAGAAAGAAACTGATTTTGCTTCGATTTTTGTATTTAATTAATTAATTTTTGAATTGCATGGAAAATTTAATTATTAAAACGTTATCTTAAGCATGCAAAGAGAATTGTCGCTAGTTTGATGCATTGAATTGCCGACCACTAAGGTCTAAGATCAACCATGTGTAGAGATTAGAGAAGGAGGTGGAGAAGTGAGTATGCCCTTTCACAATAATAATAATAATAATAATAATAATAATAATAATAATAATAATAATAATAATAATAATAATAATAATAATAATAATAATAATAATAATAATAATAATAATAATAATAATAATAATAATAATAATAATAATAATAATAATAATAATAATAATAATAATAATAATAATAATAATAATAATAATAATAATAATAATAATAATAATAATAATAATAATAATAATAATAATAATAATAATAATAATAATAATAATAATAATAATAATAATAATAATAATAATAATAATAATAATAATAATAATAATAATAATAATAATAATAATAATAATAATAATAATAATAATAATAATAATAATAATAATAATAATAATAATAATAATAATAATAATAATAATAATAATAATAATAATAATAATAATAATAATAATAATAATAATAATAATAATAATAATAATAATAATAATAATAATAATAATAATAATAATAATAATAATAATAATAATAATAATAATAATAATAATAATAATAATAATAATAATAATAATAATAATAATAATAATAATAATAATAATAATAATAATAATAATAATAATAATAATAATAATAATAATAATAATAATAATAATAATAATAATAATAATAATAATAATAATAATAATAATAATAATAATAATAATAATAATAATAATAATAATAATAATAATAATAATAATAATAATAATAATAATAATAATAATAATAATAATAATAATAATAATAATAATAATAATAATAATAATAATAATAATAATAATAATAATAATAATAATAATATTATTATTATTATTATTATTATTATTATTATTATTATTAAATGATGAATATGTGGAATAATAATAATAACAACAACAACAACAACAACAATAAATAAAAATGATAATCGTCTCCAAAAAGAATAATAATATAATAACAACAACAAAAACAAATATGGTTGTAGTGTTTGAAAGTCGTTATATTCTTTTTTATATTTTTAAATTACAAAGTTGGGAAACATATCCTACAGGAGGCATTGCAAAAATTTATTTAATTATACAAATTCTTTGGACAAATTAATGACATCAAGATGCGTTTGGCTATGTATTATGTTGTATTGTATTAGTAATATATTATAATATAATATTCTACAGCATTTGGTGATGCAATATACTTTATTAATTTTTATTAATATTATGTTTGCTGATGCACTGTAATGTATTAATTTTTTTGGTGATTAATTTAAATTATATACTTAAAACACAATATTTGAAGTGCTTAGAAAAATATTAATTTAGAAGTCTTGAATTTAAAAATTTTGGCATCAATTTTTTTAGTATAAATATTAAAAAACTATCATAATTCTTCATGATACATATGTAAAACTAATAAAGCCTACAATCTTTTGAAGAATAATATTTATTTTTCAATATTTCCTAAGTATATACCTTGTGAAATAAACATCGAAGCAAAAATTCAATTGAAACAACCTTTCAAAAATATTACAACATAAATAAATAGTTAAAAGCATATATACAATATTCATTTAACAGTCACCTTAAGATGACATTACAAAAGTTCATACATACTACAGTATGTAATAGTTACATAAGATTGAAAAACATTTTTGATAGAAAATTATCATCCATGTAACGATGTCGCTTCAAATTCTTTCCAAATCTTGTATGGAGATGTCCACATGAATAAGCTAACAAGGAGTATTTTGTTGATTGAAAATTCGACTGCGAGAGTTCTGAGTCAATTTGAATCGACAATTGGTCAGCTAGATGTCCAAAAAGATTAGTTTGGCCTCGTAAACCAATGGACATTGTGCTATTGAACCCCACAAATAGATGCTTCTACCCACCAAACTGGAAAATGGAGCAATCATTTGTAAGATTAGGAAGCAATAGAAAATTATTATGATTATTATTATTATTATGAGCATTGGCATTCGTTTGATGCAAATACGTCAAAGAAAAAGTTACTATAAAGTCCCCTCAATCCACAAGATGAGCTGGCTTGCCTAAACTCACCTTCTCAAGTCCCTAAGGGCGAAGTAGACCCAGGTAGTCTTTTGCAAAGGCTTCAAGCTTAAATTAAAATGAAAAATAACATAGAAAGAGAAAAGAAAAATTGGCAAAGATCATAGGCAATTAGATATATAAAATTAAGATCCCAAAGTACGGAAATTCTAAGCAAATTGAACATGAGACAAATTAACTTGACAGTCGCATTTCCTATTAAAACTATGAGCATTGGATACTATAGCTAAAGAAAAGAATCAAAGAATCCACCAATAATTGGTATGCTAAATTAAATATCTTGATTGCGTCTAATATCATAGAAAATGCTCTTGTCAAGTCCACTCTTTTTATAACATCTACCATTACATTCTGGTACTTCATCCACTCCAAACAACGTGGTTAAGATTGCAGAGTTTCAGCTTGATGATCAAATTGCAGCAAATCTAACACTGATTCTACAAAAATTCTTGAACAGAAACATCACTTAGCGGCCAATTCAATTACTACTAACATTGATTTTATATTATATAAAAAAATCAGAAATCAAACCCAAATTCAAAAATTAAACCGGAAACTTGATCATTCAGGTGGTGAAGGGTAGGCACGGCAACGGTGTTACGAGGTGGGGTGGTGGTGGAGCTAGGTGTCATGCGGCAAAGGCAGATGGCATGCCGGTGGAGCATCGTAGAGCTGAGCGTCATTCTTTTTGTTGAGCCATTGATTAGAGAGACCGAAAGTTGAGAGGTATTTCTAATGTAGTTTCAAAATTAATACAAATCTATTCAAAACGTGACACCCCTCACGGGTTTATACTCGTAATACTCTAAAGATTAACAATCGTAGTAATAAAAAGCAATAACAATAGATCATTTGGAAACATTTAATTTTGTATGAGGAAAAAAAATAGGTTAACTTAAATTATTCTTTGGGTGTTTGGTACATCTACTTTATAATGGTACAAAGTCGAATTAAATTTATGTAAAAGTCCTTTCAAGAAAAGAAATTGTGTATAAATAACTTTAGTAGTGAAAGATAATAGAACGGTTATGTGCGTGTATTAAGAATGATTTAATTAATTAATTTCTAACTATTTAAAGAATAATATGAATTTTTTATATTTATTTTTTGGGAGTGTCTTTGCAAAAGTAACGTGGAGAGTAACATCCCGACAACAATATATGTTCTAAAGAAGAGATGGAAAATTTACAAAAATGGCAATAAAATATTTGCGTTTTTCAACTTTAACCCCTCAAAGTTTTTTCTATCATAATTAGCCAAACACCATACTTTGGACTAGATTACCCTCATCACTTTTATCAAATTTACATTTTTTAATTAACATGTTAAATACTTCATTAACTTAACAAACATTTATTACTTCACTCTCTATAAATCAATTACATAATTGAATATAATCATCAATGGGAGAGCTTCTTAAAATTAGTTTATACTTTTACACAATGTAAATCTTTAATCTATTGATTTTATCAACTAAGTTCGAAATTAAAGTGAGTTTTGTTGCAAATATTGTTATTTTTCATTCATAAAACAATGTGATTTGTTAAAGTACTTAGTTTGAGTTGAGAAATGAAGAAAAATCATTGAAAATACAGAAAAATAGAGCAAAGAATGAAGTTCAGAACAAGTGAGATAGGCAAGTGAGACAGGTGCATGTCTCACATAAACGCACTGTATTTATGTGCGACAGGCACCTGTCCCACTGCTTTTCACACATAAACTCATGGATTTTATAGAGTACATGATTTTGGATATGATTTGTCTCTTCGTAAGCTTCGAAACGGTATATTATACAAAAAGACGTATGCTAGTTATGCTTTGAAATATATATAAAATTTAGTGAGGAGGCACTGTCTTAAATTTTATATATATTTGAAAATAACATATGTCCGTTTTTATAATATATCGTTTAAGCTCTGACGAGACAAATCAAATCTAAAATCATGTACTCTATAAAATCTGTGAGTTTATGTGTGATGATGGGGACAGTCTTTTGTTGCATAAATGCGTTTTGTGAACATGCACATATCCCACCGGCACATAAACCCACGGATTTTATAGAGTACATGATTTTGGATTTGATTCGTAGCTTAAACGGTATATTATATCTTAAAACGGACGTATGTAAGTTATGACTTTCGAAATATATATGAAATTTAGTGAGGCAAGTGGGGGTGCTGTCTCGCTAAATTTCATATATATAAATCTACATATGTTTTATGCGTATAATATACCGTTTGCTGAGACAAATCATATCCAAAATCATGTACTCTATAAAATCTGTGGGACAAGATGGGGCAGTGTGCACGTAAATGCATGTGTTTATGTGAGACATGCCATCTCACTTCAACTTCATTTTTTGCCCGATTTTTCTGTATTTTCAATGATTTTTCTGTATTTTCAATGATTTTTCTTCATTTCTTAACTCAAACTAAGTACTTTAACAAATCACATTGTTTTATAAATGAAAAATAATAATATTTGCAACAAAACCCAATTTAATTTCGAACTTAGTTGACAAAATCAATAGATTAAAGATTTATATTGTGTAAAAGTATAAACTAATTTTAAGAAGCTCTCCCATTGATGATTATATTCAATTATGTAATTGATTTATAGAGAGTGATGAAGTTTGTTGAGAGTGATAAATATTTGTTAAGTTATTGTTTAAAAAAAATGGCGTCGCTGTAAATTTGATGAAAGTGATGAGGGTAATCAGTAAAAAAAGTGTTTATTATGATAGAAAAAACTTTAAGGGGTTAAAGTTAAAAAACGCAAATATTTTATGGCCACTTTTATAAATTTCCCAGAAGAGATAAGGTTTAAAAGATGAGGACACTATTCACTTCCCATTGCACATTTATTTATTTATTTGAATATTTCGTCAGATGGCATAATGTGGATAACAATAAGTGCATCAGAAGTCATGTAAGGACTCCAAACAATTACCAATGATTGTCGAGACCTACTTCGATATATCAATGTCAATGTGTTTATGAATTTTTGGGGGTAAAATTTTGTTTAGTTCTTATATTTTGAGGTTAGTATCCGTTCAGTCCCTATATTTTTAAAAATACTTTAAAACATCCCTGCATTAAATTATTAGCACATTTTCTCTTACTTTTTGTTGCTTTTAGATTAATTTTTACAATATTACCCTCTTACAATATTTTTTTGGACATTAATAAAAAGAAAAAATTAATTATCAATTTAATCTCAAAAAATAAAATAGAAACAAAATTAATATATGTTACTTTTTTGTAACACAATGCTACGGAAATAATATATTAATTTTTTTATTACTAATGTCCAAAAAAAAGGTAATTTAATTATTTTTACAATAATTTTTTTTGGACACATGTAAACTTTCACAAAAATTAATATATATTATTTTTATTTTTATTTTATTTTCAGGGTTAAATTGATAATTTTTTTTTCTTTTTACTAATTTTATAAAAAGAAACATTATTGTAAGAGGGTAATATTATAAAAGCAAGTCAAAAGAAACAAAAATTAACAGCAGGGATGTCAATAATTTAAGGGTATGGATGTTTTGAGGTATTTTTAAAAATATAAGGACTAAATGGGCACTAATCTTAAAATATAAGGATAAAACGAGCTTTTACCCAATTTTTGGGTACGTTTGGAATTGAGGTTGGGTAGTTGTACTTTTTAAAGTACAGTACTAAAGTGTTTGGTAAACATTAACTGTTATATCTTGAAAGTTATGTTGATATGATTTTTCACTTGTATTATGAAAAATTTATTATATCTTTAATAATTTTTTCAAAATTATTATTTAAAATGTATATTTATTATATATTACTAACTTTTATTTAATAGTTACAATTTTTTTTTACAGTAGTTATAACTTAAAAGTTACAGCACCTCAATTTCAAACACACCCTTTATCTAGTAAATCAATGTGAAAAAAAAGAAGAAAGTATGCTCAACGGATGGGAATTGAACCCTCGAGCTTAAGCTTAAGGATGGGGTTGCTCAATCAGAAAGTTTTTCTTTAGTACCATTGATTAAAATTTATATGTATTTTATGAAAGAAAAAATATATAAGATAATCCACTAATGTTCTGCCACATGACATAGTAGTGGATTTTAAAGCGATGTAAGTAGAAAGATATAGTATTCTGCATATGCTGAGATAGGTCCTTCTTAGGATTGATATGCTATAACTTTTAAGATACAACTGTTGTGAAAAATTTTATAACTATAAAATAAAAATTAATAATATGTAGTAAATATAAATTTTAAATAATAATTTTGATAAAATTATTAAAGATATAATATATTTTTCATCATATAAGAAAAAATCAAATTAATATAATTTCTAATTTACAACAATTAGTGTTTATTAAATACTTTAATACTGTAGTTTAAAAAATATAACAACCCAACTTCAATTTCAAACGCACTCATAGTGAGATTATCTCATAGAAAATTTTCTATTCTTGATCTAATAAATGAAAAACAACAAAAGATATGGTCTGGTAGGAGTCAAGCCATGTACTATGCTGAGATTATATAACTACTCCACGTTTTATAATTCTGAAATTTCTAAAATTAATCTTGGAATTATGTTTTTTTAATCTGTTATCTGGTAGGTATTACTGATTAATATTTCTGAAGCAGTTATAATTAGGACATTTTTCGTGGCGTGTCTTTCTTCAAATCATACCGAATATTCATCCATTATCTTATATTTCGTGAAATGGTATTTCTCTTAATTATTTGATAATTAAGGAAGAATTATAAATAAATACTATAAATACTTTTATAGAAACTCAAACTCTTACATTCATTATTATAAACTTAAAGATTCTCCTACTAAACCAAAGTGTATTGGCAATCTTGAAATTATGTTAATAAGTCAAACAAGTACACTTCACATATTTTGTCTTTTGCATACATAGCTACATTGTAGCTTGACTGGCTTCTAATAGGATTGATATGATGACAGACGAAGCCAAACGTGCTGTCGTTGCCAGACTTTCATCTTTATCCGTACCGAAATACCCTTTCTTGAATGGAACGTAAAGTAAAACAATTATCATAAAATATCCATTTAAATTTAAGCTTAACAATTTTCATAATTACTATTATTCCAAGGGTTGATATTATCCAACATATAATTAATCGTAATTGTAGGAGATCCAAAATCTTACGTACCTTTTGGCTGTCTTTGGCATACGGAATTAGAATGAATTAAATATTAAGATCGGATTTAGGCCAATTTGAGATTGCGGTTGCTGATTAAATAGGTTATTTTTACCTTACAAATGTAATAAATTACTAATTAAAAAAGTTATTTAGCGTTTGATAAACTATATTATTGTGGTTGTTGTGAGTTTAAAAGCAATATAAATATGTTTGGTAAATTTAGTTGCAGATGTGTTGTTTTATTACATAATGATCAAAATAGACATAAGTTTAAATTATCTTATATTTTTTTGGAGTATTTTTAATAATGTTTAGACATACTTTTTTCTTTTTAAAACACATAAAATTACAAAAAGTGAAAAATAAAATTAATTAAATAAAATCTAATGAACTTACTAGATCAAAATTTTGATTTTGGAGATAATTTACAGTAGTTTTGACAATAATTTGATTGTAGTGATAATATCTAATTGCTTATATATTTAGAGTGTATGGAAAGTATGACATAATTAGGGTGAATGAAAAATAAGATATAATTTTTTTTAAATATTAAGATTATAATAGGAAACTTAAAAAGGTATGGTAACTTATTTAATATGCTTCTTTTGAAAAGCAAACCCTACCTACTTTTAAAAATTACTGTCAAAATGGAGAAAATTATGAAATAAGCAGTTTTTACAAAAAATTATCAACCACTATTTTTGTTAGAAATTATGAAATAAGCACCTTATTAAGTTTCAACCTCAATTCCAAATGGGGCATTAATTATATTGGATTGTATTAGGTTTGATTGTACAATATTATCTTATGTTTGGTAAATATCGGATTGGACAATATTAAATTATATTTAAATAAATTTATGAATACTTAATAGTGATAATTAACATTAATTTAAAGTTAATTAATACAAAAATTAAATATATAGTAAATTAGTTATTATGTAGTTATAATTATAATAAACAAATATAAATTAATAAAACTATTTAATTATTTAATTAATTTTTTATCAAATATTTTAGACATATTTTGTTTTATCAAAAAGTTAGAAAATAATATATATAAAATCAATTAATTACTAGTATTATTAATTTTCATGATTATTTTTAATATTAAATAAGTGATTATTAAATTTAATACAATCAGTTGTTGTAATAAATTATTAAAAAATTTATTTTATTGAAGTAAAAGTACCAACTTAATTAGACTATAAAAAAACAAAGTAAATAATGAATGAAATAAATAAATAATTAATTAACTTTTAAGCAATAAATAAAAAATGGTGTTATATATGAAAGAAATATTATAAATGGACAAATTTTTTTCTCTTAATCTAATCCTATCTAAACCCACTTATAAATTCAAATTGCTAATCTCATGATTTAATGACTAAATTTGAATTTAATTAGTCCTCCTAATCAAATCCAAGGAAAGTTGCTAAAAATGGGATAAATATTTAATCCGAAAATTAGTCTAATCCCACACTCAGTCCTATTGTCCTAACTTCTAAACATAGCCTTTGATCTCTGAATATAGAAGTAGATGACAATGAATTTATGCCATTGTTAATAAGGATTTACCTAATTTAATGACAATAATGTTTTGAGGTAATTTTAAAAATATAAAGATTAAACAGACACTAACATCATAATATAAAAACTAAATAAGAATTTACCCTATTCATTTTTTCTAAATTATAACTCAAAATAAGTTGTACCGATCAGTAGCTTGGGTTTATTATTTTTAAGTCGTAACACTTATTATTGAGGATTAAAAATTCACCAATGAAATAAGCTTGTATCTCTGCAAATGTAAATAAAATAAGACATAAATAAATTAATCTTGGCTACAGATTTTTTTTTCAAGTACCAATAAATTTCTTTAACAATAATTTAATTTTCCAAATTATTTGGACAATGGGCAGTCCAGCATAGGACCAAGCGGGGCATAGCCCTGTTAGGCTTTTGAAAATTTTCAAAGTATGATATTTTTGTTTAAAAAAAAGAAGGCGTTATTTTCTTTGAATTTTGTAAAAGAGTCCCATTTGAGTTTTGAAACTATAAAAATGCACCAGCTGATTTTGAAAAGTTTCAACATGCTCCACATCTAAAAGCCTAGTTATTTAAAATTTACTTGGTTATTTTGATTTTACAAAATATGTATTACTCGAGTCAGGATTCTCTCCTGATCTGATCATGTCCTGAGTAAATAACTCAATTATTGATGGGTTGTTAATAAATAAAAAAAATAAAAAAAATTAAATCTTACTCATACACTATTATTGAAAGACACATGACAGAAGATCTTTAAAAACTCATTACAACTCAGATCAAGAGAAGATCTTATTTCGTATTACCCATGCTAATAAGTAATAACTCACATGCATAAAATAAATTAAAAAGAAAGATGTTTTATAAAACAAGAAAACTCGTTGAAGAGTAGAAATATTATAGTTGTTGTGCTATTTGATATTATGTTTTTCAAAATTATAATATATTTTAAACATCCCCCAACCGAACAAAATTCCAAGATTGCCTGAGTTCGGACTTCGATTGTTATCAAGTAACACTGAGGTTATGACAAAATACAATTCTAACTTCAATGCTGATTAATTTTGGCCGGTAGTTGATTTCTAAATTAATTAATAATTATGCGATTGGTCTTTGCTCTCCCATTTTGTGGAATCAAGTTTTTTTGCCCACTACACCAATAAAATTCTAACAAGCTTCTTGCATTTTGGCTAGTTGACAAAATAACCTAAGTTTTGTGAAAACGAATGGCCAATATCCAACTTCAACATTTCGGTACAAGGGGGTTGAATGTTATCCTTTCTCAATTTTCCCCTTTTTATTTTATATATTTCTAAATTTATAATATAATATATAACCCATTTATCATAGAGAGTACAGTATTAATTTATCCAAATCCATCATAAAAAGATGCTTACAAACCACAGTCTCTAGGTATTAGAGCATCTACTATTATCTTAACTGTGCTAGTTTATCTTTATTCTTAATTTTGACGTTTTAATAGTTCTATCCGATTCCAATCTGAATTAATTAGAGTCCAATATAATTTTTAAATATTAGATGATTTAATACACAAAAAAAATATAAATATTAACACTATTTTATTTCATTGTAGTATATTATCCATACTACCTGTTTTGATTTTACTTTTCCACGATTTTTACGTCAATTTAACATGTACAAAGTAATTTTTCAAAAATTTAATTCTTTTTAGTTTGACGGTTGATATCTTCAATTGAGTAGAATAAAGTAATAAAACTTTCCATTCTTCATGGGATCATATTTTTAGTTAGGACATCGCTGAATAATTAACTATGTTCAAATAAGTCTGGACAGACTTCGAATTATGATATCAATTGAATTATATTACAATAGTAATGAAAAAATTTCGGAGTAAATCCAGAAAAAAAAAGGTTTAGAATACTTTTGTGACTCTCGGATAAGTTGCAACAATCAATATGCATAGTGGTACTTGACCTAAATTTACTGTTTATAAACGATTTGTCGTTTTTTAGTACGGTGCATTGACAACGTGCATTGCACAATAACAAAATTTCTTGCATCCATTTGCCACTGTAAAAGACAAAAAGTGCTTTTAAATAAAATTTTGCGAAACTGGTTAGTGAGCTGTAAATAAGTGTGAAAGTAAGAAACAGTGAAGGGAAGATGACACTGTATGTTATGTAATCATTCTAAGAGAAAGCATAGTTGTTCTGATGACTGATGACTGATGACTTTGATAAGTGAGTCTGTCTGTGATTTAAGGCAAAGACAAGGAAAAGATAAAAACCCAAGACTCCAAGAGAGGGTAGTCTATGACCAAAGACTCAAACAAGGAAAGAGAAAGAGAAAGAGAAAGAGAAAGGAAAAAAACTTCGAGAAAAAAAAATTGAAAAGAAAATCAAATAAAGAAAAGAGAGAGAGAGAGTTGAGTTTTCTCTCTCATCTGCTATAAATGTTAAAGTATGGAAAACGCTAAACTGTCTTTTAGATCTTTCTAGCTTTTGCTTTTTTTAACTCTTCAGTTTGATGTGAAAACTTTTCAAAAGCCCACTTTCACTCCTCCCTTTACTATTCCTTGTAAACAAATTTATACAGATATTTTAATTATTATAATTTGTATTTTAATTATTATTGTTTCTTTCCACTTTTACTTTCTTTCTTTCTTTCTCAACAAACTGAGACAGCTTTTCTTCTCTCTTTCGTATATCTGTAATAAATTCTAGGTTTAGCTCCTGCTGTTACTCATTAAAGCAGATCCTGTTAAAGATCTACTTGTACACTTCAAACTACCAGATAGGGATATAGTGTTTGAGACGATAAGTGGAAGTGATAAGAGCTCAGAAGGTAATGATTCAACATTTATCAAAACCCTAATATTTTTTTTTTGGGGTTTTTGTTTTTTGATTCATAGTTTTTGTAATTTATCTCGAGATTTGTGCAAAATGGTATCTGGGTTTGTGGAGTTTTTGTTGACTCAGATCCATGGCGTTGATTTTTATATGGGTTTTGTTTTGGGATTATTATTATTATTAATATTATTATTATTATTATCATTTTTATGGGGTCTTTTCTGTGTTACGTTTTCTAATGTTATGGGAAGATCTGAGGTGAGCTCTGAATTGGGTTTTCATATTTGTTGGTTTCAGGCTTTGGAATTTTGATGGGTTTTTATCAGATTCTTGTAGATGTTGTTGTCATCATTGTTACTACTTTAAGTTCTCAAAGTGTATATAATGGCTTCTTTTTATATGTTGAATGACTTTGAGCAAGTCCTTTATTGTTTGTAAGCATGTTGGCATACTACTATATGGCTTTAGACACTGGAGTTTGACCTTGGTTCAGTGGAATGTCTTTTGGTGGTGGTTTCACTTTTGTGGACTTTATGTTGTTTGATTCAGTGGAAACATCTTAGTGCTTAGCAAAACCTGATTGCATATGTTTCTTTCAATCCGCCTGTGTCAACTGATGTTTTACTTGTAGCTTTGTTTAAATGTTGATCCCGTACTACCAATTTCTTCGTCTGGTAAACTATGTGCAATATTATTGGCTATTTGTTAAATTCTTAAATTTCTGATGCTTTTATGTTAACGGTGAATTCATATTACTCATTGAATCAGATTACCTGTCAAGTTTGCTGTTCAAGGAGAAAGTGGATCAAATTACTTGGAGATATACTTTTGCTGGATTGCTGTTGCAGCTATTTGTTATTGTACTCTAATCTATTGTCTAAAGTTTCCTATGATTTGGATGAATGTGCATGTCATGACCAGGAGATGAAAAGAAAGTTTATTTGGGTGTCAAGATTACTTTATAGTTGTGGCCACTTTAGATTGGCATTGGCCGACCGCAGTTAGTGCTGATTTTTTAATGCTTGCAGCGACCGCAGCAGTAGTCGTGTCATGAGAGGAAGGCTGACCTGTACAAGTGCTTATAAGTCCTGATTTTTCGGGATCTCGTTCGCAGATGTATTCCTCACAATTAATGTGTGTAAAAGATGGAGGATTTCACATTAGCTTTACATTAAGTATCTAGTTTTAATAGAAGAAATTGATGATCTGGTGAAAAACTGATGTTAGCTGCTACCCTTCGTCGGTTGATGCGGTGGCGATGCAGAGCCATGTAATCTATTTAACTTGCCACACATTTGGTGGTTCTGTGGTTGGAAGTGCAATATAAGTATCATACTACGCTGGTATTCGTTTCTTTAAATGCAGAGTACTAACATGGATGCTGAGTTGGCAAATTCCAACTATCAGTCGGGTGTTCTTTATCGGCTAGTTCCTGCTGTCCTACCTGTGCTTCTGATATCAATTGGATATGTTGACCCTGGAAAGTGGGCTGTAATCATTGAGGGAGGTGCTCACTTTGGGTTTGATTTGGTAGCACTTATGCTAGTTTTCAATTTTGCTGCCATTTTTTGCCAATACCTGTCAGCTCGTATTGCTGTTGTCACTGGAAAGGATCTTGCTCAGGTATCACATTTTCCCCTCTGCAATTCTCCCTATAGTAATACTAGTAACTGTTATTATTATTTTTATAATTTTGATACATCAGTTTGCACATGGTAAACTGGAGTAAAAGTAAACTAAGTGTTGCACATGGTAAGCTGGAGTAAAAGTAAACTAAGTGTTGCACATGGTAAACTGGAGTAAAAGTAAACTAAGTACTATCATCTCTTCCCTTGTATCTGGTTATTTGATGGGATTGTCGATTATTGATACTCTCATTCTCCCCTCTTCTCTTCTGTTTTGCATATTCTACTCCCCATGAAGTTTAACAAACTTAATTTCTTAATAATGACTGTAGATTTGTGGAGAAGAGTATGACAAGTGGACATGCGTATTCATAGGAGTTCAAACAGAGCTTTCCGTCATTTTGCTGGATCTTACCATGGTAGGTGTCTTCTCATGTTTAACGCACTGATATTATGTTTGTCTTCTTTTCCAGATGCTGAAGGAACTTGGGTATTTACCATGATTTGTGACTTTTATCTTTCATGGTTCCTCCTTGTATTGTTACTAAAATCTGATCTTGCTAATTTTGCCTCCAGGTTCTGGGGATTGCCCATGGACTTAATCTTTTGATGGGTGTGGAGTTGTCCACATGTGTTTTTTTAGCAGCTGCTGATGCTATTCTATTTCCATTTTTTGCTGGTCAACTGGTAGGCTGATCACTTGTGTTCTTTTATAATCTTTTCGTGGCAGTTTATTGATGAGCTAATCATGTTGAATTTTCAGGAGAACTACAAGGCAAAATTCCTGTGGATATGCACAGCAGGAATCATATTGCTTTCTTATGTTCTTGGGGTACTCATTAGTCAACCAGAAATTCCACTCTCTGTCAATGGGATGCTAACTAAGTTTAGTGGAGACAGTGCATTCTCTATAATGAGTCTTCTTGGAGCAAGTATGATGCCTCACAATTTTTACCTCCATTCTTCTATTGTTCGGGTACTTCGCTCTCTCTTTTGCACATGCCCCTTCATTCTTTTCATATTTCATACATCATTTTTATGTGCCCATCTGTGCATTTTTGTCATGTTTTGATCAGACTTGGTGATAGAATCGATTTATGATCCCATGTATGAGAGGACACTTTTCTTATTTTCTTTCTCTGGACTTTTGTTGACTCAAATAATCAAATCCTGAAATCACTATTGTGTATTTGACTATGTCGTGTCTATTAGAGCTTTAAATGTTCAAAACTTGTGATATTGAGCATTCTGATATATTTCACAATTTATACTCTTTGTTCTGTTAAGAATGACCTTGATTGGTGCCCTTTGTAATCCATTTGCTGGTATTTTACTGGATCTTGGGTTTTCTGGACTTCTCTTCTTTTTCGACACTACGCTTGAACTGTAGCTCACACTTGGATCAATCTGCTTTGTATACTCTTCACATGGGAGCTAGTCTACATCAAGTTTCATTCTTATTTGATTCTCAAAGTCAATATAGTTTGTTTGTTAAGTTTCTAAAAGTTTCTGCTCTCTTTATTCTTGCAGCGGCATCAGGGACAGGTGAACATATCCAAGGGTGCCTTGTGTCATGACCATTTTTTTGCCATCTTATGCATCTTCAGTGGCATCTATATGGTGAATTATGTGCTGATGAACTCAGCGGCAAACCTGTTCTACAGTACCGGTCTTGTTCTGCTTACTTTTCAGGATGCAATGTCTCTAATGGAACAGGTGTTTTCTTTATTCTTCTTTTTTTAATTTTTAATTTTTAATTTTTTAATTTTTTGTTTTCATGAGAAAGTTCTACTTAATACTTTTCAACAATCTTGCAAATAGCTATTTGCATATAGTTTCTGCAGCAATAACAATTATCATTTGCTACATACTCATCCAATGATCTCTATCCGAATTGTTGAAATGCAGGTGTTCAGGAGCCCGGTAGTGCCATTTGCCTTTGTATTGGTTCTGTTTTTTTCTAACCAAATCATAGCGGTAAATTGGAATCTCAGTGGACAAGTAGTCTTACAAGATTTTCTCAGACTGGACATACCTGGTTGGCTCCACCATGCTACAATTAGAATTATTAGTATAGTCCCTGCTCTTTATTGTGTGTGGACATCAGGAGCTGAGGGGGTATATCAGTTGCTTATATTCACACAGGTAATGGTAGCCATAATGCTTCCATCTTCTGTGATACCACTTTTTCGGGTTGCCTCATCAAGACAAATAATGGGTGTCCATAAAATTTCTCAGTATCACGAGTTCTTGGTACTGATTACATTCATGGGGATGCTAGGTTTAAAGCTTATATTTATGGTAGAAATGATATTTGGAAATAGTGATTGGGTGGGTAATTTGAGATGGAACTCGGGAGGTACTGTGGCATTACCCTTTGCTGTTTTTCTCATCACTACTTTTACATCACTTTGTTTGATGCTTTGGCTAGCTACTACCCCTTTAAGATCTGCAAGTTCTAGAAACAATGCTCCAGACTGGAGCTGGGAATTTCAACGAGCTGAAACCTTTACAGAGAGGGAGGAAGATAATTCAAAGGAAGCTAGGTATCTTGTCGAGGAACCCTTAGAGAAGCGGGAATCAGTTGCATCAGCGGGAAAGTCTGCGGAAAGTCAACCAGATGCATCTGTTACAAATTTTGACCTTGATTTGCCTGAGACAATCATGGAGTCTGATCAGGAAATTCGTTTGGCTGCTATTGAGGAAAACCATCCTAATATTGCATTTCCTAGTCCCACAATATGTTTTCAAGAGGAATCAGCATCTGCTGTAGGTTCAATGTCTGCCTCAACCACTGGGGCGAAGGATGTCACTGGTGATGATTTGTTGGATGGCAAATCCTTGAAGATCAAATCGGCAGATCCAATGGTGAAAACAGTTCCTGCAGAAGGAGATTTACGCACTGAAAAGGATGATGATGAAGCAGATTCCTGGGAGCCTGAGACTGAGCTTGAGACTGAAGAATCATCCAAAGATGCACCTGAGAGTACCTCAGCTTTGATGTCTGATGGTCCGGCTTCATTGAGGAGTCTCAGTGGGAAAAGTGATGATGGTGGGAGTAGTGTTGGAAGCCTTTCAAGATTAGTTGGGTTGGGGCGTGCCGCACGACGCCAATTAGCTGGGGTTCTGGACGAGTTTTGGGGACAGTTGTATGACTACCACGGGCAAATTACTCAAGAAGCCAGGGCTAAGAAACTGGATTTAGTGCTAGGAGTTGATTCAAAGCCCGCTTCTCTGAAAATTGATACTTCGGCAAAGGAATTTAGTGGATACATCCCAACTGTAGGAAGAGTGCCTGATTCTCTGTTGAATTCCAGTTTATATGATTCTCCCAAGCACAGAGTGCAAAATAGTATGGACTCATCATATGGAGTTCAAAGGGGATCTTCGTCATTGTGGTCCAATCAAATGCAGCTGTTGGATGCATATGCGCAGAATGCCAACCATAGTGTTCATGACTCTGGTGAGAGACGGTACTCTAGTTCACGCATTCCGTCTGAAGCCTCTGGTGAGAGGCGGTACTCTAGTCTGCGAATTCCATCAGAAGACTCTAGTGAGAGGAGGTACTCTAGTTTGCGTTTTCCATTAGAAGACTCTGGTGAGAGGCGGTACTCTAGTCTGCACATTCCATCTGAAGACTCCAGTGAAAGGCGGTACTCTAGTCTGCACATTTCTTCTGAAGACTCCAGTGAAAGGCGGTACTCTGGTCTGGGCATTCCTTCAGAAGACTCCGGTGAGAGGCGGTACTCTAGTCTGCGCACTGCACCATCTTCTGATTCGTGGAATTATCAGCCAGCAACGGTGCATGGTTGTGACTTGGCACATCTGAGTCGAATGGCTAGGGACAGAAATTCTGATTTCTTGAATGGTCAGCGGGAGTCACCAGCTCCTAAGTCCCCCTCTTTGGGCCCTACCAATTACATGGACTCAGTTGCTTTTGCTTTGGGGCAGAAACTGCAGAATGGAAGAAGCACTGTACAAGCCTCTGGGTTTCAGCAGAACCTTGCAGTGTCTAGGAATACTCAATTGCAATCTGAAAGATCATATTTTGATGTTTCCTCTTCTGGACCTGCTGATTCTGTTTCTATACCATCATCCAGTGCAAAGAAATACCATAGCTTGCCTGACATATCGGGACTTTCTGTTCCCCTAAGGGAACAATTTATGTCCAATAAGGGTGCTCGTGTGGATGGTTCCATTGCATATAAGCCATCTATCGGGAGGCCAAGTTACGAACCATCCCTGTATTCGAATCCTGGATCTAGGGCGGGAACAACTTTGGCGTTTGATGAGCTCTCTCCATCAAAAATCTATAGAGATACTTTCCCCATGCAGTTAAGTTCAGGCTTAGATACTGGATCGCTTTGGTCTAGACAGCCTTTTGAGCAGTTTGGTGTAGTTGATAAAAGTAAGTCAAATGCCATTTCTCAAGAAGCTACTTCAATTGCTGATGCAGAAGCAAAACTTCTCCAATCTTTTAGAGTTTGTATTGTAAAGATTTTGCAATTAGAAGGATCTGAGTGGTTGTTTAGACATAATGATGGAGCTGATGAAGATTTAATTGATCGAGTGGCTGCTAGGGAGAAGTTTCTTTATGAAGCTGAAACTAGAGAGAAAAACCAGGTGGTTCATATGGGTGAATCTCACTATTTGACTTATGAAAGGAAGCTTGGTTCCACACTGAAGAATGATGAGGCAAGTTTTACCAACTTCATGGTCTCCTCGGTTCCTCACTGTGGAGATGGCTGTATATGGAAAGTGGACTTGATATTAAGCTTCGGAGTATGGTGCATTCACCGGATTCTTAATCTTTCCCTCATGGAGAGCCGGCCTGAACTGTGGGGAAAATATACTTACGTATTGAATCGTCTTCAGGTAAATTTTTAAAGCTGCTTATCTATTTAACTGACTAGTATATGCTTCAAGTGACCCATTGCTTCTGTGGTAAGATGATTGTTTTGGTTACTGGTTGACTAAATATGACAGGTTATATTCTGTTATTTTGTTGAATAGGGATTATCTATCATTCATGGCTCCACATAGGAGGATTTTACATGATGAAGTTTGCACTCAGGGAAATTTCATTTGAGTCATTATCATTTTAGGAATGTTATAGCCAAATTATGATTAAGACTATTCTTGAGATTTGTGTTTTGGGTTTTATTAGGAAAACTAATTTGTACCCTTATTTGATTTGTACAAACTACAAAGCATGAACACTGGAATCATTTATCATTACTTATGTCTTCTGGATTGAGGAGTTTGACGGTATTGCTTTTTCGATAACATTTTACAGGGTGTCATAGATTTGGCATTTTCAAGACCTCGTTCTCCAATGTCAGCATGCTTTTGCCTTCAAATCCCTGCGGTGCATCAGAAGTCAAGCCCTCCTCTTTCAAATGGCATGTTGCCTCCTGCTGTGAAACCAGCAAAAGGGAAATGCACAACTGCAGCAATGCTCCTAGACCTTATCAAGGACGTGGAAAATGCAATATCTTGTCGGAAGGGTCGAACAGGCACTGCTGCTGGGGATGTGGCCTTTCCGAAAGGGAAAGAGAATTTGGCATCTGTTCTCAAACGGTACAGACGTCGATTATCCAACAAGCCAGCTGGCACTCATGAGGTTTCTGGGCCACGGAAGGTACTGACGGCATCTGCTTATGGCTCATAACCTTTGTTTACAGATTGCCTCCAGCTTGGTCAATGGTCTTTGGGCTTCTTGATTTTAAAAAGCAGCTCAAACTGTATATGAGGGTTGGTCGGTTACAGGACACGCTTGCATTCTTGTGTATTAAATGTTGATGCTGCAAATATTAGTGCCATGTATGTTATATATACATAGGATACAAATTACTGGATATGTAATTGCGGCAAGAGTTAACGAAAATGGTTAGAAAGGTGGAAATTGATCAATTCCAGTTTTAGATTTTTTGGTTACTTTTGTCCCCAGATAGATTTTGAATGTCCGTTTCCTTCATTTTGCTAGCTTTCAGGCCTCATGATTGAAATTCTGAGGTATTTGTTTGGGCTGATGCTTTTCCTGTAACAGCGTTTGTGGTTCATAATCATAAATGTGTTGCAAGCATTTGCCTTGTGTCATTGAGGTCTCCTTTGCTGGTTTCTACTGTGTTTGAGACCCAAATCCAAGTTAATTAAGGGGGATTTTAATTAATGTTTGTACTTCATATTACTTGATCATAACAAAGGTGTAATATAATAATTGTTAGTTATTGATCTGTTCTTTATTATTTCATCATTGATGCGATCATAACCTTCACCCATCAAAGTATTAGCTGTCAGAGTGCCTATTGTGTATCAGTGTCGCCGGCATAAAATTATCTTATAAATAGTCTGCACTCATATGCATAGATACTATTATGTATTGATATTAAAAAATATACATATCTATTCAAAAATTACATGTTTATATAATTGAAGTTTTAAGTTCATTTAAAATTTTACAAAATTGAATACTTTGTAAACGTTCATCCTTCACAAAAAAAGAAAAATTATGTTTAATATTTGAGTTTTAATGATAGGAACTAACTTAATTTAGAACAAAAAACATAAATTGTGAATTTTAATGTAAATATAAATTAATTTTTGTTGATAGTTTAATAATTGTATCATTAATTGAGTAAATGGGTCCAGAAATTAAGCCTCAATTTGACACAGAAGAGATTATATTGATTCAGATAAGATCCATTTAATAATCATGTAATCGAAAAAACAGATATGTGATAAAGAGAGAGTTCCATTAATTTCAAATTTTGACTTTAAAAAGTGACTCAACTTTTTATCCATTGGATCCAACAGTGACAATTTAAAATTCAAAAGCAAAATTATGTCTTAATCCATCTACATTAGATTGAGTAGATTCAATGGATAAAAAAAATCATCTTTTTAATCAAAATTTGAAGTTAAGGAACATCACCTTGTATGAATAATGCTTTGAAATTTGTTATTCTGTGTGTGTGTGTGTTATAATTTTTAATAGTTATTATCTATAGATATATTAGGATGTGACCATTGACAAAGTTTACATACAATTGAATCAATTATATTTTTTATTTTTATAATAAGGAAAATGACAGACACATATCTGTAATATGTCGAAATGGTCACAAGAATCTTATTATTTTTACTTTTTTTAATTATTTAGTCTAACGATAATTTAATTTTTATTTTTCACTTATGTGAGTGAGGTTCAAACTTTAAATTTCTTATTTTCACATAAGAGATTGTACCATCTTAACTAACTAAATGACACACACTCCTTTTTCATAAATAATAAATAGTTATATGGACTCTTTTTTAGATAATTATATCCAAATTAATTTATCATAAAAAAGATTTATAGTGTTCAATTTTAAAAATATAAAAATAGAAGGGATAAAGCGGGTTCAGGTGGAGTATAACTCTGGTTAAGTTTTGACTCTTTCAAAGGTTAAAGTCATCATCATCCCATGGGGAGTAGTTGATGAACACATAAATATGAGACAACAACGTGTCAAAAGTTGAGACACGTGTCTCAATGGATGCCATTGCCCACCACAGCCGGCAACACAACGTATTCCTCTCATTTTTTATATCATTTTTCCTGTTCATGATTAATTATCATCGCTTCATTGGAAAAACAAATGAGCAGGAAGGAGATTAATTTTGATCACACCGCACGCTGAGGTTTGTGGTTTCGCTGATTATAATATTTAGCTATTTCTAATCTAAGATTATGGTAACAATAATATTCACCTTGTTAAATTGTTTATTAATAGTAGTCATAGTACTGTTCTTTTAGTGATGTGGGTTTGGATTTCTATGGAAACAAACAAATCTAGTGAAACCTAATGCTTAAAGGATAAACTGGTGGGCACTTTGAGCTAGTTTTTATTTCAATTTGAGAGTAGGATATATAAGAAGAAGGAAAAAAAAGGTTAAAATGTTGCGAGACATGGTTAGGAATTCTTTTATTTTGTTTTGTGTCTTTATATTTGAGTATTTTAGTCTAATTATGGTAGAGTTTATTTTCCTTACTCTCATATTCTTAGTTAGGATCGTAACCTTAATAATTTTTCTTTAGCTTTTGAATAATAAGATGTCTCTTTATTTCTTGTGGGATTTATTTATCTCAACCTAGCCCGTGTTTAGCAGTCATTTTTGGTCAATGTATAGTAGAGTGCTATCTAGTATGACACTGTCAATATTAAATGCGTCTCTTATAAATTTGAATGCAAAATCTTTGAGTCTGCAAGATTGAGACTTGATCTCATACCCTTTAGGTTGTTGAGGGCATGGGCACACCAATATGTGAGAAAGAGCAATATTTAGATCTTAGTAGGAGGAATACTCATATTTGTTGATAATATAAAAACATTAATGGGAATAACACTTCCATTTGTTAATAATAGAAGAACATAAATGGGAGGAGGACTTCCATTAGATAGAATTTGCATCCGCAATTCACGGTTTACAACAGTGTTTTAATTTTCGACAAAATATTTCATCGTCTCTTTATTATTTTTTCTACTTCCGCCGCCCCATTACGTCTCAAAAATAAAATAGCTTATATCGGGTAAACATATTATAAAGCTGAACATGTGCTTCTTCAAGAACTCTGTAGAATAGTAATAATATTACACTAGCCGTCCTCTCATATGTATTTTCTTTTCATTATCATTATAACTTATATTGAAATGTATGGTACACAAGGCAAAATTTGTTTCATTAATTTGTTGTATATGATACACGTAAGGCAGTAGATGTATTATATTCCATGGAATTTATGGAATCATGATAATCATATGCTGTGTTGTGACGATGCAGAAGTAGCTGGAGGAGGAAGAGCAGTGATTGATTGGTCGGTTGGTTGATTAATAGAGTTGAAAATGGTTTATATTGTTGAGGTATCGCTGCCGTTCATACTGTTCATCTTGATCGTAGCTTTGGCATTTTATCTACTTGGTAGGTATAGAGGCCGAAGTCAAGCATCAAGAATGCCACAGTATTATGGGCCTCCTGCACCTCCATATCCTGTCCAGCCTCAGGATCAGAAGCCCTAGGAATCAGAATCAAAAGCTTAATTACAACCTGTACATAATCTAATAAAAAAAAGGCTTTATGGAGGATGGTTTGGTGTTTGGTACATTTGATCTTTTCTTAGAAACAGCAACTTGGATAAAATGTTTTTTGTGTAAGTTGAGTTGGGCACATTGTAAATTTTAAGTTGTTTCGCCCTCCTTGAAGACTACGAGTTCAGTGATTCAATTTGAATCTCATTATTGGTATTAAGTGAAGAAACGGGCGTTTTTCATTTATTAAGTAAAATATTATACATTGAGCATATTTATAGATACAGATGTTACAGTTTTTTAAAAATTAGATACGCATATTACCGAAGAATATTCACCAATCGTGTCATTGCCGTTCGGTGCGGATTATGTCTTTGACAACTTTTATTCAATGTTGTTTTATTTGACATTCTCAACATTAAGTCTTAATATTACTCTCATATTTTTCGTGAAGGAAATTTTATGGCGTGCTTGTTACTTGTTAGTAAATCTGTGTGTTTCTAGTTCTACGTACATTGTGTGGAGAGGATTATCGGAGATTGCCTAAATATTGATTCTCGGGACTAATATTGAACGTGAAAAAAAAAACGAATGTTGATTAGGGTTTGATATTAAATAATTTGGGAAGGGCATTAGATATTGCAAGAAAAAACACTACCTCTGATGTAAAATTATGGTATCTTAATTCTTGAAGATATTTGATTTATTTGTTGTGCGCAGGGTTCGTTGATATAAAGAAAGAAAAATATAACATGAAGAGGAAAACTCAAAATCGCAAGCCCAGTTAAGCCTAATGACTACTAGTAGAAGACGTTAATGAGGCTAAAGCCCAAGTCTGATTCAACAACTCATCAACAATAAAATAATCTGAGTTGGACTATTGACACCCCTCCATAATTTTTTTCAAACCCCTCTTTTATTACAATTATATTTCAGGATAAACACTTTAATATATTTCACATCTATTTTATCTCACTTCAAATTTTTATATTTTCTCTCTTAAAAAAAAAACTCTTGTATTTTCTCTGCTATCACACTCACATATGTAATTTTTTTCTCAAATTCTCTATAAATTTTTCTTCAATTAATAAGACACTCTATTGATAATAAACAAAAACCATTTTGATAAAATTATCTGACTTTTTTTTTTACATCATAATCTTAGAGATAATTTATTTAATTCATTGATTTTTGTCAAGAAATTTATCACCAATAAAAATTATTTGTGAGAAGCGAGAAAAAAATAAAAAACTAAAAGATTCACAAATTAAATGTATTCATTTAGAAATAAGGGTAATTTTAGCAATAAGTTTAGTATAACTGAAAAGGAGTTTTAAAAGAATTTTGCAGGAGTGCCAATAGTCCAACTCAAATAATCTACATATTAATTTATGGTAAGAGCATAGGACCCATCGGCCCCGGGGTTGGTAACATTATTATTATTATGATTATTATTTTAAAAACATATCTAGAGTCTCCGATTCTGTTAATTGGAGTCTGAGTAGCCTTCAAATTATAACGTGATGTAAATTATGACAATTAAGAAAATGGAATTTCACATTTTGACATGACGCCAAAATTCATCGACAATTGACGTGCTTTCGATAAGCAATTCGACACATTTTGTCAATCATCATTGACCAAACATTTGAAAGAGAAGAATTTATGTGTTTGGGAAGTGGAAAATCTATTAAGCTATGAGAAATGTCAAAAAGTCAAGGGGCAAAAGATGAAGGATAAAAGTAAGAACAACTTAGAAGATGTGAAGACATCCAAAGAATGAACTTCGGTATAATATATATATATATATATATATTTAAAACCTGTGAGGATGCCCATATTTGAGTTTGAATAGTAAGTCAGTTTGTTAATATTGTAACTTTTAAAATAATTGATATTAGTTGTACTGTATAAATAATTAGTTGTGAAGAAAATCAGTTAAACATTTGATAAAATCTATTTTTAAAAGTGTTATAAATTTTAAAAACAGTCATATAAGTTTAATAAATCTTATTATTAAACTACTGTAAAAATATAATTGACTGAATTGGACATAATATTATATAAAATTTATTTACATTTTTATAAACATGTATATAAAATATTTTTATTGTGTATATATAATAATTAATAAATAAAATAAAATATTTTCTATTATTAGTTTTATTTTTTATTTTGTTATCTCAAATTCTCAATATGATTGGTAATAATAATAATTTCTAAAAAGTTATTTCCTAATTAATAAGGATAATTTTGATTTTTTATAATATATAGGAGGATATATATGGTATTGTATTAAGTATAAAACTTATTCTAAAAATTAGATTTTGAAAAAATAGTCCTTTCTGCCTTTTTAAGATTTGTTGTAGGATCGATTGATTTTTTCGAAAGTAATTTCTATAAAAATTTACTAAACTCCAAAATTAATTTAAAACTTTTTAAAATCACTTTTAAACCTTCTAAAAGTAATTTCAAATGGGCTATTAATCTTAACTGATGTAATAACATAGCTTATTTTATCTGATATGGCGTGATAAGATTGATTGAATTAAATATCACATGATTTATTTTTATTAATTTATATTTTCATTCAATGAATTAAACGTTTATAAAAATAAGTTTGCTATATCATTACTCATAACTTATTAATAAGTATCACATAAATTGAAACTCGAATGCTTTAGCATTACTCTCTCTCTCTCTCTCTCTCTCTCTCTCTCTCTATATATATATATATATATATTGCTGATTTGATAAAAAAATCTTAGACTTTATTAAAGTTTGAAAAAGTTATTAAAACATACAGATTAAAATTTTTTACGGTCATTATATTATTAAATTATATAATTTAATAACTTTTCCGCACATTAACAAATTCAAAATCCTGATTGTAACATCACTATTATACCCCCATTTGTCAATGGGAGAGGAACTAAAATCTTAATGCTAACTTTTGTCATAGGCTCATAGCAGTACTTAGTTGAATGACTCGAACCTACACCTTTCAATTTTAAGGTACATGTACTCTCAAAAAGCTAAAAAATTCAATGATAGTTATTTTTTTAATATTTACTATTCAATTCAGTTCAATTTCCCATATTAAATTAGTCCAAATGTTGCAGCCAATTTAAATGATTTTTAACATAGACCGATATACACACATTTATATTTGATCGGTCATTGTCGAGGCTCCATAAGAAATCAAACTAAATGAATGGTTGTTCATTAATTTCTGACTTAGTGAGATAAACTGTCCATTTAATAATAATCATCATGCATGCTATCTTCATAAAAGTGACGTTATTAATTAATTGGAGTTTTGAAAGAGATTGAATGGTAACTAAGGTTTTGTCACATCTAAACACTACCCACACAACAACTCCCAAACCTACCGTTCCCACATGAAAAGAAAGAAAAAAAAAAGAAAAAAAAAACTCTCATCATGACATCAATACTTCAATTCTTGCCGCCTTTAGTTTATCTCCCATTTATTTCTACGCTTCAACAAACATCGGTAGGTGGCTATTTTAATTACTATATAAAGATTGACAAAATTATACAAACCATTGCAATTAAAATTTTCACACCTACAAGTGAAGTTAGTTTTTTTTATTGAATACACATTAACAAAGTATGAATCTCAAAATATTTTATATCTCTTAAAAGTATTTTATCACTTGAATTAATTAAAACACCCACAAAACATAATAATAATAATAATACTTATTGGTCAAAAAAGAAATCGATTAATTTCACCAAGCAAAACACTCCTGGCCACAATTAAAGCATGGACCAATTTTTTTTTCGGTGATATTCTCACCTTTTTTAATTATTTGTTCGAAATACTAAAAGAAGAAGTTTGGATTTTTTTTTTTTAAATAAAACCCCAACAGAAGTAAGAATCATCTCAGAAAAAGAGAATCCTTAGTTCCATTCATACTCATGAAATGAAACAAAATCCATAATATAAGCGTATGCATTAAAGAATGAATTCCCATCAGCGTCCACATTCGCAGGCACAAGCACAAGGACAAAGACAAATAATTTATTCAATCGAGACAAAGCCAGCTACCAAGCCGTTCTGAAATTGTCGTCAATGACCAGCCTAGATCAATTATGTATTGGATTCAAAGCAGCAACTTGACGACTCGACCGACTGCAGTAGTCTATTATCACATTAAACGATTTGGTTTGTGTTTCTTGCCATCGATATCTGATTACTTTATTAATTTGCCTTGACCAGTTAAATTATAATTTATACACTTCTTACCTTTTGGATCAAATTCTGTAAAGAACACCAACTTTGAATTGAAAATTTCCTATGGCTAAAGCCAAATAACAAACTTATTGGCAAAAGTTGGGGCAAATTCACTTCACTTTTCAGAGTTTTGGTCCACTGTCCAATTAATAATTTTTTTTTTAAAAAAATTACTCCACAAGTGATGGTGTCATTATTTTCATAATTATTATACCTAACTTCTTAAACTTTTTTAGAGTAAAATAATATTTTTATTTAAATTAATTTAAAAGGTTTCTATTACGTTATATTATCTCTAATCTACATTAATTTAAAAATAATTTCTTTCTATTTTTTAATTGTTGTCACTTAAATAATTTAGAGATTATAAGAAATAAATTTTAGGTCGTTACAATGTTAAATTTTAAACAAATTTAACATGCTACTATTAAAAAAAATAATTTGAAATTAACTGAATATCCGACTGAAACCATAATAATTTAACAAGTATTTATTTACCCTTCCCAAAGTGTCTCGGTAGTAGCCGTATATATCTAATTATTTATGATTAAAGTCAAAATCGCGTAAAAATTAAAGTCAGGATTAATTTTCCAAATTTAAAAAACTTGTTCACATGACAATGAAACACGTTGTCCTTTGATAGTCAAGAAAGATGCCCAAGTTGTCACAAACAATGAGTAGGATTTTTTGATTTATTTGCTTTGTTTTGAAAAATGTGATCCACGTACGCTCTCAGGAAAATT
Source organism: Citrus mangshanensis (assembly GCA_030449895.1). Taxonomy (NCBI): domain Eukaryota; kingdom Viridiplantae; phylum Streptophyta; class Magnoliopsida; order Sapindales; family Rutaceae; genus Citrus; species Citrus mangshanensis. Next base: position 5,303,596 of record JASUUJ010000280.1, on the reverse strand, counting down.
GGTAGGTGAAATGAGTGGTCTGTATCCGAGAATTTCTTCAGTTTCTCTGAAACCACATGGGCATGGAGGCATTCGCAGACTAGAAAGAGAAGTACATGGAAACCACATAGCTGGCCACAGTAACGCGGAGAAGCAGTATGTGGACGTGTTGTTAAATCAAGCAATTTGTAGTACATGGCTAACTCTGTATGTTGTTTTTTTTCATTTTCATGGGACCGATAAATTGATACGGTTCACTGTTGCGTATACAAAATGGTGATAGTATTTTAAATGTACAAGGTCACTTCAGCGTATTGAAATAGATAAATTTTAAAGTAGGTTAAAGATAATACAATTATTTGATGTATGCAAAATATGAAGATAATACAATTAATTAATATATACAATTCAATTGGTGAAAGTTAATCCAATTCAATTCACACGTTATGAGTTATATGCGAATTTTGACACAAATTCACATCCAATCAAATCCAATTCACATGTTTATAGATTACGTGTAAATTTTGACCCAAATTCACATTCATTCCGCTAACTTGTAGACATGATACAAATTAAATATAAAAAAAAATCTAATATAAAAATAATTCTAATGCCAATTAAATTTAAATTATCTAAGATCTATAATAACCAACATTTTCTAAATAATTTAATAGTTTAAATAGGCTACGGTTTTACTTTAATTAATTATTTATTTAATTGTTCGTTTTCCTATTTTTGCTTTATACAATTCTTAGATAAGATATAACATGGATACATTTTAACTTATGATGTGTTCATTTATCTGGAATCAGAATGTGTTAAAATGAAAATGGACTGGATTCGGAATAAATAATGAGAATCAAAATAAGTTATTTATTTAAACTACAGGAATCAGAATCAGAATGAACTATATTCTCATTAATTTATTCACTTTGTCTCGTAATCAGAATATATTGTTACAAGTTATTAAAAATATCCTTAGTTATTTGTTCACTAACAAAATAAAGAGTAAATATTTTTATTGTTGATATTATTACCATTATTATTGTAATACTATAATAAAATAATGACAATTATTATTACTATTACTATTACTATTATTATAATAAGGGTTCCGTTATGATGCCGTAATTTTTTTACAGCATCAATAATATTTTTAATTGTGTATCATTGGATTAATCAATGGTACATAATATTTGTAGTAAAAAAATAAAAATAAAAATAATGATAAACGGTTAACAAACGTGTAAAGGGTGGAGAATTTTGTAAAATAACTATGACCATCCTTAGAGCTTGAAATAATTTCACTTAAATAGCATATTTTATTTAAAATTATTTTTCAATCCTCCTTTAAATTTGAAATTGATAATCTTTTTTAAATAAATCTTCCAAAATCTATTACCATTAAGTATAAAATATAATGGTAGGTTATTTAACACAAATCAAATAAATAAGTTGCAATTGCAAAATTTATATATGATATAATAGTAATAAATAACACAACTAAGTACATATACTTTAGTAAATGTCATAGTTACATCAATAAACTCATTGTTGAAATTGCTTGTAACATAAAAATTACTTGATCACACATGTTTTAATAAAATTTAATATCGAATATTAAAATACTCATTATTTTATATAATATTAAGGGTTATTATATAATTGATCATGAAGTATGTATTATTTTTAACACCCATTTAACATACTTATTCTCTGAACTTTATATTTATCTTACAATTAATATCCTTACATGATAGGAATTTTAAGTTTTGTAAGCCTATATATTTTCATTTTATTTTCAAATATCACTTTGTTAATTTCACAAAAGTTAAATCTAATATATATTCCTAATGAGCTTTAGTTTATGAACCGTGAAAGATTATTTTATTGATATCCTTTTATTGTAATTATAAAATTTTATGTTATTAAGAATCATTACTTTTGTTATGATAATTAATAGTCACAATAAATAAAATATTGCCTCCAATAATATTTACGTGGGAAAAAAAGTGAAAGAAAATCATTTATATTTTTAGATTTTTATTGACATGGTAGGAAATTATCTCAGGCTTATAAAATTTAACTTTCACAAGCTTGTTTTCATTTTATTTTCAAATGTCACTTTGTTAATTTCATAAAAGTTAAATCTAACACATATTCCTAATTAACTTTAGTTTATGAATCATGAAAGATAATTTTATTGTTATTCTTTGATAGTAATTATAAAAATTTTATGCTATGAAGAGTCATTACTTTTATTATGATAATGAATAATGACAATAAATAAAATATTACATCAAATAATATTTAATGGAAAAAATGAGGAAAAAAATCATTGTATGTTTTTATATTTCCATTATAAAGATATGGTTTGGGATACTTTAACTTAAAATTTTGGTATAATATTTGAGCCACTAATATCTCATAGTCTAATGGTTGATATTGAAAGTCAAAGCAACATTTCATAATGTTATATCCTCCACCATTGAATTGCATGAAATAAATAGTTTAATTTTTTGATAAAAAATTTAAATCAAAATATTTCTCACTCTATAGTTATATAGACATATATATTTTTCAATAATAATTGGTGAATAAAATATTTCTCATTTGTTGTGACTCATATAATATTATTAATAAAACACATATAAAATAGTTTATTGCAATGCTTTCTATTATCATTATTGTTTAGGTGTTAATGGTTTGTAATTAAATTCATACAATACAAATTATTACAAGACTTTGTGTTAAATAACCTACTTGATATTATATTTTATACTTAATGGTAACTGATTTTGAAAGATTTATTTAAAAGAGATTATTATATTACAAATTTAAAGGAGGGCTGAAAAGTAATTTTAAATAAATATACTATTTAAGTGAAATTGTTTTAAACTCTAAGGATGGTCACAATTATTTTACAAATATTATCCACCCTTGAACGGTTACCATTATTTTTAAATTATTTTTTTAGTACAAATATTGTACACCATTGATTAGATCTAATGGTTCACAATTAATACATTATTGATACTTTAAAAAACTTTACAACATCATAGAGGAACCCTTATAATAATTGTTATTACTATTATTCTTGCTATTATTTAAATTATAAATATTATTATTATAGTTATAATAATAATTATTTAACATTTAAATGGAGTAAAAATGAACTTTTTACTTTGTTTAAGGATAAAATATCAATTCATTCCCCATTTCTCATTTTCACTTCACTTCCGTCTACCATCACGGGATTGGATTTATATTTCGCATTCCTAAATTCTTACATCTCACCCAAAGTGAACCCTTATTCCCCTTCCTTTATGAATAGGGAAAGCACAATAAGTAGGGATGACAATTTTTCTCGATGGGATGAGATTGTAATATATTTTTGTCTTATAAAAAATTATAGGGATGGGAGTGATATATTTTTTTGTCCATTTATATGTACAGGACGTGATTGTGATTGACAAATCCCATCCCATTCCGTCTCATTGCCGACTAAGAATAATAATTTTTCCAATTGGGATGAGATCCCGCATGATCCCATCTCTTTTGGGATGGAATCGGGACATATTTTTATTTAAAAAATATATATATAGGAATAGGAGTGTGACATTTTTTTATCCCACTTACATATACGGGACGAGATTAGAATTAATAAATCACATCCTGTCTGGTCTCATTGCCAACCCTAACAATGAGATTTTGCATAAACAGTTCATATCTAATTTATTTGATTATAGATTTTAAAATTTTCAATTCAATTTATGAATTAAATTTATTTTTCTTAATATTTGATTGAATTCTGAACATCCCTAACTTTAATACTACGAGACTCCTTAAATTAAAATAAAAAATTTATGGAACCCAGAATCTACGAGATGATATCAATTACGTGGTGCGTCAAGTCCATGGAAGTCTCTCTCATACTGATATAACTTTCAACAAGGATAAAATTAAAACATGGTAATATTGTTTATGTTATGGTACATGCAATCACGTGATATTATATTATTAATTTGTGACTTCAACGTTAGCAATGGAAATTATAAAATTATGCAACGTGTCAAATAGGTGGGCTATGGCCATCACCTTAATATATTTAGGTGGTTTGTCAATCAGGAATCGTTATTTTGGTAAATCGAGTAGACTCTACAGTGGGATCTACAATGGAGCTGCTCATTTTAATGCTATGAGATCCATTGAATTAAATAAAAAATTTATGGAACCCTAGGAACCCACCATGTCTACAAGAAGATGACACCACTTAGCCGGTGCGCCAGCACACGAAATTCTTTGTTGTATTGATATGATTTTCAATAAAAAATAAAATAAAATATCACAGGTAATGTTGGGAGATGATCTCATGGGCATAATTGCATATCATATGATGAGTAATTAAACACATGATAGAATTTTATAATTTCATATAAATAATATTTAAGTTATGAATTAATAAGATAATGTTATGTATCGCTCACAATAAAGTGAGCACCACCAGCTATTAGATCATTATTTGATAATGTTACTTATGTTATAGTTATAATTGACATTATCATGTGATATTATATTATTAATTCTCAACTCCAATATTAGAAATAAAAAATACAACATTCTAGCACGTGTCCAATTATTATATAAAACAAATATATTAATATATTAAAAAATATTGTGATAGAAGATGGGATAAATATATATTTTTTTAATTCCAAGATTACTTCGCAAGTGTGATCTATTATATAATTGGAATACAAATTACGTATCACAATTAAACAATAGAAGTGTAACAATTCTATTATCTTTAGATTAGGGCTTTTCTTCTTAATAAAATTTTGGTACATGAGTAGTGGTCGTGCAATCAAACATCAAACTGGTACATAATAATAACCAAATGATTACCATTTTCGTTAAAAGCCTTTTAATAATGGAGATTGTTATCTTACATAATCATGTAAGATACATGATTCTTGCACAGCTGTTTGATAAAAATCCAACAATTGTGTAAATATAAGATAATAAAATCATGTTATTTCTACAACCGTTGGATAAAAATCTAACGGTTATGGAAGAATCATGTATCTTACATGATCACGTAAGATAACAAAAGCCTTTGATAATTAACAATTAATCATTTGATTATATAGACTCTTGTATGTACCTACCTGTGTGAAAGAAAAATGAAGTAAGTGTTGGGGTCTCTAAGTTATATAATATGTAAATTATGGTCAATCTAAAAGTAGTTACCCATAGCTTTTTATTTGTTTCACATGCTACCATATTTTAGAACTTTGATGTAACTTATATTATACGTAATTTAGCAGCTGTTTATTATTAATTATTAATTATGTTTAACTAAAATGAAAGCAATCTAAGTTTGTGTAGAAAATAATTTTTTATTTGACGTGTTGTATTAAAATGAAAGAACGTGGAATTAAAATTTTGATTATTTTCCCTAGATTCTAGATGTGAAGTTCAAGGAATAAAAGTTATATATGTAACCGTATTAATAAGATCATAAATGTATGTTACGTGTTTTTAATGATTTTTCTCTTTTCATTGTAATTATTCAACTCCAAAATATACATATGAACTAAAATATTATTTAAAGAATTCATGGATACAGTAATTTAGTCGTTCTGAGTAAATTTTTTAAGGAAAGTTCAATCATTGAAATAGAAATATTCCAATTATGAATCTCTAATCGTATTAAAGTTAGGGATAAATTAAAAAAGAAAAAAAGAAAAGACTTTCTTGAATTTGAACTTGGTTTGCTGCTGACCCGATCACTCTATGTGAACTTCTCCTTAAAATATCTATTTCTTTAGTGACGAGCAACTCTCGTATTCTGTATCGCTACGCGGGCAAAAGCCTAGAACTGGTAATCAAATCTCTTTCTTGCTGGACGGAGACAAAGAGGTTATTAGACAACTCAAGAAAGTCCGGCCAAAACCACATGTGCAAGTTTCTCTGAATGGGGCTCGTCCATGATCACTTTGGATTTGTGTCAACTAAGCAGATTGATCAAGCTTCAATATAGTGTATTTTATCTTGTAGTGTATTAATATCTGTATTTTTTTTTTATCTTTTAGATTATTCTTTATTTTAATATGATTAGAGATCTTTGATTGGAAACTAACTTATATAAACAAATGTGATCGTTTTAATTCATTTTTGTCGATGTATTTTGAGCTCATTTGTGGTAGTCAAGTATCTATTTTTCTCCCTAAATCTTTGGGTATCTATCATTTTTTGTTTGGATGATGAGAAAATGAATAAAGAATAACAAAGTAGATAATTTTGAGAGGATGTTTGGTTTTCAATAGATTTAATTTCTAGGAGTTTGAATTATTATTTTCTCTCTGGTCATGAAAACTGATTAGGAGAACAGCACATAATTATTTCACTTTATAGAATTTTCCTTGTTTATTTATTTATTTATTTTATTGAATTGGGTAATTTACTTTTTCTAGGTAGGAGAGTTTTCAGTTCAACCTAGCTTTTGGTTGTTAAAAGTTATTATTGGAGGGTATAATTGTAATTTTTGGATTCTATAAAGATGATTGAAATCAAATAATAAGTCCAGGGGTGGACCCATGACTTAATATTACCCCGAGCTAATTTTTAAAATTTATATTTTAAAGCGAATATAAAAATTTATAAGTAGAAAGAAGTACATTAAATAAGAAGGAACACTAAGAACCTTATCCCTCTAAATATGTACTATAGACAAAAATAACTATAAAAAAATAATAGAAAACAAAAGGCAGCTCAAATATGAAAACATTATTTTTCAATTATAAAATCTGGCATTGCAACCTATGATAACATGTAATTATATCAGGATTGAAAAATTAATTAATAATTTCAAATTAAAATAGCTTAATACATGCAATTACAATCAATTAAAAATTGCAAATAAAACTTTTTATACTTGAAGTGAAGTACTAAATTACCAAACTTAATAAATTAAACAATTAAAATTTATTCATCATTTCAAATTGTAAAAGTATTATTAGTCAAAAGTTTCAATAATAAATTAAATTAAATTCAACAAAAATGTATTTTGGTGTAGTTTTTTTTTGTTAGGCACTCTATCTCTCTTTAAAAAACTAGATGTTGATGATTCTTCTACCAAAATTTCCTTAAAATACTCAAATTTTATTTTCTAACTTTTCCTCTTAATTAATATAACTAATAAATAAAATCTAAAAATTCACATAAAAATTTTACGAAAATATTGATAATTGCTACTATATGTTGTTTCTGTAAGTACTTTTAATATTAGTGACGATGTTATATTACATTGACATATTTTTTTTTTCAATTAGAAGTTTTTTAAAATAAATTAAAGCAATAATAAAATTTTAGCTCCCTAGTGTTTTCAATCTATTCAATAAATATATAATTTAATCATTTTATAAAATAAGTCACTAATTTCAATTGAAAATAATATAATTGAATTAGGGACATATTTATAAATAAAATAAAAACTCTATTGTTATATAAAATTGATGAAAATATAAGGGTAATTGAGTTGGGGACATATTTGCATATAAAATAAAAACTATATTGTTATACTAAATTGATAGAAATATAAGGATATTGAGTTAGGGAAATATATGAAAAGCAAATAAAAATTCTATTGTTTTACTAAATTAATTAAAAAGTATGGGGTATAGATGATTTTTTCTGGACTAGACCGGGCCCGGTCTAGCCCACGTGTGGGTCCGCCACTTATAAGTCTGTCCCTGATTTTGTTTCAAAGTTTATTAACTTCCAATTAAATTGAAAAACCCCTCTTTTTTTTTTGTCTAGAACCACCTATTTATTAACCCACCCCATTAAAGAAATTTAAAATCAACGTATTTTGTAAATCTATCTAATTGTAACGTTCTGATGATTTTCCTTCTTTTTCATTCTTTTCAGATTAGTAAGAAAAAATTACCATTAAATTGAACCCGAACATCTCAAAGAGTAAAAATGATTAAATTTTGAGCCCTCTGTTTATTCATTCATATATCAAATAAATGTAAAATTTATATTGTCTATTGAGCGCTCCATTACTTGTATTTTAATAACTAGTTCATTATAAATTTATAAGAATTGTAATTATATTGTAGTATATATTAACAGTTATTTAATACACATGTTTGAATAATTTTTTGAATTTCAATGCATGTGAAAAAGCATTGTAAGTGTTTGCTCTGTCGCTTGAACAAAATTAAAAAATAAAAATAGCTTTCATTGAAGGCTAATATTGCGATTATTTAAAAATATGTGGGGGTGGTTTTGCACAAAATGTGGGTGGATATATTTCCACTCTATTATTAATATTTAGGATTCAGCTACCTTGCAACACCTTGCAACAGTTGTAAGGTACCACCAAGTTTTGTCTTTTCTTAATTTCAATTCTTTACCATTGGATTTAGTGAAAATGTAGTTTCAATGGTAGAGATTTGTTCATTTAAATATTAACATTGCACTCCCTGATATGTATTAAAGACACAAACAAGTTAAAGAGTTAAAAGTTTTAGCACATAAGTCCGGATTGTTTACAGTTTATATTGTTTAATTAGTAGTGAGTATTAAAAAATAAATTTTATTTTTAATATTATATATTTTATTTAAAAGAATAAATTTTAATATTATTTATTTTATTAAAAATAAATATTATTTAATATTATTTATTCCATTTTATTTAATATTATTTAGTCATATGCTTATTATTATATTTATTATTTCAAAAAACTAAATAACATTAAATAAAATAAAATAATCAACAGGGAGCCTTAAAAATTATTATTTTTAATATTATTATTTTTGTTTTATTTAATATTATTTAATCATTGGCTTATTATTATATTTATTTTAAAAATAAAATAAATAATATTAAATAAAATAAAATAATCAATAGTGAGCCTTAAAAATAGATATCATTTTTAATATTATTTATTTTTATTCTATTTAGTTTGATTTAATCATAGGCTTATTATTATATTTATTCTTTCATAAAACTAAATAATGTTAAATAAAATAAAATCATCAATAATGAGTGTTAAAAATTAATATTATTTTTATTTAGTCATAAGCTTATAATTATATTTATTCTTTAAAAACTAAATAATATTAAAAAATCAATAGTGTCTTAAAAATAATATCATTTTTAATATTATTTTATTTTATTTAAATTAAAATTTTAATATTATTTATTTTATTTATTTTAATATTATTTATTTAATTTAATTTAATATTATTAGTCATAAGCTTATTATTATATTTATTCTTTTTAAAAAAAGATAAATAATGTTAAATAAAATAAAATTACATTTTAGAAAGTTACCAGCTAAAGCATATAAACTTATAAATAAATGTAAAAAAATGATATTAAATAAAATAAAATTACATTTTAAAAGGTTACTAGCTAAAACATAAACTTATAAATAAAATGTAAATAAGAAATAAAGTAAGGGATTAAATGAAATGTAACGTCACATAAGATAAAAATAAGTGGCACCTTGCAACTGTTGTAAGGTAGCTGGATCATAATATTTAATATTCATGACAATTGTTAATTGTCTTTTTATTTTGGAGTATTGATATTTGAACAAAAAGGATCCAACACACTGACGTCAAAATAATTGAAAAAGTATAGTATTGTGGTGTTAAGTTAAAAATCAATACTATTTTTTCAATATAATACTATAATACTACACAATTTTCAGCTATTTTTCTTACCATTGTATCGTTAGGATCCTTTATTATTTTCCTTTGTTTTATTTGCTGTATTAAAAAGGCAAAAGTAAAAAAAAAATGAAAGAGCGGAATCCAAAAAGGGAAAAAAAGGAATCAACAGAAAAAAAATAAAACTGAAGCATAAAAATAAGGGTAGATTTTGAGTTACTCCTTATGAATTGACTATTTTTAAATTAAATCTTTACTTTTAAAAATATCAAATTATCTTTATTTTTATTCAATGGATTAGAAAAAAAAGGGTTGGTTGATGATTTTTTTTTATCTCAACGAAAATAAAAAGTGAATTAAGATTTTCAAATTAGAAATATTGAAAAGGAAAGGAAAACGAAACGCCAAAATAATTGAAGCAAATTTATAAAAATATATTTGAACTTTGGAGTGGGTCCTACTAAAGACAAAAGAGTAGCGTCATCTTATAACAATTGACATAATTAAATAAATACATTTTAAAAAAATTAAATTAAATAAATAGGTTGATTTAAAGGAATTTTAATAAATTTCTGATTATGAATATCCGTAAAATTTGTGAAAAAGAAAAAGACCAACATCAGTCTATTTTATTAAAAAAAAGAAAAAACTAAAAAATAAAAATAAAAATTAATTTTGATTTATCTTTTGGTGAATTGACTATATTTAAATCAATTTTTTATTTTTAAAACTTCAATTTACTTCTATCTTTGTTTAAAAGATAAAAGAAAAATGAAAAGTAATTTGAAAATAATCAATTTAAAAAAAAATTCAAAATTAACTCTAAAAATAAGCCTAGAAATGTTAGAACATTATTTTAATAAATTAATATAAATAATCATCGCATAAAAAAAAACACTGATAATTATGTAAAACATTTAATGTTTAATTGATTTTCTGATGAATAATAAATAAATAATTGTTCGGTAAGTGAAAAAAAAAAATACAGATAAGCAACTCAAGGCTGAATCTTCACCAACCCCGTTCTTCACAAATCACCCCAACAACTAAAATACCAAGTTGTTCAGTCAATGATACTCGCATAGTCCACGCCACCACGGTGTTGACCCTTAGATAAAATCAGAATGAACGGCCCTGATCAATCTCCAACCAACCCCTCAATTTCCCACTGCCATTCTTAAGCTTACCTACCAACCCATTATTGATCCTACTACTACTATATAAGATCCAACTCCATGTCTCTTGTCTCCTCAGGAAATCCATTATAGTTATAGACTTCAGAATTTCCTTTAGCTCATTCATTCTTCATCACTCCCATTCATTCTTCTTCTTTCTACAGTTTTGGTATTTTTTGTAATTGTAGTAAAATTTACGTAAAACGATATGGAGAGAGGTGCCACCACTGAGAATGGTCACCAGAACGGTGGCTTGGAGGGTTTGTGCAAGAATAACAATTACAATTACAGTTCTGGGGATGCGTTGAACTGGGGAGTGATGGCGGAGACGTTGAAGGGGAGCCATTTGGAGGAAGTGAAGCGTATGGTGGCAGAGTACAGGAAGCCAGTGGTCAACCTCGGTGGTGAGACGTTGACCGTAGCTCAGGTGGCTGCCATTGCCGCGTCCTCTACGAATGTGGAGCTGTCGGAATCTGCCAGGGAAGGCGTCAAGGCCAGCAGTGATTGGGTGATGGAGAGCATGAATAAGGGTACCGACAGTTACGGCGTTACCACTGGCTTTGGCGCCACTTCTCATCGGAGAACCAAGAACGGCGGTGCTCTTCAGAAGGAGCTCATTAGGTGCGTAACATGTATTTTTTTTAACCGAGTTGATTCAGCCGACCGAGTCTGAAGATTTGTAAAGTAAATAATAATAATACATTAATGCGGGACGTGGTAGTTGCCGTGGCCATGGAAACATGCCGCTTTTTCGTTTATTAATTACTGATTTTTTCTTTACTTGCTTTAAAATTATCGGCAGGCCCACGCATCGTTGTCGTTTAGTACATACAGTTATTTATTTATTTGTAATTAATTTTTCTTATTATCTTTGCAAATTTTATGATACTCACGGTGTTTTAATTTGTTGCACAGATTTTTGAACGCTGGAATCTTTGGAAACGGAACAGAGTCATCTCACACGCTACCTCACTCAGCAACAAGGGCAGCCATGCTTGTGAGGGTTAACACTCTTCTCCAGGGCTACTCTGGCATCCGATTTGAAATCCTGGAAGCGATCACAAAGCTGCTCAATCACAACATCACTCCATGCCTCCCTCTTCGCGGTACAATCACTGCTTCAGGGGATCTGGTTCCTCTTTCCTACATTGCCGGACTGCTCACCGGCCGGCCCAATTCTAAGGCCACCGGGCCTAATGGAGAGATCATTGATGCCCAGGAAGCCTCTAAACAAGCGGGTTTCGGGTTCTTTGAGTTGCAGCCTAAGGAGGGTCTTGCTCTTGTCAATGGCACTGCTGTTGGTTCTGGCCTGGCTTCTATGGTTCTGTTTGAGGCTAACAACCTTGCTCTGTTATCAGAAATTTTGTCAGCTATTTTTGCTGAAGTCATGCAAGGCAAACCTGAGTTCACCGATCACTTGACACACAAATTGAAGCACCATCCTGGCCAAATTGAGGCTGCTGCTATAATGGAACATATCCTCGATGGCAGCTCTTATGTTAACGCGGCTAAGAAGTTGCATGAGATTGATCCTCTGCAGAAGCCGAAACAGGATCGTTATGCCCTGAGAACTTCACCACAATGGCTCGGCCCTCAGATCGAAGTGATTCGGTTTGCAACCAAGTCTATTGAACGGGAGATCAACTCGGTGAATGACAATCCCCTGATCGACGTTTCAAGGAACAAGGCCTTACATGGTGGCAATTTTCAGGGTACCCCAATTGGTGTCTCAATGGACAATACCCGTTTGGCTATTGCGGCAATAGGGAAGCTCATGTTTGCCCAATTTTCTGAACTTGTCAACGATTTTTACAACAATGGATTGCCGTCAAATCTGTCTGGTGGCAGGAATCCTAGCCTGGATTATGGTTTCAAGGGCGCTGAAATTGCTATGGCTTCCTATTGTTCGGAGGTCCAATTTCTTGCCAATCCTGTTACTAACCACGTCCAAAGTGCTGAACAGCACAACCAAGATGTAAACTCCTTGGGATTGATCTCTTCCAGGAAGACTGCTGAAGCAGTCGACATCCTGAAGCTCATGTCTTCCACATTCTTGGTAGCGCTTTGCCAGGCTATTGATTTGAGACATTTGGAGGAGAATTTGAAGCATACAGTCAAGAATACTGTCAGCCAAGTAGCTAAGAAAGTCTTAACCGTCGGTGCTAGTGGAGAGCTTCATCCATCAAGATTCTGTGAGAAGGATCTGCTCAAAGCGGCTGATCGCGAACACGTCTTTGCATACATTGATGACCCCTGCAGTGCTACCTATCCATTGATGCAAAAGCTAAGGCAAGTACTTGTTGAGCACGCACTGAACAATGGAGAGAACGAGAAGACTGCCAACTCTTCAATCTTCCAGAAGATTGCAGCCTTTGAGGAGGAATTGAAAACCGTTTTGCCTAAAGAAGTTGAGAATGCCAGGCAGACTGTTGAGAATGGAAGTCCAACAATTCCCAACAGGATCAAAGAATGCAGGTCTTACCCGTTGTACAGGTTCGTGAGGGAGGGGCTCGGGTCTAATTTTCTAACAGGGGAAAAAGTTACATCGCCCGGCGAGGAATTTGACAAAGTTTTTACAGCAATGTGCCAGGGCAAGATCATTGATCCAATGCTGGAATGTCTCAGGGAATGGAATGGCGCCCCTCTTCCAATTTGTTAGTTGTTTTTATTTTGTTTAATAACATGGTCTTCAATCCCTTGTGTTCTTGTGTTCATAGAATTTGCCCATGCGAGTCAGTGGTACAAATCCATCTGT